>CM070753.1:6333857-6933857 GCA_036346245.1 Bonia amplexicaulis
ATTCCCAATGGCAACTAGTTTGGTTAAAGATGGCTCTGTGTTTGCATTACTATTTAAGTAATTGAACCGATCCAGCCGTGTGATTGCAAGGCGGCTAGTTGATGGGTTTTAAGTTTTGATGACTGTTAATTGTTAAGTTGTGTAGTCCCCTCATATCCTGTAAATTATGAAACCATTTCATTTGTTTAAATTGTTGTGTTTCTCCTTTCTACTATGCCATGCAGTGCATTAACTGGGCATGTTCTCATAAGACCGTTTGCATCTTTAAAACATTGTGCTGCACTGATGATGATTTCTCAAGGTTATCAATTGAATGGTGCTTTTTTGAGTTTGCCAGGTTCGCTTATACGATACTGCTTCTCAAAGAAGACCTGTTGTTTCAGTTGATTTCAGGGGGTCACCGATCAAGGCAGTTGCTGAGGATCCAAATGGGCGTACTGTCTACATTGGGACAGGAACAGAGGATCTCGCTTCCTTTGACATGAGAACAGGTATGATAATTAGCTGGTGTTAGTACTTTTTTGCTCACACTGAGGCTTTGAAAACATATTGAATTCTCTTTAGAATGTTACACTAGCTTACTTTCAACTTTTGTAACAAGCTTTTGATGGCTGATGTTGAAGGTTCTTATAGAAATGCACTTGCTTTTTATTCCTTTTTCGTTTCTTCAAAGTTCAATCCATGTGTCGCTAGTCTATTCCATTATAATTACACATGCGCTTCATGCTCTGGTGCCTTATATAGGTAACAATGGTGTAAGTTGTTGGTCCATTTCTTTTGTTGTCTGATCCACAGTTAGCCCATGATGTGCAGCTAAGGGATTGGTTAGAACCTGTTATGCACTTATGCTGACATATTTATCTAAGCCTACACATGTTATAGTTGTATATATACATTTTAACAGACTGGAGGATGAGTTACTTTGTTTAATACTCTAGTTTAGATGGGTATTAGTTTTGAAAAGGTTATCTTGTTCATGCTTATTATTACATATAATAAGATGAATAGATGATATGTGCTTACAACAGTCTAGAGTACAATCTATGGAGAACTGCTAATTTCCAGCTTTGTGATCAGTGTTTACTTTTTTTAATTAACCTTTGTTTCCCATTTTTCCAGGAAAATTAATGGGATGCTATGTTGGTAAATGCAGTGGAAGCATTAGATCGATAGTTAGACATCCAGAGCTACCTTTGATAGCATCTTATGGTGAGGCCGCATAATTTTTAATTTTATTTCAGTTCCATTTATTTTGAATGCAATTTATAAGGTTAGCATTTACTCAACTTTCATTGTACACCTTTACTAGTTAGTAGTAGGACTCTTGCATGACCTGAGGACACCATTTTTATCTTTGAAGGACTGGACAGCTACTTGCGCATCTGGGACACAAATACAAGGCAGCCTCTTTCTGCGGTATGTTCAAAAATTAATTTCATAGCATTCAAATCAAACTCGTAGTTTGTTGTTGCTATATGCAATTAATTGATGCTGTTAATTTCAAATTTGCTTTAATTTGTCACCGATGCATTTAGACATTTCAGTGTATAAAAACTGTAAATGAATATTTGTTGTTGTGGAGCATGAAGATATCATTGATTAGCCAAACATTTTATGACCTAACGTGGGCTACTCTTTATTACCCAACAAAACAAAGTAACTACTATAATCATTGGCATGTGTGAGATTATTTGGTATGGATATTGGTTTTGCTGTTCTGGCTACCCTTTTACTCCTAGTTCGTTGTTTTTGAGTGATTGTGTTGCTGGATTTCTGCATTCTGTTAAAAATTAAGATTTAGTTCCTTTTGAAATTGCAAACTTCATGGTGAAGTTGCACACCATGGTTTTGTGCACTTTGAAACTATGCCCAAGGTTAACTTCTTATCCTGCATTTTCTTGATCTAATTCTCTTTCATTGTCTTCGGGAAGAGGTCTTCCTCAAGCAGCATCTCACAGCTGTGGTTATCGATTCACATTTCTCAGCTTAAGGTTCTTATCTATTCTCATAAGTTATTCCATTTTCTTGTTCTCTGCTTTCCAATGTAGTTCTGGCAAGTTAATTGTGAGGTATTCCATTTTCTTGTTCTCTGCTTTGCGATGTAGTTCTGGCAAGTTAAACTTGAGGGAGTTTTAACTCTTTAACATGTGTGTTATCTTGAATAGTAATGATAGTTACGCAGTAGTGCTTCTTTTTGCACTGGACCCTCGAGACCCATACTCTCGAAACTCAAATGATATGGCTCATTTTTATTTGTCCTGAAATACCCACCTTGCCATTTTATGGTATTTTCGGTGAGTATTATGAAAATAGTTGACTTACTATTATTACCTGCTTATTGCACACTTACCCCCTCTTATGTTGTCAAACTGCAGAATCATTTTACCTGATTAACAAGGCTCAAGCCTATTACGAATATTATGTGTATATTCATAAGGCTTAATGGTCAATATATATATAGTAAAGAGAATTATATGTAAAGACAACCTTACACATATAAGATTACAAAAGAGATATGTCTACTCTAACACTTCATTCAAACTCATAGTGGATAGCACATATTGAGTTTGGAGATAAAATATAAATGTTGTACCCTAGTTTGTGGTTTCGTGAAGAAGTCAGTAATCTGCAACTGTGGTGGTACAAATTGCAAAGCAAGTATTCCCTACTACAGCTGTAAGCGAGTGTATGAAACATCTACATCAATATGCTTGGTTGGGGTCGTGGGCTATGCTTATAGCACATGTATTGTCACACAAAAGATTGTGGGTTCCATTACAAGCACTCCAAATCTGCAAGTATCCAGCTCAAACAACTACAGCTCATTTCCCCTTTTCTTAATTTCTGAAATACACGAAAGCCTAGAAAATCCAAAAAAACACTGTGGGCCAAAATTCCCTTTCTCTTTGGCCCGATCCACTTTCTTTCCCGGCCTAACCCAGCCTCGCCTTCGCCTCGGCCTATCCTCTTCTTGGCCCAACGCTCTTCTGCTCAACCCATCAGCTTCGCCCGGCTTAGCTTCCTTCATTGCCACATGTTGGCCTAGCCGCTTGCCACGCGGTAGCCATCCCGCTGTCCATGCCTATTTGGGTCCTGCATGTCAGCTGAGTCTTGTCTCCAAGCCGTCTTCTTCCCATGTCCGAGCATTGCACGCCGCCACCATGGAAGTCCGTGCTCCACACATCAAAACCCCCTCCATGCCTTTAAAGAGTCTCACCATTCCATGTCATGAGGATCACCTCGTCGTCTTTCTCCAAAAATCTAGGGTTCCACCCCTCATCACGCCATCAATCCGCCGAATTGGGAGCTTGAAGCCGTGTGCTGCCGAAGTTGCCTTTTGCTGGAATTCTTTGCCTCCGGTAAGCTTTAGGCCGCTCCATCACCACCATAGTGTTCTTAGACTCGTGTTCTACACATTGCTCACCTTATCATGCCCGAGAGTCCACCGCAATGTCGTCGCCACTGTGAGCCTCATCTGTCGGCTGCTTCATCCTTACCGCCGATCGACGTGGTCATCACCAGTCGAATCTGTTTGTGTCACGGCGTTCCTCGTGGACACTTTGCCCAGATGCAACCCTTCTTCCTCACATCTGCACCGTCTTTGTTGTCACCGGAGTTAGCTATCGGCCACGCTGAAGTGGATGTCCGCATCACTGCCA
Source organism: Bonia amplexicaulis (assembly GCA_036346245.1). Taxonomy (NCBI): domain Eukaryota; kingdom Viridiplantae; phylum Streptophyta; class Magnoliopsida; order Poales; family Poaceae; genus Bonia; species Bonia amplexicaulis. The sequence goes on from CM070753.1 coordinate 6,337,517, forward strand.
CCTTAGAGCAACGGAGCCGACGTGTCACCCATGGAGCGCCACGCTAGCCCCAATTTGCCACCTTACCATCTTGCCACATCACCGTCCCCATCAGCAGTCATGTCGCTTGCCACATCATCACCACCTCACCTCTCTTGCCTACGTGTCAAGCCACGTGATGCCATAGTCATCTTGCCATGTCAGCCCTAGCCTAATCCGATTGCAGATGTCGGACCGGATATTTCAATCCAAATCACAATGATTTAATGCACTATTCCACGGATCGATAGATAGTGCTCACGATTCTGAAAATGAATATCAAATACATACCATGCGGAAGCATAAATAAAATAGTAAACTTACACATGGGCGATTAGGCGAAATCAATAATTGCGGCGGAAGAGCGAAGCACACGGTGGGACCTTGAGGACATGACCACGAGCGACCAACGGAGGTTCGCGACCTAGCCCTTAACATCTTCATCTCCTTTGTCGTTGAGAGCAATAGTGTTCTTGAGCGCATGATCGATTCTTGAGTGCGGATTTGTTGTGAGAGCGAGTGTGAGCACACTAACCACCGTGCTCATAAGCCAATACAGAATGCAAATATATAGTATGCATGGCTTATCAAAGGAAAGGCTCGAGTTGTTTTATTTGCCGAGCGCTTTTGGTAGCATTGTTATTTATTAAACCATAGCGTTATTACGCTACCTAAAACTTCCACGGCGATTGCCAAATTGACTCACTCCCCAAATGCCATAATTGACTTAATTCTCCAAAGACACAATTTTCTTACTAGATGTCGTCTAAGACTCCAAACAATGAGTGGCATCATTTAGCTAATCCACCGATCAAACACTTTATATATATATACATTCATTTTGAATCCACAATGTCTTCACGTATTCCGAATTCATACTAGTCCAATCTTGTAATCAATATTCACCAACTCCCTAATTCTGAATTCCAATGATTCCCTAATAGGATTACTTTGTAATCCACCGACATCATTCAATTCAGAACTTTCTAACAAATCAATCCTTTCTGCTAATGATCCAAAACCATAAATTGCTCTTTCCATAATCATCCTTATTTTCATTATTTATCTCTAACTAATCATCAATACTTCTGCACCAAGAACATCATTAATCTAGTTTATGCTTCAATTATCCTATCTCCAAATTTCCTCAAATTCAAATCATCTATCTAGATCAATTCCTGTTAATCCCATTAAATCCAACAATTGCCTTTACACTCTTCTAATTCTCCAAAATCATTGATCCAGATTATACTCCGGTAATTATTATTATTCCTCCGATATACCCACAAACTCAATTCATCCTTCCAGTATTTTAATCAAATCCTATCAATCACATTATTACTAACATCTCTCAAGAATTTATATTAGTGTCGTAATCCAACAATTTCTTTTGCACTTTCTAATTCCACAAGATTCGTTTAAATCATCTACCTAGCCTACATATATTCATTTAAACTCCCCAATTTACTCCCAGCATCTACATTATCGTTTCCCCTCTATGGTTGACATGAATCCACCAGCATCTTTTATATTTATTTATCATGGCAGCTATCTCCTTCTCTACACATTGTTTATTCTTCCCGACCTTTGGTTTGGGAGAAGTATTATCATTATTTAAAATATAATACATAGAAAATTTCCTGAGACATAGCAGTTTGCACAAAACTTAATGTGTACGAGAATGCAATAACAGTAGCGATTCAGATTCCATCCACCGTTACATGGTATCTGCACCATATGCTTAATCCTTCAGCGTTATAACCGCTTATCTTACCACTGGGACGACGCCCAGGACAACACAAACCAGGGCCTTGCACTGCCCTTCACTTTTCTTTCCCACCCACAAATCATTTTGAAACAGAACTATATCTGGTTAAGTTTCCCATGTCCGCCCTTGACCGTGGGCACGTCTATTCGAATAGTTTTGACTCTGCAGAGTTTGTACACTTTCACCACAAGAGACAATCAACTCTTTGCCCCACACGATTCCTTAGTCATGTGGTTGAGCAGACCGTCACAGTGACTGTTCAAAGTATCTAGTTCCTTTTGTCATCTCACCCTATGGGCTTATCCCACGTGCGGTGGGTCTCATACGTTGCGCGGGATGTTTTCCACGATTACTAACAGGTAGGGCTCCACTTCCATAGCGCTTAGAACAGCTGGAAAACTTCACCCTCCCCTTGGTGTCCCTTTAGGCCTCCCCTTGCCCTTGCTTATCCACTTCACTCCACTACCAGTGAGATGAGTCCAGGAGTTTCGATACAACTACTTAGCCAAGTTGTACTTTACAGACTTGTGGTTGCACTGTTTTACGTGGGAGATCGTGACAAGATTCAGTCCTTAGTGGTATCTGGGCGATTCTACCACAACCCACTTTGTGCCTCCACTGCACCATTCACACACACACCATCGAACCATTCGCCCAGATATTCAAGCAAGTTGGGGTTTTTGGGAGCATAAAATAATAGTTCCAAATATTTCTCCAGTCATTCCCACCATGACTGCCCAACCAAATTTTCTCATGATTAAAAGTGATGCTTGGGCGTTTTCACGCCCATGAATATCTATGCAACACTACGCATGGCGTAATAAATTACGGACTTATTTTCAAAAGGTTACTATCATAATTTCGCTAGGGCGACAAGGATCACATATTCAAATATTCAACAAGGGGGTGTAATATTAATCAAGGTAAACAATGGGCATTTAACTAGAATATTGAATTAAGCATGTATTTGTACATAAAATAACAGCATGCAATTTGATAATTTAAACAAAAGTAATTTGCATAAAATGTGGGTTCAACATGATCAAAGTATTGACTACTTTGGCGCGGTTTACATGGTCTTGAAACTCACACAATGCTTTCTCTTGAGCTTTTGGTCTCTATTCTTTTCTTCGAGCCTGACCTCGCTTGATCTACTGAATCTTCATGACTTCCAATTTCTAATTACGCGCTAGATGACTGAATACAATTAAAAGCAAATAACTCAAAAGATCCAAATAAATCCAAATAAACTCAATTTAGTTTTATTACGAGTTAATGGGTGTCTTGAGGCAAGGTCGGAAGTAGTATATGATGATTTGATCTTTTTATTAGCAATCTCTTTTCTTATTTTACATTTATTTAGGAAGTTCCATGAGGTAGGTTAGTCCTATGAGCGGGTGTAAAAGTTGTGCGGAGGTGTTGGGTATCATGTCTTGAGGGTTAAGAATTAGGTCACGGTGAGCTTATAGTGTTCATTAACTTAACTTATCAGATTAATCTCAGAGCTTGTGTTTGTGGCATTTCACATGGTAATATTTTTGGTGTGTTTTACTGTTGATTAATCAATTTATTAACTAAATGATTAACACTCTAATTTACTAGCACATAGGACTATTTATTTGGCCATTATTATTTAATTAGATTTACTAATTGAGATTTGCCTAGTGGTGGTATTTTAATGTTAGGGCATAAGGATAATGGCTTATGGTTTAAATTTTGCAGCGGTCAATTATATATCATTTACTAATATACAAGGGTTTACGATTTATTGTTTCGGCAGTCTTTATTTACTAAACCGTCATTTCATGCGAGCATAAATCTACACAATATTCTTAATCAACATCTCGCTACGCCCTAGATTAGTAATCAAGCTTTAAGATAATGATAAAGGCACATTAGTTACTAACACATAATAATTAATCCATAATTAGACATTTATTAAGCTCATTTATAACTTAATAAATTTTGTATGATTTATGGGTTACTCTCAGGTTTTTCCTTGATTTTTCCTTCACTGGAATCTCTAGCAAAATATGTTTAAAAACTTAATCAGCGAAAAGTGCGGCACAGGGGATCGAACCCGCGGCCTCTTGGTGAGAGATCGCGGTGGCGCTAGTGACCGATCGAGCGGGGTCACTTCTGATATGGGGCGGTATTAAATCGGAAGAGTCGGTGGTTCTTGTGGCGAGCGGAGGAAGAACGAGGGGCTCGGGCGGAGCTTGGTCGGCGGCGTCGCCGGCGGATGGCGGCCGGGGTGGTCTTGGCGGCTAAATACGTTGTGGGGAGATGCGGGAGCCTAGGGAAAGTGGGGCCCTAGTCGGGTGATGGCGAAGGGCCTTGACGGGCGGCCGGAGATGGGATGGGAAAGAGGCGCGGTGGCGGAAGAAGGAGGAGAAGGCGGTGGGCGCATGAGCACTAGTGATGCTCTTGGAACCTACAGGTGGGCTAGGCGGCCAGGAGGGTGGAGGCGGCCGTGGCGGAGCTCCTAGTGGCGAGGGAGATCGCCGTGCCGGCCCGTTGGGGTGGATCGTCGCTCCAATTGGCGGTGCGGGTGGCGTCGTGATGCCAGGGATGCTTCAACTGCGATGGAATTGGCGGAGCCTTCGTGGTCGGCCGAATCGCAAGGGCACACGGTGGTGGCCACTTGCTCCCGGCGGAGGAAAAAGAATAGAGGGGAAGGGAAGAGGATGGCGGGGAGTAAGGGAGGCCAAGGCCTCTTATAGTCGGAGGAGGAACGCTTGTGGGCGGAGGACCGGCGGCGGGCGGAGGACCGGCGGTCCTTGCCGAGTCTTGAGGCTCGGCGCGCGTGCGCGGCGGGGGCTCGGGGGCTTGTGGCGAGGCGGCGTGGCGGTGGCGGTTACGCCCCTTGCGCGAGGCGAGGAGGGCTGCTCGTCCAGGGATTGGCGGGGTGGAAGAGAGGAGACGCGGGCGGCTTATGGCCACAGAACAGGGAAGGGGGAAGAAGATAACGAGGAGGGGAGCGTGGCCGCTCGGGAGAAAAAGAAGGAAGGGCGAAAGAAGGGCTCTGGGCCCGCCGGCAGGCAAAGGAGGAGAGAGGGGAGAGAGAGAAGAGGTAAAAGGTGCGCCCCACTCGCCATAGAGAAGGTAAAGAAGAGAGGAAAAGATTTGAGCACCATTGTAGAATCTGGATTTTTAAAAATCTTGATTTCTTTTTCATGCTTTAGATTATTGATTTTAATTGTTGCAAATTTTTAATTCAAATCTTAGTTCAATTTTCTAGATACAAAATTTAATATTTCCATGTCTTTCAATCTTTATATGATTATCACTTGCGCTTGGGATTATTATTATTATTTGGATATTTGTTTCTCCATATATTTATTTGCATGGCACAAGAATCAAGAGATCTCAACTGAATGTTTAAGTTAAATTCAAATGCCAACCAACGCAAGAAAAGTTTCAAAAATTGTTCAAATTATCATTATTATTATTATTTTGAACTCTCAAAATTTGGGATGTTACAAACCTACCCCCCTTAAATGAATCTCGACCCCGAGATTCCGGTAGAGTGAAAAAGAAGGGAGTTGGAGTTATGGTGGCTAGCATTGGGTTCCTGGGGGTTGCTTGACGTTTAGTCCTCTAGCTTCACACCGAGGTGTGCATCTGCACAACAAGGGTTAGAACTTAGAGAAAGTAGAAAGGGAAGAGGGAAACCTTGTTTTCCTGGACAGATCGTAGACTTCCAAGTATTTTCCCTTTTACCATCGTGGTCTTCACGTCATCATGGAATAGAGTAGTTGCATTGTCTTCTGGACATACGGTTGTAGAACTTCTTATTGATAGGTGGGTAGGAATGGTCTGCGCCCTAGGGGGAATGGGGGCCTTAGGAATGCAGAGGTGACGAAGCACATATCTACATGGTGGTCTTTTGTCTTGATCACTATAAGACTTCTGGTCCTGCAAACCTTCTCGTATTGGTTTGATTTGGCCAAACACAAACTGTTGCATCTCCAGGGTAGGCATACATCATATCGATACTCCCAAAAGTGATTACACACTATAGTAGCCTTCCAACATTTGGTCTACTCTTGCTACCCCCCTTAAAATAAATGACATCTAACATTAGTTGCCCTTTCTAACCCCGGGCATAACGAGTCCTATGGCGACTTGAAGACTCATTCGTTGTATCTCGGTGCCTTGGTTATAACGGACTCATGAAGCAATCCTTGGGGCGATGGTCTTGTCCTTCATAGAAAAACAGTGATCTTCTTTGGTCGGACATTCTCTGGCGGGTGGTCTTCTTGCAGATTGGGCGACTAGTTGTACATTGACTTTTCTCATGTCCCCTTTCTCCACAACGCCTACAAGCTATTAGAGTTGTGAGGCAGTCATCCGGATAATGATATTTCTTGCAGTATAAACAGTAGGGAACTGGGCAATTGTAGTAGTAATGTCCGGTTTGTCCACAGGTGAAACAGGCTCCTTGTCCAAGTTGTCGTAGTGGAGGGCAGTGTTGTGCGACATGTCCGGCTTTGCCACACTCACTACATATATTATTCAGTGTAGCTTCACAGTGCGGTGACAAAGCTTTTGCAAGCTGGTTCTCCTTCGTCGGAGTTGAGGTCGATGGTGGCGGCATCCATTATTCGCTTGTTTTCCCCTTGATGGGACAATTCTTCACATAATGTCCTTGGTCGCCATATCTCGAAACACTTGCCTTTCTTCTTACGAGTGCCTTTGCTTAGTACAGGGGATGCTATTATTTTCATGATGGTACCCTCTCTTTGGTCCTTCTCTTAGAGTGAAGTCATGCGATGGTTGGTACACATGGTTGGGGCTATTGCGAGCATCGATTATTATTCTTCCTTCTTTCTTACGATTGTGGTAGTGGTCTTGCTTCCATCCATTGGGCCTAGTAGGGTTTTTCGAGAAAAGGTGAGGGGAACGACATGAGATGAGTGTCACATCGTGAGATAAGATACTCTAAAACCCATTAAATTTTTTTTAAGAGAGTATACCCCAGAAGCTGAGGTGATACGGAACCACACAAATTTTGAAAGCAAATTTTCATGTGACTGCGAAATAGGACGCCCGAGGGCAAGAAGGCAGTGCACAGGGCCAAAGTGAAATCTTGCAACAATACAACGTCTATTCGGGGAAGCACACATAAGGGGGCACAGGGTTCATCTGTATAGTTTGTTTAAAACGAAACCACTTTATCTTCATGACGATCTTCAACGCTCCTAACCTTAAGCTGTTTGGAGTATGGAGTGCGAGATGAGGATCAAAATTTTTCTTCCCAAATCAATAGAAAGAAGAGGAAAGTATTTGGAGGTGATTGGCTTGATATCATTTCTTATTCCAGCATTATCATCATTAATATTATTATTTCAATGAAACTTTGTAACAAAATGAAGATTTTTCTTTTAACTAGGGGTGATAAAACCAACAGGGGAAATATGTTTTCACCAACATAACTCTTTCAAAGGTAACACCCCAAAGTTAACCCTTAGGATCTATTTTTGAAACACAAAGTCCTTGTTAGGGAAAGCTTTCAAGAAATAACTTTGTTTTGAACTATTTGAGAAACCAAGGTAAAGTTTTGAATAAGTTTTTGGTAAGTAGTTTAACTTATGAAAATTTCCTCGGAAGGTCGGGTTTGTCAAAATGAGTTTGAAAATGAATTTAGTAAACAATTTAATAATCAGTCCTCCAAGGATATTTTTTTGAAATAAAGCTTTAAATTCAAGCGTCATGACTATTGGCCCAGTATATGTTTTCAAGGAGAGTTTACATGAGGAGCACTGAATTTTCATCCTTTTGAGTTCAGGGTAAGAGAGCATGAGAAGTAGAAATGGTTAAGGCAGCATATAGATGAGAGGGAATCATTTAAGAGAAAGGAGATTTGAGCAATATAACCTATATTCTTGAAATTAGGTATTGAGAAAATAATTCTAATCATGAACTAACGGCCGAGCTAACTAGGTCACGACTGCGATCGATATGCTCGATACCATCCTGTCGGACCGGATATTTCAATCAAAATCCCACATGATTTAATGCACTATTCCACGGATCGATAGATAGTGCTCACGATTCTGAAAATGAATATCAAATACATACCATGCGGAAGCATAAATAAAATAGTAAACTTACACATGGGCGATTAGGCGAAATCAATAATTACGACGGAAAGAGCGAAGCACACGGTGGGACCTTGGGACATGCCCACAGGCGACCAGCGGAGGTTCGCGACCTAACCCTTGACATCTTCATCTCCTTTGTCGTTGAGAGCAATAGTGTTCTTTGAGGCGCGATCGATTCTTGAGTGCGGATTTGTTGTGAGGCGAGTGTGAGCACACTAACCACCGTGCTCATAAGCCAATACAGAATGCAAATATATAGTATGCATGGCTTATCAAAGGAAAGGCTCGGGTTGTTTTATTTGCCAGAAAACGCTTTTGGTAGCATTGTTATTTATTAAACCATAGCGTTATTACTGCTACCTAAAACTTCCCACGGCGATTGCCAAATTGACTCACTCCCCCAAATGCCATAATTGACTTAATTCTCCAAAGACACAATTTTCTTACTAGATGTCGTCTAAGACTCCAAACAATGAGTGGCATCATTTAGCTAATCCACCGATCAAACACTTTATATATATATACATTCATTTTGAATCCACAATGTCTTCACGTATTCCGAATTCATACTAGTCCAATCTTGTAATCAATATTCACCAACTCCCTAATTCTGAATTCCAATGATTCCCTAATAGGATTACTTTGTAATCCACCGACATCATTCAATTCAGAACTTTCTAACAAATCAATCCTTTCTGCTAATGATCCAAAACCATAAATTGCTCTTTCCATAATCATCCTTATTTTCATTATTTATCTCTAACTAATCATCAATACTTCTGCACCAAGAACATCATTAATCTAGTTTATGCTTCAATTATCCTATCTCCAAATTTCCTCAAATTCAAATCATCTATCTAGATCAATTCCTGTTAATCCCATTAAATCCAACAATTGCCTTTACACTCTTCTAATTCTCCAAAATCATTGATCCAGTTATACTCGGTAATTATTATTATTCCTCCGATATACCCACAAACTCAATTCATCCTTCGATTTTTAATCAAATCCTATCAATCACATTATTACTAACATCTCTCAAGAATTTATATTAGTGTCGTAATCCAACAATTTCTTTTGCACTTTCTAATTCCACAAGATTCGTTTAAATCATCTACCTAGCCTACATATATTCATTTAAACTCCCCAATTTACTCCCAGCATCTACATTATCGTTTCCCCTCTATGGTTGACATGAATCCACCAGCATCTTTTATATTTATTTATCATGGCAGCTATCTCCTTCTCTACACCGCTATTTATTCTTCCTGACCTTTGGTTTGGGGAGAAGTATTATCATTATTTAAAAATATAATACATAGAAAATTTCCTGAGACTTAGCAGTTTGCACAAAACTTAATGTGTACGAGAATGCAATAACAGTAGCGATTCAAATTCCATCCACCGTTACATGGTATACGCACCATATGCTTAATCCTTGACGTTATAACCGCTTATCTTACCACCGGACGACGCCAGACAACACAAACCAGGGCCTTGCACTGCCCTTCACTTTCCTTTCCCACCCACAAATCATTTTGAAGCAGAACTATATCGGTTAAGTTTCCCATGTCCGCCCTTGACCGTGGGCACGTCTATTCGAATAGTTTTGACTCTGCAGAGTTTGTACACTTTCACCACAAGAGACAATCAACTCTTTGCCCCACACGATTCCTTAGTCATGTGGTTGAGCAGACCATCACAGTGACTGTTCAAAGTATCTAGTTCCTTTTGTCATCTCACCCTATGGGCTTATCCCACGTGCGGTGGGTCTCATACGTTGCGCGGGATGTTTTCCACAGTTACTAACGCAGCCGGGCTCCACTTCCCGCAGCGCTTAGAACAGTGGAAAACTTCACCCTCCCTTGGTGTCCCTTTAGGCCTCCCTTGCCCTTGCTTATCCACTTCACTCCACTACCGGTGAGATGAGTCCAGAGTTTCGATACAACTACTTAGCCAAGTTGTACTTCTGGACTTGTGGTTGCCTTTGTTTTACGTGGGAGATCGTGACAAGATTCAGTCCTTAGTGGTATCTGGGCGATTCTACCACAACCCACTTTGTGCCTCCACTGCACCATTCACACACACACCATCGAACCATTCGCCCAGATATTCAAGCAAGTTGGGGTTTTTGGGAGCATAAAATAATAGTTCCAAATATTTCTCGATCATTCCCACCATGACGCCCAACCAAATTTTCTCATGATTAAAGTGATGCTTGGGCGTTTTCACGCCCATGAATATCTATGCAACACTACGCATGGCGTAATAAATTACGGACTTATTTTCAAAAGGTTACTATCATAATTTCGCTAGGGCGACAAGGATCACATATTCAAATATTCAACAAGGGGGTGTAATATTAATCAGGGTAAACAATGGGCATTTAACTAGAATATTGAATTAAGCATGTATTTGTACATAAAATAACAGCATGCAATTTGATAATTTAAACAAAAGTAATTTGCATAAAATGTGGGTTCAACATGATCAAAGTATTGACTCGCCTGACGCGGTTTACCGCGGTCTTGAGCTCACACAATGCTTTCTCTTGAGCTTTTGGTCTCTATTCTTTTCTTCGAGCCTGACCTCGCTTGATCTCTTGAATCTTCATGACTTCCAATTTCTAATTACGCTAGATGATGAATACAATTAAAAGCAAATAACTCAAAAGATCCAAATAAATCCAAATAAACTCAATTTAGTTTTATTACGAGTTAATGGGTGTCTTGAGGCAAGGTCGGAAGTAGTATATGATGATTTGATCTTTTTATTAGCAATCTCTTTTCTTATTTTACATTTATTTAGGAAGTTCCATGAGGTAGGTTAGTCCTATGAACGGGTGTAAAAGTTGTCTGGAGGTGTTGGGTATCATGTGCCGAGGGTTAAGAATTAGGTCACGAGCTGAGCTTATAGTGTTCATTAACTTAACTTATCAGATTAATCTCAGAGCTTGTGTTTGTGGCATTTCACATGGTAATATTTTTGGTGTGTTTTACTGTTGATTAATCAATTTATTAACTAAATGATTAACACTCTAATTTACTAGCACATAGGACTATTTATTTGGCCATTATTATTTAATTAGATTTACTAATTGAGATTTGCCTAGTGGTGGTATTTTAATGTTAGGGCATAAGGATAATGGCTTATGGTTTAAATTTTGCAACGGTCAATTATATATCATTTACTAATATACAAGGGTTTACGATTTATTGTTTCGGCAGTCTTTATTTACTAAACCGTCATTTCATGCGAGCATAAATCTACACAATATTCTTAATCAACATCTCGCTACGCCCTAGATTAGTAATCAAGCTTTAAGATAATGATAAAGGCACATTAGTTACTAACACATAATAATTAATCCATAATTAGACATTTATTAAGCTCATTTATAACTTAATAAATTTTGTATGATTTATGGGTTACTCTCGAGTTTTCCTTGATTTTTCCTTCTTGGAATCTCTAGCAAAATATGTTTAAAAACTTAATCAGCGAAAAGTGCGGCACAGGGGATCGAACCCGCGGCCTCTTGGTGAGAGATCGCGGTGGCGCTAGTGACCGATCGAGCGGGGTCACTTCTCGATATGGGGCGGTATTAAATCGGAAGAGTCGGTGGTTCTTGTGGCGAGCGGAGGAAGAACGAGGGGCTCGGGCGGAGCTTGGTCGACGGCGTCGCCGGCGGATGGCGACCGGGGGTGGTGCCGGCGACTGCGAAAATACGTTGTGGGGAGATGCGGGAGCCTAGGGAAAGTGGGGCCCTAGTCGGGGTGATGGCGAAGGGAGCGCGCGACGGCGCGGGGCGGCCGGAGATGGGATGGGAAAGAGGCGCCGGTGGCCGGAAGAAGGAGGAGAAGGCGGTGGGGCGCATGAGCACTAGTGATGCTCTTGGAACCTACCTGAGTGGGCTAGGCGACCGGAGGGGGGTGGAGGCGAGCCGGCGGCGGAGCTCCTAGTGGCGCAGGGGAGATCGCCGTAGCCGGCCCGTTGGGGTGGATCGTCGCTCCAATTGGCGGTGCGGGTGGCGTCGTGATGCCACCGGGATGCTTCACTGCGATGGAATTGGCCGGAGCCTTCGTGGTCGACCGGAATCGCAAGGGCACACGGTGGTGGCCACTTGCTCCCGAGCGGAGGAAAAAGAATAGAGGGGGGGAAGGGAAGAGGGATGGCGCGGGAGTAAGGGAGGGCCAAGGCCTCTTATAGTCGGAGGAGGGAACGCTTGTGGGCGGAGGACCCAAGGCGGGCGGAGGACCGGCGGTCCTTGCCGGTCTGCGGCTCTCGCCAGGCGTCTTGGCGGGCTCGGGGGCCTTGCGAGTGGCGAGGCGGCGTGACGGTGGCGGGGTTACCTGCCCACGCCTTGAGGCGAGGGCTGCTCGTCCAGGGATTCGTGCGGGGTGGAAGAGAGGAGGCAGGCGCTTATGGCCTGAGCAGGGAAGGGAAGAAGATAACGAGGAGGGCGTGGCGCTCGGGAGAAAAAGAAGGAAGAGGCGAAAGAAGGGCTCTGGGCCGCCGGCAGCAAAGGAGGAGAGGAGAGAGAGAAGAGGTAAAAGGTCGCCCGCTCGCCATAGAGAAGGTAAAGAAGAGAGAAAAGATTTGAGCACCATTGTAGAATCTGGATTTTTAAAAATCTTGATTTCTTTTTCATGCTTTAGATTATTGATTTTAATTGTTGCAAATTTTTAATTCAAATCTTAGTTCAATTTTCTAGATACAAAATTTAATATTTCCATGTCTTTCAATCTTTATATGATTATCACTTGCGCTTGGGATTATTATTATTATTTGGATATTTGTTTCTCCATATATTTATTTGCATGGCACAAGAATCAAGAGATCTCAACTGAATGTTTAAGTTAAATTCAAATGCCAACCAACGCAAGAAAAGTTTCAAAAATTGTTCAAATTATCATTATTATTATTATTTTGAACTCTCAAAATTTGGGATGTTACAACCGAGTCCATCATAGACCAGATTCATCCATAGACCCAGTCCATGAGCTGGCCCACTTGTCAGCCAAACAATCTTTTTCCTAAATTTCCTTTAATCCAAAATCCCAAATAATGTTTAGGGCCTACCTGTCAGCCATAGACTTTCTCCCTCCTCTGTTATTTTCCAAAATTTTCTCAGCTGATCAATCTTCCGAGAGTTCGTTCTCCTCCGTTCGAACTCCGATTGACTCGATTCTTATTTCTAAATTCATTTGAAATTAATCTATACCTTTTGGTTCAGGTTTTATTGTTTTGGATTTTATTTGATTTTATTTGTGTTTTATTCGTTCTCTCTTGTTAGATAGCATTTTCGAAGGAGTAAAAGTAGGAACTGAAGTCCAAGAATTGGTAACTAAGTAAAGCCAAGGCAAGTCATAACCTTTGATTATGTTGAACTTATTATTTTAAATCTATTTATTTATTATTATTTTATTTTAAATTATCAAGTATTGCTAATTTAATACAAATCTTCGTACCTAGTAGTTATCAATCAATTTGATTAATCCTCCTTGGATAATTTGAATGCCATGATTTCATTATCGCCATATGATCGATAATTATCTAGTGATACAATACTAGTATCTACTTAGGTTGTACGTCTAATATACTTAGCCATGCTTACTGTTACGTTGGGCTCATCATCGCATGTTAATCAATCAATTAATTTTGACTTAATGAGATACTGAAACATGATTGCAGCCATAGTTATAAAATTTGTGTACCATAACAGGTGTGTCATTGGTCTTGGTTAAACCAAAATGGTTTTCACTTGGGTGAGTGATCGTGTAGTAAAATGGGTGCTGTTAGTACATTGGGATGTGAATGATTCGCCTAAATAATGTCTAAGGACTTAACTTTATGCGCCATTGATATGAGCTTTATCGTATAACCACAAGTCTAGTATGGGATGGATCTGACTAATTAATTTGTGGTGTTTCATTCTAGATTTCGATGTTGAGATAGTAAGAGGAGGCTTTTACCGACTAGGTGGTTAGCCTACTTGGCAGTAAAACCTTAGCGGGTAAGATCAAGTTACGCTTGAGCATTGTAAAAGCCTTGTCATTGTATCTCTGCCGCACACCAAAGGAAATATGTCAATCTAGTGGCAAAATAAGCTGATCATGTCTTGCGGGTAAAATTGTGCAACCTCTGCAGAGTGTAAAACTATTTGAATAGCCGTATCACCGGTTATGGACAATGCACGGTGATTTCACAGGAGAGTTATGTTTTCATAAAATCTTGGTTTGGTTGGGAAGTGGACGGCTAGTTCACTTGTGGTTTACTAAATCATTTGGTTCATTAATTATTTATTTACGTCATTTCCAAAAGAACGTTTTCAATCTATTTACTGTATTTACTCTAAATGATTGCTTTCTACAACATAACCATCCAACTTTCCTTTGATAAGCCTTACATAATTATATGTTGTATCTTGTTACAAATGACATGGTAAGTACTCTATGTACTTACGGTTATATCTGTTGTTGATCAGTTGCTGAAGAAGAATCATAATAGCAAGAAGTATTTGAAAGAGGATTCTTCATTGATTTCTCAGAATAGGACTTCGTTTCGTAGTTGATTGCTTGTGGGCATGTTGAATGGCCACTATGTTTATCTTTATTTTTCGTTGCTAGTTTTTGTTAGACCCTTCAGGTTATTAATGGTAAGTTTGGTCATAAAGTCGCTACTCCGATAATTAATAATAATTTGTGTCTTTCATAGTTAATCATGTTCATGGTCAATATTTCATCTATGTTTCCACTGTGTGCACTAGTGTGATCCTGGACTAGTGTAGAATACACAAGAGAGTCCAAATTTGCATATTCAGGTCTCGACAGGAAGTGACCTCAATCCTAAGAAAATATGTAAGAGAACCAAGATCAATCATCAAAAATTGTTCACTGATATGCTTCTTCACATTTGTGATGAACGAGGAATCATCACCAGTGATGAGCATGTTATCAACATACAGAAGAAGCAGTGTCCTATCCCAAGGTAAGACATGGACAAATAGAGCAGGATCATGGAAACTAACAGTGAAATCGACAGCGGTAATCATTGAGGTAAAACGCGCAAATCAGGCATGCGAAGCCTGTTTGAGACCATAAAGAGCTCAACGGAGATGACAGACGTGCACATCTGGAGTAGAATACCCGGTGGTAGCTGCTTGTAGACCTCATGCAAAACACCATTAAAAAAACATTCTTAACATCGAGCTGAGAAATAAACCACTAGCGTACAGGAACAACCGCAACAAGAGTGTGAACAGTGGTCATGTGGGCAACGGACAAAAGTCTCATCGTAGATGTGATCGTACTTCTGTCGGAAACCGTGAGCTATAAGACAAGTCTTGTAGCACTCGATAGTATCATCAAATCAGATCTTTATCTTGTACACCCACTTACACATAATAGGGCAAGCATTCACAAGTGTTAGTACAATATCCCAAGTCCTTGTACGCCGAAGAGCATCATGCTCTTCGGCCATAGTGAGATGCTACCCAGAATGAGTAGCAGCCTTATGATAAGAATTGAGTTCAGTGACAGAGAGAGCATGAGCTGTTGGAGGCAAAAGTCTCATCGTAGTCACGACTGTACTCCTGCCGAAAATCGTGAGCCATAAGGTGAGCCTTGTAGTGCTCGATAGTACCATTAGATCAGGTCTTAATCTTGTACACCGACTTGCACGTGATAAGACGAGGATGCACAAGTGTCGGTACAATATCCCAAGTCCCCATACGCTGAAGAACATCAAGCTCCTCTACCATAGGGAGCTACCACTCAGAATAAAGAGCAGCTTCACGCTAAGAACTGGGCTTAGTGACAGAGAGAGAATGAGCCGTCGGAGCAAAGCCAAGAAGACTAGGAGGCCGAAGGGATGTCCGGTTACGAAGAGCGTAACGAGGAGCGTCATCAGGAGAGTTAGGTGAGGGTGTCAGCAAGATACTAGTAGAGGAGGCCGGTAGAGGACGAGGACGTCTGTAGTAGTGAACACCAGAGAACCAAGACAACGGTGTCACAGAGACAAGAGGCGATGCTGTAGGAGGCAGCACAGAAGGCAAGGGTACAGAAAAAACCACTGAGAACATACTAGGGGAAGATTGTGATAGTGGAGAAATAGGTGAAAAGTCATAAAGAGACAACCATAATATCATCTCAACAGTGGAAACCAGACAAGGAGTGAAATCTCGATAGAAGAAAGGCCAAGATTCATCAAAGACAATATCTCATGAGATCCTGAGCCGTTGAGTAGAAGGATCATAGCAGCGATAATCCTTATGCTCAGAACTATAACTAAGAAACACACACTCAATTGACCAAGCCAACAGTTTGGTGCGCTCATGAGACTACAGAAAGACAAAACATGTGTAACAAAAAAATATGAAGGTGAGTATACTGGGGGCTCGAGAGTAGAGACACTCCATAGGACTGATACCTAAAGAGCAGTGGAAGGCTACATATTGATAAGATATGCAGTCGTAGAAACAGCCTTATCCCAGAACTATGGTGGAACGTGGGAGGCAAGGAGAAGACTGTGGGTAGTCTCAATCAGATGACGATGTTTGTGCTTAGTAACCCTATTTTTAGCATGGGCACCAGGATAAGAAAATTGGTAAAGAGTTCCTTGCTTAGAAAAAACTGTCTAAAAGTGCCAGAACAGTATTCACCACCAAAATCATAGTGAAAAATACATATGGAAGAATTAAACTAAATACGAACCATCGTTGAGAAGCTACGATAGATCTCAAAAAATAGACTAAAATTTACATAGAAAAAATTCATGTAAAACAGAAATAATCATCAATGAAAATCACATAAAACTTATGCGCACCTTTAGAGATAATAGACGTAGGTCCCCATATATCTAAATGAACTGAATCAAAAGAACGAGAAGATAAGGACTCACTAGAATGATAAGAAATTTGCAGCTACTTGCCTAGCTTATAACCCTGACTAAACATGGTCGTGTCAACAGTAATACATCCAAAAACACCTTAAAGAACTAATGAAGAAAGGCGAGACCTACACAAGTGACCTAAACGGTGATGTCACTGTGCAAAAGCTCCAGAGGTGGTGGCAGCAGTAGCAGTGGAGGTCGAGCGGTGGAGGTAGACATAGGGGTGATAGGAGTAACTTAAGTGGACGAAAGATAAAGACGGTCAAAGATGTAGAGATCCTGAAGATCCCTACGGTGCTGGCCAGTCCCAAGAATCGTACTTGTCTATCGATTCTGGACAAAATAGGAGTGAGAGTCAAAACCAACTCTACATCCAAGATCACTGAGCTGACCCACCGAGAGGAGCTGTATGGTAAGCTGGGGAACATAGGAAACAACTAGAACAGAAAAGTTAGGGGACAAAAATATGCCCTAATATCTGACAAATAGAGGAGTACTATGTAGGGACCCCAGATTTTACTATCTGGAATCCTCTGTGATTTAATGCACTATTCCCTGGATCAGTAGATAGTGCTCACAGTTACAGAAAACGAATATCAAATACATACCATGCGGAAGCATAAATAAAATAGTAAACTTACTCATGGGCCGATTAGGCGAAAACGATAAATTGCAACAATGGAAGAACGAAGCACAGATGAGACCTTGAGACATGCCCACAGTGCGACCAACGGAGGTTCGCGACCTAACCATTGACGTCTTCATCTTATTTGCCATCAACACCCAAAAGTATTGCTGATGTGTAGCGATCCGATTCCTGATTCTGGATTTGTTATGAGAGCGAGTGTGAGCACACTAACCACCGTGCTCCGCGAGCCAATACACAGAATGCAAATAAATAGTATGCATGGCTAATCAAAGGAGAGGCTCGAGTTGTTTTATTTGCCAGAAATTGCTTTTAGCATTACTCTTATTATTTAACCATGATGTTACTATTGTTGTCTAAAACTTCGAACAGCGAGTGTCATCATTTATTTAATGCACCGATTATACACTTTCCATTTCGCAACATCCATTTCATTAATCCAGCCATGGGTGTTTAATTCTCACATAATCCTAGCTTCCCCATAAATTTATTCCTCCAATCTCAAATTTCCTAGAACTGTATAATCCCGATCTCAGATCCACCAATTGCCAACTTGTTAACTACACAACTTATTTATAATCCAATACCTTTATTTGTGACCCACCGATCAAATGATCTCTATTGCATTATCTAAAATATTCAATGATCGAATCGAAGTGACCACTCTCATACATGAGTCTGAATATCCACCACCAATTCATAAATCCAATCTTAAGCTCATTATTCAACAACTTAATCGTCTCCTCATTCTAATGAAAATCTGGTGTCCTATCTTTTGTATCCACCGATATCTGTAGTGTCATAAATTCCTAACAATCCAATCTTGTGATTGCTATTCATCAATCCTTTACCTCGTAGTTTCTAGCAATCCCCTAACATAATTACTTTTTATTCCACCAAAAATCATTCTTATCAGGTCTTTCTGCAATTCAATTCTTTGATAGTGATTCAAAACCATAAGTTGCCCTCCCAAATATCAATCTTATTTGCCATTATCTATCTCTTACTAATTCACTAGTTTACCTCCACCAAGACTATCAGTGCTCAGGATTGTGCTTTAGTACTCGCTATCATTTCCCAATCACCCCAGAAATTCAATTCATTCTCCTAGCATATGATCAAATCCTATTAATCACATCATTCCCAACCTCTTCCAAGGATTCATATTATTTGTCCGTATTATAATCCCATAATTTCCTTTGCACTTTCTAGTTCTCCAAAAATCATTTAAATCATCTATCTGGTCTAACAACCCATTTAGACTCCACCAATTTACTCCCAAGATCCACATTATCAATCCCCCTTTTATGGTCGACATGATCCCACTAGCATCTTATATATTTTTACCATGACAACTATCTCCGTCTCTACATCTCTATTTATTCTTCCTGCCCCTTTTATTTGGTGATAAGTATTATCAGCATTTACAAATATAATACATAGAAATTTTCTGAGACTTAGCAGTTTGAACAAAAACATAATGTGTAAGAGAATGCAATAACAATAGCGATTCAGATTCCATCCACCGTTACATGGCATCTGCACCATATGCTTATTTCTTCAGCGTTATAGCCGCTTAACTTATCACTGGGGCGACACCCAGGACAACACAAATTAGGGCCTTGCACTGCCCTCCACCTTTCCATTCCCACCCACAAAGTTTTTGAAATAGAACTATATCTGGTTAAGTTCCCATGTCCGCCCATGACCGTGGGCACGTCTATTCGAATAGTTTTGACTCTGCAGAGTTTGTACACTTTCACCACAAGAGACAATCAACTCGTTACCCCACATGATTCCTTTGCCATGCAGTTGAGCAGACCATCACAGTGACTGCTCAAAGTATCTAGCTCCTTTTGTCATCTCACTTTATGGGAAACTGCCCACTTGCGGTGGGTCCCATCTATGCACGGGATGTTTTCCACAGTTACTAACGCAGCCGGGCTCCACTTCCCGCAACGCTTAGAACAGCTGGAAAACCTCACCATCTCCTCGGTGTCCCTTTAGGCCTCCCCTTGCCCTTGCGTATCCACTTCACTCCACTACCAGTGAGATAAGTCCGGGAGTTTCGATACAACTACTTAGCCAAGTTGTACTTTACAGACTTGTGGTTGCACTGTTTTACATAGGAGGTCATGACAAGATTCAGTCCTTAGTGGTATCTGGGCGATTCTACCACAACCCACTTTGTGCCTCCACTGCACCACTCACACACCCTCGAACCATTCGCCCAGATATTTAAGCATGTAGGGTTTTGAGAACATAAAATAATCATATCGAACATATACCGTCATTACCACCATGACCGCCCAACCAAATCTTCTCATGATTAAAGTGATGCTTGGCGTTTTCACGCCCATGAATATCTATGCAACACTACGCATGGCGTATAAATTACGGAGTTATTTTCAAAAGGTTATTATCATAATTTCGCTAGGGCGACAAGGTTCATATATTCAAATATTTCACAAGGGGGTGTAATATTAATCAAGGAAAACAATGAGCATATAACTAGAATCTTGAATTAAGCATGTATTTATATATAAGTTAACAGCATGCAATTTGATAATTTAAACAAAAGTAATTTGCAGAAAATATAGGTTCAACATGATCAAAATATTGACTACTTTGCACAGTTTCATGGGTCTTGAGCTCACACAGTGCTTTCTCTGAGCTTCGGTCTTTATCTTTACTTGCTATCGATTACGCTTGATCGAGTTGATTCTTGGGACTCAGTTTCCAATTCGCGATAAATGACCAATACAAATAAAAGCAAATAACTCAAGAGATCCAATTAACTCCGAATAATCTTGATTTAGTTTTATTATGAGTTAATGGGTGATTCGAGTGACTTGAGACAAGGTTGGTGCTAGAATACGATGACTCGGTCTTTTTATTAGTAATCTCTTTTATTATTTTACATTTATTTAGGGAGTTCCATGAGGTAGGTTAGACCTATGAGTTGGCGTATTTTGCCGAGCGCTAATATTCAGGGCATATGCTAAATGCGATGTATACAATTTGTAGTTTGTCGAATAAATTTTAGAGTCCAGGTTTTCACAGCATTTTGTGGTTCGACATTTTATGTACCTTTAGTTATCACTAGGTTAAGTTTAATTTGAATTAGTGTCAATTTATGCGGGTCCTAGCTTGTTATATACATTTATGCTTAATATTATTATTCATTAAATTTATTGTTAAGATTTAATTAAATGCACTGTTATTATCTTGCCTATACTTTAAACAAAATTTTGGAATTTAGACTTTTAATTTAAATTTTAAATTTCCATTAGGATTTATTGATTTTTGAGTCTTTCCTCAACTTTAAAATTCAAAAATTGAAATTTCTAGTTCAATTACTTAGATGCAAGTGTTTGCTTCTCGGTTTGAGTTTAAATTCCAAATTTTGGTTTGGATTTAGATGCAATTTAAAAATTAGTTTAAAACTTGTAATTCCTTGTATTATATTATTTTCACAACTTTTAGTAT
Organism: Bonia amplexicaulis; assembly: GCA_036346245.1. NCBI lineage: Eukaryota > Viridiplantae > Streptophyta > Magnoliopsida > Poales > Poaceae > Bonia > Bonia amplexicaulis. Next base: position 6,358,434 of record CM070753.1, read on the forward strand.
TTACATAATCATGATTTGCGCTTGGGATTATTTTGGTTATTAATTCGCTCGCCTCAAAACTCGGAAAGATCTCAAATAATTATCCAGAAGAAATTTGGAATGCTAGCAAAAATGTGAGAAAAGTTTTGAAAATTTCATATTTTTGAATATCCAAATTTTGGGACGTTACATACTATCAGTTGTCTAAATAGAGAGGAAAAACAAGAGGTTCTACTGAAGTGAGAGATGTGGAGTCACATGTCATATGAAAAGAGGCACTAGAGTCTAGAACCCAAGAGGTAACTGGAGAAGACGTTTGAGCTAGACTGGTAAAATCTGCTGGGCTATGAGAGAGCTGCTGAAGAAGAGCCTGGCAAAGCTACTGAACAAAGTCACTGTCAGACCCAGATTTCATAATGTAGAATCATCTGTGATTTCGCTGCACTATTCACTAGATTAGTAGATAGTGCTCATATATACATTGTTGAATCATTTCATACATCGTATGAATCATACCATACATTTAATAATATGCAACAAAGTTTAAGTACACCACACTGAGTAGCAGTTTACATAACAGCCGATCAAGCCAAATGTTTACCATACACAAGCGGAAACGAAAGCAGTAAGCAAGAGTAGGACCAAGGCATCCACAGGCAAACGACTGGGGGTAAAATATGAACAGTAGATATTATCTAAATCTAGATAATATATATGCACACAGTCTCCAACAAAGTCTGCTTAACTAGGAAAAGGCACTACGAGATATCATCCTAGTTCCCTTCATCAGCTCCTCCATCCGGACCGGGTGCGTCTTCATAGGCGTAATGATCTTGTTCACTTGTTTCTAATTGTATTGAGTGAGTGTGAACACAAACCACCGTGCTCCACGAGTCAACACACAATATGCAAATATATAGATACATGGCTTGCCAAAGGAGGGTTTGGGTTGCTTTATTTGCTAAATGCCTTGAAAATGTACCATAAATAGGAAATCTTAAGACTTATCAGTTTAACCAAAACATGATTTCCTAGAGTGTTCAAAAGATTTGCAATAGTAATAGCGGTACAAATTCCATCCAGTGTTACATGGTCTTCGCACCCCATGCTAGTTTTTCCAGTGTTACATCCGCCTATTATCAACACTGGGATCGACGTCCCAAGGCAACACAAATCAGGGTTTTTACAACCCAACATTTTTCTAACCCACCCACAAGTTTTTGAAATAGATCTATATCCATGTTAAGTTCTCACGCCCGCCTTGACTGTGGGGATGGCTGTTCGAACAGTTGTCACTCTACAGAGGTCGTATACTTTTCCCACAAAAGACAGTCGACTCGATAGCTCTACACAATTTCTTGCTTATGTAGATCGAGGGATCATCATGCAGCTTTTCATAAATACCTCATCTTTATGTCATCTCACCCATATGGGCTTCTCCCACACATAGTGGGTCCCATAAGTTGTGCGGGATATTCGCCCCAACGACTAGTGCAAGTGGACTACAACTTTCCATAACAACTAGCGTAGCTGGCAACTCCACCTTTCCCTGGTGTCCCATTCAAGCCAGAACACATCCATGCCACTTGCACTACTTCATTCCCCCACCAGCGAGATGAGTCCAAGGTTTAGTAAATCTTACTAAGCCCAATTGCACTTTGCAGACCTGTGGTTGCACTGTTTTTACAATGGGAAGTCATGACAAGATTTGGTCGTTAGAATTATCTAGGTGGTTCTACCACAATCCCTACACTCTCATGCATTTACCGCACCAGCCTCCTCATACCGTCCGCTTAGATATTTAAGCAAGATAGGGTTTTTTGGGAACATAAAATATTCTTGTTACCATATACCAACCGGTTTCCACCTATGACTCCCCAAATCAATTTCTCATGATTGAAGTAATGTTGGGGTAAGTTAATGCCCCTAAGTATCTAAGCAACACTAAGCATAGCATTTAATTATAGAATTATTACTAGTATGCTACCATCATATTTTCTAGGGCTACAAGGGTTGATGGGTCAATCATGTCAAGGGGTGAGATATAGTATAGATGTAACAAGGATGGGCGTGTATCTAGAATCCTAAGGCGAACATAGATTTTGCATGATAAATAAAGACAACACATGCAATTTAATAATTTAAGTAGAAATAATTAGCATAAGTAGGTCCAACATGATCAAAGTATCGACTCGTCTTGTTCACAAGCTGATCGGTCTTGTGGATCTTGGCTTGCTCTGCCTTCTTTTTCTTCTTGGGCCTTGTAAGCCATTTTAACGTTGCACAAAAATTTAGATAAAAATCAGCAAAATTAAACTAAATTAAATGAAAATTCAAATGAACTCTAAAATTCATGATCTTGGTTCTATTAGAAAGATCTTGAACTTAGATGAATTTAGAAATTTGTTTAATCAAATTTGGACTTAAAATGAATAAGTTATGCTCTTTTAAAATTTAGATTTGAATTAATTCTAGAAAATAAAAGGGGAGAGAAAATTTCTTGCTCTGACAAGTGGGGCCACTAGGGTTTTATTTACTTTTCTATTTATTTATTGAAAATGCTACTGTGTACAATAGCTGGGGCCCTAGATTTTTATTTTCTTTTTAGAATAATTGGAAAAGCCTACTGTGACTGACATGTGGGACCCGGGCACTATAGCCACAGTGGATCAGGCCCACTTGTTAGTGACTTGTCCTCTTTTAAACAAATTAAACTATGTTTCTACATAGTAGAGGGCCCATAGGTCATAGGGACTATGCGCTAATTAAATAGGGAGGGCCTGCATGTCAGTGGAGATTAGTGAATGGCTAAGCATGCTTTTAGTCTTAATTAACCCACATTAATCCTAACCACTATGCTACAGGAGCTTGTTCGTCATCAAGGAGGGAGCAACGCTCGTTTCCGGTGAGGAGAATGATGACTGTTGATGAGCATGGGTAAAATGGAACCCACACCGCAACGTGCGCCTTTGGGCCAACTCTCACCAGCAAATTTGACCAAGATAATGGCTAGCGGCGAGCCTAGGTGGCGGTGGAACAGGGCACAAGGCGCTATGGCAAGCTGTGGCACCAGAGCTCAATTCTTCGCTAGGGGAGCGTTTACGTGAGGTGAGGATGCTACCTAAGGGCTTGGCCGGGCTCAGGGGTGGCAGAGGTGATGTTGCGTCGTGGACCAGTGATGGGCGAAGGAGCATAGCACCAGAGCTCCTCAAGCGGTGGCGGCCCAAGGCACAGTTGGGGTCGAGTTGGTGGTGCTCCGATCCAACGGAATTGATCGGAAATGGCTTCAATTGGCAAATTCCTGAATCGTCAGAGTTGGGGAAGATGAAGCTACCGGCAAGCTACAAGCCATTTGGGAGCGATTCCTTGTGCTGGGAGGGACAGTGGTGTGAGGCGAAGACATTGGTGGCATGCTTGGTTACTTATAAGGGGTGATTTGATCGGGCGACGTGAGGAGTTATGGCGGTGGCATGGAGTGGCATGGCGGCAGTGAAGCTGGCATGGCGCAGGAGGCGTAGAGCAACGTGGGGAATGCACAACATGGCATGGTGGTCGTGGTGCTCTAGTATGGTGTTTGCACAACGCTATACGCGAGGGGGGGGCGACGTGAGTGATGGCATGGCACCCGACGTGGCTCGACCGCACGATAGGGGATGGGAGAGGAAAGGGGATAGGGGGATGGCGATGAGCGTGAGACGAGGAGTGGGCGATGCACGGTCGGGAGGTACGCGGGCTGTGGCGCCAGTAGCGAGCATGGCACCGTGGCCCGCATGGAGTGGGGGTACACGGCGCGTGTCTAGGTGCGCACTGGCGCGAGTGAGCATGGTTAGGTCAGCTTTGGGCCGAGCCAGAGGCCTAGTAGGCCAAGAAGCTGGACCAAGGCCCAGTGGGCTAGGCCCAAGCCAATTTCTTACAAATTTTTGAATTTTAAGGGATTTTTCTGTTTGAATTTTTAATTTAATTTGCCATTCAAATTAAAATCAATTTGCACTTAAATTTAAACTTGGATTTGGATTTGCCCCAAATCAGGTTTTCTCTTAAATGACATTTAGGGTTTATAAACGGCAATGTGACCATAGTTTCTTACCCTTAATTAATTTCCTGGTTCTTCAATTATTTGAACCTGATTGTGTAATTTACTCAACGAAACGGCCTCCATTTATTTAAACTAGGATCTTGCCTTCTATTTTTTAGCTCATAAAAATTTGTCCTTGATTTATAACTCATTTAATCATGCTAGTCTCATTTCTCATTATGTTTGTTTAGACTTTAGCTCATGATTTTATTTTAATAGATTGTAGCTTGTTTCTTCATTTTCTCACTGTCTTTTCTTTAACATCATTTTTACTGCAAAACCTCCTACCTGAGCTTCTGGATCATCTTCTCAGATTCGCCAAATATTTTCATTTAGTTTCTTCTCATTGGCATCGTTTATTCGAGATTTTGTTTCTATGAACGTTTACTTAATTGGAAGCTCAATCAAAACCGTGAAAAATCCAAATGCCACAAGATGCAAATAAAATTTTTTAAACTTTATACTATTTCTACAGCAGACTTTTTGTATTATTACAGTTACCTCGCTAAGAAACTGACATATTGATCTATCCTCTCTCGTAGAGGAAAGATCTCGCTGCTCCCCTTAGGTCGTTCGCCCCCTAGATCATTTATCTTCATATGCCCTTTCGTTTTTTTTTTTTTTGAAATCAGCACTTTTTATAGAAACATAGATCTGTTTCTAAAACAGAAGGCGGTCGAGATTCTCGGCCTTGTGGGCGGCGGCCTTCTCCTCGCGACGGCACACGAGGTTGGCCTCGGGCGCCTGTGAGTTGACGTGGGCTGCGGCCTCCTCACGGCAGCGCGCAAGGTCGGACTCTTGCATCAGAGCATCGACGGGGGCGGTCTTGCGGGCGGCGGTCTTGAATGGGGACAAGGTAGAGGCGGCGGCCTCCTCGACGATGCAGCGGCGACGGCGTCGGCAGAGGCGGCAGCGGCGTCGGAGGTTGCGGTCGATCTGGTCCGCAGCGACCGGGGTAGAGGTGACAGCCGATTCGGCAGCCGGTGATGACAGCGGCGGCGGTAGAGGCAGCAGCCGCGGCAGCCGGGGAAAACGGCAGTGGCGTCGGCTCGATCCGGATAGCGACGTCCTCGGGTGGCAGTGGCGGCGGTCCGATGACAATGGCGGCAGTGGTGATGGGATTAGGTTAGTGTCCTAGTTTTCATATCATATTATAAAGGGAGATTGGGCGTTTGCCCATACATAACGTGGATTTGATGATTTGCCCATTTGTCTCGTTGACATGTGGGCCTTGGACCCACATGTCATTGAGACATCACAGGGCAAATCATCAAATGCAATGAAAGGTGTGGCAAAAGATCAATTACCTCTATTATAAATGTTGTGTGTATATTCGAAGCCCAATAGATAATATAGAGAGAGTAGAAAGGACTATATGTAAAAATACAAAAGAGGTATGTCTATTCTAACAAAAGTTCAGTTTGACCAACCTCAGTCTTGTTGCTGCATGGAAATCAACAATGACTTGCAAGCTGTTCCTCGAAATCTGAAATTTGAACCTGGGTCAGAGCTTAGAGTTTCCTACTAATTCATACCATAGTAGTGCGAATGTATATTTCAGAAATTAGTCCCTGTTTGGAACGTACGAAATTCACAGAATTTCACAGGAGTTTCTGAAAGTGAGGATATTTCTGATCTGATGGATCATTCCTTGCAAAGATAATCAAGATGTCATCTCCATAAGACACGCGGAACAAAATTAATCCTTACATAGTTCCCTTGAACAACTTTATGAACAGTGCTTCCATATGAACACTTGCTTACCTATAAACTATTAACTTATCTCCATATATATAGCATCTGAGAAGGTTTCAGACAATCTTCTTCTCATGACAACAATTCGTCTGACAGCCAAACCAAATATCTCGGCAATCTTCTTGCCACAGCAATCATTTCACAGCTAAACAGTCAAATTGTGCTGGATAACTTGCTGAATCAAACAGCTTCAGATTGCCATCCCAGCTTTCAGTTAAGGTGCCATCATTCTCGACTCCGGGGATGAATTCATCAAAGTGGGCTAAAGATTTCAGTTGCCTGCTCAGTGAAGCTATTGTCTTCTGGCAGTCTGCCAGCTTCCCTGCAGCACGAGCTAGCTCTTTCTCCTGTAGAAATTGATGATATTATGACTGAGAGTTCTGAAACTGTTCTTCACAAGACTTGATTGCAATAGAAATCAGTTAGTACTGTAAAATTTACCTTTCTGATGTGAAGATCTTTATTTGCCATAGGCTTCACTGGTTGATGACCAGGAGCTCTGCTGGACAATTCCTCTTTCAGATTCTGACATTGCGCTGCAAATTCTGACGATTGTGCTCTCTCTTTGCGAATTTGTTCCTCGAGCAAACTGATCTTTCTGTGCAATTCCTCTGCTTCTTTCACTGTGAGCTCAAACCGACTCGCCAATTGGTTCTTCTGAGCTTCAGAAACATCCAATGCAGTTATGTAAGCTGATGACAAGTTCTTGATTTCAGCTTGAGCCGACTTGAGTTGAGATTCCAGTTCTGCAGTCAATGGCTTATGTTTCTCTACAGTCTCTTCAAGCATTTTAACCTTCTCATTCAGGTCAACAATTTCTGAATTTGCAGATTGGAGTTGAGATTTGAGCTCATTGTTCTGCACATCCAGTGCCTCTATATCATGATACCGCCTTGCGAATTCAGCAGACAATGCCTTCTCTTCCTGAACTTTCAGCTCCAAGCTACTCACTTTGTTCTGGAATGAAGCAATTTCCTCTCGTGCCGAGTCAAACTCAAGCTCTACACCCTTCTTCTCTGCTTCCATAGCTTCGATGCCATGGCATTTCGCTGCGAGCTGCGCTGAAAACGCCCTCTCCCCCTCCAGTTTCCTCTCTAACAAAGTGATTGTATCACTGAACTTTCTGGCGTCAGACTGTGATGCCTCCAACTGAATGCGCAGCTCTTTCCTCTCTGACTCCAGTGCATCCATATGCTGATACTTAGCTGCAAGGTCCAGCGTCAACGCCTTCTCGGATTCAAGCCATTCCTCCAGAATGCGTCCCTTGTCCAGCAAGCTTGCGATCTCGGCATGGGCCAGCTCAAGTTTACCCTCCAGTTCATTCCTTTTCGTCTCGATGGCTTCCATTTCGGTCTCCACAGCATGCTTTTCACCATTGACAAGATTCAGCTGCCTCTGCAACTCAACTGATTTCTCCTCTGCCACCATTGCCCGATGGTGGGAAGCCCTCAGTTCGCGCTGAGCTTCATGCAATGCCTTCTCCCTGTCGGCCTTGGCGGCTGTTAGCTTCTTGACCTTCTCCTCTAGCTTCACCAATTGACCACTGGCATCCTCGACCTCACTCTTCGACAATCCATTCACTGAGGCGAGCTTCTCCATCTCAAGGAAGTCGTCCATCATGCCAATGTCTGCAGTTACAAGGCTCGCACTCCTTGTGCTGCTCATCTCGTTCTTGAACTGATCAAGCTCAGTGATCAGAGCTGAGGCCCATGAGTCCGAGCAGTCTGACTGGCAGTCCGTCACTGACTGGGCACAGACCGAGCTCGGAGCACGCCTGAGCTCGACGCTGGAGGAGGATCTCTGTGCAGTGGCCTGCTGAAAACCTCAGAAATGTTAGAAAACAAGATTGTTTCACGCAATGCTTCCAGTGTAAAACTGTTTGGCACAAGGAAAATGACATCACCTGCAGCCTTCTGCACTCGGCTTCGAGCTTGGCCATCTTCTTGATGCTCTCAAGCTGCTGCTTGCTCGCCGTCTCTGCCGTTCTTCTGTTCAGCTCCTTCTCTATGGTCCTGAGCTCCAATTCCTCTGTCTTGTTGTGCAGCTGGACCTTCAGAGCTGAGTTCTCCTTCTCCAGGGAGGCCAGCCTCGAGCTGGGATCGCTGTCAATGGTCACTGATAGCTCGGACTTCACTTCGAGCTTCGCCTTGAGCTCGATGATTCGCAGCTCGAGGTCAGTCTTCTCGTACTCCAATCGCTGAGCTTGCTGTGCTAGCGCGCCCTGGACCTTCTGATCCTGCTCTTCCTTGGCACACCGGAGTTGCCGGACGCATTCCTTGAGGGCGCCATCGAGGTGGACAATCCTGTCCTCCAGTGTGTTGTTCTTGACAGTTGCAGCATTCAGCTGGGTTTTCAGTGATGCAATCTCCTTTTCGGCGTTCTCCCATCCTAGTGGAAGAAATTCAGGTTTTGTTATGCAGAATCGACTTGTGAACTGAATTCTGTTCAAGCATAGAAATACTAATGTTTCCTGGTACCTTAAGCTTTTGGTTCAAATCGTTGGTGCATTGAACTTAAGCATGGTAATGCTTTTTGTTTTTTCAGAACTTAGTTACGGTAATAATTTGTCTGAACTTTTGCTGAACATACTGTAATTCTGTGATTCACTCATATTTAACAGCATACCTAGAACAGCTTCCTCCGCAACTTTAGAATGCTGCTTCACGAGATCATCTTTCGTGCGTATATCCAATACTGCAGATGACAGCCTCTCGCTCAACACCTTAACTTTTACATTGTTATCGTCCTGAGCTTCCTTTGATGCGATCTCTGGTGATGGAGTGGATTTTGGGGTATCCTAAGCAAGAGGCAACAGAATCAAACATTGTTGTTCCTCAAAAAAAGAACCAAACATTTTCCAGGCTAACTTGGCTCAACATTTAGCTTCTAGGGAAAAGAATTTAACTAAACTCAAACTTAGGTCATTCCTATGCAATTTTGGTCATGCTACGCTCGTACGACCCCGGCATAATGCTCAGCAAAGCAGGATGCTCCTTCCTAATCATTCACGGACTAACTTCTACACATCAGGACAGCCCAGCTCTTGATCTCACTGTTGCATCAGAGTATCGGACATTTCTAGGGGATACAGTACAGACTACAGGATGGAGAAAGACAACTTTGGTCAAAGATCACAAGTGAGGGCACCAAGTACTGATGTACATGAGCAATGTTGGAAGAGAGAGAGGCATCTTGATTGCCCTGTGCCAGCAACATTATGAGCCATTTGGGTTGGGCCAAAGGTGATGGTGCAGCACATGGAGTGGCCACCCAAACAAATGTATCTTGCCCTCATGCAGCCATAATGTTGCCATAGAAAAGCCAGTCCCAACTAACAACACATCCTTGTTGTCCATGGATAGGTAGGGCTTCTTGTCCTATAAGCCTTCCCGGTATAGAAACAGCAGGACACTCTCATTCTCTCCTTCGATTGGAGGCCTAGTAAAACTGTCACATAATCATGAAGAAATTGTCAGTGTTACCCACCAAATTAGGAAGTGAAGCTGATCTTGCAGCCCCTCACTGTCATGTGGCTAGGACTTATGGTGTGCCTCTACAAAATGATTTGAGCTGCTATTTAGAGGTCTACGACGTCGTATATGTATGTGCATTTATCCAAGTATTACCAGACAAGAGGCTAAACCAAAACAGAATTGATGAAACATCATACGGCAAAATTCTCGTATTCTTATACCCCATAGAATGACAAGCAGGATGAACTAGGGTCAGGAGCAACTTAGCTCTTTTATGCAGATGAACCCCGATCCGTCCTCGGAAATCTCTAACACACACTATCCGGTCCGAGCTACAAAGCTTTGATTTTAGGAGTTTATATTTTCAACTTGGTGACAGATTACCAGGCTTAGAGGCCCTACAGATCTGGCACTGGATGAAATCTCACATGTTTGCCATGTCACATGGCTTTCTTATTTTCTCTGAGCTGCACATGTTACATGATCCACAAAGTCAATAAACACTCATCAAATCCTTGAAGAACACTCCTAGACACTAGACAGGCATTCTTCAATATCAAGTCCTTTTTACTGTGGTTCAATTTCCTTTTCCTGCTTCTTGGACCCATTAGTAGTTGGCTAGATGTGAGATAAACATGAAGAAATCGGCACGACATTGCAGAAATATGGAACTTAGAACATGAACAGTGGGCGCTTCTGCATACTTCCCGAAACTAACTTGCAGATGTCAGTTATGTCATGGGGGCTTTGTAAATTGGAATGCAATGGATTGAAGTAGAACAGGAAATGTTCTTCACCATCAGTACAACAAGAAGGAGAAGAGCATTTTCTTCTTCTTCTTCTCACCTGTTCATCAGTTAGCCTCTCAGATGGGGAGGAGGCGGAGCTCTCGGTCTCGGAGGGGCCCTTCTCCGTAGACCTCCGCCGCCACAGCCAGCTCCGGCGATCCATCCCTGGAGCTCTCTACACCATTCAACTCAATGCCGATGCTTCTGCGCCCCTCTCTCTTTTCTCCCTGTTCAGCAATCCATTGAAGAGCCCATGATCACACTAGAAACCAAAATCAAGAAGGAAACGAGACAGATTGCAGTTTAGACCGTTTATTCAAGAATTACAAGAGTACGAGCAAAACCTTCAAGAAGACGAACTTCATGCAATCCAATGCGTATGAGATTAACAATGTTTCTGAGAATTCATCAATTTAGGAACTTGGGGTGCACGCCCAAACATCCAAATCGAGGCATCCATTTCAGCTCAATTCAGATGTTCATTAGTGTGCCCCTTTTGAAGAACTTGCCAAGAAGTTTACAAACTCCAACAATTTACTCATTCAGACACACAAACCCACCTATTAGAGCCAAAATTTCATCCAATTCATCCACAACTGCAGCAAAAAAAAAAATCCATCCATGGAGAAACACCGGACCATCATAAGGAGAAACACGCGCTTCAGTCAACCCAAAGACAAACAATACATCACTTGACTACTCCAAAAGAAACCGCAGGCTGCACAAGTTCATCAAGAAACAACACAATTCAGAACCTGCTCTCCACCACCACAAATCACCAAGGAAAAGGCACACGCCAGAAAAAAAAAGGGCCAAGAACAGAAAGGGAACTTTGGGCCAAGAAGCGAGTTGAGCCAAGAAACGGAGGAAGAGAAGCACACCTCCCAAGGGCAAGAACCGTGCGGAGGCGAGGACCCAGCAAGACCCAGGAACTGAGCTCTGCACTCTGCAATTGCTTCCAAGATTCTTCTATACCTGGGGCTAGCTAGGCTTATTTAAAACTGCGAGTTCGGAGAGTACAAATGGGGAATAAATTAGGAAAGAGAGAAAGGTGTGGCCGTTTCAAAAATGGAGGCTTCGTTGTGATATTTCCCGCTAGCTTTCTGATAATGTGATGGATTGATTGCGTTCGTAGTCGTGCTAATGACTACACCGTAACTATTAACCACCGAGCTTAATTAGGATGCTTTGCATACATACTATCCGCTCCCTCCGATCCGATTTAGATGTTAATAAACGATTTGGAGAGGCGTTTGGTGAAAAATGTTGAAAACCAATGACGAGACGAGTTACTACGGGCCTGTTATTTAGGGTTTCTAAAAGCGGCTTTTGATTTTTATTATAGTACCTAACTTTTAAGGGTATTTTTGGTTGGGCTTTTGGCTTCGTCTTTTGGCCCTAAAAGCCAAAAGCCCAACCAAAGGGGTTACTTTTGAAAGCAGCTTTTTCAAAAGCAGCTACTTTTCTGTAGTATATTTTTGAAAGCTGTTTTGACTCTGCTTTTGGCTTTTGGCTTTCTGTTTTTGGAAATAGATGGAATAAAACTCTTTCATAGTTGTTTTAAAAGAGATAAAGACAAAAAGTATATTTTATACTTGTTTAACCAAACAGCTTTCAATTTTTCTACTCACACCACGCTGCCTTTCTCACACTCACACCTCAACAACTTTTCTCCACACCATGACTCAACCAAAAGGACCCTAAATAAAGTATTTTCTGAAGATAGGATCTACAAATTAATTGTAGTACACATTAAAAACCTAACATATGTATCAACCAAAATCACAAGTGAGTATCTCTCTTTGCAATCTCTATCGTAAATAGCCAAAAGACATAAACCGCAACAAAAAAACAGGCCCTACAACATCTGCTTTGGGCCAGAGGAAGCGCATTAATAGTGTTGTCACTAGTAGTGTAGGAAGAAATTATCTTGTAGAATTATCGAGTAGCAAATTAGGGATGCAATTAAGAGAAAGAGTGAGCTTGCTATGTGAATGATGGACAAGTATAGCGTGCTGTACACTGAGAGCGACACGCTGTCTCGCACTGGAGTACGCGATGCAAATATTTGCTCCGTTTAAGCAGCCTACCATATAATTGTTGTGCCGTCCTCCACAAGCAAGTGATTAGTGCTAATTTGGACTTGTAAGTCTAGACTTCTAATTTTTTTTATTATAGCAACTGAAAATATATTGTAACTGCTGTTAGCTTTTTCAGCGTAATTAAATTTAAAAACAAAAAATGTATATTATCACAGATAATACAAAGGAATAAGGAGAAAAAAAAGTAAAAAAGCCTAAAAAACGAAATTAAAAACTTAGAAGACAAAAGCAGAAGTTCGTTAGAGCAGGACCATCCAGTAGGATATTCTTTCTCCTTTTTTTTCCCGAGAGTTGGATACTGACACAATTATCAGGTTGGCGTCCTGTGGGATTTTGAAAACACCTTGCAAGTCAAAAATTGGCGGAGAAATAGTGTCAAAAGTATAGGGTCACGATCGAGATGTCTTTTTCATATTCTTATCGTTTGTAATAAGTAACTAGACAATCAAACGTGTACTAATTAATCAGCCCCTTTCTGATCTTCTCTCTAATCATCCCAATTGATGACGGAAATTTGACATGTATTGGCTGCCAACCATCTAGTCACTTAAAACAATTTGAGGTTTTCTATATCCCAAGAATACTTAAGTTCAGGTAGTAGGCATTCTAGTTCAAGTCAATCTATTACTTTGACTAAATTAGAACACATAATGGTGCCTCGAATCTACAATGCTACTAAACTCCAAACCTATACTACTTACGTCCGTTAGATTTGCTTTGGAGATGGGAGTGTCAAAAGAAGAAGGTGAGAGTAAGGTTTAAAAACTAAAAGGCGAAAGATGTTTAGTTCAAGAAAAAAAAGGCACTAGACTAGTTGTCCCACTGCTATAAATTTCACTGCCATGTAGTACTCCATCCGTTCTTTTATAAAAATACGTTTTTTATAATTTTACTAACATATGATTATAATGTGATGGTTAAAGATGTATATTGAAGATTGTGCGGAAGTCTAAAACAGCAAGCATAAAGGAACCGAGGAAGTAACATACATTTTCATGCTAATACTCTCCCTCTTACTGGTCTTTGTCAATCTTGCATAGTTGCCTTCTTAGTGATTTCAGAGATTTTTCTATTTTTCTGAAAAATATAAAATGACATAAAGCACCGAGATGAAAGAAAGTGATATGACAAAAGAAAACATCTTGAATGGGTTCTCTCTTCCCATAGTCTTTGGGTGAAATGAGTGGGCTGGCCAAGAAAGACTACCATAGAAGTGAAAGGAGAGGTTCTGCTCGTTTTGGCTTCAGCTTCTAGGTCTATTTGGGTGCGGCTACGGCTTATGACTTTTGGCTGAAATTTTTAAATTTTGCCTGTTTACGGTATAGATTACGGAGAGACAAATACTCACTTGCGATTTTGGCTGGTACAGATGTTGGGCTTTTAACGTGTGGATCGTTTAACTTGTAGACCCCGTCTTGAGAAAATACTCCGTTTGAAAGTTACATACTGTAGCAAAAACCAAAAGCCGCCAACTTCGGAGAAAAAGAACATGCCCTCTGGCTTCAGGCTTATTTTTCACTATTCATAAATTTCGTCTTTTTCTGAACTTTTGGTTTTTTTGAGATTTTTTGCCGGTTCTTTTTTTCTCGTATTCGTTTGCGTTGTCCATGATGAGCTAGCATATTTTTTTATTTTTAAAATTTTTAAAATTTAATTACGTCTAATAAGCCACCTTCAGCTACAGTAAAATTTCAACCGCTATAATGCAATTTCAGCTATAGCTACTTTTCAGTCCAACCGAATAGGGCCGTTCCCCTATCAAATTGGCACGGACCAACCCTTTAGGTGCTTATATTTCACTCAGTTTGGATTAGAGTGTATGGATATGATTCAGATTATCCTAGCGCCTTCGCAATTAGGCGGGCTCGGTCTTATTCCGGCAAAGCGAATCCATCGACGTGAAGCGCAGCAAAACGCCTCAGGTTTCTCCGGAAATCACGGGTGGTGATGTTCTTGTGATGAATATGTGTTGCATAGGATTCCTGTATGTGTCAAAATTTGGGCATACAAATTAGATGTCAAGATGGTGATGAAGCTGTATTATTCTCTTTCGATATATACGTACAGATAATCTTCGCCTCTGACAAGCGTACAAATATTAGTGTCTTCCTTGCAAATTCTAAGCAGTGTTGTGGAAACGGTTGATGGGGTAACATCAGCCGTCAGTAATCTCACCGTATAAGGTTTCTGATGATCTGACGTGGACAAGAGAGAACGAGAGGAGAGAAAAAAAAAGACATATGGCATGCAACCGACAGTCTATAAGGCCATGTACAATAGTCTGATGTCAGTCGTCTATAAATCGTGCTACGTAAAACAAGAGATGATGTGGAGGAGAGAAAGGGAACACAGAGAATTGGATTGTTTCTTATGCAGTAGTCAAGTGTAACACGATAAATAAGACACATTGTATCATAGAAAAATTGTCTATAGAGATATATAAAAAGATAACATACTGTATGAGCTGTCTTTAGTATCGTCTATAGATGATATTGAGGATATTATAGACAGCAGTTATCTATACTATTATACATGCCCTAAGACTCTATATATGGTTTTTTTTTGTTGTTGTATCAATGACGTTCGTAGAGATTATAGGATCAACTTAGAGACAATATATTATATAAGTTGTTTTTAGTTTTGTCTATAAATAACATAAAGAGTACTACAACCAACAGCCGTATGTACAATTGTACATGTTCTAATCATCCATATAAAGTATTTTTTCGGTTACTTTGATCATCCAATGACCGTATTCCATTTTTCACAACATTATAGATTCTTAGCCGTGAGGTGATAGTCAAAAGTTGTGAAATGAACAGCACTCGTTACATCTCTCCAGCCACTTCTTCCTTCTCTATCATGACAAAATGTATATAGTAGATTCTCCTAATGGTCCCCGACAAACAAACAAAATTCGGCGAAACGATTGCGAATTCTGTCATCCATTCTCATGGCTTTTTGTCGCCCTTGGATTCTCTACCTTTTTGTCATGTTATAAGCCCTAGCCAACTTCTAATTATGCTAGCTCTTTCAAATAGTTGATGTATATATGAATCTAACTAAAACTTTCAGGCAGATGTTTGAGACGTCAATGCCAAACAGTTCGGTAGAGCTGGCAAGCATTTCCTCCCAACATGTGTACATCATAATTGTTTCTTAAAATTTAAAAAACAGGGGACTTACGAATATTAAAGACCATGTACGAAGTCTGATATATGTTTGTGATGAACAATTGTCACTTTGGTTAAGTTGAATTTAAATTTTAAAATAGTTTCAGAAAATTCAGATTTATTGTCGGAGTTCCCGGTCGAACTTCTGGGAGGTAGCGGTCGGACCGACCGGTGAATGGCGTCTGACCCAGGATCCGGTGTGACTGGATTTTGGGAGCGGTCAAACCGGGGAAGCGGTATGACCGATTTCTAATTGGCAGTTTGTTTTTTTCTAAAGAGCATGTTTTGGCGTTGGTCACGTGCGGTCGGACCAACCATGGTTGGTGATTGGGACGGGTTGAGTTGGCCAGTATGGCCGGCATTGAAAATACGGTCACATCGGGTGGCTAGTCAGATCAGTCAATAGTTGGAGGTTTGACTGGGGTGGTTTGACTGGCCTAAGGAGAGCGATCATATCGGTGGTTGCGGCCAAAGATCAGGGTGAGTAAAGCTGAGTTGGTTTGAGGTTGGTTCATGATTTGGAAGCCATGAGGATTTATGTTGTATTGCATTATGTATTGTTTTGACTAACGTGAGTTAAGTATACAGAACTTGTGCTCGATATGGCTGTTTAATTTTTGGATGTGCAAGTGGCTTAGAGGGTGTAGTAGACGATAACAATAGACCATGACTAAACGGAAAGCTAAGATCCAAGCAGTCATGTAAGTCTAGGCGAAACTATGTGACTCAAGTAGGGAGTATAGAGAAGATAAGGATAGTGAAGATGTGAGTTGATGCATGTGATGCGTCGAGTGAAGAAATTGATAGACGTAGAGACAGTTCGAAAGAGTCCAAATGCATAAAAATGTGACGAATAGTCATTGAACACTACAGGCTGCTTGTCATAAGGATGGGAAGATGTTTTGAGGTGAAGACAAAGACAAAGTTAAGAGAATATGCTCGGAAGCTTCATCGAGGGTATTTTGATAGTTAGTCAAATACCGGTTGATGCTTTGATCAAAACCGTGCACGAAGAGGCACAAAAGAGAAGTGATTTAGGTCAAGGAGAGCTAGAATTGACAGGTGGATCAATCGCTAAAGAGTTAGCGGGTTGAGCCTTATAAATGCTTTATGAAGCATGTGTAAATATGTAAAATCTGTATTAGTGCAGTTGACATATTTTTTCGGTAAGCTTAATAGGTTGAATCCATTAGGGTTATGCTGGTTATTTAGAAGGGGTGAGAGGAGCTGGTGGATTCAAGGATTATAGGGTTTAGTTTTTGCTCTATCATCTTGTCTCCTTACATATTTTTAAGAGAGAGAACTTGAGAGAGGAAATGGTGGTGCTTTAGCTGTATATTGTAATCATCTATGAGTATATAAACCTCATTCTCTACTGAAATAGATCAAAACTTTGTCTCAATCATATTCTTACTTAAGTTCTTATTTGGCTTTGCTTGTCTCGAGCTAAATTTGTGATTTCGGGTTTGTAGGAGTTCTAACTCAATATGTTGCTTAAATTATTTTGCTAGGACATATGAGAATATATCTGAAAGATCTCATATCTTAGATTCTCACGAGCAAGAAATACTTTGAGATTTAGATTTTTTTAGTGTTCTTGTGATCTAGATTCGATTATCTTCAATTTGGTGAACTCGAGCCTAAGAAACTTATGATTCTTGATTAGTTTAGGTTTCTATTGGCTTGAGCAAATCTTATGCAAAATTTGGATGTGTTTGGATGAGAATTATGTAAGTTCTTGATATTTTGAGTTATTAACCTGAGAGATTTTTAGGTATGAGAGCATGGGAGTTAGACCAGCCTGTCGGTGTGACTGGTTACAGGCCGGTGTTCAGACCGGTCAATGGTCTGACCGGCCCTGTGCAAGAGGCTGTTAATCTTGTTGGCTCTTATATCTATGTTTGGTTTGCACAGCCGTGTTTGTATGTAAACCTTTGGGTAAAAAGTTTTGTGAATTATTCACCTTCTTTGATTGCCAGTATGGATCCTACAAAATAGAACTATTGAACACAAACATCACTTTCAGTATTTCATTTAGCGTTTTAATGCGATAATGCTTAAAACAAAAGGGAGGTTATGTAAAAAAACAAAAAGGGAGGCAACAAAATTTCACAGTATTTAAATATTCGCTCCACGTATTTAACCAACAAAAAGGGTTCTTCTTAGAAAGACAAATGGCTATCCTGTTCTTTTTTGCTGCGGCTTATGGCTTTTGGCTGAAATTTTTGAATTTTGACTATTTACGGTACAGATTACGGAGAGACCGATACTCACTTACGATTTTGGCTGGTACAGATATTAGGCTTTTAATGTGTACTATGTTTAATTTGTAGACTCCGTCTTAAGAAAATATTTTATTTAAAAGTTAGGTACTATAGCAGAAGCCAAAGACCGTCCGACTTTTTACCCGCCAAACAGGCCCACAAGCTCCCCACCTTCTGAGGAGTAAAAGCGGAGGAACAAACAAGACCTCTGTACCCATGAACAATACGAGTCTGAAGATCCTTTCCCGAAATCTCTTCGCGGACGCGTATTCGACATATTAATTAGTGTCGCCGCTTGATTTCTGATCGGACGGTCAAATACACGAAAACAACAGGCCCATATCCGTAAATCCAAATGCTTACGAGTGACCCCGTGGGAGATCCAGAGATTTGATGCATGCAACTGTGCCTGTCCGGCGGCGGCAATCGAAACACTGTACATGCATCTCCTGCTACCGTTTGTCAGTTACCACACGGAGAGATCTAGCCGCACGCAGAGCGCAGTGCAGGACAGGCATGCATGCGTGCGTGCACGGGCCCTTGGCCGCGTGTGTCGTCGCGTGAGCGGCTGTACTAGGCTCGCTCCGCGAGGTCTGCCGTCGTGCGAGTTTGGTCTCTAATCGGTTCTAGCGCTGCATGAGTTACTGGATAATTATAAAGTTGATTCTGCAACTTTTGTTTTAAGCTCTAATGTGTGTTTTAGAACACAGTGGTGACTGATGTGCGTCCTTCTTCGTTGTAATTAAAAAACCCGAGCGGCTGTACTGTACGTACCATTATGCGCCATACGTGTGTGCATGCGCTTCTCCGAAGTCAAGCAGTCTTGACTAATGTGCCTAACCTGCGTGCCTGCTTGGCTGCTTGCTGCTGCTGCTGCGTCTGCATCGCATTGCATGCCATCTTTTCCTACCGACTGATGAACTGCACCGTCAGTAAATCGTTTGGTTTGGTCGTGTCATGGCACATCGATCATTCGTATGCAATTATGCATGTGTTATATGTGCAGCTATAGACCTCTAGGCTCAGCGACGCTGTATCCAGGAATCTCCCACGGACTGTGATGTTGTTCTTGTGCAGTCCGCAGCTCCGGGCTCCGGCCGGCGGCAGAACGGTGCCGTGAAATTTGGAGGCCCTGTACAAAGCTCTAAGTAACGGCACGGCCCTGGATGAATGGACATTAGACGAGCCGGTTGGCCGGCGCTCGGCGGAGACGAGACGAACACGAACTGACGAAGTCACAAATACAAGAGAGAATACGAAACGCCGTGGGGGCATCGGGACTCGGAGCCGAGAATACGAAGCGCCACGCACGCGAAGTCGTCGCGCGGAGACGCGCACGCGGACTCGAGCTAGGCTCTGGGGCTAGGGGTGAAAACGGATCGGATAGTTTCCGTCGGATCCGGACGGATACGGATACCGGGATACGGGTTGTGTCGGATCGGATTTTTTTCGGATAGTTCTCGGATCGGATATGGATACGGATTTTTTTTATCGGATACGGATACGAATACAGTAAACCTAGTATCCGTCGAATACGAATACTCATACGGATAATTCGGATAATACGAAACCGGATATCCGGGATTTTAGCCCAGTATACGAAACTGCATACGGATACGGATACAGATACAGATACAGTAAGCCTAGTATTCTTATGCTTATTTAAATTGCTATCATGGAGGACTTGGTGGATGAAATGGAGGAATGAAATGTTCTTATGCTTGTTCAAATTGCTATTATGTCATCATGTGTATTCCATGAATTGCACGTTGTTGCTACTTTTGTAGTTATGTTATGATCGACTATTGGGTATATTTATTTTGGATAAAAAGACTATGCTTGTTTAGATTTCATGAATTTTTTGACAAAATGAACTATTTATGTATTTTCGTTAATTTTGGATGTATAGTTTAAGGGGTTTTCATGTTCTGATAAATATTCGTAGCTGTATTTGTTTCGATTCGTATTCGATCCGTATTTATATTCGATATTATTCGTATTTGTATTCGTATTCGAGTTATCTGTATTCGTATCCGTATTCAAAAAAAATATGAAAATAAATATGGTAGAGATATTATCCGTCCGTATCCGATCCGTTTTCACCCCTATCTGGCGCTCTGACCTCACACGAATACATGGGCCTTCTCCTGTTGGGCTGATTCTTTGAGGCCCTAGAAATTGGGGGGGCTGTACGGTCGCACGGCCCGCACTCCCATGGGCACGGCCCTGGCCGGCGGTGGTTCCTGGCGGCGTTGCGTCTCAGCCGGAGGAAGGGGGGCTAGGGGGGTACCCATGCTTCGGCCGGTGGTAGGGTGGGCGCCAGCCCCCCTTGACCCACCGGTCGGTCCGCCACTGCCCACGGTTGGTCTACCTCCAGGATGGATGGCACGACACATGTACACGTTCTGAATTTTGCGTCATCCTCCTCGTTGTGATCGTTCCGTTATTGTTGTTACACACTGTCCCGGCCTCTTCATCTTATTTTTGCCGATCTGTGTCACTGACACGTAGGATCAACACATTACTTCCATGGTATGATGATTGTAAGGGACAAACATATTAAAAACTGAAACAACTCGAATTTTGAAAATAATTTGAATTTCATAGAATAATTGATTTCACGCGAATCCTTACGCAATTCCATATCTTCTTCACTCCTTGCCGCCTTCCCTCACTAGTCCTGCCCCTCCTGGTTGTCGCCACTATTCAATGTTCGACAAATATCGAAGAACGATGCACTGCCGCGATTTTTGCCGTCGCCTCTCTTGATCCTCGGCCAATCATCGTAGCAACCTGGTTAGTCGATCGTACCATCTTTTCCTAAGCCTCTGACACCTCATTAATTTCCCTTGGCTTGCACAAAAGCTCCCGGGCTGGACTTTGCCATCACCTCACTGCTTCCTCTCATGGCCGACCACCCCAAGCCGCGATATTTTACCACCACTCCCGCTTTTAGCCCCGTACGCACCCGCCATCTCTAGCTCTTGAACAAGCATCGTGGCCACCTCGCCTCCCCGCCACTCACCTTCTCACCGACCTCTCTGCTCTCACCCTCTCACAGCCGACCTGACATTCCCCTTAGCTTTTGACCGCCGCAATGTCGTGCCCGAGGAAGTGCCAAATATCTGCACCGCCAGCCATATAGTGCCTTCCTGACCCTTGCCATGTGCCGCCGCCGCCATGACCCGTGTCCTATGCCAAACCACCTTCCTCATGCTATTTAAACCCCCGAACCCCTCCATTCAAAAGCACCGGTACCCGAGGTGACCAAAACTCCGCCGACGATCACTGGAAAACCCAAGAAAGCCCCGGATTCAATTCTATCGATTTGGCCTATTACATTTTGATTGCCCTTGCCCGTAGCTTCCTCAATCCCCTTGCAATACTCCCGAAACAAGGCCCTAACTTCTCGAGCCTCCTAATGCGCTGGCGACTAGCACCACCGCGCGGCCATTGGAGGCCACCGTGGGTAGCTCGATTCAGCCATCCCCAACCCAAACTACCACACCCCTAAGCTTCCCTACTCCTAGAGATGCACAATTGCAAATGTTATTGTCATTTAACCCGCCATTAACCCCTATGCCATTCAAAAGTCCCGAAGAGAGAAGACCTCACCGTCGATGCTCGCTTAACTTCCAGCGGCTCTCGAGCCCAGAAATGGAATCCTCGTGGCCCCAGGGACCCACCCATGGTCGTCAATTGTTGTTTCGACCACGGATTCTCCGATCTCTCCACCGCTTGAACTCTCCGACCACCTTATAATCGAGAGGAGTTTCGACCGCTCCGCTTCGAGTCCTGAGCAAACACCAGTCGTACGCCGTTCGACGCTCTTAAGCCACTCGAATGCCGTTCGATGCTCTTAAACCGCTCGAACGTCGTTCGATCTTTTAAGTCACTCGGACGCCGCCGAATCTCTGTAGCCACTCGGACGTCGTCCGATCTTTGTAGCAACTCGTTCACCGTCCGATCTCCGCCGACTTCACGCTTGAAGTCGAACTTCGAATGTTCACCCGACTTCTAGTCGTACTCGAGACCACCCGAGTACTCGTAACTCCTCTGTTCTCCGAGTACACAGCAACCACCCGATAAGGATTAAACCCGCTGTGAGCAGTAAAACCCATGATGAATAGTATTAGACCTGTTAATGTTCACAGAACCCTAAAATACATATATACATCTATATCGAACCCATCTACCCATTTCTTAACTCCGTTTTCCCATACCAGCCCTCCTGTAATCCCTAAACATATTTTATTTGGTTTTACTTCTTTATTTTCTTTCTTTTATTCCTAACTCAATCCTTCGAGCACGAAATTTATTTATTTCTTTTGCTTTGCGCTAGCACACGACGTTGTAGACCAGCCAGCCCAGAAAGGAGAAGCTCAAGTTCAAGTTTAAGAATCGAAAGAATATGAAATCTTAGAATACATTGCTCCACAAGGCAAGTCATATGTTTTTGATCATGTTGAACCTATCACTACTACAAAAAGGGTCATCACAGATGGTTCGGAACTATCATCACAGACGGTTTTTTGAACCGTCTGTATTATGTGTTAGTGATAATCAGAGGTTATCACAGACGGTTTGTGAGCCGTCTGTGATAAAAACAACACAGATGGTTTGTAACTAGAACTATTTGTGAAGAAAACTATTACAGACAGCTCGAACCAAAAACCGTCTGTGATACTCACACATCATAGATGATTCTAGTTACCAACCGTTTGTGATTGGCGAGTATCACAGACGGTTGGTATATAGAACCGTCTGTGATAGTCCTTCATAGATGATTTATAGCACAAACCGTCTGTGATAGTTTATTCTATATCTAATTTTTTTCTTCTGTTTTTTGGCTAGTCTCAAGAAATAATGTTACCTATGCCCTTTGAAAACAAACAAATACAGTGGCAAACACAACAACACATTCTATTTCCATTAAGATTAGAATCCACTATTACAACATAACAAAATAACGAACCCAACTCTTTAACACAGTAAGAATATATAAGAAGTAGAGATCCTAGCAGACAGTAGAAGCTAGATGCAGCGTGCGATGTCCTTCACGCCTGCCATCAAGGAAGAGAGGGGAGGGCATCGGATAGCTGCCGGATATCACCGTCAATGGAGAGGCGGCGGTAGTGTTACCTTTGTGGCACGATGGTGAGACTACACAAGACACTCTTATGACACTTAAGACAAGAGTGTGTTGTGCAGTCGGCCGTGGTGTCACAATTGAGGCGTTAGCTCACGGTGGTAGTCGATCGGCGTCGTCGAGGGGAGGATGCAGGAAGCTAGCTAGTGGTGAACTCACGCGTGACTGCCGGTGAAAAGGTAGATGGGGAGTAATTAATAAGGGCGGAGCGGTGAGAGGAACCGGTGCCTGCCATTCAATGTGGAGAGAATGGACGGGTGAGATTGAAATCCTGGGGGATACGCCTCGGATCGGTGATGTGTCATTATCAGAGACGGTTTGTTATACGAATCGTCTATGATAATGCACATATCAGAGACGGTTTGTTATACGAACCATCTGTGATAAGTCACGTATTAGAGACGGTTTGTTATACGAATCGTATATGATATTAATATCAGAGACGGTTTGGTATACAACCATCTGTGATAACGCTTAAATATGTGCGCCCTAATCCAGCTCTTCTAAACCGTCATCTCCCTCATTTTCTTCACCAGATTTATCAATAATGACATCTAATATTCTTATGATCTCCTTCCTCTCATCTATCCATCATGAGTTGTCCGGCCGCAACCTTACACAGGCGGCCAACAATTTATGTCTAGAGCAGCTCCTCCGCTCACGCCCTGCTCTCCTTCCTCGACTCGCTTCCATCCGTCAGCTGGACCCCATCACCCGTCGTCGATGGAGGTGTCTCATTACCGCTCAGAAAAGGGAAACTGCCCTCAGCCTCGTTTTTCTTTGCAATGTGCAGAAAGTGGAAGAAGCTCTTACGACAGTGGAGAGACACATGGATAACTTTGCCGACCAAGCAGAAGCGGCCGATTCTGAGAAAGTTTATCATGGTATGCTCTTTGAGATTATGAGTCATGCTAATGATTTGCCTAGGCTAGAGGAGGAAGTAGAGAGGGCAAGGATAATCTTCACGGCATTCGAGAGCTCGTCAGCTGATCTTTCAACTCCAAAAGTCGAAGAAGAAGCATATGAAGCCCAGAAGACTAAGATATGAGAGTCTCTTTTTTTGGGACTTTTGTAATAAAAATTTGCCTTGAATTTGTCTCTCGTCTCAGTAGATTTTCTAGCTCATACGACAAAGGACAAAACACAAACGGTTGTAAATAAAAATCATCTGTGATAGTTTCATAGACGGTTCTAATTAAAAACCGTATGTGTTAATGCGTATATCACAAACGAATTTTAAACCTAACCATCTGTGATAGTTTCAAAGACGGTTTTAACCATTAACCATCTGTAATAATCAAAACACAGATGGCTCCACATGAATCGTCTGTGGTGAGACGTCTAGTATAGCTTATTTTATAGTAGTGTATATACCTTTAATTATTTATTTATCAGTATTTTTATTTTGTTATTTGTGTACTATTATTTCTTATATAATAAATGTTTAGAATAACATGATACTAGTTATGTCCTATCACATGAAAAAGCCATATTTTATTTGATAGCCATATTAACCTTGACAAACCCTAATAATAATAAATTACTATAAAATATACCATGATAGTTTAGGAAATTCAACTGCTTTACACTAGCTGTAATAGTGCCACAGTGCATTGGGTTATTTATTTGTGAATGGTTACTTGTTGATGAAAAGTGAGGGGTATAACCTTATGCTAAGTAAAGAACATAGTAATCGCTCAACCACAAGCGTTAACTTGTCAAATCTGGTTTAATAGCTGCTCAAATCGATTGAATATCTACTATAAGGATACAATATACTGTTCCAGAAAAGGGAACAACATGCGTGAGAGTGGTATGGTAACGGTAAAAATCATACTTTCATAATGATAGGCTTCGTCCTGTCAGGCCGCCGTATTCCGTGACAAGGGGTCCTTAATCTATCAGGTAGAGGCCACATAAAGAGATGAGCAGTGAAGTAACCTTGTTTTCTTAACTCAGTCATGAGGGTTAAGAAATCTTGTGGGTAAAGCTGGGCAACTATGTATAGACATTTATAAATGATATTCGAATACGCCATGCTTCCGGTAAAAGAAGCTGTGTTTAATGGGTGATTCTAACATCGAGGCATAAGTAGATTTAGAAATAATTTGAAAATATTGTAGTTTGGTAATCAAGATGTTGAAACCCTAAATTCCTTAAGAAGTATATGTTTTGTTATCTTGTTTTAAATTCGAAAATATTTACAAATAAAAATGCATCCACATAAAATGTTAAAACACATATGTCTCCATCTATTGGAAATCCTGGCATGTAATTAAATAATGTTTCCCTATGTGACTTGTGGAGTACAGTTGGTTGTATTTATTCTAGCTTTATTTTCACAAAAGCAGAGACCAGAAGAAGAAAAGACATGGACTTCGTGTTAGGGTTACGACCGCACTCAAGCGTTCTCGTGGGAGTTTTCTTCGGATCTTCTGATTATAAGTTAAGTTTTAGGCTTGGACACCTGTTAAATTACTAAAGTTAACCATTAGATCTATATTTTAATTAAACTAATTATTTTAAATATTTATGAACAGATATGATACTTTTTTGTCCGTAATAAAACTTCTAGATTGTTATGAGAGGAATGTCAACCCTGTTCGCAGAAACCGGACGTTACAAAAACAAGTACGCACGTGTATATATGATACTCCGTAATATGAGCCCTGAGAAGCACGTACGAGCTTGCAGTTTCATCGGCACGGAGGGGCAACACGACAACACGTCTCCGGCCAGGCCGGACAAAGTTTACTACTACTTACTGCTGCGTACCGCCTCCCTTTCTTGCTCTCCTTCAATTTTTGTCTGTCATGCACTGATGATTCACTGCACATCTTTACCATCGAGCAAAGCAGGCTGCTATGCTCTGATACACTTATGCTTAGCAGCCTTGAATCAGATCAGAATTGTGAATACGATACAAGCGTGCAAAATTAAGAATAAGAGTATAAAAAGTTATCATTCTCTCACAATCACTTTGAACATTTTGAATTATCTGATCTTTGCCCTATAATATAGTACTAAATAATAACTTACCTTCTAACTCTTTCGTACGCATCTTAGCTTTCCATGAGTTGTTTGTGACCTGAGTTCTCTTGCTTCAAAATAAAGTAGTGTTGCTTCAAAATAAAGTAGGGAGTCCTGAAGCTCCGAAGAGAAGCAAGAATCTTACTCCTCCAGCTGCTGTAGCACCATTAATGCGATCCACTCATCACCACACAACTGCAAGAATCTCAAAATCGATCGATTGACGCTTACTAGCACCTAGCTCTCGTGCATGATCTGTCGTTTTACGCTATCATTTCAACATTTGTATGTAAGTAGAGTTTTGGGTAAGCACAACAATAGCAGAAGTAATCTTCAGGTGTATATAATGCTATTTCTGGTCTTTTTTTCGAGCGCAGGACTCCAACCAGCCGATGCACCCGAGTCATGCAGTCCGAAAGCACACGATTCCGGCAATGCGTCAAAAAAACTGCCGTGATCGAATACGGTAGTGGTCGAGCAAGGCAATGGTTGAACAAGTAGTGGTCGAACACGAGTGTGGTCAAAAGCGGCGGTGGTCGAAAGTGGTTGCGGTCGAAAGCGAAGGTGGTCGAAAGCAGCTGTGGTCGAAAGCGGACGCGGTCAAAAGTGGCTGTGGTCGAAAATGGTTGCGGTCGAAAGTGTTGGTGGTCCAACATGGGTGTGGTCGAAAGAGGCGATAGTCGAAAGCAGAGGTGGTAAAAAACGGTAGCGATCGAAAACCGAGGTGATCGAGGGAGGCAGTGGTTGAAGGCGACTGTGGTCGAACAGCCATGGTCAGATGGACTGCGGTCGATGTGGGGTATCATGCACTCCCGGACCACATGACTCGGGTGCTACGGTGCTGGAGTGCGGGATTGCATACGCGTCGACCGGGCGGAGTCCTGCGCTCGGGGAGAGGGTCAGAAATGGCATTGCATACACCCGGAGGCTACTTCTAGTATTGATGTGCTGCACAGGGCCAAAAATAACTAGGATTCAAGTATGTACAAGGATGACGTGAGACTGTCCAGAGTTACTTATAATAAATCATCATTATTTTAGTGAAGAGCAATTTGAGATTTTATAAATTTGTAGTTTTCCAGAATGGATTATTATGCTAACCGGTCTAACCGACCACCATCATCATCGATCGATCGGGATGATGTTCGACTTAAGCGGCTAAACTGTTTTACCGATTTTGGATTATTTAGGAAATTGAGATGTGATGTGTTTTGGTTTGATCAAGCTCAGTACATATGTATTATATGATACATGTTTCAGCTAGTATAGGTTAAGTTGTGAAGACTTGTGCCTCAAAACAAAATTTTGGCCTTTCAATGTGTAGAGTTGTTTGGAGTCAACCATGCTTCGACGAGGATCGAGACTATGCTCATAGGCGAGTTGAGGCCCAGAACAATCAAGGATGCTGGGTGAGATGACTGAACTCAAGCATGGCACAAAAAAGCGGAAAATGTTGAAGGGCAGTTCTGGTGATGGGTTGTACTATGTGGTTTGATTGGTCCAAGTGAGATGTGGTATGGTGGAATTGGAATTGAGGAGACTTGCCGACACATGGTAAGCCAGTGATGCATCTATATGTGGTAAGCATAGCAATTACTTGCAAGGGAAGATGAAGACCGGGTCAAGAAAGGGTATTTTGGTAAGTTGAACAAAATACCGACAACTATTTTGGATCAAAACCACAACGCTTGAGCTGCACTTGGGAGAGCAATTTAGGTCAAGTAAAAGTTGAGAAGATCAAGTTGGATCAAAGACTAAGGACTTAATGGATTCATACTTATGCGCTTTGAAAATCATGCATAACTGTAGTGTGTGAGTAAAACCCGTGTTTTGTGGGGTATCGGGTTTTTCCCATTTATGCTAAGTAGATAGTATCCGTTAGGATTAGATAAGGCTGGTTGCCTTAGCAATTTAACAAGTTGGGATGGAGACTGCTAGTTAACCATTCAATTATTCAATCTTTGCTCGTTAAAGCCAAGTGTTATAGGATTATAGTAAGAGAAGTGTGAGTGTTGTGGTGTACTCTCTTGTCCTCCAACTGGAGTCGTTGTAAAATTTTTATCCTTAAGTAGTAATATATCAACTTTGTTCATCTCTCATAGATCCATCTTGTTTTAGTTGATTTGCTCTTGTTTTGATTTGTTTTGGTCTTCCCCCTTCCTTTTTTGATATTGTTGGATGCGAAGGACGAGTAAGTGATAGAGGTATATCTTGAAAATCAATCACCATCTATATAGACATCAAGTTTCTATCTAGACATCAAGTTTGGCAAGTTCTTAAAGTTGTCCGGTTTTGTTTGGGTTTGGCTTCTTTCAATGATTTCTTGATCCGACTGTTTTTGTCTCTAATCCTTCGATGTTCTTATTTGATGTGATATGTGGGAATGCATCTAGATCTATCTTGGGCATCCTTCACCCATGAGCAAGTTGTATTTTTTGTTTTTCTCTTTTATCCGGTTTTAGTGCAACCTTTCTTTAAATAGAAAAATGTCACAACTTTGATAATGATTTTCTTGATCGTTGATTTGAATGGATTCATGACATTTTAGAGAAGATGCATGCCAAGTTTTAAATTATTTAGATCTACGAATCAAAAGGTTAAATGGATTATTTGATTTGAACTAGTGCTGATTTTGCTGTTCGCCGTTCTAACTGCAAATCACAAGAGGTCTGATCAGTTTGGATAGAGGTTTGATCGGTTTTGGATAAGAGGTTTGACCGGTAGCAGAATGAATTTTTGAAATTTTGGTCTCTTTATTTACTGGCTTTTATGTTCGCTTTTCATCCTAAATTTTCATAGTTCTGTAACTATTAGAGTGAAGGATCGACGAATACTTAGAGAAAAGTGGTCTGACTGGTAGCACAGTGAATTTTCGAAATTTTGGTTTCTTAATTTGCTGATTTTTGTGTTAGCATTTTATCATAAATCTTTATAATTCTATAGCTATCAAAGTAAAAGATAAATAAATATGCCAGAAAAGATTAGAAGTCACTGTTTACCCTTTCCATTGCCATTCGGCCCTTACCAGTACATGAGTAACCGCTTACATGCCAGAGGCTGCACATAATTAATTTCTGACCAGCTCATTAGATCACAAGCAAAAGCTACCAACTCTCGAGAGAAAAAAAGTCTACCCATGTAGCGTCGCATCACACGGATCGACCCTCGTCCTCGCCGTGTCCTTTCCTGAACTCGATCTGCCCACTGTACTGCACTGCTGCTTGAATTGCTTGATTAGCTACGTTACTAATCTATTTGGGCCCTAGTAATGTCCTCACCAACCTCACTAAACCTCCATGGTTCCATCCATATATCATGGATGATCCGTGCAGGACAAATGCGTGCCTGTTCTCGGGTCATCGTTGCTCGTCTTCCCACGATCCTTACCTACTAATCGACCGACAGCTGCTAGCTTGAACGTTGCTAGTTGTGCATGCATGTGTAGGGTAGTCACCAATTAATAATGCTGATCTAACGAGCTATTTAGCGAGTAAATTAATTAAAGCTGCTTTTATTTGAGTCATCGGTGTCTGTTCTTTAGGTTCAATTGAATTTTCCTCTGTAGAATGCCACTTCTTTCTCCATATATTAAGATTAGGATTTTCTTTTAGTTGTCTTTGAAGCCCAAGACGGCGGTGGTGTGCTAGGGTTGGAGAAGAGGTGTGGCGGCAAGATAAGAGATGCTGCGGAGGACCGCCAACACCGGTGAGGCTAGAGAAGGAGAGCATGAGGGGGCCGATGAACGTGCACAGTGTCACTACTACAGAAAAGGTCATCACAGACGGTTCAAAAACGTCATCACAGACGGTTTTGTGAACCGTCTGAATTTATGGGTCAGTAATAATACAAGATCATTACAGACGGCTTTCGAACCGTCTGTGGTGCAAATATCACAGACGGTTCTTAACTAAAACCGCTCGTGATAATTATAATCACGATTTATTTTTAGTTAAGAACCGCTCGTGATTTATAAATATCACAGACGGTTTTTAGTTAAGAACCGTCTGTGATATGTAAATATCACAGACGGTTCTTAACTAAAAACCGTCTGTGATATTTATAAATCACAGACGGTTCTTAATTAAAAACCGTCTGTGATTATAACTATCACAGACGGTTTTTAATTAAGAACCGTTTGTGATATTCTCTTCTACTCCTAAACATATTTCTGTTTATTGGCTAGCCTCAGGAAATGCTAGCCATGCCTTCTGAAATAAGCAGATCAACATGTACATGTATACATCCAATTCACATCTCAATTCATTTCACAAACATAAAACATCCATTTTTATTAAGATTAGAGCCTACCATTACAATATCTCAAAACAACGAGCAGGTTACACAACAAGAATAGAGAAAAAGCAAAGATCATCTATGCCTTCTCGCCCCTGATGCAATGCATGAGCTGGCACGGTTGGCACGAGCTAGTTGCTTCTGCGATGTCTTGCCTTCCGTAGACTTATGCGTCGTCTGCAAGGAGGAGGATAGCAAGGAAGAGGAGAATAGCAAGGAGGAAGAGAACAACAAGGAGGAGGACAGCAAGGAAGAGGAGACCAGCAAGGAGGGGAGAACAGTAAGGAGGAGGACAGCAAGGAAGGGGAGAACAGTAAGGAGGAGGACAGCAAGGAAGAGGAGACCAGCAAGGAGGCTGGGTTTTGGTTATATTTATAGGGGAGGGGGAGGGAGAGGCGGAGCTACGATCCGTGGGGTGAGGATTGGTCGATTTCTATTGGCTATGATTGGGTCGAGTAGGATCGACGGGCCCACCGATTATCACAGACGGTTCTATATATAGAACCGTCTGTGATGAATGAATATCACAGACGGTTCGATATATAGAACCGTCTGTGAATTAGAGCACAAAATTTTATATACCGATGCAATATAAACAACTAGTCTGAAAAGATAAAATAGAAAAATTTTATATGGCTTATATATACTCATTTGAAAGGTTTCGACGAGATCTACAACTTTTCAGTTGAAGCAAAATCCAAATTCCTAAAGGAAGACCAAGAAAAAAGGCAAAAACAGACACAAAAAACTTGCAACGCAGGTTGAGGTCCAAAGATGGACGATTTTGGAGGTCTTGGAGGGCGACTAGCGCAAGCCGGTCGTTATTTTTGGATCGGGCTCGTCATTAGCTTTCCAACGAGTACAAGAACGTCGAAAACGGACACCGTATGCAAAAGTTATGCCCGTTTTACTGAAGGTGTCTCAAAACTGAATCATACTCAGACTTAAGCGGGAAAATATGAAATTTTGAGGAATTGCAAGGCGGGAAACATATCACAGACGGTTTTTATTATAAAACCGTTTGTGATACTAGAATATCATAGACGGTTTTATAATAAAAACCGTCTGTGATATTCAAATTATCACAGACGGTTTTATAATAAAAACCGTATGTGATATTCTAGTATCACAGACGGTTTTATAATAAAACCGTCGTGATATCTGAATATCACGACGGTTTATATTATAAAACCGTCAGGATATTCCATATCACTGCACGCTCAGCGGTAAGAACCGTCTATGATACTTCTTTTTCCCGCCACAAATACCACAGACGGTCTCCAAATGAAAACCGTCTATAATAGTATACATCACAGACGGTTTCACAAAACCGTCTGTGATTTAGCGTCTAGTATTAGGCTTTCTGTAGTAGTGTGTGAATATGGCTAGGGTTTTGTTGGGAGTGGAGGGGAGGAAATGAGGTTAGCGGGAGAGGGAGGTTTGGTGTTTCTAGTTCCAAAGTTCAAAATTCAATTGGATTGTTGAGTATTATATAGACATTACCTGCACTTGTCCTATTTAGAATGTATGAATTTCGTAGAAAATAGTTCGGTCCTGGTAGAAACCAGAAAAAAATTATCACGTTCCACGTTGGATTAGTATTTGCACTCTTTGCTTGTCCTGTGTCTCAAAGACTACCAACTGAAAAAGATCAGCCAGCTATACTGAGTAATTGCCATGCTTGGTGTCATCTTTTCTTATTTCACACATATCCTATCGGTTCTATATAAAAGCTGTGTACCACGTGAGAAAACCGAAAAAATTGATCATATACCCTCCATTTAGATGGAAATTGAGGATTTACCCTCCTGGCCCACGAGTCAGTGACCTATGATGACCCTACATGTCATTGAGATGTGGAGGGTAAATCCTCAATTTTCCAACTAAAGGGAGGGTATATGATCCAATCTCCCGAGAAAACCATGGCACATATCAGAACCTTTAAGATGTGTGTCTAGGATGTTTCCTAAAGCAACACCCATACGCGTTGCAAGTGCGAATAAAGCAACAAAAGCAAAATTCCGTCGTAGGTCTTTCCGTGGTCAATTGTATCAAAAGGTTTTCAAATAATTGGATCGGTTCTTTTGGACTATAGTTTATGGCTACAGTTTATAATTTTTGGTTCTAATATAAGTGTGAACGAACCAAAAGTCAATAAACCGTTTTTAAAAGACTATCCTGATAAGTCGCTTCGAAATGACGGTAGAGAAGTTGTCTCAATTATTTATTCGAGAGAAGTCATAAGCCATAAACTGAAATAAGATGAAAAGAACAGGCCAAATCTCCAATGCATAAACGCTACAACTCCTCATTAATAAAATTTTCACCTACACCAAGCACAACGTGTCATACTAAGGGACTGATCTAATCGGCTGTTGGCTGAAATTGTACTGTAGCGGGTGCTAATTTTTTCTGAGTAATTCAATTAAAAAAAATAAAAAATTAAAAACACCGTTATATTTTTACGGACAATACAAATAAAAAAGTAAAAAAAGCTGAAATTACAAGCTTACATATTCAAAGTGATTTCTAACTTCAAAAAATCAGAAGCTAAAAAGCCAATAAACCAAAACCGTTTAAAACAGGGTCTAATTAACTCAGCTCAACCCGCGCGTGGTTGAAACTTGAGGTTGAGGGGCTCAATGAAATACGGCAGTATCGGACCAACCAAACACACGGCTTACATACTCGAACAAACTTTTATGTAAGGATGCTTCATTAATTGGACGTGAGAGTTGTAGTAGCAGTAGAATACCACGAATTAGTGTACAATCGGAGTAGATACAAACGGATATCGTTTATCCTATATTCTATTTCATATCTTTTATTAGAGTCAGAATCGGACACAGATAATACCAGATATCAATTTCTCTATTCTGTATCCGTTCCATAATTTTTCGGACGGTCAGTCGGACAGAAATTATCCGCTTCTTTGTACAGGACATTGGACATTATGGTACAATCAGAGCGAACATGGAGAGACTAATTACTGAGATGTTGAAGGAAGAACACTCAGTACTTACGCCTGTTTAGATGTGATAATTTGTCTATATGTTATCTTGTTTCTAGGTGAAGTCACAACAGACTTCCTCATATCACTTGACATACGGATATATACGGACGGATATCACTTATCCCGTATCATATTCCATATTTTTTCCTTGAAGTCGGAATCGACCACGGATAGTACCGGATATCCATCTATCCCTTCCGTATTCATTCCGCAAACCTTCGGTCGGACGGATGAAAATTATCTGCTCCGTTTGCACCCCTACCACGAATTATGAATCTGTTGATTGGTCGTTCGACAATTTCTTTCTCAAAAATTAGTTGTTGGTTTGACCATTGGATATCCAATGGTCCATGTTCCCCTCCCAAGACCTATTGATTCCCTTCCCCGATCCCATCGCTCTGCCTCTTGATCGATCCTATTCCACAGCGCCGCCCACCTCTTACCTCCCGAGACCCCGTCCAGCCGATGACGCCGATAAGCCCCTTTCCCCGCACACCTCCTCCCCCTATCTCTTCCTCTATCACCACCGTCCACTTCCTCCTCCCTCACTGATGTCGTCACTGGTCTCCATCTCCCTACCTCCGCCTTCTTCCTCGTCTCTGGTGGCCACCGCCGCTGGATTCGCCACCGCCTCCTGGCGCCTTATAATATTCTCTTGGTCTTCTCTTCCCTGCTGACCTTCACTACCCTCACCTAAGCCCGTGGTTGGTGGCGCCACTATCGCCTCGCCACCCACCGCCGGTCCTCCCGTCGCCTCAGCCTTCGTTTAAATTTGGGCCTCGATTAACCCCAAACCATATCTGTTAAAATACAAGCTCTAATTCGATGGTGGTAGGAGACGACAACGCTGGAGAAGAGGAGGACGAGTTTACTAGAGCATAAATCTTCAAATAGATTGGAAGGTAAGAAATTCAACTAATTTCATAAAACATTTCATTGGACAGATTTATGACTGTTTCATTGAATTATAGAGGGGCTCGACAGCCCCGTCGGCAACTTGGAGATTTGTTAAGTATGCAGTACTTATAGTGCCAACAGGGAAATTGTGGCTTTTTTTGGTGTGAGATGGACATAGGGGTGCAATCGGAGCGGATACGGTTGGTAATCTCTCATCTTGTATCCTATACCATAATTTTTCTTAGAATCGAAGTTAGACACGGATAGTACCGGATACGAATACAAATACGGATAGTATCAATCACGAATACTGAACGTATACAGATCGAATTCGATACAGTAACTATATTTCATTGAATAACATGCAAAAAAAAGATCACACATATCAGTGTATAAATATAGATTCTGGTGCCTCGACTTGACCTTCGGCATATGAGTGGATATATCATATACATATCATATCATATTAAAAGATTATGGATATGAGCATATATTGACAACATTGTGAACATTGTGAGTAGATTTTTACGGCTCAATTGCTATTTTAATTCTTAATGGGTTTCTACCATTCACATGTGACTAACAAATTAATTAATTATTTAAACTTGTATCAGAATGATTTAAACGCCAATATATCAATTTAATTGGTACACGCTAAATTTTAATCTACTTACGACACTTAATTTCTTTTAATAGTTACAATAATTATTAATGGGTTTGTATAGTTTAAATGAGACTAACAAAATTATCTAGGTATTTAAGCATGCACCAAAATGATCTTAGACGACAGTACGTGAATGTAATCCGTACGCATACAAGTTTTAGCCTACAGACGATACTTAATTTATTTTTAATAGCCATGAATATTTCTTAGTGGAGTTTTACAATTTAATCTGACTAAAATAAATTTTATTGAGTAATTTAAACACGTAATAGAATACTCCGTATTAAAACTCACGAATAGAATTTACTCATGTGCTCTTTTCTCTCTCCTATCTAATCTCTCTCTTCCTCCACGGCTCCCTGCTGTTTATCTATTGTTTGGCCAAATGTCCCAAGCCACTCATTCTTTCTTCCTTTCTTCCTTTCTTTCTTCCCCTCTATCTCCTCCTTGCCTTTTTCCTTCCCAACCGGCCGAATAGCCATTCACTGCTTGCTCTTCTTCCTCCTTATATCCTTCCCCAACTCACATCTCTCTTTCCAATTTCTTGCTATCTCCATTTCTCTGGCTCTTGCTCTACTAGACGCCAACTCCATTTGGCTCCACCGGTCTCTAGCACCGGCCTAGCTCTCCTGCGCCGCCTCTAGCTCAATCTTCTGTTCATTGTTGCCTTGTCCAGATGGGGAGAATAGGAATAGGGTAGGAGAGGAATAGGGGAGGAGAGAAGGGAGGAAGAAGATGACGCCAGAGTAGGAGGGGGGAGGGAGGGAGATCGAGTCGGAGGCGGAGGGGGAGCTCGCGCCGTTGCGGACGCCGGAGGGGGAAGCCTGTCAGCTAGCACTGGAGGTTGGGGGGAGCTCGCACAGGTGCAGTCGACGTCGCTGCGCAGATGGAGGGAGGCGCCCATCGGTCGCCGCCTTGCCTCAATGCCGTGGCGGCGTGGCTCGTGGGGAGTAGGGGACTGGGGAGTAGAGTCTGCTACTGCGGTGTCGCGCCTCAATCTTAGTGGGCTGGCGGTTGGGCCATGAAGCATTGAGAAGACAGGCTTGGGGCTTAGGATCTGGGGATTGGGGGAGTCCCTTCGGATATTACCGATTCTATTTATCAGATATTATCGAATATATTTTCGGATATTCTCCTATCCGTCGGAAGCTGCACTCCCGATTCTGATATCAATTCTGAAAAATACTACCCGATATTGACACCATATCCAATAAAATCTATCGTTTACCAATTTTTTTGCTCGAATACTATCCGAAGCTGTCTGATCGGTCGGTCGGTCAGAAGATATCCGTTCCGCCCTTAGATGGACGACAAAAAATCCCATGAACTTTTCGTGAATTAATTGATCAATTAATTAATTTGTTCATGTACCTTAACTAACGCATGCGAAGAACGTGATACGGCAATTTTGGCCTCATCTATAATTAGTACGTACTAGTAGGAGCTCGATCAGAACGCGCGCGTTAGCTAGCATCAACTACGAGCAGTTCATCGATCCTATCGAACTAGTGCTCGACCAAATCAAAACAGGTTCACACTGCGCCTCACTATCTTAGTAATTGAGTAGTTGTACATCCTATAATTAATGAACATTACACATTCCCAATAATTCTTGCGCCAGTTAAGTTGCATTATGCCCCTACATGCATGTGCACATATATAGAAAATACTCAAAATCAAGAGAGCTCAAATGCAGTGAAAGTAGTACTCTCTCCATTCTTTTTTACCTCACCTTCTAAAATCCGTATTATCAAATTTTCTAAAGTTCGACTACTAATAAGTTTAAAATTATCTAGCTTACTATATAAAAATTATATTATTAAATTTATCATAAAAATTATAATTTTATTAGTATATTTTAATATAAAGTTATAAAAATAACAATAAAACTCATATATTAAAGATCATAAAAATAAAAAACGTTAAATAAAAAATAGTACATAAATGTTAAGGCAGCTGCAATGGGACAGCGGCACGGCTACTGCAGTGTTAGCTGAGGCCCAGAAAAAGTTGAATTGGAGTGCCCCAGGAAGCACCCCACATGACACAGCACAGGAAAACAGCCCTGCTGAACACGGTAGCATGCGGATGCGGCCCATGTTGGATTGCCTTGTGACTTGTGGGGCCAGCGTGCTACACGGCACACACAGCACAAGGGCCCAAGGCCACCTACCAACCGGTGGCCTGCCCAGCGCGTTTTGCCGATTAGCTTGTCAGACTAGATTTAGCCAATTCAAAATTCTCTATAAAATCACTGTATTATTCTCTAAATCAGTAGATAGTGCTCATAAAATACATCACTAAATTATTTCATACATAATGTAAACCATGCCATACATTAATATTACGAGATTAGAGTTTAAATAGACTACATTAGATTAAGTTTACAATAAGAGCCGATCTGGCCAAATGAATACATTACATAAATGTGGAAGTGAAAGCGGAAGCAAAAGGGGAGGTCACATCTCACCACAAGCAAGCAACTAGGGGTAAATTGTGTGTGACCGATATTAACCAAGAGTTTGGATAATATTGATGCGCGCAAATACCAACTTAGTCAGCAGGTCTAGGGTAAGACCTAGACTAATAGAGATTAATCTAATCTCCTTCATGTTTTTCTGTAGGATCAAATATTGCAATCAGAGGAGGTGAATGATTATCGCCGGTTTTTGGAATCTCCTGGCGGTCAATGAAGACTTTGACTGCTCGTCACACGATTGCTCGAACGATCGCTCAGCTTCAACTGCTCGTTGTTCATTCCGTTCGACCTTTTCGATCGCTCTATCTATAACTGGTTTGTACGTGGTTGTATGCTTTAACCCAACTGTAATCACCAGCAATCTTCAACAGATCATGAACCAGATTGATTTAAGATAATCTTTATTGCTGGTTTTTTATGGATTTACAAAATACCCTCACAAGCACCTTTAAAAGCCCTAGCCAGAAAACCAAAGCGAAAACTTTCTTAAAACTCTCTAAAATCGTACGTTAACATATAGCCTCCCCATGCTTTTATAGGTTAACATCACAAATCGTGTCTACCTCAATTACAGACTCAAAACTTTATCTCTTCCGAAAACCA
This sequence comes from Bonia amplexicaulis, assembly GCA_036346245.1. NCBI lineage: Eukaryota > Viridiplantae > Streptophyta > Magnoliopsida > Poales > Poaceae > Bonia > Bonia amplexicaulis. Next base: position 6,396,171 of record CM070753.1, read on the forward strand.
GAGGACCCAAAACCCTTCCGAACGCAGGTTTTATTCAAACTATAAATCTTCGAAGTTATGGAGTCCATCCACAACTCCTAACCCTCCAAGTGATGAAGCCTTTAGGACATCACCTCCTGTATCTTCATCACGCATCATCAACTTTCGTGTCGAAGCCTCCTGGACCACACCACCGGTAGCCTCTCCATGAATCACTACTTTTGATCTCCACGTGCTCAAGCATGAGCCCGACCACCTCGCATGACATCCTTAACCACCTAGACCTCAGATTTCTCCATCCTAGTCTTGATCCTCCTCATTACCGACCATAACTGTCTCCACACCAACCTGCACGTGAAAAGACTAAAGAATGTTTTCCTCGGCACAAGTTCTTCACAACTTGACCGACATTAGTCCACACAATCAAAACACACTCTTAAACATGCACAACATCAAATAGATCTCCCACAACCACAATAACCAATGCTATCCAGAGATCAATCTCAGACTACTCATTACGACCGGTAATGCCCTCCATGGAAAGTCCGATCGCTAGCTTATCGAGTACTCGAAAACACAAGTACTCAGGAATTCCTATCACTCTGCTCAGAACACTCGAAAAACATAGCTCTTCAATCTCCGATTACTTGTGTTTTCAGTGTAGCTTGTCAGCCAACTCCCCCTTATGGAGAGCCCGGCGCACAGCCTTGAAGGAACTTGTGTCGGAGATGCCTTGAACTTGGCAATGGATATAGATGAATCGGTGCATGAAGTCTCTGATGGACTTGCCCAGCATTTTCTTGAGTGTGTGTAGGTCGAAGGATGTGACTGGCTTGTTCTGGCTCCCTCGGAATTGCTTGCCTAACTTCTCCTGAAGTTGCTCTCAGAGTACACTGAGCATGATGGGAGGGAGAGGTACCAAGACTGAGCAACCCCTAAGAGGGCCAAGGGCAAGCTCTTTGCCATGATGGCTACGCCCCCTTCCGCTGCCGCTATGGCGGTCTCGTACACACGAAAAAACTCCACTGGGTCAAAGCCCACCGAGTACTTGGTGACCTTTGGCATTCGAAAATGCATTGGCCACCGCGTGGCTTGCAAGCCCGGGCTCAGTAGGTTCAAATGGTCAATGAGATCGATGACCTCATGGGCGGGAGCCCCTTGAAGTGAAAGGGCGCGAGGGAAATCCGATGCGGAGTTGGGTGCGAGACCTTGCACTTTGTCGGCCTGGGGCAGCCCAGCCCCTTGGTGTTCGTGCCTCATTCCCTCTGCACTTGGTCGAGTTGTGCTTGAAGATCGCTAGCTTCTTGGACTATGACCGAAGGTGGCAAGTTCGCTCGAGCGCGGACTTCGGCCAGCTCGGCTTGAAGGGCTTCAACCTCGGGGATCTCGGAGCGTATTATCTCCTGTGCTGATGCTTGTGCTTCCTACAACTGATTCCTTAGCTCCTCGGCTTCCCGGGCTTATACAGGCGGCGAGGCCTTGCTTCGGCTCACGCCCTTTCGAGTTGCACTTAGAGTTCCCTAGCTTCGTGAGCCTCAACCGCGGACCATAGAGCCTCAGTTTGTGATTCCCTCAACTGCCTTTGGAGGTCATCCAACTCCCGCTCCACCTCCTCATGAGCATTCGGAGGGTCAACCTCCCAGAAAGCCATGGTCTCGCCAGTGACCTGGGCCTCCGTGGAGAGGTCCGGCTGAGCTTCAAGCCCCGGGGCGGCGCGAGCCGCGATCTGGCTTGACTTCGGCCACGAAGGGGGTTCGCACCTCCCACCTCGATGACCTTCCTTGCCTTCCTCTTCTTAAGTGGCATGACTTCTTGCTCGAGTTCCCACGGCCGGCACCAACTGTTGTCAATATGAGACCATACAATAAACATAGAAGTAGCCCCGGTCGGATGTAGAGACCATTGAGGATGCGGAGGGACTCAAGGAGAAGCACACGAATGACCCAAGTGTACTCGATATGAGTGTCTAGGGTCGCAAAATAGCCTCCCCTCTCCCATTACAAAAGGTCATATTTATAGAAGGGGAGAGAGAGGTGAGTGAGGTTACAAGTTTGCCCTCGGGGCTTAGTTTACTCCTAGCGGTACCTACATCATTTGCCCTGCGCGGGTCCTGCCACATCCGGGACTCTGGGGTCGGTTTGTGGCTGACTTCGGACTCCGTCCGAGGTTGTCCCTAGACCTCCTCCGGGGTCAACCTCGGACCTCACTCGAGGTTGGCTTCAGATCCCCCTCCAGGGTTGGCCTCACGAATCTCGACGAGGTTGGTCTCGCAGACCTCACTGAGGTTGACCTGTGGGCCTATGTTAGGGTAGACCTTCCAACGAGTACCGTCGCTCTGAAGTGATCGTGTGCCCGAGGTAACACGGGGACTCTCCCCAATATTATCTATTTTAACTTTTCATTAGCTTAAATTTACATTCCCTGATGAATAAATGAATATTTATATCTTCAGGCACCATGTCACTGTTCCCGGGGATGAATCTTACTAAAATGGATCCTCTTGGCTCAACGTCATTTTTTCCACCTGAAGTTGTTGATTTCACTAACTTCCTTTTCCCCCCTTCAATTTTGCAGGTGATTGCTAAGTTTATGGCATTGATGTACAGCTATTTGAATATATCTATTAGTAAAAACATTGTACCTGATGAAATCAAAGGGAGGGTGCTTCATCATTCTTTCCCTCTCTCACACTATGGTAATACAGTCACAAAAATAGTGTATTTCCTTGGCGGCATAAGGAATCCGACAGGAAAATGTATTTTTGCGACGGTGCTACGTGGGCCTGTCACAAAAATTGATATCCCTCACGTTCTATGCGGGCTCGTCAGAAAAATTAAAGCCCGTGAGGGATGATCCGTTTTCTAGTAGTGAGCGCACTAGTTCATACGGCTAGAATCCAATAACTAAGAATTAATAATACATTACAACACCAAATATAGCTTAGTACAAGTTAGATACAGCCATCAACACAAGATTCCGGCAGAAGGAAACAGCTTCCTCTACCATCAACTATCACCAAATCTTGTCATAAAAAATCAAATCCTGCGTAACAAGGAACCTATCAAACGCATACAATCCCAAAACAAAAGACATCAATCTTCTCGACGGCAAACAATAACTACAGCCTCACCAACAAACTAAGCGTGTTTGTATTCTTATCAACAGGCATGGTGGGACTGGGACATGTTTGTAAAGAACATAAATAGCTTGGTTCGATCAACAATTTAATCTGAATGCATTGCGAGATTGATGTAGTTGTTGATGAATGTATCTACTAAGTATCTGCTTCCTGTTCCCTTGTGTTAATCAAGCATTGCTACTGCCTTGCTGATGAATTAGTAGTACCAATCCAATCAAAATGCCACACTTTGCCGAAATGCAATAGAAGCAAAAGAAATGCCATTTCTGATCTGACGATCACACACACACACATAAGACGCAAGGACTCGCAAACTGGGAGAAGAGCAGCATCACATCACATTACTATAGAAAGTCTAATTCTAGACGCCGAATCACAGACGGTTTGACAAAACCGTCTGTAACCGACACTAACATAGACGGTTTTAATTTGGACATCTTCTCTGTTGATGGCGTCGGAGAAAACTATTATCACAGACGGTTCTTACCGATGAACCGTCTGTGATATTTTAGTATCACAGACGGTTTTTATTAAAAACATCAGTGATAAGCTCATTATCACAGACGGTTTGTACCTCATTATCATTGATAAGCTCATTTGTGCGCGGCAAGGGTAGGAAGGGTTTGACAAGAGCAAGATAGAAAGGAAGAAGGCCGGCATGGAAAGAAAGAAGGCAATGGCAAGATGGAAATGAAGAAGGCCGACATAGAAGCTAAAAATAGTATTCGTTGCCCTTTTGTTTCTGCTACTTAAAATTTTTTTCACACCACTTGTTTTAGATTGTAGTTTAATGTAGTGTAAGCATTTTCTAAATTTGTAGCCATGAAGTTTATCTTTGTAAAATTAGAAGTGTCCTCTTATGTATGCAGTGCTATGGGTAACCTACCCGATTTGCGAAATTGATGTTTTATGTTTGTGAAATGAATTGATATGTGAATTGGATGTATACATGTACATGTTGATCTGCTTGTTTCAGAGGGCATGGCTAGCATTTTTTGAGGCTAGCCAATAAACAGAATAGATTTAGAGGGAGAAGAGAATATCATAGACGGTTTTTAACTAAAAACCGTCTGTGCTAGTTGATAATTACAGACGGTTTTTAGTTAAGAACCGTCTGTGATATTTATATATCACAGACCGTCTGTGATATTTACACCACAGACGGTTCGAAAGCTGTATGTGATGACCTCATATCATTATTGACACATAAATTCAGACGGTTCACAAAACCGTCTGTGATGATGTTTCTGAATCGTCTGTAATATGGTTTTCTGTAGTAGTGTTATGGAACATGACGTGATGCGAGCGGCGTGAAGCCAAACTCACCGGAGCGGCAGAATCCTAGAGGCATAGAAGGGTGTGTCAGCTGGAGAGGAAGATGTCGATGACAACGGTGCTCCCCGTAGCTTCCTTTGTGAACGCAAGCATGGAGAGGTAAGGGCGAAGCTTAAGGAGAAGAATGACGTGTGTGTCGAGCAAGGGGAGCTTACTAGGGTGTCAATGGCACGGTGGCGTACTCGCTAGCACCGAGGAAGATGGCGTCATTCCTAGCTAGCCACAAGACCAAGCGCTCTAGTTCTTAGGAGGTAAGCTAGAAATGGTGAGCTGAGAGAGATGACGTGAGCGGGTGGCTCATAGGAAATAGTGAGCGGGTGTGGCGACGGCGTCGGCTGTGCTCAATGTACAAACAGGCGTGGCAATGAACTAAGAGTGATGAGGTGGGCGGCAACATCTGCAACATGGGCCCTAAGGATCGGCCACTAGACAATGGTCTGATAAGAGGAGGCGGGCGCGATGCATCTCCACACGGACGAGCGTGTGCAATCACGGTGGTGTAGGAGGGGGTGCAAGGTGGAAGACAACCTCTGACAAGTGGGTCGCGAGCCCACCAGTCAATGAGAGAGAGAGAGGGAGACGGCGAGAGAGGAGACACACTTGGCAAGATTATGCTTTCGTGTGAAGAAAATGGCAAATGAAAGAGAGGGAGGCAGCATTGGTCGGGAGTCAGCGCGTAGGCCGTTCGTGGGCTAGAAGTGGCGTTGGACTGGACCGAGGCTATTGTTTTGGCCCAAAAAGGTTTTCAAATTTCTAAATTGTTTTCTAATTTAATTAATCCAGAAATTAAGTTTCAATTTTGAAAATTAGCAAACCAACTCCAAAAATTATTAAAATTTTTTGGGAGGTTCTTGAGAACACCTAGCATTTAGAAATATATTTTTAGTATATTTGTAGCTTTAAAATTTTATAAAAAAATTCAAGCACTACTGCCTTTAATAGGAAACTATTTTAAAGGAATAGCCAAAAATACAGAAAATCTTATAAATGCATAATTTAATATTTTAAACATAATTTACGGAGAATTTAAATTATTGGGATGTTACACCCCTTCGTGTGATAGGGCATTTTCCCCATACCCAATGTATGCAATTAACATTTCCTAGCATGCTAGGGAAGACATGAGCTTCACCTATATGTAGCAACCGTCGAGTGTCTTCTTCGGTAGGTATTCTAAAGATATTCTTGTTCCAAATTCTCTCTAACTCCTTTCACAAATATGCTCTCCACACTTTCCTTTTACATTTATCGTAAAATTGAATGCTAGCTCCGTTTGAAACACATGAATTCCAAAGAAACCATTATATTTCTTGTGAAAACTCTATGCTCGAAATAGGCTGGAAAAATATGTGTGCTTTACCAGTACCATGTCCTTTGGAATTCCTACAAGACTGAAAACACATGAAAACTTCAAATGTGTCTGTTGGATATCACACAGGAATTCAAGACATAGAGAGGACAAAACGCATGAAAACTTCAAATGTACATTTTCTAAGAAAAACTTGAGAGGACTATATAATTCAGGTGCAGGTGCTCATGTTCTTGAGAGGATTCCCAAAATGACTAGTCCAGTCTTGCTGCACCAACACCATGGCATGGCACCATATCATATGGAAAAGAAAAACTGCAATATATCGTATCAACTGATTACATCAATCCACGCTGAGAATGCTAAATGGAAACCTTGTCTGCATTCGGAGGCAGCCCATCTCAAGGACCCAAACCTCACAAGAGAGAGAGAGAGAAACAGTGTTATGTGTCACGTGTGTGAGGTGAGGACCGGCTCGGCTGGCCCGTTCAATCATGCTTAGGCTTTTGTTTTTTGTTTTTCAAAATGAATTTGTTGTTTTCTTAATTTTAATTTTTTTGCCTTTTTTTTCTTTATATTGTCTGTGAATATAGTCATCGGAGAGAGAAATGGTATTGTGGTGTGCCACGTGTGTGTGAGGTGAGAACCGGCTCGGCTGACCGTTCAATCACGCTTAGGCATTTGATTGTTAGCTTTTAGAATGAATGTGTCATTTTCTTAATTTAATTTTTGTTGCTTTTTTTCTTTATATTATCTGCGAATATGTAACAGTATTTTTTTTAATTAAGAAAAATTAATAACTGCTATAATAGAATTTCAACCAAATGCCAATGACCCAAAGCCGGAAGCTAGAGCCAGATTGAGGGCTTGTTCTTTTGGGCTTCTAAAAGTGGCTTTTGCTACAGTACCTAACTTTTAAATAGAGTATTTTCTCAAGACGGGATCTACAAGTTAATTGTAGTACACGTTAAAAGCTTAACATCTGTATCAACCAAAATCGTAAGCGAATATCTCTCTTTCCGCAATCTCTATCGTAAACAGTCAAAATTCAAAATTTTTAGCCAAAAATCATAAATCGCAGCAAAAAAGAACAGACCCTGATTGGCCTGAGAAGTGGATACAGCAACCTTTTCCTTGGGGGCAGCTTTATTATGGCGTCGTCCTCTGCGAGAGAGCGACTGACAAAGCGGCCTCGGATCACGTGTAACTACGCCTAAAGCCGAGGCCGCCAGAATAGCCGAGGCCCCCCTCGCCCATGGTTGGTCGCTGCTGCTGCGCTCTCTCTGTTCAGCTTTCGCCATTCGTCACCTACTGCTCGCTCACACTGCACGCGAAAAAAGGCCAAAAGTAAAAGGCCAGCCTCGGGCCCACCTGCCATATATATGTACGGCTACAGCCTCTACTGTTCTAGGCTAGCTTTTGGGCGTGTTCTTTTTCGGCTGCGGCTTATGGTTTTTAGTTGAAAATTTTGAATTTTGGCTGTTTACGATATAGATTACGGAGAGACAGATAATCACTTGCGATTTTGGTTGGTACAGATGTTGGGCTTTTAACATGTAGATCGTTTAATTTGTAGACCCTATCTTAAGAAAATACTCCGTTTAAAAGTTAGATACTATAATAAAACCCAAAAGCTGATTTTAAAAGTCTAAAAAAAAACAGGCCCTTTGCCGCCCTTCGGAAGCGTCCACTGATTGGAGCAGGAAGGCTGGGTCTACCGAGCTGATCGAGCTCCCAAGGTTTCCAGAAGGTGAAGGCTAATCTGGGAAGAACTTATTCCAACGCTTTTCCACTAGTCTCTGTAGTCATGGCCATAATTTTATTCTGTTGTACGTCTGTGCCGATGAAAATGACGGCGGTAATGACACCATCACACGACTAGTTGCTCTCTCCACAAGAGAAAAAAAAACCGACATGATGGGTTCAAAGGGATGCCCAAAGGCTAGCTAGTACTGTTAATGGACTTGTCGTGACTCGTCACCTTAGAGAGACTGGTTGACAAGCATTTTGAACTGTACAACGATTCTGAGGGGGCGGTTTTTATTAGCTCTGGCTTCCGAATTCTGATTAGGTAGTGCTTATTTGAGATTCTAGCTTAAAGATTTTTAGCACTGTAGCTACTATAAGTTTTTTAACATAATTAAATTAAAAAAGAAGAAAAAGTTATGTCATTACGAACAATACAGAAGAATAAGAGAAAAAAGAAAAGACAGAAAAGCCGAAAAGAGCCAAAAAGTTATAAAAAGACGAAACTAAGAAACTAGAAGCTAAAAACTTAAGCCCAATATTATTTATCAGTCACTAATATAAGTCATGTTGTAAAACACTATGTATTTTATTATGTTACAATTCAATAAATCGTATAACGATCTGAATGTTGTAGTGCCTTACGTTACACCGTCGTTTGCTCTTCTTACGTAATGCACTCAGCAAAAAACCAAAAGCCATAAGCCAATACGAGCGTCTCATTTTCTATAAGCAGTTTATATCAGCTACTACTATTTATCAACCACTATTATTTATTAGTTAAAGATAAAAGTCATCAGTAAAAAGTCAATATAAATAAACCAAAAATTATTAGCAAAAACCAGTAACTGGCGCAAAGCATTTGGTGGCTTTGGTCTTATAGGGTTTGTTCTTTTTCTTCGAACCTGACGGCTTTTGGCTTTTGCTACAGTACCTAACTTTTAAACGGAGTATTTTCTTAAGACGGGGTCTACAAGTTAAACGATCTACACGTTAAAAGCCCAGCATCTGTACCAGCAAAAATCACAAATGAGTATCTGTCTCTCCGTAATCTATACCGGAAATAGGCAAAATTCAAAAATTTCAGTTAAAAATCATAAGCCGCAGCTGTTACCAAACAGACCTATAGTAATTTTTGAAACTGTGTTTTTACGCTGTTTGACCCAGGACTTGGACCCAAACCAAACACTTGGGACTCGCCACCACCAAACAATACGTCGTGACCCTTGAGTGAAGAGGGGGAGAAGGCATGCCTGGTCTGGTCTGTGCCGATGGATACCCAGCGCTGCTGCTGTCCTGTTTTTCTTGTAGTGCCTCTCTTCCAACCAACTGGGCCAAGAGCCAATTGGTACATCCTTCCCAACCCGTGAGCCTAACTCCAAGGGCCCACGTCCGTGACAGCAACGTACGTCACGATCCAATCTTTCTCTGAAATAGGAGAGCATATTTCCTCTTCAAAAATACAAGTTTATATCCAATCAAAGCATGTGTAACCATGGTAGGTTAGCTCTCTCCCAAGCAATCACAAGATAAACGTATCTCCATTTTTTCTAAGACAAATACATGTTTATATGCAATTTGATACCTAATAATCAGTAAAAAAAACATAGCGAGTGCTAGTACATACGGGATATTCAGCATGAAAGCAACAAATTTTGCACATGAGAACATGAAGAACTCGTCATATGCTATACGTACCACACTGCTACGTAGAAAATCCGATGAATTGGAATGGATAAAAACATACATCAGGAGCAAGTTTGTTCCAGAATTTTGGAGGAAGGAATCGTGCACCCGAACCGTGTAGCGATCGCAGTTTAAGCAATCTGAAAATTACTGCAGTAACATGGCGTGCATGGTACCAAGCTGGTACCCGGTAGGGATAGCCATTCGGTTTATTTGGCTTATATGGTTCGGTTTATTCGGTAACAAAATATTTTGGTTTTTAAAAGTTAACACTCAAACTAAAATAGAAAACCAAACATAATTAACCGAATTATTTCAGTTTAATCAAGTCGGTTTTCGGTTAACCGAAATATGCACAATGGTTTAATGTATAATAACATTCTTTAGTTTAGTGTTATCATACATGATTTATTTTCGACAGAACACTACTACAAAAAGGGTTATCATAAACGGTTCGAAATTATCATCACAGACAATTTTCTGAACCGTCTGTATTTATGTGTCAGTGATAATCGGAGATTATCACAGACGGTCTGTGAGCCGCCTGTGATACAGACAACACAGACGGTTTGTAACTAGAACCGTCCGTGAACAAAACTATTACAGACGGCTCGAACCAAAAACCGTCTGTGATACTCACACATCACAGACGATTCTAATTACCAACCGTTAGTAATTGGTGACTATCATAGACGGTTGGTATATAGAATCGTCTGTGATAGTCCTTCATAGACGGTATATAGCACAAACCGTCTGTGATAGTTCATTATATACCTAAATTTTTTTTCTTTTTTCTGCTAGCCTTAAGAAATAATGTTACCTATGCTCTTTAAAAACAAGCAAATACAGTGGCAAACACAATAGCACATTTCATTTTCATTAAGATTAGAATCCACCATTACAACATAACAAGATAACGCACCCAACTCTTTAACACAGCAAGAATATATAAGAAGAAGATATCGTAGCGCATGGAGAAGTCGGATGCATCGGATGGCGCTCGGATATCACCCAAGAATGGAGAGCGTGATGGCGCCACCTTTGTGGCACGACGGTGAGACTACACAAGACACTATTATGATACTTAAGATAAGAGTGTGTTGTGCAGTCAACCGTGGTGTCACAACGGAGGCGCTATCTCACGGTGATAGTGTTAGACCCCAGATTTTACATCCGGAATTCTCTGTGATTTATTGCACTATTCCCTGGATCAGTAGATAGTGCTCACAGCTTCAGAAATGAATATCAAATACATATCAAGCGGAAGCATAATTAATATAGTAAACTTACACATGGGCTGATTAGGCCGAAATCAGAAAATTGCAGCAGCGGAAGAACGCACACACGGTGGAACCCTCGGGACTTGCCCACAGCGACCAACCGGAGGTTCGCGACCCAGCCCTTGACATCTTCATCTTCTTTGTCCTCATGATCTGTAATGTTGCTGATGCGCAGGAATTTGATTCCTTGACTCTGGATTTGTTGTGAGAGCGAGTGTGAGCACACTAACCACCGTGCTCCGTGAGCCAATACACAGAATGCAAATAAATAGTATGTAAGGCTTATCAAGGAAGGCTCGGGTTATTTTATTTGCCAGCAACTTCTCTTTTTGGTAGCATTATCAAACCCTAGTGTTATAGTTGCAACCTAGGACTTCACACGGTGTCTGCCATAATTGACTTAATCCACCAAAGACGTATTTTCTTTACTGAGTGCTGTCTAAGACTCCAAACAGCGGTTGACATCATCGATTTTAATCCACCAAACGTAGTGACATCATTTAATTAAACTACCGAACATATATTTTCTATGTACATATATCTATTCAAATCCACCAACACCTTTATATTCCGAATTCCTAATAATCTAATTTGCAATCGCTAATCACCAAATCTTCACTTCTGAATTTCTAATGATTCTCTAACATGATCACTTTTTAAAGCCACCGAAATCATTTGTATCAGAATATTCTAACAATTCAATCCTTTGGTTAATGATCAAATTCCGTACTTTACTCTGCCCATATTTAATCCTTACTATCCATCGTCTCTCTCTAACTAGTTCATCGGTATTTCTCCACCAAGATTGAATCAAGTTTATATCCCAATTCTCGTATCTCCAAACTTCCACAAATTCAATTCATCCATCCAGATCAAATCCTACTACTCCCATTAATTTCAACAATTACCTTTATACCCTTCCAATCCTCCAAGATCACTCAAATCATCTATCTAGCCTATCTATTTACTTGGACTCCATCAATTTATTTTTCCTAGACCTCTTCCTGTTATTCCTTATTTATAATCGATATGAATCCACCAAGCTTTGTTAAGTATTTATCCCAACAGTCATTTTCTTTTCTTACGACCCTATTTATTTTTCCTAGCATTTTATTTTAGGAGAAGCATTGCCATTATTTGCTTTTTGAAATATAATACATAAACACGTCCTGAGCCTTAGCAGATTGAACAAAACATAATGGGACAGAATGCAATAGTATTAGCGGTCCAGATTCTATCTACCATTTCATAGTCTCTGCACCAGATGCTTAACTCTTCAGCGTTATAACCGCTTACATTACCACTGGGACGACACCCAGGACAACTCAAATAAGGGCCTTTCTCTGCCCTCCACTTTTCCATTTCCACCCACAAAGTTTTTGAAACAGAATTATATCTAGTTAAGTTCTCATGTCCGTTCTTGACCGTGGGCACGGCTATTCGAATAGTTTTGACTCTGCAGAGTTAGCACACTTTACCCACAAGAGATAGATCTGCTCGTTGCCCTACACGGTTCCTTAGCCATGTAGTTGAGTAGACTATCACAAGGCCGTTACGATGCATTTTCCTAGCAGAGTTACGTCCGCTAAGGTTTCCAGTTCCTCCGGGTACGCCCACCCTTCCAGAAGCCCCCCCTTGCGCCCTCACGTCGGAGGATGTGGCCATCCTCTACCCGCCCGTGTTTACACCGACACAACTCTTACTAAGTCAATGCAAATTAGTTAGCCCTGCCTACACTTTGCCAGCATGTGGTTGTACTGTTGTACCTTGGGAGGTCATCGCAAGATTCAGTCCTTAATGGTTATCTGGGCGGTTCTACCACGATCCCCTTTTTGTGCTATCACGGCACAATTCCATCACAACTTGTGCTATCACGGCACCATTCAACAAATCACACCCTCAACCATCCGCCCAGATAATTAAGCAAGTAGAATTTTTGGGAACATAAAATATTCATACCAACATACGCTAGTCATCATCACAATGAATGCCCAACCAAATTCTCACATGTTGAAAAATGATGTTGGGCGTTCTCACGCCTATGAATATCTAAGCAATGCTAAGCATAGCATATAATTACGGACTTATTTTCAAAAGGTTACTACTATACTTTTGCTAGGGTGACAAGGTTCACATAATCAAGTATTCAAGGAGGGTGTAATATTAGTCAAGGAAAACATGGTCATATAACTAGAATCTTAAATTAACATGTATTTGCATATAAAATGATAGCATGCAATTTGATAATTTAAACAAAAGTAATTTGCCGAAAAGTAGGTTCAACATGATCAAAGTATTGACTACTTTGGCGCGGTCTCATCATGCCTTGAGCTCACTCAAAGCGATCTCATTCGAAGGGCGGAGCTTCTGATCTTTATCTTCACTTGCACTTGATCTCACTTGATTCCTCGATTCTTCAGAACTCCAGTTCTAATTACGTGCTAAGCAACTGAATCCAATATAAAGGCAAATAACTCAAAAGATCCAAATAAATCCGAATAAACGCAATTTTAGTTTTATTATGAATTAATGGGTGATCCGGGTGGTTTGGGGCAAGGTCGGTGGCAGAATACGATGATTCGGTCTTTTTATTAATAATCTCTTTTTATTATTTGTATATTTATTTAGGAAGTTCCATGAGTCAGGTCAGACTCACGATTCAATGTACGAGATTAGTGCAGCATTATTTTGTCGAGTGCTATATTCAGGGCTCAAGTTTTATTTAAGCTAGTTCATATTTTATTTGTCTAACAAGGCTTGTCTTACAAATTCTTAATGCAATATCACTATTTATCTAAATCTACCATGGGGAGTTATTTAATGGCGATATGATGAATATTAGGGCATATATTATAATTAAGAATAGTCTTTATTAAGCGTGAATATTTAACTAGGGTCATATTTATTTGCTTTGAATTTAACAATTAGCCCTTTTTTGATGACTGCTCAAATCATATATGGTCTAATTCTAAATTTATATCTTTCAATAATCTCATTTGCAACCTAGTTAAATTTATTAGTTTTTCTAAATTACTTACTAAATTCAAAGCTGCTTCAAAAATCACAATTTCAGTTTCATTAGGTAGATCTTGAATTTAGATAAATTTAGAAATTTGTTTCATTCAATTTGGAATTAAAATGAATAAGTTATGCCTATTTGAAATCCTTCGGTTTGGTTAAATCCTAAAAATAATAAAATCTGACCTGTGGGGCCCACTGTCAGTGACTCCTTCCCATGCGGGCTGACGGGTAGTAGGCGCCGACAGGGGGCCCATCGGCAATGGACATGCGTCGGCGCGACGGGTGGGGCCGGCGCCGACAAAGTGGGCCGTGGCGGCAATGGCTCTCACCTACCGCCTCGACAGGCGGGCCCGATCGTCACCGGACGCTGGGGCGGTCGCCGACAGTGGGGCCCACTGCCGCTTGGGAAAATCAAAGAAAGGCTCAACCTCGGCGCTGCGTGAATGGGCTCGAACGCCGGCGGGAGCCGGCGGGGTAGAGGGCGGCGCTAGCCAGTGGGCTAGCAACGCATCTCAACCCATAAGGGTTGATTTTTCCTTTGAGGTAGCGCGCGAGGCGGGCCGAGCAGGGCGGCCGGCCGTGAGGTGCAGCAAGGCCGCCGAGAGAAGCACGAGGGTCTGAGGTGGCGACCAAAATGCGTTCTTGGGGTGGTGAGGATGCCGACGAGCCGAAGGTAACATTTGAACCTTTCGAATTCAAGTAGTACTTTTGAATATTTTGACCGATTTTTTTTCAAAAAAACCAAAATTTTCCAACTTCCGAAAATCGGATTTCTCGCAGGGTACCAATTTTTTTAATCAAAATTGTAATCCTTGGTCTACATGTCTCTAACTAGATATAAGATGTATACGAGCATACAACACATAGGTATAAACGTAGAGTTAAAGCCACATTTGGCACTGTTTGGCATCATATTTACAAAAATACACGTATGCGCACTGTATTGATAAAAATATCACTTATGCCATCCAGTGGGCAGGTGGCAGTGATACGCGGTGCGGCCGCCGACGGTAGGTGATTAAGCCGGCTAATTAGCCAGCTTAATTACTCGCCCTAATTTTTTTATTTAGTATTTGTTTGAATTTTTAAATATACTAAATGAGCTCAAAAAATTATTAAAATTTATGTACAACCTCGTGATATAATGTGTCTCACCGTGTAATTTTTGAGAAATTTTATCCATTGCGAATGTTGCTCAAACATTCATACAATTTAGATATTTTTACGAGTTTTTACATATAGCAAACGAGCTCCTAAATTACAAAATTTTATATGAAACCTTCCAATATAGTCATAGTTATTGTGTAATGTTTTGAGAATTTTATGTGGTCTGAATTTGCCATATTTATTCAGGTTAACTTAATCATAAATTTAACGATCATCACATATTTTTTGAAATGATATGTATTGATCAATCGTGGTATATATTATTTGCTGCTATCTGGTTCACATAATATGACTTTAACTCGTAAACGCACGCACGTACTCTGTCGTATACTATACCGTATTCCATAGTACCGCGCCCACATGCGCGCCCCTGCCTCCACACACACGGCACCCGGCTTTATATCCCTTTCAACCTTTTACACCTCCCCCCTCCGGCCCTCCTCTTCTTCCAGTTCCACTCACGAGCTAGCTCCAGCGCCTCCACCTCCCCCCCCACTCCCCAAGAAGAGCACTAGCCTCCCCGTCGCCACCACGCGCCGCGGTGCCGGCCGGCATGGACCGCAAGGACAAGACCCGCAAGTCCTCCTCGGCGGCCTCCATGGCCGAGCTCGCCGCAGCGGCTGCGGCCGGCGACGGCTTGGACATCGCCGGCGCCGACGGGATGGTGCCCCCTTCCGGGGAGGAGGACAAGAATCCGAATCTGGTGAACGTGCCCGTGGCCGCCGTTGGCGCCTCCAGCTCCTCGGCCGCGGCGTTGGCGGTGAGGAGGGGCGGTGCTGCTGGTGGCCCCGTCGCGGCGGGCGGGGGTGGGGGCCCGAGCTGCCAGGCGGATAGGTGCGCCGCCGACCTCAGCGAGGCGAAGCGGTACCTCCGGAGGCACAAGGTGTGCGAGGCGCACTCCAAGGCCGCCGTCGTGCTCGTCGCCGGGCTCCGCCAGCGCTTCTGCCAGCAATGCAGCCGGTAAGACCATGCTCGCCAAAATCTTTGGGCTGCGTGCAGAACACGACGCGATTTGGCCTAATTGGCATACTCGAACGTACGTCTTTTTACGACTAACTATATGATTGGTTCCTTTTAATGGTATAACCAAGTGCATGGATTAATTAGACAAAAGGTTTAAAGAACTGTCCTTGGATCATGAGCTGTTAATTTGGCTCTTAGCTTTGCAGCAAAAAGCTCTTGCAAATAATCTTGGACAAATTCCAAGTCCATGCTCTGTTTGATTCTTTGCCTACTGCTGAAGTTGTATTGCAAATTATAAGGTGATTTAATTAAAGGGGCAGTATAGTTAGTGTTCTTGGATGTTGTTCCTGGATTTTCAATAGACATGTAGCTGTATAGTTCATGGCCTCTTGGTGACTGCAATGGTCTAATACTGTGAGCCTGTGATCATAAGAAGTCAGGTTAGCCTTACAGATTGTTGCACTAAAAAAATCCATTAGTTCAAGCTCCTGTTCTCGGGTGCTGTATATGTAAACTCTGTACGCATTTTCTCCAGCAGGGTGGTGAAGAGTAGGATAAGGCAACTAGGTTTTCATCTCATTCAGAGGATTCTTTATTTTGTTAGTGCACCATGCACCATTGTCCTTTTTTGTTTGCTTGGAAAGGGTAGTGGCCGTGTTCTTTATGGGCCATGAAACTTTAGCTTTTGTCGGTGGAGTTCAGAACTTGACTTACCCTTCCTTTTGCTGAAAAAATGGCCAGGTCCAATTTGTTCTGCCTCTCCAAGGCAGCTCATGGCTCCCCAATTCAGCTGCAAACATTCATATCTTTAGTTCTTTACTACTATGTTTGATGGAAGGTAGTTCTGCACCCTCTAATGAGGTGTGTGTTGATGTTGTCGAATGTAGTCAGTCCTAGATTAGCTCACCTGTGGGCCATAACTAGTCTGGTTGCTGTTTTCTGATGCTTTATGTTTCTTGTGCCATCTTGCTGTTTTGGAGTATATATGTATGGCACTGCAATTGCATGTTACAGTATATAGATGTCATGTTGGCATTTTTCGGATCAGAGGAGTCATTCTACTGTTAGGCTTATTCTCTTCTAGTGGTCTTTCATATTTCAGACTTTTTCAAATTCATGTGTGCCACATGAGCAATGGAATTATAGCTAGTTTAAAGTTAACGTAGTAGTACTGGACCAGCTCTTTTCCAGAGCAGTTGGTCGCTAGCCCTGTTCATGTTGTGCCAGTGCTGTTTAAGGTTTTGATAAAGACATGCTACAGCAGTTCTTGTTTGCTCATAGGTGGGGAATTTAAAAGTGGAACAAACAAAATAGTTGTGGTCCTTAGATTTAGAGTGCCCTAGACAAGATGATCATGCTCTTGATGACCTTTAGTGTGAATGATAGTTCTAGCCCACTCTGCTGTCGGTGACATGAGCACATCGTAGTGGTCTAAGTGCTTGCTAAGGACCAGCTTCTAGAAGCTTTTCAGCCACGTTTCTTACAACGGAGTTGCAATCTTTTATAGTGGTAGATCTTATCATATCATGATGTGTGTGTTTGACATAAATGGAAAACTAAACAAGACCACGCATTCCTGGATAATAAATGATATGGCAAACTGATTAAGGTTTTTGACATTGAGAACTGAGAGCCAGACAAGAGAACACTTGCTCTTTTCTTCAGGCATTTCATCCTAATCAATGCAACGGTGCAAATTGCAATGTTAAAACTTAGAGATTCCTGGCAAGCATGGTGCTTCTTCAGCGTTGGTTTTTGATGGGGCATCTTTATACGGACGACCACAGGGCCGTGGACTAGGACTAACACGGCCTCATGCTTGCTTTTGTTGTCTCTGCTTTTGCTTGCACATGCATGTGCATGTGCACGGCTCATAGCACCAGATTCCAGCAGTAATACTCGTCTGTCCTGCTCCTCTCTCTTTGGTGCCGAGCAAACAGCTTTCAATGATACACTTTAAATGCAAGGCACTAGTACCAACTGCCATCTCTCTGATTTGACAAGAGTACATGCATGCTAATTACTGCTTCACATGCTATAGCTTTCATCTGTTGGTATTTATTTGTGAATAGCGAAGAGATCAGGTTGATGTGTTTGTTTGTTGTCTGAAAACCGCTGCTACTCTTGACAATGTATGTATGCAGGTTCCACGAGCTTTCGGAGTTCGATGGCACCAAGCGCAGCTGCCGCCGGCGCCTGGCCGGCCACAACGAGCGCCGCCGGAAGAGCTCGGCGGAGGCGCACGGCGACGGCTGCCGCCAGGCTGACCCGGACGGCCGGAGCCACCCGGGGAACCCACCCCTGAACCACTTCCAGATCAGATAAACCTATCTAAGCATGCTCTCTCTCTTCTGTCATGCAGCCATGCTACATCTACATATCTATGTATCTACCTCTCTCTCTCTCTCTATCCTGTGTACTAACTGGCAGTATGATCTCCTGTATTGCTATATATGCACCGGAGGTATATGTGCTATATCTGCCACAGCCTAAGCTAATTGTAACATGGCGATTACGCAGGTGTTAAGAGTGATTGGCCTGTGCCCAACTGAGGCTTATGCAGGCTGTGTATTGCTGTTGTGTTGGGATAATTGTGGTAATATATGCTATTTATTCGAGTAAACTAGGAGACAGTTTCTCAGGACAGCCTCGTTTAGAGCGTGGGAATTATATAGGAGTTTTGTAGAAGAGAAAATATACGTAGGACAAATGCCGGCAATTATAAGGGTGAATGATTTCCGAAACTTTTTCTTCCTAACGTATTAAAATCTTCACTCGAGTGACTATAGTAGTTATCAAATTCAGATCACACTATTTAGACTAAACAAAACAAAACTAGAAACAAGAATTAACAAAATCAACAGCCTCATATCTGTGGCCTGTCCGACCGCCATCAAGGGTCGATCGATCGCAGTAGGTCCGACTGTCGAGATACGAGCAGTCACATCGACATGTCAATCTGACTGCAGATCTGGGGCTGATCTGACCAGTCCCCTGTTCCCCAACCTGCAAATCTCTCGGGTCAAAAGTTCAAATCTCAAGAGCTTGCTTAATTCTCATCCAAACATTTATCAAATTTTGCATGAGATTTGTTCAAGGTAATAGGAACCTAAACCAATCAAGAATCATAATGTTCTTTTGCCCGAGTTCACCAAATTGAAGATAATCGAATCTAGTTCACAATAACAAAATAAACCCTAAAACTCAAATTACTTTCTACTCCTAAGGATCTAAGATATGAGGATGTTCAGATCTATTTTCATATGTCCTAACAAGCTAATTTACACAAGAGATTGGGTTAGAGATCCCACGAACCCGAAATCACAAATCTAACTTAAGAACAAGCAAAGCTTAGTAAGAGCGCAAACAAGAATATAATTGAGATAAAATCTTGATCTATTTCAGTGAAGAATAAGGCTTACATACTCATGGATGATTACAAGATACAGCCAAAGTACCACTATTTCTTTTCTCAAGTTCTCTTACAACTATGGAAGAAGACAAGGTGCTAAAGCAAAAACATAGAATTCTTGGAGCCTGTTCTTTAAGGCTTCTAAAAGCAGCTTTTGGCTTTTGCTATAGTAACTAACTTTCAAACGAAATATTTTCTCAAGACGGGATCGATCTATAATTAATTGTAGTACATGTTGAAAAACCCAATTAATTGTAGTACGAAATTTTTCCCCTCTTAATAGCCAACGATAAGCCTAATGGGTCCAACCCATTAAGGCTACTGGGGAAACCTATCAACCCATTAATACATGTTTTACATACTCACACTAACTCTTTAGCGATTGATCCACTTGTCAATTTCAGTTCTTCTTGACTTAAAACACTTCTCCTTTATGCCTCTTCGCACCACGGTTTTGATCAAATCACCAACCCAATATTTGGTCAACTACCAAAATACCCTCGACGATGTTTCTGTGCACCTTCCCTTGACTTCGTCTTCACCTCAAAGCGTCTCCACATTCTTTGACCTGCAACCCGTAATGCCCAATGACTAGCTGCCACATCTTCACACATTTGGACTCCCTACATACATCAGCCCCATCACTTGGTGCACCATATGCACTAACTTGCCTCTACATGATCCTTATCTTTTCTATGCTTCCCGCTTGAGCCACATACGATCGCTCGGACCTCAGCTCCCCTACCTAGTCCGAGTCAATTGTTGTCGACCTCTAACGTTCTCCAAATCACCTGCACATCCAAAAACTAACCAACTATCTTGAGCATAAATTCTATGCACTTGACTCATGTTAGTCAAAACTATGCATCATGCAATGCAACACAAACCCTCACAGCTCCCAAGCCATGATTTGACCTCAAACCAACTCAGCTCAACTCAACCTATTCTTTGGCTGCAACCACCGATCTGATTGCTCTCCGTAGGTCGGTCGGACCTCCCCGATAAGACCGTCGGCCACTGACCGGCTCACCAATGTGACCCCATTTTCAGCCCACCGGTGTGACCCTATTTCAGTGCTGGTCACACCAGCCACTCACACCTGGCAAACTGCTCACAACATCCAGTCAGATCGTACGAGCCCAACTCCAAAACATTCTCTTTGGGAAAAATAGCCCTAACTAGAAATCAGTCATACCGACCGTACAGTCGGACCGTCACGCAACATCCGATCACACTGGACCACCAGTCAAACCATCATTCACAGGCCAATCTAACCGCTTCCTCCCAGCGATCTGACCGGTCCCACTGATCGGTCCGTCCGGGAACACCGACATTAAGTCTAATATCTGAATTTTCTGAAAATTTTGCAAAATACAAATTCAACTCAATTAAAAATGTCTATTATTTATTGTAAACATATGCTAGACCTTATACATAGTATCTCAATGTCCATTCAAATTAGATGCAGAGTTTCCCACGAAATTTCTATCATAATAGTACCTTCCAAACTTGAGTCCTAAATGTGTTCCATCCGTGTCTTGTTCAACAGTCCATGTGTCAGTTGGCATGATTGCACTCATACGCTTGATAATGATATACATCAATCAGAATTCAGATGGATACCAGTCCGAAGTTTTACTTCTACATGGTCTAATTGCCGTCCAGATATCAGACAAAGAACATTCGTTGGTTTATTACATACATGCATGTGGAAGTGGGGAAGGGTACGTGTCCATGTTGTCCAGTCACCTGAAAGCAGCTTCACAGCTTACTTAGATATTTTATGGAACGAAAACAGTTGGCCCCCCAAAGCATAATAATTTGCTAGAACAGAAACTTGCCACCTGTACTTCAATATCTTCATGCATTTTAGTAACTGTATGCGCCAAGTATCATCTGAGATCGTCAGTTGTGATCTTGATTATCCTTGGTGTGCAAAAAGTAAAAATGTGCGAAGATCTGCACAATTCTTGTGTTGCGATCAGTGCATGCACGCATACCTTCCTGTGTTTTTTTTGGTCATGGAAGGCGCTCTGATCTAGCTATATTGTATAATCCTTGCATTCTAGGTATAGTTTTTTAATCTTGTTTACAGCGTGCTTCTTGCACACATTTGTATCCAAATCTTGGCATAAGTAAATTTTGCCGTAATATACTTTGTATCAAGCACATGTTATCCAAACAGTTCGAAGTTCAGACGCTAGCCAAGGAGCTTTGATTCGGAAGAACCCTTCGTTTTCAGGCAGAGTAAGGCGTGCATCTGTTTACGGATTGCGCGAGTTGCGACATCGTCCTTAATTTGTACCTTTCTTGGCTCGATCGTCTGAAGAAAAGAGGAGTTCGATCCAACTATACCCGATGCAAAACTGCAAAGGAAGTTCATGCTAGTAGGTTACCTCGTTTGAGAAGTATAACAACTTGTAGTTACCTGATTCTTTGTTACAATGGAAGGAACCAAATAGCAACTATGGTAAACGCCGCAACGGAAATGCTCCAGACCTGTTCTTTTCGGCTGCGGCTTATGGCTTTTAGCTGAAATTTTTGAATTTTAGCTGTTTATGGTACAGATTATGAAGAGACAGATACTCACTTGCGATTTTGGCAGGTATAAATGTTAGCCTTTTAACGTGTAGATCGTTTAACCTGTGGACCCATCTTAAGAAAATACTCCGTTTAAAAGTTGGATCAGAAGAAAAGCCAAAAGTCACGACTTCGAGAGGAAAAAACAGGCCCTATATGGTTTCAACTGCTTTTACACTTGGGCTACCTTCTCGGCTGCAAGTTCTACTATGGTGTTGGGGTACAAAATTGATGCTATCAATTAAACTACTGCATATTGCAACCAGAAAATGCACAGAATGAGTGTGGTATATTTTACTTTCCTTTTTTCCAACTATTAACCAACTAGACGACCATCAAGGCAGTGTATATTATTGTTGTCTCAACCATGTCATCATCCAAAGTCCAAACTACCAACCATGTCACTAATTGTGCACATAATTTAGACAATGCATTCATTCCAACTGCAAGTACATTCTGTAGTGAGGTAACAGTACGTTTCTTTGTTGGTATGCAGGTTGATAAGTTGCTCAAGAAAGTTGACAATCCAGTTGATAAATACCAACTCCAAGTATCTAACTCCACATAAATATAGCTAAAGAAATCTGAACATCCGATGCTGCTAGCTATTGAAAAATGACTAAAAGAAATAGCTACAAAGAAAGCCATTAACTACAAGAAGAACCAAACTATTAACTCTTGACTGAAGTAAAAGTAGTATCTGAAGCCTATCAACCAAAAAAGTGCCTGGTTCTGCAAACTAACACGAGCTCTATTTTGCTATCTTATTCACATTGAACTATGACTTATATTAACTCCCAAAACAGATCACGAAATGCATATATTTCTAAATTCACACAAATATTTAAGTGGAGCTACTGACTTTGAACAAATAACTAATGATAGCTACTGAAAAATGGATATGTCTTCTTCCTCTTCGCTCCCTCCCTGAACCGGCGCTCCTCCTCCAGCTTCTTCCTCTTCTCCACCTTCCTGGCTCTTGACCTAGCAAGCACGCGGCAACCACAGATCAGAAAATTTTCGAACAAAAGTTGAAGCCAAGAACGCAAGAAAGAAGGAGAGAGGCGCACTTCTTGGAGAGTTGCAGCGCAACGTGGCCCGCGTTGCTGCTGCTTCTCGCGGCCCGCCAGCTGCTGCTGCTCCTCCCCACCGCCTGCAGAGAACCCCACAAGATTCTCCGCAAGGGCCGCTGCGCCCGGCGATGAGACCTCGCCGTCCGCCATGGAGGGCAAGTCAGGGCTCCTCGAGTTCTCAGTAGTCAGTTTTGGTCCCGCGCAGGCGGCGGTGAGCGGGGTAGGAGGCGAATCAACGGTGGATTGCACAGCCGTGCGGGGGAGGAGGCCAATCAACGGGGGATTGCGCAGCCGAGAGGGGGAGGAGGCGAATCAACGGGGGATTGCGCAGCCGAGCGGGGCAGGAGGCGCGGCGCGGCCGAGCGAACCGGAGGCGGCTGCCAAGCTAGTGCTATGAGATCTTCGTGGCTCTTTGTGGGCTCCGTAGGTCAGCCCACCTAAGGGACTCAACTGCTGCACTCTGCCCACATGATTGCTTTTTTTTTTTTGCGGGCGGGCTAAGCGGGACTGCTGGCCGACCGTCACTGGGTATATTCTTTTCAGAGCTGCGACTTATTAGTTTTAACGAGGGATTGTCTATTGCATAGTCAATTAAAAATCCATTTTAGACGATTTTAAGAGTTATTTGATTCTCATCATGTGGTGATTGTTGTAGATCTATTTTACTGTTCCTTTTGAATGGCCAACCTACCAGCAACATTAATGGGCTCACAGTTTTGAGGTTACAACCCGTTATGGCCCAAGAAGATTGACCACGGTGCTGGCCCAACTAAATTGTGAGTCCAAAAATAAACCTAAAAACATGTAAACCTAGTCTTACATGTTTCTTGTCTCTCCAAAAAAAACCTAAAACAAACCACATAAGAGGAGGATTGCAGAGAGGCGGTGGAAGCAAATCCAAGAAAACTAAAAACAAAATGTAGAAGAGGAGGATTGCATAGGGGCGGTGGAAACAAAAAAAGATAGAAATGATGAACTGGCCTGAGCAAATGGATCTGAGGCTGTAGAATCCTCAGGTTTCTTTTTTCTATTGTTCTTCTCGTTTGCTGCATGTGTACTCTGATTCTTCCCCCAACTTGCTGTCATCTTGTTTTCTTCTGTCAACTATGATTCTCTGGGAATATTATTTCTTGTGGTTGAACCGAAACAAATCAGCACAATAATTTTCTAGTCATTTTGAGAACCAGTAGTATCTAGTACATCTAATCACTATAGAAATATGCTAAAAAAAGCGCATAACCCAGACTAGTTCCATGCAGCACATACATTTGAATTGTGCACTGTAGTCATACACAAAACAGTAAAATGCATATGATAGTTCTCCCAACTTGCTGTCGTCTTGGTTTCTTCTATGAACTATGATTCTTTGGGAATATACTTTCTTGTGGTTAATCTGAAAGAAATCAACATATTAATTTCTCAGTCTTTTGATAACTAGTAGGATCCAGTACATCCAATCCAATCACTACAGTTATGTGATAAAAAGGCATATAACCTAGAAAAAATTGCATAAAGTTTAAAACAGAAAATGTATATTACAGTAGTACATATTTTTTTTGTGAATCATTACTTCTGCTTTACCAATATACATATTAATTGCAAATTTATCAATGCGGGACAATATAATCATGGATCCCCGAGGACAATCAAAACCTAGAAAACTGAGAAATTTGGATACAAGCCTTTATAGTAGTAACATCATAGAAGAATACCAGGTAAATTGTGATTGCTAAAAACACTTATAAATGTAACAACTAACTACATTATGGAAGTTGCACTACATGCACTATAAAATTGCACATAAATTAGAACTCAATATTAATTCATGTGGCCTACAAAATGCAGATCCATACACAACTGTAACTAGATTGGATGCCAGAAGAACAAGTAAACACAAAAAAGATAGAAAAAATGTTAGCATATACATGAACTTGCACATCTCTTGATACTATAATAATGATATGAATGTCAGGCAATTTATACTCCATAAAAAAATAAAAACATGATGCAACTAACATTAACATATAACATTTTGCGATAGATAAATCTATCACAAGATAGCAACAACACATATACAAGTTTGCTACAACAGATGGATATATTTGGAAGTCAAAATGCTGAAGATTTAAAGGTATGGCACTGCAATTTTATGATAATACTTGAAAATCAAATTATATTGTCATTACACAAATAATAAGAATTTCTTTGACAATCAGACCCCACAAGGAAGTTACACATACCTGTTGACGGCTCCATATGTATTTGAGGTGAGGCTGAACAAGAAAATTACAAATGTACTCATTGTAAATTGCCAAACAACAAAAAAGTATTGACTATATGATTGCCTTTGAGCACAGAAACACCTATATATGACTACCAACAGGACTGATCAAATTGGACAAATCAAGGCTGAACATCTGCAGAATAGATGCATAGATCACAATCATCACAAAGAATATACAATAATCCACGACACAACAAATGTAGGCCATGGTGAAAATGTAGACAATGCAGAAAATCAAAGAAATGCTGAAAATGAAGGCTATGGTGTGGAGACTCACATGAGTGGTACGTTAATTTTTAGTGTTAAATTGTTTGCAATTTTTTTATATATTATTTCCACAATTTTTTATAATGACATGCATGAAAGAAAATATATCTGGTTTCTACATCTTATGAAGCAAATCAGGAATCAATAACTGATGAGGACATCCTGATATCAATACCTGATCAAGTTAATGCAGAAACTAACGAAATTACAAAACATGATGAATTTGAGGAAAATCAGGCTATTGCAGAAGTTAAACACGATCAGACATCAATAATTGGCAAAATCAATTCAGAAAACAAAGCAAATGAGTTTCAGTCAACAAAAAAATTTGAAAGCATAATAGAAGAGGACATTGAGATATTCCTAGAAAATGAAAGTATCAAGGAAGCACAAAAAGGGGATATGCAGATAGAAACTCATCATGTTCCACACTTAGACTTGACTTTTCAAACTGAAGACGAAGCACAAAAGTTCTACAACAGCTATGCATTCATAGTTGGTTTCTCTGTGCTCAAAGCTAGAAATTCACTCTAGAAAGAAAGAAGCTAACAATGCGATCACCAGGGTAACATTCAGATGCAATATGTCAGGAAAGCCAAAGGAAGGAGATCAACTAGCCAAAAGAAAGGAGGACAAGACTGCAGAACCATCAAAGAAAAGGAAGAGAAAATCCAAGAAGGAACCTCAACAGAACTAGTGATAGGAAAGCGAAAAGGCAACACAGAAATATTAACCGGATGCCCTGCAGCAATGGTTATAAAACTGAAAGATACTGCATGGCAAGTTATACGACTCAATTTCTAATACAATCATGAGCTTAGTCCCCTAGGAAAGTCAAGGTTCTTGCGGTCACACAAAAATATGTCAGATGCAGAAAAGAAACTGATAAGGACACTCAACTCAGTGCAGATACCAAACAGAAAGATAATGGCCATATTGTCATTTCTGAGAGGAGGCCTGTTAGTTGTGCCATTCACCAAAAAGCACGTGAGCAACTTAAGAACATCAATGAGAAAAGAATTGAATCAGAATGATATGATGCAAGTGCTTGCATTCTTCTCACAATAGCAGTCGGAGGATCCTATATTCTTCTATACATTCCAAGCAGATGAAAATAACACAGTTAAAAACATCTTCTGGTCAAACGTGAATTGCAGGAGCTGTTATTACCAATATGGAGACTGTGTGTGCTTTGACACAACGTACAGAACTAATAAACACAACTTACCTTTTGCACCATTTGTTGGCATTAGTGGACATGGTGATAATTGTTTGTTTGGGTGTGCATTTCTAAAGGATAAAACCATAGAAACATTCACATGGCTATTCAGAATATTCCTAACTTGCATGGGAGGCAAAACACCAATTAGTGTTATCACTAACCAAGACATTGCCATGAAAACAGGAATAGGCAAAGTCTTCCAAGAAACAAACCATAGAAATTGCTTGTTTCATATTCAGAAGAAGGCACAAGAGAAAGTAGGAATGTGTTTTAGAAGAATCACATGTTTGCATGATGAATTCATAGATGTACTAAACAACTCTCTTACAGAAATGGAGTTTGAGAATCTATGGGTGGAAATGATTAGAAAATATCAAATTCAGAACATCAAGTACTTTCAAGATATGTGGAATACAAGGAAGAGGTTTGTACATGTTTATTTCAAGCAACAGTTCTACCCTTTCATCCAGACGACTTTAAGAAGTGAAGGCATTAACTCGGCTTTCAAAGATAATGTTGCATCAACGTACAACATAATAAGTTTCTTTGGAGAGTATCAGAGAATAGTTGACATAATTGAAGAAAAACAGAAACATCAGGACTCAGTCACAAGAGGGATAAAACCATCATACTGGTCTGAATATTACTTTGAAAGGCAAGCTGCAAGATTGTACAACAGAGCTATATTCTACAGGTTCCAGCAAGAATTGAAAGGAACAACAAAGCTAAACACAGAGGAAAGAGAGCTGAATAAAACATATGAAGTGTTCAAATTAGAAATGCATGCAATGAGAGAATTCAGACCAAGAAGATTTATAGTGAAGATTGACAAACAAAATGAACAATACAGCTTTATATGTGCAAATTTTTAAAAAGATGGCATTCTGTGTATGCACGCACTCAAAGTGCTAATTCAGATTAACATCACTTAACTCCCAAAAAGATACTTCCTTGACAGATGGCGACAAAAAAAGAAGAATATTAGAGCTGATGATCACAACATTCCAAAAGACCTAGGTGTTGAAAATAGTCAACTAAGATTCAATATTTTGTCTAGGAAGATGGTAGATTTGGCATCTCAAGGATCAAAGATAGCAGAGAAATATGCTTACATATTGAAGGAAATGGGTAGGATTGAACAAGAACTTGAAAGCATCCCATCAACAGAAGCAACAACAATAGATAAACCTTCACATGAGAAAAGCAAGATGCATCATCAAATCTCATCGACTGATCTAGCAGAGGGAAGTACAACTATTGAGCTCAATGACCCACTAAATTCAAACCCAAAGGGTAGACCACAAAAACAAAAAGGAAGATTGAAACCACTTACTGAACAATTGAAGCAAATCATCACGTGCAGCCATTGTGGATCACATGACCACAATGTGCAAACTTGCCCAAAGATGCATGAAGACATGAGCAGCGCAAGAAAAAAGAAAAATTCAACACGTAAAGTAACAGGTAATTGATTGGCAATAAAACAAGTTACTTTGTCATGCAAATTCCCATGGTAGTAAATAAAAGACTAAGATTCCATTCATCGTTTTTGATATGCAGGACAAACTGGAGGAGTACCAAACAAGAAACATAAGAACAAAGCAGCGACTACAGAAAACAACTTACCGATAGAAGACTATTTGTGTATGATGCAATGCAAATAAGCATGAAGAGCTAATTATTATTGCTATAAAAAAACAGATTTATATTTATTGAAAGGAACAATGTATGAATTACGACTTCTACTTGTCATTTCACACTTGATTGTTATCGTTTAATATTTGTACTGTAACATAATCTACCATTCAAGACTTATTTTGCTGGAAGAACAAATAATAATGAAGCAAATAAGAAATATAAAAAACCATACAAAAAACATACCATTTGAGAACAGCTTCAAAAAATTATATACCTTGTGGACGACACGAATCAACAAAACATTACAAATAAAATAAAAATGGAAAAAACACATTAATGTAGAAACGAACATACAACAACACGCATACAACATCTATCCAGTATACTTCCCATTCACCAATAAACATTCAACACCACATGCACCTTAAGTCGCAACAAAAAACAAACAATACACAAGTAACATATGTCCAATATACTTCTCATTCACTAAGTATTTCTATATATAGCGTACTAGTATTTATAGTACTTCAGGACTACACAGCAGTAGTACGGGCATATTTGTGAATACTAGCAACATGAACTACGGAGCACATTAACATACAAAATCACATGCAAATAATCTTAGAAAAAATCACATCTGTCCAGCGTGTTTTCCATGCACCTACAATTAGAAACACATATAATGCGTGTAAAAAACCACTGTCAGCAGTACAAAACAAAAATTAGGAAGAAAATTTAAAACAGTATGTACATTACTAATTACCTGAGGTTCAAAATCTCTCACTAGACTTTTAGCATCCACCAACTGGTTATGCGTGATAAAAAACATTTCATTAGCAATTTTGGCCCTGATATTAGCAATGTCCACATGAGAGAACTTATCCCTAAGCTGCACTCGAGGACTCCAAAGCTCCATAAACTTTAGGACGAACACTCCACAATCAGAATTGACCAAACAAAAGAAACAAAAAGGATGAGAAAACAATCATTTTTGTGTTTGCACACAAGAAAATACAAAATGAAATATCACAAGACTAGTGCAACTTCAAATTCATAGCAATTTACCTAAAATGAATTACAAAAAATATGCAAATTACCTAAAATGCAAAGCAACACTAGTACAACTTGAAAAACTAAATTTCTTTAAAACAACTAACTAAATTCCATAATTATCCATGGACTCTAAAATCATTCATTATTGCACGAACTAGAAGATAAGCATCAATTTAGTATTAAATTTGCGAAACTGAACCATCTATGCATGTTAATTGGTTTAAAACTAACCGAGTTTCACAGAATGGAAACATAGACCAAGTTTCATATGAATGGAAACATAATAACATCTAAATCATCAGTTATGCAAAAAAAACTTGCACTTCAATTATTATAAAAATTGCATATTAATCACAACTGTAACATTAGTACATATGGACTACAAAATTATTTCAAAATCTACACATAACTACTTATGCAATTCAAAATGGATTATTCTAAAATACCTTATCATAAATGTTAAAAAACAAAAAGAATTAGCAGGAAAACTGAGAAAAATACAAGTTGCCTTGATGTGGAACAGTAGCATAAACAATATCAAATATGAGAAGTTCATCTGCTTTGGAACATACTGAGTCCATGCCTTCACAAAATTTGGAATCTAATCAAACAAAATTAACATATGTTAGTGATAAAAGTGATTAGTAATGAAATGAAAAAAGAATTTTCTTGGCAATACAAAAATTGGTGATGTTACTTACAAGTATTGACTTGACTCGTTTGTGATAAGTAGAGTCTTTATTATAAAAGGAATCCAAAAATACAAACATAGAATCCATTGAATCAACCACAAAAACAAACCAGTGGTCTTGGAAAAGAGAAGGGGAAAATAACTACAAAAACAACAACATAGATAATTTAATCATGATGGATAAAAACTAAATGAAAACATGTAGTAAATGAATATGAACATTTAACTTACCATTTCACATTGCCAAATAAACTTGTTAGCACGCTTAAATGAATTTTGCACAACTTTCATCATATCTTACTTGCTCTTTTCATTATCCCACTTTTGTAAGAAAAACTCCTAAACAAACAACACAAAAGACAAGAAACATAATAATAAAGCGATCTGGTAAAAAATGAAAAAATAAATGAATAAAAAAGAGCTAACAAAAAAATTGATAACTCACACTCATGCTGTGGAAAAAGAAATGTTTATTTGATTCAATCGGACTGAGATCTTTGAAAAGCTTGAAACGGAATGCATTGACAACATAGTTATCAAGTTTTGATTTTCTCTTCAAACATTGACCAAGGGACCAGAACGTAACCTTAACTCCACCATAGTCAATAGCAAAATGACTACAATAAAAAATGTCGAAAAACTATCAAAAATATAGACGACATATAAAATTTCAAGTGCTATAAATATGGATCACTTACTATTTGAGATTTTCAATATCAGAAATCCAAGCAATAGCATCAAAATGCATCAACTCCAAAGTAGAAACACAAGTTCTAATTATGTTATCGCCATATGGTGAAGACTTGTATCTACTAGGCTGAACAAATCTTGAAGGGACATAATGTCTAGGTGTAAGATCGAGGTGGCCGACTAGAGGGGGGTGAATAGGCGGTCTTTAAAAATTCTCTACAAAATATTCCTAATTGATTCGAGAGCTTTTCTATTTACCTAAACCAAGTGTATAATGCGGAAGCGTAAATTAATTTGGTTTAACTCAAATAGCGCCTACAACAAGAATATCGCCTAAGTTCACCAAATTCTATCCTAGGTCAAGGTTTGCAATCCTAGGTATACAAGCAATCAATTTAATTCTATGAATGTAAATTGCTTGAATGTAAATAAGGAACAAGGAAACAAACCACAATTTGACACGGTCACTTTTTGTAGCACCGAAATGGCAACAGAGGGGGGGGTGAATGGTGCCTTCAAAAATTAAAATCCTCCCCTCAAGTACACACACAGCAGAAAAGAACTCGCTGGAAGTCACAGATCGAAAAAAGAAATCAAATCCAGAGAGTAAGGAAAAATCTGGGTTGTTCTGCCGGCAAGCGGTAGTGCCGCTGATATGAGCGGTAGTACCTCTGAGCGGAAGTACCGCTGTTGAAAATGCGGTAGTACCTTTTAGCGGTAGTACCTCTCGACGAGCGGTAGTACCGCACCAAGAACAAAGACGCTGTGAGAAAAAGAGAAATCTGAGAAATTCGCAAGATTCTCGGATTCTTGGCTTGGAAAACTTTGAGGATAGCAAGGAAACACTTCCATAAGGATAAGCCAAGAATCAATTTCAAGATTTCTCTAGAGAATCGAAAGGGAAGACAAATACCCGAAAAATACAGAGGGTTCTCCAAAAATCCAAAATTCCATTCCAACTCTGATCCTTTGGCCACGAAACTTTGCAGATATCTTAGCAATAGTCACAGGACTCTACGAGCCAAGATTCAAGCCATCATAGAGAAGGAAACAAGGTTTGGAGCAAAACCCCTAGAAACGAGATATGAAGAACAGAGAGAGCCAAAAACGCAAATCTGAGATTAAAACTTGATTTACTCTTGGGAAAACTCGATCAAATGACCTTGTGACACTATCCCATCACAGAGCAACCCATTTCACACCTCATAGGCAAGAAACAACAAGAAAAACAGAGAATCAAGAACTCGCCCAAAAAGGAGAAACGAGGAACAGAGAGCACAAGAGTGAAAAGAAACTTCAGATTTCCATTTCTAAACAAAAGATGAGTACAAAGGAGTCCCGATACGCATGGACATTCAAACAAGAAGAAGGATTACAAGACTCTCAACTCATCTCCACTCTCTCAATCCTCAAAATCACCAAGAACTCTCCCTAGTTCTTGGGAGGAACACACACAAGGGGTGGAGGCAGCCTTGCTGCACACAACCACTCTCACCCACTAAAGCCTAAAGCAAAACAACATCTCCAAAGGCTCTTTTGACTAAAGGAAACCCTAAATCCTTTCCATGTGTTCAAGGAGGCATGCAGCCTCTCACCTCTATTTATAGCCCTTGGCTAACGGGTCTCCAACCCGTTACGCCGGCTAAACCCGAACGGAGCCCGCTCCCACTTGTGCAGCCTCGCGAAATGACCATTTCGCCCCTCCTACACCTTCCGGGAAGCTTCCGTGCTCCTTGTCGTCCAAGCCTCGCAACCACCTCGAGTCTCCGTCGTCTTCGACACATCCCGGCCGTTCTGACCTCAACGCCACCTGCGCCTAGTCCGGTCACCTCGCCTCGCCACGACTCGCCTCGACGTCCCGCACCACACGTACAAGAAACACATCACATAGCACTGCTCAATAACATGAATTAACCACATGCCCTAAATATCAAACCATCCAAACCAAACTCAAATTCTATGCCCTGACTGTTCTGTCTGCGCCAAATCGGTAGTACCGCTCTCCATAGCGGAAGTACCGCCAATGTAGTACTCAAAGGTAAATCTGCAGTGATTCAAAAATCTAGGAGCGAGAGACCGATCCATTTTCCAGATTTTCAGCACACGAGTCAATTACTCATCACAAACATAGGAGCACCTCTCACATGGTCTCTCACTTTTTACCGTGGTGTTCGGAGAGTTGCCGCTCTCCCCTAATCCACGTTGAGGTTAGCCCGAACAAATCAGACCGGCTCCACGAATTAAGCCGAAACACCTCAATCATAGTCTTTCCCGCTCTGGGTAGGTGAGCTCGAACCTTCACAACTTTGTCGGGCCTTCTCACAAGCTTCTTGAGAAGATCACCGCGCACGACGCCTCCAACGCCGTCTAGGAGTCGGCAAACTCCAAGAGTAACAAGCCAAGCCCCTCGCTTGACTCTCACCACATGCAACGGATGCACAAGCTCGCTGGACACAAAGTCCTCACCTAGAGGCAACACATGCACTCTAGTCTTCTTCTCCCTTCTCACAAAGTGCAACACATGCACAATTGAGTGGAGAACCTCAAACTAGCTCAAGGGTTCACAAATGAATACACCAACCACATCTCCAACCGGCCTCAAGGGGGTATAAATACCCCACACCAAAAAACTAGCCGTTGGAGCAAAGTCCTGAAAAATTCAGGACGAGCGGTAGTACCGCCAACGGCCGGTAGTACCGCTCCAGTTCTGACGCGCTGTAACGGCTATGTCAGAGCCTCTGAACTAGTCGTTACACAGTCAGAGTGGTAGTTCCGTTGTTCATTTTCTGGTACTTCCGCTCGAGTTGAGCCCAAACTTGGTGCTCTCGGAAAAAGGCTCGCTGGGTTTTGAGCTTCCGGAGCCGGTAGTACCGCTCAACACATGCCGGTACTTCCGCTCACGGTAGTACCGCTCACACGTAACCCAGTATTTCGATTTTCTGAAAGGTCAGATATCTCAATGATTTTGCAAAACACATTTGCAAACTACGATATCATGCACACAAGGATCACACATGATTTCCAACAAGTTGCAAAACACATTTGCACAACTTTGAAATCATGATGCAAATATTAAATATGAATTTTAACCATTTGCAAAACACATTTGCAAATCTAAGTCTCATATTACAAAGAATAGACACATGGACTTCAAGCACTTGCAAAACATATTCGCAATGCATAGTCCCATGTCACAATGAAGTTCAATACATAAGCTTCAACTATTTGCAAAACACATTCGCAAATACAAGCCTCATGTCAATTTGAGCTAGCGAGGTGAGGATGAGCCATCAACACATGATGAGACTCAAACTACTAGACATGACCCCTCTTAATAGAACGACAACCTATATTAGCAATCAGGTCTTCCAACCAAACACCAAGACCGGTAAAAGACTAGGAACATATCCTTAGCCCTAGCTAGTCATACCTTTGCCTTGGGTCAACATCTTGATATGCATTAACACATAATGCATCTTTCACATCAACTCCATCAACACAAGATGGTCTTTGCTTAATCAACACATCATCACCTTGATGGCCTTCAACACATGAAACCTTCAACTTCTTGATAGCATTCAACTCATGAATCTACCTTTTTCTCGCGTCTTGACTTGATGATCTTCAACACATGAAGTCATCCCAAGTCATCCTCATTTGTGGAACCTAATCTATTCAACCAACTCATGGAAACCGTTAGTCCACAAAATAATTGTCATCAATTACCAAATTTCACCATTAACACATAATGGAGGGACAAGATTCAACAATCTTCCCTTTTTGGTAATTCGTGACAATCTCCATAAATCATGAGATATAAAAATTGATTTGCGAGTATACAACAACAATTTGTATACTCTAAAATAAGCACAAAGCTTACTTATCCGGTTGTCATTTGACTATTCAACCATTAACATATAATGGAGAAGTTAGTTGACAACTCGATTACACGAGTATATGTGAACTACACAAGTTATATATATCCAACAATGTATTTCAAAGTAAAGATCCTCAAATATGCATATTAGAGAAGCATGGATCATTACTTGTGAAACTCCAAAACATATAAGGAGCTCCCCCTAAATGTGTGCATACAAATGTGTATATTGAATACATATGCACATATTCATTTTGAACAATTTGTGGAGTTCAATCTATATTTTGGATCTAAGGAATGCACTAATATATGAGAGAATAATTTCGAATGCATACCCTTTGATTTCACCTTTCCATCCAAATGAGAAAAACTTAAACGAACATATTAGTCTCATATATGCATTTGTCAATATCACTAAAACAACATAATGGTATATGATATTATCATTAAAATCACATTATGATATTTGTCATTAACACCAAAACCAACTTAACCGGAGCTTGATCTTTCACTAGACTGACCACAAGAACTAGAAATGTCAACTGAATCCCTTCTCTCCACAGATTGATTTGAGGATATCCACTGGTTGTATAATTGATCAGACTCATCACACAAATTGTTGAACTTTGTCCTAAATCCCTTCTCTCCACAAAAAACAGCCTCTTGATATTCTTGGGAACTTTGCGAACATGCAATGTAATCTATAAATTGAACAACGAAATAAAGCCAAAATTATGCAATGCAATCCACACACATTAATCTACTTCTTACGAACAATACATATAAGGTTAACCACAAACAGAATACAAACAGGAAATGTCGCAAACGGACAAGTTTTATTGTAAGAGTGACAAATAAATTAATAATCTAGGCCCACCTGAAAATTGCACTGATAATGAACTGAAAATATATACGACATGAAACTAAAATAATATGCAACTTACAAGAGAATATGATTTATATGAAGGTTATTATTGTTAAGGGTATTAGAGAAAGAATATGAATTATCTTATTCCTTTCTTTATATGGCTCGCTTTCCTTATCTGTATATGGCAAATTCCCCTGTAATATCCCTTTGTACTCCCTATATATATTGCCCATTGGGTCTCATCAATATACACACAAAATTCATAACATGGTATTAGAGTTTAGGTTAAAACCCTAACCTTGATCTACTTCCGCTGCTGCTTCCTAGCCTTTATTCATCATCCACATCGGTTGCCCCCGAGAGGAGCGATCTCCACTCTCGGGGGCAGCCACCGTCGTTCGCGCCGTCGTCAGGCGCTCTCCTCTGCGTATCCAGCCATCTTTGCTCGCAGGGGATGCAGCGTCGATCTTCTCTTCAGTGGTTTTCGGGCCATCGTGCGGCCATCTCCTGGCCGCTGGCCACCATGCACGTGCGCTACCGCCGTCTCGGCTGTCTGGTTTCCCTGCTGCGATCGCGTCGCCTCCTGCCGGATGCCGCCAGCCTACGCTAGATCTGGACGCATCCGGTCTCCTCGCGCCAGATCCAGCCACCGTGCCTCCTTCGCGCCGCTGCCTCCCGTCGCAGACTTTGAAGCCACCGTCCATCCGAGCCGTTGGCGCCCTCATCGACTTCATCGCCACCTCCCACTACGGCCTGGGCGCGAGATCCCACGACGGTGCTGGCTCCTCGCTTCCCATACGGCCATGCCCCTGCACGCCGTTGGATCCGGGCTTCCCGTGTCGGATCCCACCGCCAGGCTCTTCTTCGCCACCAAATCCAGGTTCCCCGCGCCGAATCCCACCGCCTGGCTCTTCCCGCCACTGTCGCCGTTGTTCTCGTGCTCCACCTCGCTCGCCTCCGCCGGGGCTGGGGCCGCCGCCACGGCACCCCATGGGCAGACGACAACAGCTCAGTACGCTGGCGCGTCCAGTCGTGATTCCCCATCACTGCGCCCGTGCCCGCCGCCCACCACCGCTGACTCCTAGTGACGAGGGCTTGTAACCCACATGGGGGCAGTAAGGTGGTGTGGTTGTTCGGTTGGACTTTTTTTTGGCTTGTGCCAAGTGGGATGTCTTGGTTGCCCCTTCATCTCTTGGCTGAGCTACTCACTGTGACCATACGTTGAAATGTGGTCTTTTGGTTGGTGCTAGGAGCTGTCAGTTCTACTATTTAGGCTTTCAGTCTTTTCCTTTGAGTCATCTATTGCGTTTATCCAAGTCCGTAGTCTCCCTTTTAGTTCGTTAAAGCCGTACGAGTCCACAAATTTATTATCAGTCATAGAAGTATAGAAATTTTCTTTTGCATGGCAGTAGCCGTCGCTCTACTCGCTGAGCCGCGTACAGATCATAGAAGTCGTTAGGATGCCGCAGCTTCTCTAGCCACCACCCCGAGCTTCTAAGGCCATCGCGTGTCTTCTGCACCTTGTGCACTGCGCCACCACCGTCTTGGGCTTCGATCTGCACCGACATGCTTCTATCTATTTCTCTTCGGCTTGATTTGACAATTTATTCAAAAGCTGCACGCAACGACGATATTATCATGACTTGAACTTCGGATTTTTTTTTGTTTTAGTGTTTACCCTTTTTCAAATGCAATGCTATTACATACGTCTTGCATTTGAGGGGGTGTTAAGGGTATTAGAGATAGAATAGGAATTGTATTATTCCTTTCCTTATATGCCTCGCTTTCCTTATCCGTATATGGTATATTCCCCTGTAATATCCCATTGTACTCTCTATATATATTGCCCCTTGAGTTTCTTTAATATACACACGATATTCATAACAATCATCACATGGGACTAGATGAAACCGAAACGTTTGTAAGCACATAACTTTCTTAACCAGATGAACCAGGACAGAACACACAATGCAAGGTTATATAGTTAAAAAAAATTCATGTCCTAGGTCAACCCTTATAGATGACACAATCAAACCTAGAATGATCAACTATTCTAGAGAAGAAAAGAAAAATTGTAACCTAGGTAACCTAGTTACTACATGAGTTGATCCACATATCAATGAAACATAGCTAGCTAGAGATTTTCAACTACTGCAAAACACTAGTGTGAGGAAAAGTAAAAGCACATAGAAATTACAAGTGCAACTTATATCATCTCTAGAAATCAAATATTGGCATATGCATGACCTTCCCACAAGAAAAAATGACACGTGAAATTGAGAGACCATGTGAGAGGTGCTCTCATGTTTGTGATGAGTAATTGACACATGTTTTGAAAGTTTGAGTTTGATGTGTGTGGTTTGGACCATGTCGTTGCGCGGTGCAAACGGCTTCGATCGGACTTAGTCAGACTTGGTTGAAGTGCTTAGGATGCCTATTCTTTCGATTCGACAGGGTTTGGCTTTTTCATGCTTAAGATTTCTCTTAATGCTATTGTTGATTACATTATCTCGAGAGGTGCTATGTGATGTATTTTTTGTCTATGATGGCTGCAGGACATCGAGGCGGAGTCGTGGCGAGGCACGGGATGACCGGACTAAGCACATGCGGTGTTGAGGTCGGAGCGGTCGGGATGTGCCAAAGACGGCGCGAACTCGAAGTGGTTGCGCGGCTTGGACGACAAGAAACGATGAAGCTTCCCAGAAGGTGCAGCATGGGCGTTTTGGGAAAAGCGCAAGACTGCAAAAGCAAAAGCGGATTCGGTTCGAGTTAGTGGATAAAGCAATAGGGTTGTTGGCACTAATGGGTAAAGTGTGTTTGTGAATCCATTAGTAGAGACTATAAAAGGAGAGGGAGAGGCATGGGAGGAAAGTGAGTTAAGGTTCTTTTCTCTCCATGAGGGTTTTTGTGCATTTGCGCTCCATGTGTATGTTAGTTCTTGTTTTTCCTTTGTGTACATGCATATGGGGAAGTTGTGTTAGATGGCTGTAAGAAAACCGGTGTGATCGTTTATCTCTTGATATAAATCTGTGTTTTCTTGACCTGAGACCATTTTCCTTCGAAAATCTCGAGCATTTTTGCTTATGGTCTCATTGTCTGTTAGTTCTTGACAACACTAGCAGTTTTTCGGTTTTTGTTCTCTGTCCGTGTCCATTTCCAGCCGAACTGCTTTTGGTCTGCATTTTCTGATTTCCTATAGTCTAGCTGCTGTTTGATTTGAAGTGCCGAACATTTGACTGGAGAAGAATCGTTTCAGGTTGATCTTTTCTCTGTTCTAGTTCCTCTTCGCAGCTTTTCTTGCTCCAACAATTTTCGAAGAACCTCTTCTTTGTCTTTCGGTTCGAGTTGCACCCGCTTGCATGCTTCTGCCTTGTTTTCTTGTCTGCAATTGCTCCTTCAATCGAGATAGGATGGCTATTTTCGTGAACCGCCAATTCTCTAATCGAATATCACGTGGCTCAATCTTTTCTCCGCCGGTGTGTTTACCGTGCGCAGATTTCGGAGGGATGGCAATTGTGCCCGTTTACCCATGTACCCGTGGGTAAATACCCTAATGGAGCCGGGTATGGGATGTATTCTTTGCCCACGGGTATGAAAATGGGGGAACTCTTTACCCATCGGTAAACGGCACGGTATGGGTGAGCTCTACCGCATGCTGCCTCGCCCATTTATCCGCGAACCGACAAGTGGACCAATCCAATAAATAAAATAGAAACCCTAACCCTAGCTCCATACCACGCCGCTCTCGACTCCAGACTCCATACGACCATACTGATTCGCACTCGGTCGCTCCCCAACCCGCCGCCGCACTCACTCATTCCTCGCCCTCGTCTCCTCCGCCTGTGCCCTTTTCTCCTCGACGTCCTCATCCTTGGCCTTGTACTCAACTCCCCAGCCGCCGCCAGCCCCTCCGCGAGTACCCCAACCCCGACGCCCTCGTCTCTCTCTGGCTCGCCTCCTCCTCCCCCGTCTACGCTGCGGCGATCTAGGGTTTGATCCTCGACTCCGACACCGATGCTGCCATCCTCCCCATGGAGGCGCTGTCGCTCATCGACGTCGCCGCCGAGGACGACCTCCTCCTCGAACTCACCTCACTGCCCCCGCTGCCGTCGCCGCATCCCCATCCGCCACACGCAGGTGAACGAGCGATTCGTTTTTGTGTGTTCCATTTCGGGAGGTTTTTTGGGGGGAATTTGGGTGTTGATTGGTGGTTGTGGCGGTTGCGATTTGGAGATCTGATGGACCGCTGCTGCGATTTTTAGGGTTGGGTGCCGATGCTTCTGATTTGTTGACTTCATTGTTGGATTCCTTTGTTTTTTTGTTTTGCCAACAGATTGTGTATGATGATGGTGATGTTGAACAACTACTGCTTACGGATGAAAAATGGGAATTCCTTGTTGGGGTATGTCCATCTACTATCTGCAGGAGCAAAGCCTGATGTTGTTATTATCCTCTTTTGTTCCTTTCTGATTCATTCGCCATCCTGCAGAGCAAAGCAAAGAATCTTGATGCAAGATTCGATATGTAAGCAAAATATTTTGCTTTGCACCTTCTATATGTTTGATGTTTGGATGGCAATTTTAGTTATGTCAGAGGCTCAGAGCTTAAAACAATGAATATAATTTGGACGTTCATTACTATACAACTGTAGTCTCTCCCATCTCATATGTAAGAACTGACATGTATTCAAGATTCTTGGAGTAGCTTATTGCACTAACTGGGCTAGTGAACTCAAAATAAGGTGCTGCAGCATGCACAAGCTTGATTTTCCGTAGCACCAATATTTGTCTTATCAGTAAGGTACTTGTTTGGCTGATGCCTGTGCCTTCATTATCTCTGATTTTATGTTTCTAGCATGCCTCTTCATGACAAACAAAATTGATTATTGATCTACGATGTTCTGGTTTTGTACTACCACTTCTATTTAGCAGAGACTTCCAAACTAAAAGCATAAAGTTGATTTGTTCATATTGTTGCCTTGTTTTTCTACATCTGTAGCCATACTTTATGAATCTATTGATCGTGGGTAAATGGGTATGCCCGCGGGCGACGGGTATGGGCGAAGATTTTTACCCGTGGCCCTTCGCGGGTATGCCATGCGAATCGGGTCGCTGGTGCGGGTATGGGCGAGCACTACCTGCACTCCGCCGCCTCGATTGCCATCCCTAGTTTTCACCAAGAAGACTACGCTTTCTTGCGGCCAGCTTGTCCCATTTCAGTTTTGGTTCTGTCTTAGTTTGTTGGCTGAATCCTTTTCCCTTTTGCTTTTTCTCTTCTTGTTGAGCTCTCTTTTCTTCTTTTGATTGGTTCTACTGCGGTCTCGAGCCTCTCTTTTCGCTTTATTTGTAGTCTCTGTTCCCCTCTGTATTTTAGTACTCTGAATGCACTCTCTGAGGAGGAATCTCATTCAAAGAACATCATAATTCAGGACTTGAGCAGAAGCGAGTTCGATCGCATCTCTCATCTGACGTCGGCTTTCGATACTGGGTGACCCTCGACGCATACCATGAGGGCACCACCTAGATAAAGACAGTTCGACAGGACCAGTTCAAGCGATATTACAACAAGTTTGAAATGCTCGCTGGCGAGTCCCTCGATGAGTGCTTTGCTGTTTTCATAAGATTCTGAGCAACCTCCGAGCGGTCGGTCTCACATACCCCGACTCGGATAATGCTCGTCAGATGCTCTCTGCTCTTGACTTGCTCGTTTGGGAGATGAAGGTGACCACGATTAAAGACACGACCGACCTCTCGACCCTGACTCTTGACGTGTTGTACTCACGCCTCAAGACTCACGAGATTGACATAGTCTCGTGAGGTCAAGTCGCGATCGATGGCCTTAGTCACCGATCCCACTGCTTCGACCTTCCGACTTTCTTCGGATTCTCCTTAGCTGCTCTCTGTGACGTTACCGATGATCAATTAGAGCAGCTACCAGAAGACCAGTTAGCCCTTCTTGCCAGAAAGTTCTCCCACGCATACAAGAGAGTGAGAGACAGAAAGAGGAGTGGGTCGATTATCTGCTTCGAGTGTGGTGGCCCCAACCACATTCGGACGAATTGCCCCAAGCTGGTGAAGGGCAAGGGTGACTACGGCGGTTTGGGCAAGAACGACTACATCGACAAGAACCGCGACAAGAGGCCTCTAGCTCATGCCCAAGGCAAGAAGAAGTTCCGCAATCTTGGGAAGGCCAAGAAACTCTTCCACCGCGTCCTCACCGCCTTCGACGACCTCGACCTCAGCGAGTTGGAGGGATGGAGCGACGACGATGGAACGGATGATCAAGAACCCAAGGATGGCGATGACTTCTCCGGCATGTGCTTCATGGCCCTTGAGGGCGAAGTGAGCGACAACGAGCTGTAGTCCGACTCCGACGAGGTATACCCTTCATACGACCAGCATAATGATGCTTTTCTTAAGCTAGGTAAATTCCATGCTGGATCTAGAGCTAGGGTTAGCGAGTTAGAGAAGGAAGTAGAGAGCTTGTCACGAGAGTTTACTTCACTTAGATCTGCTCCCTCCCGTGACGATTGTGATGTATGTACTGCTATGCTTGGTGACATGGAGAAACTAAGGACCTTGCATGATAGTGTGTCCTCTGAGCTAGACATAATTAAGGTGGAGAATGCTAGTCTTCTTGCTGAACTAGAATTGAGTAGGGTTGCACCCCTTTCATCTGTTGTTGAGACTACATCTTGCACCTCATGTGAGGATAAGGATAATACATTTAGAGGTCTTTATATCATGTTGTTAGATCTGCCCGAGACTTGTGAAAGTTGTAATAATTTGAAGATGAACCTAAAACGGTAGATCATAAAATTGCTGAATTACATGCTTTTTTACTTGAGCCTATTGCTTCATGTGTGAATTGTCCAAGCTTACTGCTGAACTTGAATCTGTCTCCAAACAGTTTCAAGAATTAGTTGATGATAATAACAGATTGGCTCAATGTGCTTCTAAGGACCCTGTTAGCTCACCATGCATTAATTGTAATAAACTAAAATCTGACTTGATTGCATTAGATAAAAAATATGTGAAGCTAACTAAGGACCTTCTAGAGAAGCCACCTTCTGCTTGTAATGTGTGTGCTGCGGTGGGGGAGAAGCCCAAGGGTAAGGTAGAGACGCCTAGCGACGTGAACCAATTGGCTAGCAGTAGGACTGTCCTTTCTGAGTCGGCTGTGCGTGCACAAGCCATTCACTCTTCTGCTACTGGTTCTTCATCTACTCCCTTATCTTCTGTTGTCTCTTCTTCCCCCTGCTCTTTTTGCACCTCTCTCTTTCGGGGGTGTCAGTACCTTATGAACACTCTCGAGAGATTTGTCGGAGGCAAGAAGAAGCTAAATCTTATTCTAGACCAATCTAAGATTTGCAAATTTAATCAGAGTCTAGGATATGATTTTTCTGAGGACATGAGGAAGCATCCACCTACTGTACTTAGACCCACAGCAGCAGGTGTGATCGAGATTGAGCCCAGCACTGAGAAAGTTCAATTCAAGTCAGCGAGTTTTGTCCAAGGGATTTCTGACAGCAAGGTGATTCCACCGCCGCTTGACCTCTCGGGCGGCTTCATCATGCTACTTCTACCTTTCAGAAGGTGAAGTATCATTGCATCTTCTGTCAGAAGGATGGACACTCGATCGAGAGATGCTTCAAGCGCTCCAAGA
The DNA here is from genome assembly GCA_036346245.1 of Bonia amplexicaulis. Classification (NCBI taxonomy): domain Eukaryota; kingdom Viridiplantae; phylum Streptophyta; class Magnoliopsida; order Poales; family Poaceae; genus Bonia; species Bonia amplexicaulis. The sequence goes on from CM070753.1 coordinate 6,439,116, forward strand.
TCGCGCAGAGAGACCATGTTGCAGCTCTTAGGCGTATTCAGGGTCAGCCCCAGAACTTGAGTGCACCTAAGACCAACACGAGGTCTAGGTTTGCTTCAGGTGTTTCTGATGGATTTGGGCAGCATCGAGGACATGGTTTTTCTGAGTTTTCTGGTTTTCGTTGTCATGCTCCCTTTGCACGTGACTTCCGCCGTTTTGAGGGTAGATCTCATTTCCCCCGTCGAGATGGCTACCCACGGCGAGATCAGCGTGTTGCCGGTGCTCCGACTCGCTCTCTGTTAGACCCGGATTTTTCAATCCAGAATCTGCTGTGCCTTACCGCATTATTCCCTGGATCAGTAGATAATGCACACAGATACATTGCTGAATCATTTCATACAACGCTGAATTCACAACAAGCCATAATATTATTACATAGCATAGGTGAAGTTAGGCCTTCACAAAGCGCGATTGTTACTGATGGGGCGAGCGGGTCAAATATTTACATTACAAAAGTCCAACAGCGGAAGTGATACAAAGTAGGCCTTTAAACCACAAGCAAAGACTGAGGGCAAAAGTGGCCATACAAATATTACTAGGGTTCTAGTAATATCTGGATGAAGCCACACCTTAGTCTAGATGCCTAAGGTTCTAAGCGCGGATTATTCGTCCTATTTCTCGGCGTGGTCTCCTCCATCTGTAGCAGGTGCTTCCTCGTAGGCATAAGAATCTTGAGCTCTCGAATCTGGATTTTTGGTATTGCGAGAGTGAGCACACTAACCACCGTGCTCAGCGAGTCAACACACAGAATGCAGTAGGTAGTATGCAAGGCTTTCAACAAGGGAAGGCTTAAGTTACTTTGTTTGCTGAAATGTGCTTTTTGAACTATAATACTTAAAGTTCCCTAAGACCTAACCAGTTGGATTTTAAACATGATGCTCAATGACATATACATTTATTTTTATCGAATCAGAGACCATCCACCTTTACATGGTCCCTGCTCCTCATACCATGCCTTCAGCGTATAGCCGCTTACATTACACTGGGACGACACCCAGGACAACTCAAATAAGGGCCTTTCTCTGCCCTCCACTTTTCCATTTCCACCCCCAAAGTTTTTCGATACAGAACTATATCCAGTTAAGTTCCCATATCCGCCCTTGACCGTGGGCACGGCTATTCGAATAATTTTGACTCTGCAGAATGTGTACACTTTACCCACATGAGATAGATCTGCTCATTGCCCCACACGATTCCTTAGCCATGCGGTTGAGTAGACTATCACAGAGCTTTTACGATGCATTTTCCTAGCAGAGTTACGACCGCTAAGGTTTCCACTTCCTCCGGGTACGACCACCCTTCCAGAAGCCCTCTCTTGCGCCATCACGTCGGAGGATGTGGCCATCCTCTACCCGCCCGTGTTCACACCGACGCAACTCTTACTAAGTCAATGCAAATTAGTTAGCCCTGCCTACACTTTGCCAGCATGTGGTTGTACTTGTTATACCGTGGGAGGTCATCACAAGATTCAGTCCTTAATTGTCATCTGGGCGGTTCTTCCACGATCCCCTTGTGCTATCACGGCACCACTGTATCACAAATCTGTGCTATCACGGCACCATTTCACACTCATACCCTCCAGCCACCCGCCCAGATAATTAAGCATGTAGGATTTTTGGGGACAGAAAATATTCATACCAACGTATACCAGTCATCATCACAATGACTGCCCAACAAAATTCTCACATGATTGAAAGTGATGCTTGGGCGTTATCACGCCCATGAATATCTAAGCAGTTCTAAGCATGGCATATAGTTACGGACTTATTTTCAAAGGGGTTGTAACACTATTACTTTTACTAGGGCGACAAGGATCACTTAATCAAGCATATTGTAAAGGATGTACACCATACCAAGAAAACATGGGTGTATATCTAAAAGCTGAAATTAACATGCTTTGCAACATGAATGTAAGCATGCAGTTTATAATACTTAAACCAAAATACTTTATTGAAAGCATAGGCTCAAAATGATCAAAGCATTGACTCGCCTTAGATGCAAAGGTCGGGATTCGGGGTGTTGGAGTCTATGGCAGCGGCAGCTTCCTCTTCTTGGGCCTCGAAAGCTACGTTTTATATGCGCGAAAATTTAGATAAAAATCATCACATTAGGTAGCCCTTGATTTTAGATGAATTTAGAAATTGGTTCACTAAATTTGGAGCTAAAATGAATAAGTTATACACATTTGAATGCTTTCGGTTTAATTATATCTAAAAATTAATAAAATCTGACAGCTGGGGCCCACTGTCGCTGATCAAGCTCATGGCGGCCGACACGTGGGACCCGGCAAGATGGCGCTTCGGCCACGGCGGCGACAAAGGGCCCGCTGGCGATGGCGCTGCTTCTTTGCCATTGTACGCGAGTCCCGACCGCCGATGGGTCGCGATGCGGTGGATGCCGACGGTGGGGCCCACCTATCGGTGTCGGATTTTAAAAAAATGACTCACCTCAAGGCGCTGCGTGGCGGGGCTCGAACAGCGGAGGAGCCGGGGGAAAGAGGGTGGCGGCGATAGCCAAGCCGCTTCGGTTTTACTTACCCTTATAGGGGTGAATATACCCCTTAAGGTATATGCGGGAGGCGGCGAGGCAGAGGAAGCTCGAGGCCGAGGGAGGCGGTGGTCGTCGCCGGCGAGGGAGGCCCGACGAGGTCCGGGGGAGTGCGAAAAAGCGTTGCTGGCTCCGCGGTGAAGCCTCTGGCCGTGTCGGGGAGGGTCGGGGATCGCCGGAGAAGGGTCGTCGTCGTGCGGCGGCGGCGGCTCGGGGAGGCTTACGGCGCCGGCGAGCTACGGTCGGCGAGGAGCTCGGGGGAGGCCGGCAACACCTTGGCGGCGAGCTGGAGATGGTGTGGGAGCAAGGAATCTAGCTCCCACGGCGAGGATCGGAGGAATTGCGGCGAGGGGCCGACGGCCGGAGTTGGGGAAGAAAAGCAATCGCCGGCGATCGGGTGGCTTTGAGGGCAATGGGTGGTCGAGAAACGATGAGGCGGCACGACGAACCTTGAGGTCGCTTCGGGCTTTATAGCCGGCAAAAGGCTGCCCGGTGGGCTGGCGCGGCGGGCGGCGCCGCGCAGCGCGTTGGCGCCAGCGAACACGAGCGGGAGGGGCGCGAGGTTCGGGCGTCGTGGGGTCTTTTCCCATAACGCCCCCCGCATGGGTCTCCACAAGATGGGTGCTGCACGCCGCGAGTGGGGTGTCCGGCGTCTTGCGCATGGAGGAGGAGGAAGAAAGGGAAAAGCGCTCGACAAAGGGGCCCGCCGCGAGAGAGAGGCGGGAGAGGGATCCGCAGCGGATCGAGATGGCGCCCGGGTGGGACGTGGCGCCATCCGGACCGGACGCGTGTCGGCCGAGGGAGAGGGAGGCGGATCCGGGCGGCGTGGGCGGATCCGGTCCGTCCACGCGTCGGTCGGGGTGGGGGATGGGATTTTTATTTTGAATTTGAATTTCCAGAAATACTAGAGGGCATAATTCAACTCGGAAAAATATTAAATTACCACCAAAAATTCTAGAAAATTCACAGAAATCCCTATAGGTATTCTTGGGTTTAAGAAAACCTTTTCCCAACAATGTGGTTATTATATGTAATATTCTTGGGCCCATAACTGAATCCTTTTCTCTTCCTTTTTATTTTTCTCCTCTTTTCTTTTATAAACTTTGTGATATTACCACTTTGTGTACAAATATTCCTTTGGTACTTTGACAAACTTATTTATGTTACTTTTTGTAAATTTTTATTATAGATCATCTTTTCAGATTCGAATTCAAATTTAGAATTTCCTATTAATTAAACAGGTGGGTTCTTCCTTGAAGTTTTTCAGAAAGTATTTTCAAGAGCACAAATCCACACAACATATTACAGAATATTTCACAATATCTTGCTCTACAATTCCTCTAAGTTTTTAGGATGTTACACTCTCCCGTAGCAGTCGGACCCAGCAACAGCTTCAGGTCTGCTCATAGACCTTTTGCTTCTCTGAGCGACAGAGAGCGTAGGGTAGTTAGAGGTCAGTCGTGTTTGACTACTTCTGCTGCTTGACGTATTACTCAGTATTGGGTGCCAAAATCACTCTTGATTTATCCCAGTACTAAGCCTTTACTCTCTGTTTGACTCAGGTTCGCTGGGCTGGGAAGGGAGAGGTTTGGCTTGTAGACTCTAGTTGTTCTCGTCATATGACCGGAGACTCCCATTGGTTCTCTTCCCTAGCCCGTGCTCCAGGTGATGAGACGATCACCTTCGGAGATGCCTCTTCTGGGCGCGTCATCGCCAAAGGTACAGTGCGTGTTAATGAGTCTTTCATTTTAAAAGATGTTGCCTTCGTGAGTAAGCTGTATTACAATTTGCTTTCGGTTTCCCAGCTTACCGATGACGGTTTCGAGGTAAGATTTAAGAAAAACGCTTGCCAAATTCTCGATTCTTTGGGTAGTCTGGTCTACGGGATTTCTCGTTATGGGAGGATCTTTCGTGCTGATTTTGTTGAGTCTTCTGGTGATCCTCTCCGGTGTTTAATTGCTTCTGAGTCCCGTGACCTCTTTTTCTAGCATAGGAGACTTGGTTATATTGGATTTGACCATTTGACCCGAGTTAACGGCCATGATCTCGTTCGTGGTCTGCCGAAACTCAAGATGGTCAAAGATCTTATTTGCGCTTCGTGCCGGCACGACAAGATGGTTGTCGCTTCACATCTTCCAGTTACAGTGACTATGACAGATGCACCGGGACAGCTGCTCCATATGGACACTGTTGGACCAGCTAGAGTGCAGTCAGCAGGAGGGAAGTGGGATGTTCTTGTCGTGGTCGATGACTTCTCGAGGTATTCTTGGGTGTTTTTCTTAGCCTCGAACGATAAGACGTTTACACATTTTTGGGGTTTGTTTAGTAGGCTTTCTGTTGAGCTCTCGGGTGCCTTACGAGCAATTGGGTCTGAGAACAGCAGGTGGATGCTTCCTCACATCCTCAAGAAAATCATATCGTAGACCTTAATTGAATTTGCAAATCTTGGAGTGGTCTAGAATAAGATTTAGCTTATTCTTGCCTCCTACAAACCTCTCAAGAGTGTTCAGAAGGTACTGACACTCCTGAAAGAGAGAGGTGCAAGAAGAGCAGGGGAAGAGGAGACAGAGCAGGAGAAGAGGAAGAACCAACAGCAGAAGAAGGAAGGCATCTGCACGCACAGCCACCTCAACATTGAGGTTTTCGCAAGGACTAGGAGGGACAATCCTTCCTCTAGCTGTTTGGTCATCGTGCCTATGCGTATCTACTTCTTTGGGCTTCTTTCACACACCAGCAATCACATCATAACAAGACTATGACTTCTCTAGTAGATACTTAGTTAGCTTCACATATTTTTCTTCCAATGCAATCAAGTCAGAATTTAGTTTATCACAATTTTTGCATGGTGAACGAATAGGGTCCTTAGAAGCATATTGAGATAACTTGTTGTTGTGATCAATCAACTCTTGAAATTGTTTAGATACAGCTTCAAGCTCAGCAGTCAGCTTGGGACAGTTCACACATGAAGTAATGGGTTCTAGCAGAAAAGCTTGTAACTCAGCAATTTTATGATCCGCCCTTTTTAGGTTCATCTTCAAATTATTACAAGTTTCACAAGTCTCGGGCAGATCAATCAGCATGGTATAAAGACCTCTAAATGCATTGTCCTTATCCTCACATGAGGTGCAGGATGTAGTCTCAACAATAATAGATGAAAGAGCAACAGTCCTACTCATCTCTAGTTCAAGCTCAGAAGACAGACTATCATAAGAGGTCCTTAACTTCTCCATGTCATCAAGCAAGGAGAGCATACATCACATTCATCACAGGAGGGAGTAGATATAAGTGAAGTAAACTCCCGTGACAATCTATCTACTTCCTTCTCAAGATCCTCAACCCTAGCTCTAGATCTAGCATAAAATCTTCCTAGCTTAAGGAATGCATTATTAGCTGTTCATAGAAGGGATCTACCTCATCGGTATCGGTATAGAGGTCGTCGTCGCTGACGTCGATCTTGTTGGCCATGAAGCACATGCCGATGAAGTCGTCGCCGTACTTGGGTTCTTGATCGTCCTTCTCATCGTCGTCACTCCACCCCTCCACATCGCTGAGGTCGATGTCGTCGAAAGCGGTGAGGACGCGATGGGAAAGCTTCTTGGCCTTCCCAAGGTTGCAGAACTTCTTCTCTTTGCCTTGGCCGCGAACTGGAGGCTTCTTGTTGCGGTTCTTGTCGATCTAGTCGTTCTTGCTCGAACCGCCGTAGTCGATCTTGCCCTTCTCCAGTTTGAGGCAGTTTGCCCGAATGTGGTTGGGGCCACCACACTCGAAACAGATAATCGGCCCACTCCTCTTCCTATCCCTCACTCTCTTGTAGGCGTGGGAGAACTTTCTGGCTAGAAAGGCTAACTGATCCTCTGGTATCTGCTCTATTTGATCATCGGTTACTTCACAAAGAGCAGCTAGGGAAAAACCAGTAGCATTATCGGAGAAAACACCAGAAACAGGACTGGGATCGGTGACTAGGGTCATCGACTGCGACTTCAACCTACGAGAGACAATGTCGATCTCGTGAGTCTTGAGGCGTGAGTACAACGCGTCAAGAGTTAGGGTCGAAAGATCGGTCGAGTCCTTGATAGTGGTCACCTTCATCTCCCAAACACGCAGATCCAGAGCCTCGAGCGTTGTCCGAGTCGGGGTATGTGAGACCGATTGCTCGGAGACTGCTCAGAATCTTGTGAAACCTCGCAAAACACTCATCAAGAGACTCTCCAGCGCGTATTTCAAACTTGTTAGACCATGTGGTTAGGTCTAGGTTATCTTGATGATGAATAATTGACAACGGTTAATTTATGATGATGATGAATATTTGATAATATTGTTTATCGATGTTATGCAAGGTGTGTTGGCGTGTGCGTGTATGGACTGATGTTGGTCAAGTTGGGATGAACTTGTGCCAGAAGAATATTCTTTGGTCTTTGCATATGCAGGCTGAGCATGGAGGCGATCATGGTCGGTGACGAGGAGGACCGGGACTAGGATGGGAAGATCTGAGGTCCAGACGGTCAAGGATGTCATGCGAGATAGTCGGGCTCATGTTTGGGGTGCATGGAGATCAGAGATGGATGATACGTGTTGGAGCTACGGAGGTGCGGTCCGGAGGCTACGACACGTGGAGAAGCTACGGGAGATGCGACCCTGGAGGCTTCGATACGTGACACGTTAGAAAAGTCGGAAGTGTGAAAAACCCGTGTTATGAATGGTTTCAGGTCCCTTGGAAATTAGTGGATCAAAAACTTGATTGAGATAAAAAGACCTATGTCTAGTTGGATGAGTTGGATTAGTATTTGAAGTAGAAATTGAATAGGATTTGTAGGGGTTGAATAAAAGAGGACAGAAATTATAATAGAAATCGTGACCTTTAAGATGTAATTTTCATTCTAGAGTTTAAAGAGTGTTAGAAGGATACTTTATAGTCATCCATGATTTCCAAATAAAAAATCTACTCGAAGAGACTCCGGTGGCGTAGTTTTCTTCGTAACGTCCTCGTCATCTCGATTTTTCCGTCGCTGTCTTGCGCGCGGAAAGAAATCACAGCAGATCGGTTCGTCATCGTCGTCTTGAGCATCGTTCTGCGCGGGTGAGAAAGCAGCATCAACACACGACGTTACTCTGTTCCTTGGTTCATGCGTAAGCAAGTCACGAGCCGAAGAAACGAGATTGCTTTCCGCACTTCGTCTCTATCCGTTCTTGGAATTGTCACGGTCTGCGTGTGCATGTCCCAAGAAGCAGCATGAGCAGAGGCGCTGCAACACGCAAGGGCAGTAGCTCAGTGCCATCCAGCGACGTATTGCTTTGGTAATTGCTATTGCGGGGCCCACGGGAAGATAATAGATTGTTCGTTTTGGCTATCCTTCACGTGGACAAAAGATGGCCATGCATGCCATGACTAGAAGTGAGATCTTTGCTTTGCTTTATAGTTGTATGCAGCATTCGTGAACAACCATTGCCAACAGTGAGCAGCAAACAAAAGCAACATCTTCCAATCTTTTATTAGTTGCTGTCTTTTATTATAGTACCGGGGAGAGAGAAAATTATTTTATTTTTCTTCTGGTCTTGTCTTTGTTTTTCTTGTTGTGATTACCGGAGAGAGCTGAAGCTGCAATAAAAAATACAGACTTGTAACCTGAAATTGCTGTGAAGGAGCAACTAGAACAGAGGAAATAGACTGCAAACAGCAGCTGCTTGCTGGCGGAAAACTGCAGGTGCTAGACTGAAAATAGCTACCCGAAAACAGACTGGAAACAGTGAATACTGCTGCTGGAAAACAGATTGCACAGAACCCAGAGCAGTGCAGACTGGGATTTGGCCGAACTCACTGCTATGCTTTGGCCTGACTAATTGCAGTATTTGGCTGGTTGCAGCACAAACAAAATACAGACTAAAGAACAGACAACCGAAAGGAAAAGCCATCAAAAGCAGTTGAAAAGCAAGCGGCACAGCAAGTACCGAGCAGAGATAAAATAGAGACCATGGTAGACCGAAAACTGCTTTTCTCAGATTATATAGACGGAACTTCAATTAAAACAGCTGCTGGACACCGGAAACAAGACGACACAAAACAGAGAGTAAATCGGCCGAGGAGAGAAAAGAAACTGATCAAGAATCAAAAAGAAACTGACTTGCGACATAGAGGAAACTGAACACAGTGAGAGTGCGTGAGATTGATAAGAATTAGATTTCAAGTCACTTGATGTTCTTCAGTCATTTGTTCACGTGTCTTGGAATCAATGAAGATAGATAGCTTCAGATCAAAAGCACAAGCTAGAACAATATCTTGCCAAGAAAATCAAGGAAGCAGAAAAACTACAGAGGCTTCTCAAGAAATCCAATCTGGTCCAAGAAAGACAGAAAGCAACAAAGAAGGAAAAGCAGCAAGAAACATAGACAGAACATACAGAGAAACTCAAACGCCGGAACAAACTAAACACATGATTTTTTAACTTGAATCGGAGAGATGGGCAATTACATAGAGTTTTTTTTCTTACAACCATCTCACATCTTCCCCATACGCATATACACAAAAGAGAAGAACAGACACACAGTCACTGTCTGTTGAACCACTCACACAGAAAGAGACTAAAAAGCAATACTCATACAGACATGGAGAGACACACACAAGACTCTCAATCGTGTAGGCGTATGCTGACATTGATCACATGAATGATTTGGACATTAATGAATAGTTAGTATGTATATATGTATGTATATATGTTGTTATAGTTAGTATGTACGTATGTTGTTACTGTACTCGTTTTCTTACTTAGGGAAACCCACTCTGGGGCGTAAGGTTTTTAACGAAACAGTAATATTGTATCTGTAAAATATCAATACTTTTCCCTTAAAATATTTATGTGCCCATGTTTTTATGGAATTAATTCAATTTTAACTAGATTTTTAACAAGACGGGCACGAGAGAAATGAATATGGTGGTCACCGTCTCTGCCATCTATAGTTACTTAGGACCGGGCTAGAGCTGGCATGACAGGCTTTGGACCGTGCATAGGCCTGCTGAGGCGAGACGGGCCGGCATGGCACGACGAGGCCTGAAGCACACCGGACCCTGTTAGTGATATACCCTATAGGCAATCATAGAGATAATTGTATCACTTCTATACTTATGATCTTTTGAATAATATGTTATTTTGCTCCTTGAATAAATATCTTTCGTATTGATCAACAAGTATGTGACTTGCTCGTGAAACTATTTATTCATATTTTGATGTTATTCTAAACTATCCCTGATATTATACCATTATATGGGACAATTATGATTTATAGATTAACACATGTATTGATTAATGATCATGTTTCATGGATCATAGATATGATATATCAAATCAATAATATGGCCACATATTAGAGAACATGATGTTGGATTGATCCACCATAAGATACTATGAAAATTATTATATTCTTAAATATCATCAGTTTATCTCATACATAGTGTATGTAGGATCTTTAAACCTAAGATCACCATTGTTTCCTACATGTGTAATAGTTTACTTAGGTTTAATCAAACGCTACTCCATGACTGAGTGGTCATAAATGTAGCTTTCGAGTTTACTATGAAACATGCTGAGAAATATGAGTGATCAAGATGTAATTTGTCCTTTCTATATAGTAGGAAAGATATCTCTAGACCCTTCGATGTGGTTCGATTAAGGAAGTGCATGGTTATGCCGAATGTGGTTGAGGAGTCAATCACAACTGAGTAATTCACTACAGGTTCGAGTGAATGATCGAGCTATCATAGGATAGCACGCTTCTAACCTTGAGTTTGATCTGGTATCATGAGGCAAAGGGATCAGTACATAAGTACTATATAGGTTCGTCCATATGTTTAGGAGTCATTATGTCCTACTAGGGACCGCTATAGACTTATGGATCGGAAAGGAGTTTTCAGCCCATGAAAAAATATACATGAACCTACAAGGTCACACACTTAATGGGCTAGAATGATAAGGATTCAGATGATAGTCTCCGATATATAAGGAGAGGTGCGGGGGCTGAGGGAGGCATCTTGAAAAACACCTGTCGAAACCCTAGCTGCCACCTTTCATAACCCCTGTCGTGCGCGCTAGTGCTAGCACGCCGACGCACGGTGTTCTATCCCTGGACGTATGGACTTCGGTAGAGACGTTGCTGCGACTGTGGCGTAGATCAGGACGATCGCTAGGAGGAGACGGTTGGCTAGAAGACGAACAACTATTGGAGGACAATCGACTATTACCACTACACCGATGTGTTCTTCGTTAAATCGACTGCTTCAACTCTACTTCGGCTGCACTGCGCGTCTAGTTGTAACGATCTATGATCTTACTCTCATGGCTTCCTGGTTTACATGATAGAAAATTTTAATATGTGCTAGTGTGCCTACCCATATCCCAACAGACCCATGCCGTGCTGGCTGGGCCCTTGTCCCATATATATATCTGTGTGTGTACTAGCTAAATGCTCGTACGTTGCTATGGATTTAAAAACTTTTAGAATATGTTTGTATGCATATTCTAAAATTTTTACCACCCGTAAGTTTCAGAACATGTAGTATGATAAAATTTAAAAATCCGTAGCAATGCACGGACATTCTAACCACTAGAAGTACAACAATATTTCCTTTTCATTGTCGCAAAAGCATAAATACCTCATTAGATGTACTTTCAAACAAACTTAAAATCACAACAACTATTTAAGGAAGCGGAAAAGCTAATTCCAGAATTTCGATAACATATTCCAATAAATACTATTTTCATTTGATTCGCACACCACTGAAGAGAATGAAGACCTTTCTTTTCCGGTAACTATTAATGGGCATGTTCATACTGGTTGCGGCTGATGGCTTTTGACTGAAAATGAATAGTAATGGCTGAAAGGAGGGGCGAGCGGTAGGAAAGTGAGAGAGAGATGCATGCGCGATATGGGAGCGACAGCAGTGGGGTGCGTGATGCGCCCGTAACCCCCTATCTTATTCCTATTGTGAGACAGAAGATTGACTTCTAGCTTCTCCAAGCAGAAGCCAGAAGTAGAGGCTAATATGAATAGGCCCAATGTGTCTTAACCTGTAAACTTGCTCTAGTTACCTGAGTATTCATGTTCCTCTTCATATATTGTATACTAATAATTTCCTCAGTTATCTCTTATCATTTATCAACTGTCATAGGTACCTTTAATGCGGGGGGCAAACATAGAAAACTTCTTAGAAAGGATCTTCCTCAAAATATCCCCTTCCTACGCATTAATTATTGTATCTGACCTATTTACGACATGCTTCCACTTCAAATTGGTATCGTACTAACTATTAATACTTTTTGAAGACATAAAACACTATGGGACCCCATTTAACAGCTAATGTATTCCGTGAGTTCCCAAAAAACTTTGATTTGTTCTGTCTAGAAAGTTCAGATTCTGACTATCAGTCTGAATCATATTGAATTTCTAACAATAAAACCTTTACTAGAAAAGAAACTTATGCTTTGAAAATATCAAATAGGTTCATTAGCAATATCATATCCATCGATAGCATCCTGCTGTACTAATGAGATGTCTTTGGCAATTTGCAAATGCCAGTTAACAGAATGATTGGACAGTTTCAATGAACTGATATTAATTAGGCACCACAGGTAAGGATTGCTCTCATAGAAAATTCAATGGAAAAGTCTAATACAATCCATGTAATGTTATATGCTACAAAATGTTTAATGAATCTTAACAAGAGATAATCGGACTGTTTTATTTCTAGCAGATAGACAAAAATAAACCTAGGAGGAAAAGTACTTAAGCATTATTGGAAGTCAATTGACATCGAACGAAAATGAAATCATGAACCTAATTCTATTCTTTAGGAAGGAAGTAGCTGCTAACAGGTAGTCCCAAAATAATACAACTGCACTTGTCAAAGTTTGAAAACACACATAGTATTGATATTGACTTAAGATAAGTAATCATCTTCCTAGTACTAGAATAGTACTTGCTATCAACAGGAAAGATGGGAAACCACCTTTTGAGAATGACACTTTACCTAAGTACTTAAACAAATATCTAAAGAAGTCCAAAGACAGCCTATCTATAATGCCACACCAACTCCTAGACTTATACACCTCATTTGCTATTTCTAACAATCAGCCATGATTAGCAATTAAAAACACCTTGTACCATGGACAACAAAGTGAAATTTCCACAAACACGACCAGATGGTTGGAGAGAAAACACTAACCTTTAATGATCTAATACTAAATTATGGCAATCAAGATCTAGAAAAAACTGTACTCTGATCTCGAACAGCCTACCCACTCAACCATGCTTAGCTCTCGATCATAGAAACACTACCCTCTACAAAATTAGCTAACATTCAATTTGCATAATTACCGCAAGGAAACGCAAACATTCTCTACATACATCTAAAGATCTTAGACCAATTATGCTAATCGATATCCACTAAAGAAGTAACAGAAACATGGCAGCATGCATAAAAATCATAAACTTTTCCACAATTTTTCAGAACTGACAGGAAAGTAGTGGTCTTTCGAAAGATCTAACACAATTCAGCAAGCGGGGAATTATGCAAGTGAATTTTGCGCTACTTACAATGGCGGGCGGCCGGAACTGCTCCTTCTAGTTGTGGTGCAAGACAAGGAGCATGAGCCCGACCACGAGAAAGATCCCGACGAGCCACCAGATCCATCCCAGCAGCCGCCGTCGCGACTGGCGCCGAAACTCTGATGCCCAGCTCCGCATCTCGCCGCCCTGCGCCCTTCCTTGAAGTCATCCCCAAGCAGTCCAGCCCAAGAACCCCACACGCTCGTCTCACCACCAACGCATCAAAACCTCCTCCATGGCGTCAAGAACCCCACAAAGGCATCGCCTTTGCGGCGGATGTGATGTCCGGACAAATCAAGAAACGATACCACCCATCATAGCAACCTGCCCCGTAGAGCCAGTGGATTCAGCTCCCACCGCGGATCACTCCCGACCAGAGACGATGATGAGGATATTCCGATTGGACCGATTACACGAGCACGAGCTAAGTCAATTAACTAGCAGGTGAATCTATTCCTAAATAATTTAAATAATGTTGTTACTGAGAATAATATACTACCTAATAGCTACTCTTTAATTATTTTTAGGTTTGAACAAAAGAAAGCTTTAGATGGGGATAACAAAGATGGAAATAGAAGGCAATGAAAAGTGCTATATGTGGGAAACAAAGGCCGAAGCCAAACATGAAGAGATTAATGGAAGGAGAGAGACTCTACATGAATGCAACGTGGGACCCATGTGATGGTGGGATTCAGGGCATGTTCTTTTCGGCTGCGGCTTTTGGCCTTTTGCTGAATTTTTTGAATTTTGGCTGTTTACGATACAGATTACGGAGAGACAGATACTCACTTGCGATTTTAGCTGGTACAAATGTTGGGCTATTAACGTGTATATCGTTTAACTGGTAGACCCCGTCTTAAGAAAATACTCCGTTTGAAAGTTAGGTACTGTAGCAAAAGCTAAAAGCCGCTGGTTTGTGAGGTAAAGAGCATGCCCTCAGATACGTGAGGCACTCAAGTGTTGTTTGAATGCAACAAGAGATTTCATCTAGTCATCAGAAAATAATAGTTGTTTTGTTTTCTTTACTGAGTCCGTAACGAACTTGATGGTCGAAACCACGTCAAAGTCGGTCACCCTTGGCCTTTAATTGTTTTGCTGGACACATGCGTTTAGAGACAGACCACAGTTTGGCATATGATTGTAACCTAGAAGAGAATTAGACGTTCTCAACCCCGTGGTTCTTGTGATTCCTTGTGATTTGCAGGAGTAACGACACGTCTACTTGTGTGGTCGGGTAGACGGGATCACGAGCGTATGGTTGAGCGAATTCTTTTGTCGCAGGTTGCTGTTCTAACAGTGGTTGACGCCATCGGTTCGTTAGGTTGCATGGATCTGAGTTATCGTCATCGATCCTACGTCGTGAAGATCGGACACCCCGTATCAGACGACAGCAACCGCTTCAAGAACCACAGATGCTGGGAGAGGCAAGAACGTTGACAGGGAGGGGGTTGGTGAGATTTGGGAAGTGCAGAGACAGAATGCGATGAGGAGAGAGAGAGGTAGGAGGTAGGATTAAGAGAGAAAGGACGAGAGATCTAAGAATGATGAGAGAGAGGGCGGAGAGGGGAGTAGAGATGGAGGGGCGATTTTTTGGTTGTGGGAAGTGGTTAGAGAAGTGTCTACGTGCGTAGAAAAGAGTATCGTAAGATCGGATGGCTGTGAAGAGTTAAAAAAGAATGGACGTTTGTGATCGGATGACTGTGGAGAGTTAAGAAAGAATGGCAATGAAGAGATGAGGGAGAAAACTTCTACTGACACCAAGTCGTGTTCTCAGGTAGTTAGAGATTCAATGCAGCTAGATGTACTAAATTTTACCTTCAAAAATAGTCGAATGTTATATAGCATTTCTCATTAATTAATTTACAATCTGTGCATCGCATCATGGATATATTCAGCGTTATTAATTTCATCTGAACTTAGAGAAAGACATGCGTGATTAATGTCGCCGCATCTAGTTTCACATCCCTGCATCACGTGGCATCTCCTGCGCGAGTTTTTTCAACGCAGCGTAGGACGACCCGCCCTTTTGCACGGCCTTCCGACACGCAGCCTTCGTCTCCATTGCCTTCTTCCTCGCCTTGCTACCCTCCTCCGACCCACCATCCATCAGGCTCCGCACCGCTCGTTCTAGCTCCGCGGCCTCCACGAAGTTGTCCCGCTTCCTATCCACCTTCATCGCCACGGCGACGCCCATGACGGACACGAGCTCGAACGCGTTCAGGTGCTGCTCCGCGTACAGCGGCCACGGCACCAGCGGAACGCCGTGCCACAGGCTCTCGAGGGTCGAGTTCCACCCGCAGTGCGTCACGAAGCCGCCGACGGCGGCGTGGGCGAGTATCTCCTTCTGCGGGGCCCATTTCGGCCACACGAGGCCCCTGTCCTTAGTCCTCTCCAAGAACCCATCCGGGAGCAGCTCCTCCACGTTGGCGTCCGTCGGGTACCGCGACCCGGCCGGCGGCGGGCCACGCAGCACCCACAGGAAGCGGTGCCCGCTGTGTTCGAGGCCATCGGCTATCTCGAGCACCTGCGGCGGGGGGATGTTGCCCATGCTCCCGAAGCAGAGCAGCACGACTGAGGCAGACGGCTGCGCGTCGAGCCATCGCATACACTCGTGCGGCCTCTCGGAGGGCGGCTTGAACGACAGGACAGGGCCAATTGAGTAGACAGTTGGAACGCGGCGTTCAGGCACGCACCGGCCATCGTCAAGGGCCGCGAGGATGGCCGGCTCGAGCTCCGCCGCCGTGTTGACGATGATGCCGGTGGCCTCCATGAAGCGGTTGCCATGGTACACGAACCACATGTAGTTCGGATCCTTCTTCATCATGGGAGTCGGCATCAAAGCCGCCGGCACCGGCGGCATCCCAGCCACGTCGACCGAGCCTTCCATCTCCTCAAAATCCACCGCCACCTCCTGATCGAGCGCCGGCAACCGCAGCATGAGCGCTAGCATGGAAGCGGCGGAAGTGAAGTACACGTAGGTTGGCAGGCCAAGCTCGCGGGTGACGTCGAACAGCGTGGTGCAGAAGTAGTCCATGACCACGGCGGCAACGGGGGACTCCAAGCCGGAGATGGCCGCCTTGGCGTGGGACTCGTGGAGCTGTATGAAGCGGGAGATGAAGTCCTCGGCGCCGTGGAAGTCGTTGGGGAGCTCCACGGCGGGGAGGTGGTGGAAACGGATGTCAAAGCCGGACTCTGCTTCCCGACGTATGATGTCAGCAAGCTCGGACATCAGGTTGGCCATCTGCATAGGCATGACAAGCACGGTGAGCGACATGGCGCGGCTGCTGCTGCCGAGCAGCCGCTTGCCGGCTTCGAGCATGGACGTGAGGTGGCCAGGGACGCAGAACGGGATGAGTACGATAGTTAGGCTAGCCATTGTAAGTCTTCTTCGGTTTAGATACTTCCGAACACTGAACCAAGCAAACAGCTTTGAATATGTGTACAGTGGTGTGTATGCCGACTGGTAAGAGAGATCCGTGTTTTATATTCTCTCTGTGTACAGCTTTGAATATTAGACGGGTGTTGACAGATGACTGTTACAAAAAAATCATTCAGATGATATCTAGATACGCACAGATATTTGAGTGTGCTGCCTTGTCAAATCGTGTACTGTAGCTGATGGCTATACACAGACAGGTAACTTTGCCCGATGTGCATCCTCTGCCTTGCTACTACAGTGGTAGATGCCTGCAGTCAATTGAGATTAGCTCACTGCTTGACCGCTCGTTTCGGTTTATTTTGTACTATTTATAAATTTTGTTTTTTTCTATATATTTAATTTTTTTAAGTTTTTTTATCGGTTCTTTTTCTAGTATTTGTTTGTATTATATGTGATGGACTAACATATTTTTTTATTTTTTATTTTTTTAAATTTAATTATGCTAAATAAGTCTCCGTCAGTTACATTATTTTTTCGGCCAGTTACAGTACTTTTCAACCATAAGCCACCTAAAAAAAAGCTCATTTGAGCAAGGCAGTTATCTTCAGATTTGATCGGATCTACGATCATGTTTTATGATCATCACAGTCTACGACCACGTTCGAGTACTGTAGCGGTCGTAAATGGTGAAGCTATTGTAGCAGTCATAGTAATAAGGGGTCAGGAGTGATACGAGAGTGTCCGATCTTCATGACGTAGGATAAGGATAAATTTGGATCCGTGCAATCTAACGAACTGATAGCACCAATCACTGTTAGAATAGCAACCTGCGACAAGAGAATTAGGCCAACCACACGCTCGTGATCCCGTCTACCCGACCACAAAGTAGACGTATTGCCGCTCCTGTAAATCACAAGAATAACAGAGGTACTCTCAAAAAATCAACCAATTAAGCAAAGGCAACGCATAGCATAAACCCGAGACTAAACAATATTAGCTATCTTAAAAATAATGTGGTCTAACCCAAAGGCTATGTATTTCAAGGCTTATATAGCCATGGGCATAGTCCGTAGGACCCCCTAATCATGTACAACTCAAACTTTTATCTTATTATACTCGAACTCCTGCAAAAAGGAAACTAAAATCTTTTATCCCGGATGAACCTGAAGATAAGTCCTTATCCATTAAGTATTCTTGAAATAAGCTTTCCAATAAGTCCAAGATCACTTCAATCGGACTCCGTATGCGAAAGTTATTACCCTATAATCACAAGGAACCTCTTCCGATGCGCTCGTAAGTCATTATGACCACGTTGAAGTTGATTTCGACTACGACCATGCCCTCTTTATGACCACATGTTTTCTGTTGATATTGGTTTCGACCACGAGTAGCAGTCGTTACCTTCATAGTCATCTGAACTATAAGAGGATCGGACGGTCATAAGTCGTAGCCGTAGCGCGCATTGGTCGTAAGTCATAGTTGTAACAACGTAGTGGTCATAAGTTATATAGGCGATGTCATGGTCAAAGATGTGATTAGACTGTTCTGAACACCTCCAAGTCAATTGAACAGCTGCAGGCCTCTTCGGCCAATCCAACGGCGGGTTCTTTCGGCCTGGTCCAAATGTTACCATCAATATCGATCGTCCAAGTTGATCGAACGACGCAGAAGGGTCAACGTTCAGAGCGGTCCGAACATTACAACCGCGATCGATCGTCAAAATCTGATCGAATGTCGCAGAATGAACGAATGTTCGGAGTGGTCCGAACGTCTTCAAGGCGATTAGGCGGTTCCGTTGAAGATCGGACTGTATGACTCATTTGGAGTGGGCCGAACATTTCCAAGGCGATCGAGTGGTCCGTGGAAGGTCGAACGGCGCGATCGTTCGAAGCGGTCTTGACATCTCCGAAGCATCTGAGCATGCAACATTGATCGGACGGCTCGGACAATCGAAACCATTCAGACTGGTCCGAGCATTCTAAAAGTCTTGCAAGCGCCCGATGCAGATCAAACGGTCCTGAACACATCTGAGGTCGATCTGGCGTGATGATGAGGATTTGAATATGTCTTCCCTAGCTTGTCTCCAAGTATGTCTTCTCCATCAACTCCTCCTCCTTGGCTCCAATTCCAAAAGCTTCACGTCGTTCAAACCTGAGAACGCACAGCACATTGGAATGAGGTAATATCCAATTCTCACATAAATTATAACCAAATTCAATTAGGACCGAACTCACTTGTTGATTAATTTGTTTAGCTCGTGTTCGTGTAATCGGTCCAATTGATGTCTTTGGGATGTCCTCATCATCCCCCCTCTTGGAAAGGAGTCATCCTCGACTCTGATTCTTCTGGACCCAAGAATGGTGATGAATCAGAAACATTAAATGTAGAACTCACAACATAATCATCACCCAGAAGATCGATCTTGTATGCATTATCATTGATCTTTTCAATCAATCTGAATGGATCATCTCCCCGGGGCATTAGTTTGGACTTGCGCTTGTTTGGGAAATGTTCTTTGTGTAGATGCACTCAAACTAAATCATCTGGTTCAAATAGCATCTTCTTTCTGAACTTCTTCGCCTTCTCAGCAAAGTATCGTGACTTCTTTTCAATTTCTTCTTTAGTCTTGACATGAACCTTCTTCACATATTCAGCTCGTTTTGAGGCTTCGATGTTCACATGTTCATGCAACGGCAATGGCATCAAATCGAGTGGCGTGATCGGCTTGAAACAATACACCACCTCAAATGGACACATTTGAGTAGTAGAATGCATCGCCCTATTATATGCAAATTCAACATGTGGTAGACATTTTTCCACTCTTTCAACTTCTTTTTGATCATTGTCCGCAGCAAACATTGAGAGTGTACGATTCACCACCTCTGTTTCCCCATCCATTTGTGGGTGACAAGTTGACGAAAAGAGCAACATTGTCCCAAGTTTGGCCTACAGAGTCTTTAAAAAGTAGCTCATAAATTTGACATCTCGATCTGAAACAATTGTCCTTGGCATGCTATGCAATCTCACAATTTCCCTCTCGACGTCTCGCCTCATTTTAGGCTAATAAAAATGATCGCTCAGCATCATGAATGTCTTTTCTCTCTCAAATGTTTCATCAAGCCTCCTGCATGAGATTCCAGTAATAGAAGCAAACGCATGGACGAATCTGGAACACATAATTTGTTAGCATGAAACAAGAACCCGTCGTGAACATGAAACTTGCCCCATCCTTTTCTATCTTTGCAGTTGGAATATGGTTCTGAGAATTCATGGTTAGAAGTATATAAATCTTTCAAGCTCTCTAAACCAGGAACTTTTACTTCCAATTAAGTTAAGAGCACATTCTTTCTACATAAAGCATCAGTTACCACATTCTCTTTTCCATTCTTGTACCTAACGACATATGGAAAAGTTTCAATGAATTCTACCCACTTAGCATGTCTACGGTTCAGTTTAGCTTGACTCTTTAAATATTTCAAAGCTTCATAATCAAAATGGATAACAAATTATTTTACCTAAAGATAATATTGCCAAGTTTCAAGCACACACACTAAAACATAAAATTCTTTATCATACATAGGGTAGTTCAATTGAGCTCCTCCTAGCTTCTCACTGAAATATGCTACTAGTTTTCCTTCTTGCATTAAAACACCACCAATTTCTATTTCACTAGCATCACATTTAATTTGAAAAGTCTTAGTGCAATCAGGCAAAGTGAGCAATGATGCTTTAATTAATCATTTTTTAGTTCTTGAAAAGCATTTTCTTATGATGCACCCCATTCAAACACAATACATTTTTTAGTTAACTCATTCAAGGGTGCAGTAATGGTGCTGAAATATTTAACAAAACACCAATAAAATCTAGCAAGGCCATGAAAACTTCTGATTTGACTAACATTCACAGGTGTAGGCCAATTCTTAATTGCTTCAGTTTTTTATTCATCTACTTCAATGCCTTATCCAGAAACAACATAGCCTAAGAACACAACTTTATTGGTGCAAAAAGTGCATTTGTCAAGATTAGCATATAATTTCTCACTTCTAAGCACTTCTAACACTTGTCTAATATGTCCAATGTGTTCATCCTACGTCTTGCTATAGATCAATATGTCATCAGAGTATACCACAACAAATTTGCCAATGAATGCTCTTAAAACATGATTCATCTATTGCATAAATGTACTAGGTGCATTAGTTAAACCAAATGACATTACTAACCTCTCATACAATCGAAATTTTGTTTTAAAAACAGTCTTCTATTCATCACCAAGTTTTATTCTAATATGATTGTATCCACTTCTCAAATCAATTTTAATGAATATAACATCACCACTAAGCTCATCTAGTATATCATCTAACCTAGGAATAGGATGACGATATCTAATAGTAATGTTGTTAATGGCACGACAATTAACACACATTCTCCATGTACCATCTTTCTTAGGAACAAGAACTACAGGAACAACGCAAGGACTAAGACTTTCGCATACATACCCTTTCTCAAGTAGTTTTTGCACTTGACACTGAATTTATTTGGTTTCCTCTAGATTGGTGCGGTATGGTGGACGGTTTGGAATTGACGCGCCGGGAACTAGATCAATTTGATGCTCTATTACGTGCAATGGTGGAAGTCCCTCTGGAATCTCCTCCGGAATCACGTCCTCAAAGGCCTGCAAAAGAGAGGAAACACATAATTCATAACTGCATCCAGCAGCAACCCGGTACTGGACAACAGCCTCCCAAAATTCATAACTTCTATTCCACCTAACTAAAAAATGTGTTATTGAACTTTCTAGAATCCTTAAGAAATTACCTATAATTTTCATATTTACTAAATCTCCAAATTTGGTCATTTACTATTTTTAGTTAATAGCTTAATTCATGCTACCAAAACATGATAAATTTACCAAACAATAGGATTATAAAATTCATAACTTCAAATCTACTCATCTGATCGACACGAATAAAAAATCTACAAATAACTATTGAAATCCTATACAACTTTTTAGTAGATAAATTTTCAAATTATACCTGTAAAAACAGTACAATAATACAACAGATCAAACTAATTTATTACTTGGTTTCGCCGACTAGAAATTGTCAACTATCTCTCTAATCTCGTTTTAAATATCTAATTGAATAAACAGATAGAGGAGAAAACTAGATTGTTATTTTGATGAAGAACGCCCGTAAATTACATCCCTTCCTCTCAATTTCTTCTCTGCTCCCTCTTTTTCCCGTATTCCTCCTTGGTTTTTTTCTTTCGGTTCTCCTTTTGATCTCACGATGACCACAGTGTTCCCGCATGTAGTCGTGCATGCAATCCACCTAGTCATACACGCATGCAGCCATGCTTCAGCATGGAGCCACCCTTTATAGTCGTGCATGCAATCCACTGGTCATACACGCATGCAGCCATGCACCATCATGGAGCCATCCTTTCTAGTCATGCATGCATTCCACTGGTCATACACATATGCAGCCATGCATCAGCATGGAGCCACCCTTTCTAGTCATGCATGCAATCCACTGGTCATACATGCATGCAGCCATGCACCACCATGAAGCCACCCTTTCTAGTCGTGCATGCAATCCACCTGGTCATACACATATGCAGCCATGCATCAGCATGGAGCCACCCTTTCTAGTCGTGCATGCAATCCATTGGTCATACACGCATGCAGCCATCCACCAGCATGGAGCCACCCTTTCTAGTTGTGCATGCAATCCACCTAGTCATACATGCATGCAGCCATGCATCAGCATGGAGCCATCCTTTCTAGTCATGCATGCAATCCACTGGTCATACACATATGCAGCCATGTATCAGCATAGAGCAGACTTGATAATTTAATATATTTTAATCTACACATGTAAATATATTGAACTATGACATTTTTAGAATCTACAGAAAATTTCATACCACTTTTTAGTTATTTCTAAATTTTAATTCTATCATTAAATTACTCAAATTAATAATTTCCCACAACTGCATCCAGCAGCAACTCGTTACTGGACAACAGCCTCCCAAAATTCATAACTACTATTCTACCTAACTAAAAATTGTGTTCTTCGACTTTCTAGAATCCTTAAGAAATTACCTATAGTTTTCATATTTACTAAATCTCCAAATTAGGTCATTTACTATTTTTAGTTAATAGCTTAATTTATGCTACTAAAACATGATAAATTTGCCAAACAACATGATTACAAAATTCATAACTTAAAATCTACTCATCTGATCGACACGAATAAAAAATCTACAAAAAAACAATTGAAACCCTATACAACTTTTTAGTAGATAAATTCTCATATTATGCTCGTAAAAACAGTACAACAATACAACTAGAAATTGTCAACTATCTCTCTAATCTCATTTTTAATATCTAATTGACAGACTGAGGAGAAAACTAGATTGTTATTCTGATGAAGAACGCCCATAAATTACATCCCTTCCTCTCAATTTCTTCTCTGCTCCCTCTTTTTTCTCGTATTCCTTCTCAATGTCAGTGCCAAAAGGAGTCACAATGGTTTTAGGAGACTGAAAAATGGATTATGTCTGTGATCGTAAGTCCCTCGAATTGGTCGATGAATTACTGACCAGGAATGCTAATCCATCTTCAATTCATGCAAAGTATTCAAGGCCAACGGTGCCTCCAAACCCTCCGACCAAGTCAAGGAGGTACCTCTCAACAAGGATAGGCCTGCCGGAACCGTCAAAGTCGGGACAGGACTCAACCCTAATAAAGATGGACTGAAGGATGATTTTTTCCTTCCATGCGTTGATCAGCTTGTTGACTCTACCTCTGAGAGTGAGGTATTAAGCTTCTTAGATGCATAATCTAGGTACCATCATATTAGTATGAGTAAGTAAAATGAAAAGAAAACTTCATCACACCATATGGAACTTTCTGCTCTAAGAAAATGTTGTTTGGACTAAAAACTGTTGGTGCTACTTTTCAAAGGTTAATGAAAAAAACTTTATGCCATATATTGGTCAAAACTTAGAAGCATATGTTGACGACTTGGTAGTAAAAAGTGTCAACATCGGAGACCACATCTCCGACTTGCAGCAAGCTTTCGCTAACTTAAGAAGGTATAACCTTATATTAAATTCAGAAAAATGTATGTTCGGAGTTTTCTCTAAAAAGGTTCATGGTTTCTTAGTTTCGACTAGAGGCATCGAAGCTAATCCAGAGAAGATAGCGGCCATCGAGGGGATGCATCCTCTAACCACAAAGAAAGAAGTACAAAAACTAATCGGTTGTATAATAGTGTTAAGTCATTACATAGCACGGTTAGGAGAAAAAAGATTACATTTCTTTAAACTTCTTCAGAAAGATGGAAGATTCGAATGTACTAAAGAAGCCAATAATGTCTTTGAAGAAGTCAAGAAATACTTGGCAAGTGATCCAATTTTAGTCTCTCCAAAATCAGGAGAATTTCTAATCTTATACTTCGTTGCTACACCACAAGCAATCAGTGAAGTACTAGTCATTGAACATGACAATATCCAACGACCAATATATTACGTAATCGAAGTCTTACATGGACAAAAAGAGCAATATCTAGAAATACAAAAATTATTATATGCCCTCCTCATGACTTCAAGAAAACTAAGGTATTACTTCTAAGTCCATAAAATTATGGTGCCGATCGGGTACCCTCTAAGTCAGGTTCTCTAAATCTGGGAATCATCAGGACGTATAGTAAAATGGGCGATTGAACTTGGGGAGTTTGATCTCCATTTCATTTCATGAATAGCCATTAAGCCCCAAATCTTAGCATAATTCATCACCGAGTGGACAAATCCTAAACCTATCTAACGATTCGAGTATGAGAACCACGAATAGTGGACTATGTACTTCGACGGATTCTAGGCTCGGGGGCTCGGTTAATCCTGATTTCACCTAATGAAGAAAGTGTGAAACACACCATCTAGTTAAAGTTTCTCACTACAAATAATACGGTAGATTACGAAGGTTTACCGACAGGGTTTTGAGCAACTAAAATGCGCAAGATTCATATATTACTAATGAAAGGTGATTCTCAACTAGTAGTGAAACAAATAGGGAAAGAGTATCAATGATAAAGTACTGTGATGCCATCTTATCTTGCGAAAGTATGTAAACTAGAGAAACATTTCATTAGTTTCGAAGTCCAACACATTCCTAGAAAGAAATTTTTTTTGGCAAATCAGTTGGAATGGGTGGCTTCCTTAAGATCACCTATCCCGCCTAGAGTACTTCTTGATCAACTCGACAACCCTTGGTACTCGAGCATTCCGAAGATGCTCCAATGGAAGTCGCTCAAATCGACCCCAATAATAATGGATCGCGCGAAGGCTACGCAAGCAGAAAATAAAACTTTTCTACCGCGCACACAAGGACATCATGCTTAAGGAGGATCATGGATCGTTACCACTAGGCGCAGCAGCAGTGAAGAAGAGTTGGAGAAGCCGATCCAACCACGCGTCGAGGTAGTAGTGGAAGTAGCCGATCGTCCCGAACCGATCGTCTCCTCCACGCGATCAACCACACCACGAGCAAATCCAATCTGTAGGTTGTTGATGCCGATCAACGCCGCAACGAGCGCGCCTCCACCGGTATCCACACGTCCGGGTTGGAACGCCGATCGCGAGTGTACCAAAGACTCGCGAGCGACTAGGGTTTGGCTCGGAGGTGGCGGCAAGGATTAGCTCGGGATTATCGGATGCATCCCCTCACCCTCGCCTCCATATATAGACCTCCTCACTTGGGCCTCGTGGACTGAAGCCCAATAGGAGTCTATCCGGATCTCTATTCGAATTGAGCCCACATCCGAATCATATTCGAATTAGTGTTCCAACCCGTTAAGTGTGCGACCACAGCAGGTTCACGTATACTTGGTCGCGACCGAAACACCTTCCGGTCACCACATTAATAGCGGCCTCTAGTAAGACATATTAACCCCAAAGTATACGTAAAGATCATATCACGAACTGTAATGTTCTCATGTACTAATCCCTTTGCCTCACGATATAGATTAAGCTCAAGGCGAGACCGTGTCATCCTCTTAATAGCTCAATCACTCTCTCGATTCCGTGATGGATTATAAACTCGTGATTGACTCCTCAATCACCTTGACATGGCCATGCACTTTAATAATCCATTACATCGAGGGGCCCAGAGATATCTCTCCCATAAGGAGGGGCAAATTCTATCTTGATCATTCATATCCCACTACATGTTTCATGGCAAACCCAAAGACTACTTTTGTGACTACCCGATTCACGGAGTAGTGTTTAGTAGTCCCAAAATAAGCTACTACGTATGTTGGAACCATGATGATCTCAAGTCTAAGGATTCCACATAAACACTACTTGAGACCAACCGATGACACATGGAATCTCTGCGGTGTCTCATGGCGGGTCTATCCAACATATGTTCACTAACACATGTCCATATTATTGATTTGGTATCTCCATACCATGATCCATGAGACATGATCATCAATCAATACATATGCTGATCTTTGAATCATATTTGTTCCTCATATGAAATTTGATCAGGGATCATTTAGAAATAGCAACATTTTGGCATTAAGAGTCTCATGAATAAGTCACATACTCATTGATCAATAATGATAATGTCTATTTCAAGGAACAAAGCAATGTATCATAAACATAGTATGTGATATATTCAACATCTCCATGTTGCCTCTAGGGCATATCACCAACAGTCTCCCACTTGCACTAGAGTCAATCATGTATGAATCTAATACCCATTGCCCTAGTGTGAGCATCATGCTTTGGCTGGGGAAGCGGCTTTGTCAACGGATCTGCAATGTTCAAATCCGTTTGTACTTTGCATATCTTCACATCGCCTCTCTCCACAATCTCGCGGATGAGATGAAATCGCCGCAGAATGTGCTTGGATTTCTGGTGCGATCTAGGCTCCTTGGCTTGCGCAATGGCTCCACTGTTGTCACAGTAGAGGTCCATTGGGCTGGAGGCACTAGCCATCACGCCAAGCTCAGAAACAAATTTCTTGATCCAAACAACCTCTTTAGCAGCTTCAGAAGCCGCTATGTACTCGGCTTCTGTTGTAGAATCAGCAACCGTCTCCTGCTTGGAACTCTTCCAGCTCACCGCTCCGCCATTCAGGCAGAACACAAATCCAGATTGCGATCTAAAATCATCTTTGTCAGTTTGGAAGCTAGCATCGGTGTAACCATTTACAACGAGCTCTTCCTCACCCCCATAGACGAGGAACACATCTTTAGTTCTTCTCAAGTACTTCAAGATGTTCTTTACGGCAATCCAGTGACTTTCACCTGGATCTAACTAGTATCTACTTGTAGCACTTAAAGCATACGAGACATCTGGACGTGTACAAAGCATGGCATACATAATGGACCCAATAGCTGAAGCATATGGAATCGCATTCATTTTATCCCGCTCATCAGGTGTACTAGGACACTGATTCTTGCTAAGATTTATACCATGTGACATAGGTAGAAAGCCTTTCTTGGAATCCTGCATGTTGAACCTTTTCAACACCTTGTCAATGTACGTATCTTGGCTTAATCCAATCAGCCTTTTTGATCTATCTCTATAGATCTTGATGCCCAGAAACTATTTTTCAATGAAGACTTAACAGATTCGAGCATAGGAATGTCATTTCCGATCAATAATATGTCATCCACATATAAGACCAGAAACACGAATGCGCTCCCACTAGCTTTTTTGTAAACACAAGGCTCTTCTTCATTCTTGATGAAACCAAACCCTTTGATTACTTCATCAAAACGAATGTTCCAACTCCGAGATGCTCGCTTTAATCCATAAATGGATCTTTGCACTTGCATATCTTTCCGGTGATTGCGGATCGACAAAACATGTGGGTCGTGTCATGTACACATCCTCACTCGATTTCCATTAAGGAAAGCTGTTTTGACATCCATTTGCCATATTTCATAGTCGAAATAAGCGACAATCGCTAGAATGATCCGAATAGACTTTAGCATTGCGACGGCGAAAAAGTTTCATCATAATCAACACCTTGAATTTGTTTGAAACCTTTGGCCACCAATCGCGCTTTATAGATGTGAACATTTCCATCTATGTCTATCTTTTTCTTGAAAACTCATTTGCACTCAATGGTTTTAACACCATCAAGTGGATCAACCAAGTTCCAAACTTGATTACTGTGCATGGATTCAATTTTGGATCTCATGGCTTCAAGCCATTTCTCAGAGTCTGGTCCCACCATCGCTTCTTCATAGGTCTTAGGCTCATCGTTGTCTAACCACAATATGTCCCGTTGTTGAGTAGTCAAGAACATGTACCTCTCAGGTGCACGACGTGACCTCTCTGACCTACGTGGTGCCGGTGTGTCCACAACAGGTTCTTCAACAGTTTGTTCATCTGTTGTGGTTCTCAGAGGAGCTGAAACGTTTTCAGGTGTTTCTCGAATTTCTTCAAGTTGCACCATGCTCCCACTATCCCTTCTTGAGAGAAACTCTTTCTCTAAGAAGACACCATGCCAGGAGACAAACATTTTGCCTTCTTCTTGATTATAGAAGTAATATCCTTTTGTTTCCTTAGGATACCCGATAAAGAAGCATTTATCAGATTTAGGACTGAGCTTATCAGATTGTAAATGTTTTACATATGTCTCACATCCCCAAATCTTAAGAAAAGACAAGCTAGGACGTTGTCCTGTCCACATCCCATATGATGTCTTTTCTACTGATTTTGATGGAACCCTGTTTAGTGTGAAAGCGGCTGTTTCAAGAGCGTACCCCCAAAAAGACAACGGAAGATCACTGTGGCTCATCATGGAGCGCACCATATCTAATAAGGTGTGATTTCTCCGTTCAGATACCCCATTCCATTGAGGTGTTCCGGGCGGAGTCAATTGTGGAACAATTCCACAATCCTTTAGATGATTGCCAAACTCATGGCTCAAATACTCGCCTCCACGATCAGATCGTAGAAACTTGATTGTCTTGCCTAAATGATTTTGCACTTCATTTTGGAATTCTTTGAACTTTTCAAAGGATTCGGACTTATCTTCATCGGTAGATATACCCATATCTACTAAAGTCATCAGTAAAAGTTATGAAGTACTGAAAACCACCTCTGGCTGTTGAGCTCATTGGTCCACATACATCTGAATGTACGAGTGCCAACAAGTCATTTGCCCGTTCACCTTGTCCGGTGAAAGGTGCTTTTGTCATCTTGCCAAGTAAACAAGATTCGCATGTCTCAAATGATTCAAAATCAAATGAGTGCAGAATACCATCTTTATGGAGCTTCTCCATGTGTTTCTCATTTATGTGACCTAAGCGACAGTGCCAAATAAATGTGGGATTCAAATCATTCGATCGTTGCCTCTTTGCATTAATGATATAGACCGATGACTCTTCAAGAGTAAGAACATATAACCCATTCACCAATGGAGTATGACAATAGAACATATCTTTGAAATAAAGAGAACAACCATTGTTCACGGATCTAAAGTCATAACCTTCGCTTGTAAACATGAAGCGAAATAATGTTCTTGGAAAGAGATGGAACACAATAACAATTATTCAATTCCAAAACTAATCACGAAGGTAAAGACAATGGCATGGTGCCAACACCACCGCACAACTTTTGCTCCATTGCCAACGCCAAGATCCACTTCGCTCCTCCTCAAACTTCTACTTCTTCTTAGCCCCTGCAACGATTTGCAAATGTGAGCAACCGATCCGGTATCAAATACCCAAGAATCGATGAGAAGAAGTGGCAAGATTGATTTCTATAACATTTATACCGGAGTGGAAGTCGTACTTCCTTCTTCTCCTTAAGATCCTCCAAGTACTTTGGGCGCCCTTTTCCAATGTCCCGATTGCTTACGATGTAGCAATCGCATCGAGAGCAGGCCCTTCTTGACTTGCTTGGCCTTAGAACCGCTCGCGATCTCATCGGAGCTAACTTTCTTTGACCGCGCCTTTCTTTACATAGGGCTTGCCCTTGCCTTTCTGCATCATCATCACATGATTGGTGCTTTTCTTAATGCTTTCCTCGGCAGATTTTAGCATCCCATGCAACTCAGCTAAGGTCTTGTCCATGTTGTTTATGTGATAGTTCAGAATGAATGGCTCAAAGCTCGGGGAGCGATCAAGAATCACATCGAGAGCCAACTCTTGGCTAAGGGAAAACCAAGTTTTCCAAACTCTCAATGTAGCCAATCATCTTAATCACATGAGGGTCGACGGATTCCTTCGCAAGCTCGCACGCAAACAAGGACTTTGAAGTGTTGAACCTCTCACCTTGCTTGGTTCTCAAACATACCACGCAACTCCACAATGATATTGTAGGCATCTGTGTTCTCATATTGCTTCAAGCTCGAGAGGACATTGTGGCAAGCATGAGACACTCACATCAAGGCAATCATTCGTTTGCTTCTCATAAACTCTCCGTGCAGCCACAGTAGCATTATCAAGCAAGTCATCAGGATAAGGAGACTCAAGGACATACTCCTTGCGCTCTTGCTTGAGAACAATTCTCAAGTTGCGATACCAATCCAAAAGTTCGTTCCATTGAGTTTTCTTTCTCAAGAATAGATCGCAAATTAAAAGAACTGGATGTGGCATTAGTGACATGATCTACAACAAAGAATATGCAAAGTTTAGCACTATGTTCATGTTTGATCTTCCATTAAACAATTTAACAAAAGATACTCCCACTATATGTTTTGTAATCGTCTTCCCTCTAACGATATATAGTGGTCAAGATCCATGTTCATCTAAGTTCTAGTGAGCTTTGGCATCACTGCTAGAAACCTAGTGACGTAGGTAAGCAACACTTGCTAATCACATCATATGTGACTCTTGTTTGTTGGGTGGCATCCAATGCCCCGGCTCCCAACACCATGCCCCAAGGCCCAAATCCAATTTGATAGCCTTGTCAAGTAAACCAATACTATGCATGTGGATGTCCGACATCCACCCTATTAGATCAAGATAGTTGATGGTACTCGCTTTGGCCAGACCTACCAAACAATGATCATGATTCTTATAGGCGCAGCAATTGGAAGGGCATCAAAACAAATTCTTAATTTTTCTTGAGAGAAGCTATTCTATCATGAAAAACACACCCTCTATAGGTATGGCATGAAAGAATAGTATGACAAAAAATAAACATCACATGCATATAATCACATTATACTGTGAATGGTATGGCATTATGTATCGTAGTGGTCGCCATCGCCATGGTTCCACGGTGATATTCTTCGCCACACTTCTTGTCCTCTTTGTCATCATGCTTGAAGCCTCCATAGCAAAGAACTAAACTATTACAACTAATAGGTAGCAAATGAATTACATGAGGAGCTCAAGCATCACAAGTCGACACGCAGTCGTTATACAATTAAAGAACGACCTCAACCCTACTGTGATTAATACGACACACAGGCCGCCAATACACACATGCATCACATATGCATCTATGCCATACCATTCACATCATTCCCTGCAAAAACAAGTTAAGCGTAGAACGTATTCTACCGCCCTGACATGAATGTGTTTCTATAACAATCTATGCGTGTACGCAACGGCGGTCCCGAGTGGACAAATCCTAAACCTATCTAACGATTCGAGTATGAGAACCACGAATAGTGGACTATGTACTTCGACGGATTCTAGGCTCGGGGGCTCGGTTAATCCTGATTTCACCTAATGAAGAAAGTGTGAAACACACCATCTAGTTAAAGTTTCTCACTACAAATAATACGGTAGATTACGAAGGTTTGCCGGCGGGGTTCGAGCAACTAAAATGCATAAGATTCATATATTACTAATGAAAGGTGATTCTCAACTAGTAGTGAAACAAATAGGGAAAGAGTATCAATGATAAAGTACTGTGATGTCATCTTATCTTGCGAAAGTATGTAAACTAGAGAAACATTTCATTAGTTTCGAAGTCCAACACATTCCTAGAAAGAAATTTTTTTTGGCAAATCAGTTGGAATGGGTGGCTTCCTTAAGATCACCTATCCCGCCTAGAGTACTTCTTGATCAACTCGACAACCCTTGGTACTCGAGCATTCCGAAGATGCTCCAATGGAAGTCGCTCAAATCGACCCCAATAATAATGGATCGCGCGAAGGCTACGCAAGCAGAAAATAAAACTTTTCTACCGCGCACACAAGGACATCATGCTTAAGGAGGGATCATGGATCGTTACCACTAGACGCGCAGCGCAGCGGAAGAAGAGTTGGAGAAGCCGATCCAACCACGCGCGTCGAGGTAGTAGTGGAAGTAGCCGAATCATATTCGAATTAGTGTTCCAACCTGTTAAGTGTGCGACCCTGTAGGTTCACGTATACTTGGTCGTGACCAAGAAACACCTTTCCGGTCACCCTGTTAATAGCGACCTCTAGTAAGACATATTAACCCCAAAGTATACGTAAAGATCATATCGGCTGAACCTGTAATGTTCTCATGTACTAATCCCTTTGCCTCACGATATAGATTAAGCTCAAGGCGAGACATGTGTCATCCTCTTAATAGCTCAATCACTCTCTCGATTCCGTGATGGATTATAAACTCGTGATTGACTCCTCAATCACCTTGACATGGCCATGCACTTTAATAATCCATTACATCGAGGGGTCCAGAGATATCTCTCCCATAAGGAGGGGCAAATTCTATCTTGATCATTCATATCCCACTACATGTTTCATGGCAAACCCAAAGACTACTTTTATGACTACCCGATTCGGAGTAGTGTTTAGTAGTCCCAAAATAAGCTACTACGCATCTTGGGAACCATGATGATCTCAAGTCTAAGGATTCCACATAAACACTACTTGAGACCAACTGATGACACATGGAATCTCTGCAGTGTCTCATGGCGGGTCTATCATGATGATCTCAAGTCTAAGGATTCCACATAAACACTACTTGAGACCAACTGATGACACATGGAATCTCTGCAGTGTCTCATGGCGGGTCTATCCAACATATGTTCACTAACACATGTCCATATTATTGATTTGGTATCTCCATACCATGATCCATGAGACATGATCATCAATCAATACATATGCTGATCTTTGAATCATATTTGTTCCTCATATGAAATTTGATCAGGGATCATTTAGAAATAGCAACATTTTGGCATTAAGAGTCTCATGAATAAGTCACATACTCATTGATCAATAATGATAATGTCTATTTCAAGGAACAAAGCAATGTATCATAAACATAGTATGTGATATATTCAACATCTCCATGTTGCCTCTAGGGCATATCACCAACAAATAATGATTAGATGATATCAATCTATGAATATCTTCAGCTTGGCACACTTTCTGAAGATGACGTAGAGACCGATCGTACAATTCGAAAGGCCAAATCATATACTTTAATCGAATGTATCTTCTACAAATGAGGAACTCATGGAGTGTTGATGAGATGTATATCTCAAATGGATTGTTTGCATTTACTATCCAAAATACATTGAGGATTCTGTGGAGTGCATCATTCTTACAGAACACTGGTTGGTAAAGCCTTCAAATAAGGATACTATTGGCCAACTGCCCTTCATGATGCAAAGGAACTTGTCTCAAAGTTTGTATAGCCATCAGTTTTATAGCCGATAAGTACATCAACCTTCACAAGCTCTCCAAACTATACCACTCTTTTGGCCGTTCGCAACCTAGGGTTCATACATTCTAAGACATTTCCCAAAAGCACCTAAGGGCTTCAAATTTCTTTTTGTAATGATTGACATGTTCACAATATAGATCAAAGTTGAGCCAATTGTTAAAATAACAACAGAAGTAGCCAAAAAATATTCATAACTAAAAATGTGGTTACACGATTTGGTGTTCCTAGTCGTATAATCACATATAACAATACCCAGTTTTTGATCGGAATGTTTTAGGAATTCTATGGAAACCTTGGCATCAAGGTATGATACGCCTTAGTAGCTCATCCACAGAGTAATAGGGCAGTAGAAGAGCCAATGGTATATTAATACAATGGATTAAACACTGAGTGTTCGACCAATTAATACAATGGTCAAGAACTTGGGTACAAGAACTTCCCTCTATATTATGAGCTATACAAAACACGACCAATCATGCGACCAGAGAAACACCTTCCTTTCTAGTTTACGGAGCAGAAGCCGTATTTCCTCTAGAATTAAAAATTGGTTCTACTCGGACAGATCATTATAATGATAACGATCAAGAAGAACATTGGGTCGATGATATTAATGTCCTTGAAGAGCGAAGAAATGCATCCCTAATCTGATCGATAGTTTACTAACAAGCCATGCGAAGGTACCATAGTCGTAGAGTACAATCTCACAACCTAACTGTGGGACATCTAGTTCTGAAAAATTAGAGCCATGTAAATCATAATAAACATTTGGCTAAATGGCAAGGTATTTAAACTATGGTCGAAGTCACCAGACTAGGCTCGATATGACCAGCCATGTTAGATGGGCGTGTTCTTACAAATTCTTGGAACATCGATCAGTTACATAAGTTTATGTATGATATTTTCTTTATTTCTATATTTCAATAAAATTATTTTTTTATTTTGTCTTTTTTCTGTAAGTATTTTTACTTGTACTTTGTTATCCCAATTCTAGTCACAAACTATCATTGTTGTCCAAACTACTTGGAGAAATATCCATATTTCTCTCAAATGCCCTTCTTTGGGATGTTTTTACTTTTTTGGCCTTGACATTTTTGTTGAATGTCGTGCGGATCCTTATCGTAGCCTTCACAACCAAGGTTCCTACGATAATCAGCATTCTTTCCGCAGAGGAAAACAAGTAAAAACAGACAACTTACATAGATTTAATAGCTTGGGGGCTCAAAGGCTTTATTTCTAACTTCTTTATTTTGTTCTTCTCTTGTTGACTCTGGTCGAGACATGAAAAAACTCCTAGTCAAAATCTCTCCTCTCTACATGTGGTCACGCCCACTGAAAGGAGTTTTCTAGCAACAACCTTTTCCCTAAGATCTTTGCTACTAGTCAAAACTCGAGAGTGAATATGTTTAGAGAAGTTTTGTTCATGCCTTTCATCCTCGGCTATGTTGCGACCAGGTCAAATAAGGTTACAAATAAAAACACTTGTCTTCTTTGCATACATTCTTCCATAAGTTCTTATCGTACATAAATCAACAAATCTATGTCATAGTGCCTGTTTGGTCATCTTACGACTATGTTATATCACAATTATGGCAAAGGCATCTAAGATTAGTCAAAATCTCCCACTAGATTTGTCCAACATGATTTCCTAGTACTACTCAATCCTTTCAAAATCATAATCAAGTGTATATAGTCAATCTACTGATCGGAGGGAACTACATTATGTCTTTCCTTCTCTACTGCTTACTTAGTATGTCATACTACTAACAAAGTAGTCATGGGCTACGAGAGATGTGATCACTCCTCAAATTTGAAGAATGACATAAGCTTTATTACTACTAAAGGTAAGTTTTTACATAATGCATACAAGTTACATGGTAGCTAACTACTCATCGGAGCCTCTCGACTGACCACTATCTGATGGAGACCCGACCTTCATCTTTTCAGCAATCCTGTTCCCAAAGGATTTCACCTATTGAAAGAACTTCGCTACTTCTTCCTTTGAGTAGTTGAAGTCTGCTTCATTTGCTTGAAGGTTGAGAGAAGGGCCAGAGGCCTTAAGCTTTGCTAAAGCAAAGCTAACTCCAATCATGACAACATCCGGCATGGTCCACTCATGATTACTTCTGGAAGTAGCCAGCTGGTCTTGAAGGGTTTTAAGTTATTGACTAAGAATTTTCTTCTCGACCGGTTCCTCTGAGGAGGATACAAGTGCTTCTGCACCCATCCTGGCGAGCATATTATTGAAAAGAAGGATCTTCTCTTGAAGATTGCTTTGAATGTCCTTCTTCTCCTTGGTACCAAGAGCTTTTTCTAGTTCTTGAAGCTTTAACGCTTGCTCTGTATGAGTAGATTAAAGTTAGCAAAGACAAATTACAAACATAACAAATTGTTCGGATTAACGATCTGTTACCTTGGTTCTTCTTCTCGTGAGCCTTGATCACTTCCTTATGCTTGAGGATACTGTCATTGAATCTAGTCGACCGATCTTCGATCAACTGGTCCTTTGCTTTGCATATCTCTTCAAGCTTTACAATGACATATCATTTCACCTTCGCTTCCTTTTTAAAGCTTTCCAATTCTATCAACCACGATAAGGAAGGAAATAAGAAAAAGAGAAAGTGAATATTTACAAGCAATAAAAAGAAAAGATTGGGAAGTAACCTACTTCTTAATTGAAGAATTTTTCTCCTCATGGGTCTTGAGAAGTTGTTTGTTCTCATTTAAGGTTGACCTGAATAGCTCCCTCTCCTTCTTGAGGGTATCCTCAAGCACATTCATGGTGCTTCCTAACCTGTAAATATGTTCGAAGGGTTATGAGAGAAAAATACTTCATGACCAGAACATGATGAGAAAACTCATTACTAGTTGTCAACTTGTCGGCGGAGGTTAGCCCTCCCCGTCTCGAGGGCTAATGAACGCCTGGTTTCTTCTCCAACCAGGGCAATTCCCTCTACCGTGTGCTAAAAAAATAGAAAAAGAAGAAACTCAAAGAAGTTCTGATAAGATCCAAAGTGCAATAAAAGTGATCTTAAGAACTTAACGAGACCGCTTTGTTAGCAAATGCGGAGTAGAATTCCTCAGGGTCAATCTTCAACTCGAGGTCCGACACCTTCCTTCACCAAAGATCCTCGAGTCTTCAGTTTTTGAAGATGTGGCCTCGATTAGGAATATCCCTCAGATGAGGAGACATCCCCATCACCAAAGAGCCTACGACCTCTGGTCCTCCTAAGAAGGAAGTATTTCTACTTCCCCCTCTTTGACCACCACTTGTCTGGTAGAAACATAAGTCTGCTGAGACTTCATATCTACTTCTGGATCCTTCAATGATGTCGGAGCCACCGAAGAATCCTTGGTCATAAATGCGACTGAAGTGGTACAAGCACTACAAAAGCACTAAAATATGAAAAGGGAAAAAGTAAGAACTTCAAGGCACAAGAAACCAAAAAAGGTATGACCGTTTAAAATTTCCTACGACTATCACATACCTGATTTTCTTTCTCTTGAAGTTGGACTACCCTAGAGCATAATCTAGAGCACTCGCTTTCCTCTTCTTCTTCTCAATTGATTTCACCAGTGTAGTATTGTAGGGCTGGTCGGACCCTTGGCACTTTCCGAGTGGATGCTCTCATCCTTGGTCAGTTCCTCCTCAGGGTGATGGGAGATTGCTTCTCCAATCTCCTACACCTCGTCTAATGGTCATGCTTCCTCTACCGCTGGAGCACTTGTCTCCACTGGAGTCGTAGAATTCTTGGGGGTGGCCACCAGGTCCTGAATCTCCTCGGTTGTAATCACCTCAGTGCTCACGATCAGTGGATCTACTGTCACTATGGGTTCCATGGTCATAGTACCACCGATCAGTGGCTTCTCCTTCTCTCCCACCATGTTAGCAACCGAGATAAGTTCGGTGCAACTTGTCCATTCTTCGTACAAGAGTAGGTGTGGGTTTGTAGGAAAAACTCTCAGAATCATAGTAAAAACCTACCTTCATGGAAATTTCTGCCTTCTTTTCAAGCACTCAGACGGTCGAAGGAGCATGAGATGATCCCGATGCCCCGTACAACTTCTTGATAATTCGTCGTTTCTTGGGGTCAGAGCAATCTTCTCCGTGCTTTTCTTCTACTCAGAGCCATCTGACTCAACCATCTACACATACCAAGAATGTTACGATACACTGGTTGGAAAAGAAAAATTCGGGTGAAGAGAGTCTTCTGTTACCTTAAGTCTTTTGATCCTATCCAACAGAGAGGTAACTGCTAGGATCAAAGGGACTTCTTTCTGCTGGGTTCCGCCTCGCAGATTGTCTTTACTCTCTCCTCTATCTTATCTCGAAAGGGGATAAGGCTATCAAATCAAAACAAAAGGAAGAACTTTGAGTCAGAAAAGGAGTACTAAACAAAAGAAAAGGAGTGCTAAACAAAAGACAATTCATCCAATTGAAGTTCTCGATGCTTATCTTTTGAGAAGTTCCTGGTCGTATCTTTCGCGCCTTCATACCACAACATGATATGATCGCGCAACTTCAAATGACTGATTCGACGCATGGTGAAATCCCTCATCATGTGCCACAAAGTCAACCTCTTCTCCTTGAGGTATAAATGTCCTCAACCCATCATTGTATTATCCCCTCCTCCTTTGAAGAAGACCTTCATTCTGGGTTCTCCACTACTATCTGTCCAGCGAAGAATATGTTGTCTTCTTTGCTAAAAATCTTGTAGAACCAGAGCTTCTTCCTTGATGACCATGATGATTTAGAGTACAGTGTGATGTACCCCCCCTCCACACAGAAGATAAATTTATATATCATGCTAGATTCTCCTATTGAGGTCAAGGAGTGATGAAAAGTTCAACATTCCTAAATTCACACTAATTTGTGGTGTCAAATATGTTGAAGGATGAGCTAATCGTCAACTTTTCTAAATAACTTAACTTTCATGGAAGCAAATAATTCAAATGAATCTCGATGGGTTATTTGCAGCATCAGTCAAGCAATTAATAGTGATCAAAAGTTTTGAACGAGACTTGTTAGGTTGATAATGTTGTGGATCTAATGCGAGCACTTTTAAGATATTTAAAGCTAGCTAGTACATGATTCAAGCTTCACAGAGATATCTCATTCCACGAATTCATCGCGCAGCTACCCCAAAATATTTGTAGATCAGATTGTTCTTTGTACCTAATGTTGTTCTTTTAATATATATATATATATATATATATATATATATATATATATATATATATATATATATATATATATATATATATATATATATATATGATGCATCTATCCAACAAAAGACTATATTGGAGTTTAAACCAGTTTATGCCAAATTGGCAAAAAGGGCAATGGAAACAGCTTCACTCTTTGAAGGTAAATAATAATTGGCATACCAAAATTTTACCTTTTCCTGTTAGCTCAAGAAAAAATAATTCGCTAAGAGAAATTTTTGCAATATTTTTATAGTTATAGAATAACTAACCATTAGCCTACCCTAACTTGTTGGGACAAAAGACTTTGTTGTTGTATAGAATAACTAACCATTGGCATCAACTAATAGATGCTTGAGAGGCATTTCTTCTTTATCTTTGACCATCGAGGACAATACCCGTCAGTTTCTATCTCTCAAGTGTCCTCTATTTCTTGGGTGGCACCGATCTCTTCTACAAGTTGTCTTGCTAATCTTTTCAATGATTACATCTCCTCATATTCATCTCTTCCACTTCTATCATCACGATCATTATCATCATCACCCTTGGATGAGGTTTCCTTAAACTCATCATGTTCATCATATCATCATCACTTTCTATAAATTAATCCACATCATACACTGTTGCCATCTTTCCTCTTTTCACCTTCTCCTTTCTTCCACCACGAGAGAGCCTCCAAATTGAGTTTTGATGGCGTATTTCATCAAAAACGATCCAAGATGGGCAACATCCCTCATCCAAAATCATGTTTGATTCACTCATGGACTTATTCAGCCAATCCATAATTAGGTTTGCTTGATCAAATATTGTGGCATCTATCATTATTGCACATGGGTCAAGGTCCTTTTGTTGGTCATTGTATTGTAGTATAGAATATAGTGGCCCCACTGCATCTACGATCCACTTGAGTCTGCACCACCAGGTACTACTTATCAATTTTTTTCTACATAAGCATATTCAGAATCACTTCTCCAATCATTGTCCTTCCATTCTTCTGACACCATCTACTATCAAAACTTGTCTTTCCTATCCCAGAAACTTTGGAGGAAAATGAATATAGTTCTAAAGCAGGAGGCATTGGGTCGAATCAACTCCTCGCATATCTTCTTCTTCATCTCGTCATGCATCCTGCTATGGTTGTAGAAGAATATGCAAACCCGTTTGGCACTTGTCACCACTTTTGCAATCTATGAGAATTTACCAATGTCTTTCAACAAAATGATGATAGTATGACCTACACATGGTTGCCAAAAAATATGGGGGTACTCGCTGATGAGTTGGGCACATGCTTTTTTGTAGTTTGATCTATTGTCTATGACAATTTGCATAACTAACTTGTGCCCAATCTCATCGACAACCACTCGCTTAATCTCTATGAATAGAAAAAAGAAGACAACATAAATCAAAGTACATGAGAACAAAAGACAAATAGAATTACTAGTAGATTTCTCATCACATGCATTTGGATTTGACCGGTTGCATTGATGGACTTATGGAAGAACATATTCTCATCACAATACACCATGAATTGATGATGCACATTGTGGTAGATTCTGTCCATGAGTCACACATGACAGTCACACTAAATTGATCCTAGTCTCTTTTGAATTTCTCGACATACACCTTCATTTCCTTATAGTTGGTTTGCAAATATGTCCCATCAATTTCAGACCGTTTAGGGAGGTGCTCCACCGGACCTAGATCTTGAGTCGCCCTCAATGCTACTCGAAAGTAAGGGCAATTAGCCTTCCACCCAGGAATGTCATTAGCATGAAACCATTTTGTCTAAACTTGGCCATGTTTTTCTTTGGATCCCTTGTTCATCATAATGTCAATCCTAGACTGGTTGGGTCCTCTGCCACATGCCAAGTTTGAATCAAATGACCCGCCACCACTACCATTTCGACCAACCCTAGCATTGCTAAACATGATGTCAATCCTTTCACTAGGACTACTACCAACACCACTACCACTGCCACTCCAAGAGCCATGCTCAAATGTACCACCCCTCTTCTCCGCTGCATGTCGAAACTGAAGATCTCTCAATGATCTCGATAATGCCAACTATATTCAGCCCTCTTCATCACCAGGCACGTCAATTACTCCAATTTGTTCTATGTTCTCCATAAGCTCACATTCGAATATGAGGTTGCACTCTTTTTCGTCTCTTCTCTTTTGTTTCCACTAATCCGGGTCTTCCTCATTGCATTACGCACTTCTCGTGGCACACTTTCATAAGCTCACACTTCACCTATTACCCCAGCCAGATGCTCCCTTAGCCGGGTTGCACCCCCACAATGCTTCGCCCATGATACTTACATGTAAAGCCTTGGGTGCCAACTCTGCTACCATGATTTCACACATAGTTAATATATCCGATGTTCACATGTCCTGCATTTCCATGACTACAAAATTGAATTAGCACAAGAAACAACTTACCATGGTGATAAATAGAGCAAGTGACTTGCGAGCTTATAGTTAATATCCAGTATATTGATAGCACACACTATGCTATTGTGATAAATAGCAAAATTCACACAAGAAAGAGAATGATTACATGGTA
Source organism: Bonia amplexicaulis (assembly GCA_036346245.1). NCBI lineage: Eukaryota > Viridiplantae > Streptophyta > Magnoliopsida > Poales > Poaceae > Bonia > Bonia amplexicaulis. Next base: position 6,480,085 of record CM070753.1, read on the forward strand.
AATATAATTTATATTTGTAATTCTGCATAACTACTACTCAAAAGAAACTCATTCCAATTTTTAGACAAATGTTAGAACAATTTTTTGATAGCAAGAATCATTTCGACATGATATGCTAGCTTCACTAATCAAAGCTTCAAAGCACCAATCAATCCAGAAAAAAGAGCATCTTTTAGAATCATCCAACCTTCCATAGCAGTCAATGGAGCAGGTTCATCCACATCTACAGTCGCTCCCCGTCCAGCGCTGGTGGTGTTGGTGAAGCAACCCCTTCCACTCGACCACTCCTAACATCTACATCCCTGCCGTAGCCGTTCCCACCACTTGCCATGCCATCGCTTATGCCATCTATGGTGGTCTCCCTGCCACAAGTCGTGCAAGTAATCGATGTCGGAGGAGCATAGTGGGTGAAGAGACACACCTAGAGCTCGTAGTCTACAGTAGGGCTGACTATCGAGCTTAACGAGCTATTGTTAAGCTTCTTTTGATATTAATATAGTTCATTAGAAAATTATTTTATTTATCATTTAAGTAATTATTTTAAATTCGAGCTAACGAGCCACGATCGAGCCGAGCTTCGTTAACCTTTTTCCACTCTAAATAGATTCATTTTAATTTTGAATCCATTAATTATTGTAATTGGAGCAATTTTAATTCGAACCTTGATGAGCTTTTTTGCCGGCTCTAGTCTGCAGTGAGGATGATGTTGGACATCTTGATGTCCCGGTGGATTATCCTCCGCGTGCAGACCTTGTGGAGGTACCGGAGCCCCCGCGCTATGCGGTGCGGCAGGGATCTTGAAGCCGTCGTAGGTTGTGAACGAGCTTGTCGCACGGGATGCCGGGCGCACTGCTGCCTGCTGTTGAGCTCGTTGTGCGGGATGTCGGGCGCCGCGCTGCCTGCTGCTGCGCCGCCTCCTGCTGATGGAGAGTCGGGGGAGATTTGGGAGGTGTGCCGCCGTCGATTGTGGAAGACTGGAGGCAGTGGAAGCTGGTGCCGGGCGGCTGCTATTGCTCTAAACGGATGGGGAATTGGTGAGGAGGTAGGACAAGGGCGCAAGGCAAATGCTGGTGTGGGTCTGTGGGCTGTCACCTATGGTCTGTGGGAAGTGTTTGTGCTATTGGGCTGTATGTGTAGCTGGATCTAAATTCAAATGGCAACGAATTTATTCGGCCGAATTGATTTTATTTCGAAGGGTAACGGAATGACCGAAAAAAACAAAATTTTGGTGAAACTTCACCGAAATTGTGAACCATGGCCTGCTATCGTCTGCTCAATGGCGCCGTTCGCGCTTCACGTCGCACTGACGCACCTGCTGGTGAACGTGCTCGGCATGGGCCTCGCCGGCGCGTCCGTCCCCATCTCCGCCACGTTCTGGGTCTCCTGCCTGATGCTGCTCGTGTACGTGCTGCCGTCCGAGGTGTTCAGCGAGACGTGGAAGGGGTTCTCCGCCGACGGGTTCAAGTACGTGCTGCCCGCCGACGCTCAAGCTGGCCACGCCGTCCGCCGTCATGGTCTGGTCAGTACGTACATACTGCGCGCCGTTATTTCATGATGTGCACGTGCGCGGATGTAACGACTGACGCGTTTACTGCATGCATGCAGCTTGGAGTACTGGGCGTTTGAGCTCCTGGCCTGTTCTGATCGCCGGCTTGCTCCCGAATCCCACAGTGAGCACGTCGTTGACCGCCATGTGGTACGTCACCCTGGACTGATGAAGCTTCAGTAGAGCGCTGTTCCATCATTTGGACGTAGATCATGATTCGCGAAACAGATCGACTTCACCAATGTAACATGATCACGTACGGGTTCAGTGCCGCTGTGAGGTACTGCCCAGTTTCAGAGTTCAGACCAATTCCATGTTCTTCTGCTGTCTGCTTGAACTCTTGTTTCCTTGTGTTATGGTGCTCGCGCTGCATGCATTCCTCGCACCTTGCAGCACCTGGGTGTCGAGCGACATCGGGGCCGGGAAAGTGGACAGGGCGAAGAACGCGGTGACGGTGACGATGGTGCTGTCGGTGTTCCTCGGCGTTTCCTCCATCCTGCCGCTGGGCTTCGGCCACGACCTGTGGACAAGCCTCTTCAGCGGGAGCCCGGTGATCGTGGCGAAGTTCGCCGGCACCACGCCGCTCATGATGATCTCCATCGTGCTCGACTCCGCGCAGGGTGTCCTGTCAGGTGAGATCAGCTATCTATCTATCTAGCTAGGCCTACTGCCAAAATTACCTACTTGACTAGATCATTTCTCTCTTACATTTCACAGATACAAATTAGAAATTACGTTGAAAACGCGTTTTCCGTGGCATGGAAGGCGTGTCGAGGGGCTGCGGGTGGCAGCATCTGGCTGCGATGACAAACCTGGTGGCGTTCTACTCCATCGGCATGCCGCTGGCCATCCTCTTCGCCTTCAAGCTCAAGCTCTACACCAAGGTAAGTAATGATCAATCAACGATGTGTTCATAAATCATAAGCCAATGCGGCAAGCATGCAACTCGTATCGGATGAAAGAAAGCTGGAGTGCTGAAACACTACTAACTGAACTGAACATTTTCTTGCAACTTTTTTGCAGGGTGTGTGATCGGGTCTGTGTACTGTACGGGTTTTTGGAGTTGCATGGCATGGCCAGAGTGTGAACTGTGAAGTGCGAACTAATTGAACTACTGGTAAGCCCTGCACTGTAGTTTTTACTGTATCTTTTAATGGATTTCAGCCTGAGAAAGATCGCGCTTGCTATGCCAAGCAAGGACTTAGCTAGAGCGAGTGGGCGTTTCTTGTGAATTAAATGCAGACTGAATTGATGTATCTCTTCCAGTTGTTTTTTTTCCTTGTCTGAGTGGCGCTTTCATGTTATCCGTTAAAGCAAATCGGGTTATCAGAGGTCTATTTGGCTGAGTTGAAAGTTCTCCGATGAACTAATTTACTGGTTAAGGTATGTAAGACCAAAACCCAAATACATCTTCCATTGTTCTGACTACCAAGCTTATTTTGAGAGCTTTGGTCCGCTCGTTTCTGCTTCAGTTTCTAACTTATTTTTCACTATTAATAAATTTCGTCTTTTTCTGAACTTTTGTCTTTTTTAGCTTTTTTGCTGGTTCTTTTTTTCCGTATTTGTTTTAAATTTTTTTAAATTTAATTACGCCAAATAAGCTACCTTTAGCTACAGTGAAATTTCAGCCGCTACAGTGCAATTTCAATTATAAGCCACAGCTTTTCATCCTAAAATAAAATATTCAACCAAGGAGGAGAGACAAATGTGGAAGCACCAACCGGGAATTCTGGAACCTTCTAGACAATTCTAACATGCTAGTACTACTTTATTTCGCGCATACAGGTTGGCTCGTAGAGATCAGTCGCTATAAAATGAGTAGCAGGTAATGTTGAGCCTGAACAAACTATTTAGCTTATTCCTCAGAACTGTAGCTGAACGCTCACCAACAATAATTCGGATGGCGACGTCCAGAGATTCTTAAGTACCGATCCTTGTCACGTTGGGTTTGCTTGGGCGTTCATTAGGGAGCATAACTCATGGCCGTTCGCAACCAATTTCCATTTCTCTTGTGACTTTGCAAGTGGTCAATCAAATCCGATTGATTGTCATCGCTCGTCGGCCGCGATAGGGGCCATCACAAAACATTCTATTTTCTGACCAGGCATTTTTCTTTTGGGTTAACATACCAGAAAATTACGAGGCATATCATGTAGTTAAAACATTCTAACCACACGATTTTCTAACCAGGCATTTTTTTTTTGGGTTAACATACCAGAAAAAAATTAACTTGACAATTTTCGTGCGTCCTCCATCTGTCCGTCCATGCCCCCGCTCCTCACAACCCCTTACAGGAATCCAACACCGCTTCCCTCCCGACAGGGATGGATCTACAGTAATTTATGGGTGTTCAACTAAACACCCATTTTTAAAAAACAATCTAGTATATATAAGATATAATACATATACATGTATTTAATTGGTCCAAAATAACTATTTCGTAGCCTCAGTCCATCACTATTCAATTATTCATCCTTCAGCCGGCCAGCCCAACGCGGAAACGCAGCAGCGGCCTAGGTGCCCAGCCCATTTTTGCACGTGCGTGGCGATAGAAGCGGCTTGGAGTCGGCGTGACGGCGTCCACCCCCATCCCCATCTTGCCCGAGCAGTCGAGCCCGACTGCCCCCGATTCGTTCCCCAATCCCTAACCCTAGCAGAGCAGTAGCCCACGTCTACCGCACCTCCGGCCCGCCGCCGGCGTCGATCTGGCTCCGCACCGCGCGACCGGCCGACCACGCCTCTAGCCCTCCGCTCCGAGGGCACCGCGACACCGCCTGGAGGTTAGATCTGGGCTCCGGTTCCTCGCCTTCGGCCTCCGCTCCATCGGCACCGCACCGCGTAGCCACCGCAGGCCGCGTCACCTCCAGCGCTCTGGGCTCTGGCTCCGCACTGCACGACCGGCGTCCGACGACTACGCCTTCGGCCCTCCGCTCCGCCGGCACCGCGACACCGCCCGGAGGCTAGATTTGGTCTCCGGCTTTGTGCCACCGCCACATGACCGGCGACCACGCCCGACCCTCCACTCCGCGCCTCCGGCACCACGCCGCCACTACAGGCCACGTCACCTCCAGCTTTCTAGGCTCGGCTTCACGCCGCTGGCCGACGTCCGACGACCGCGCCTTGACCGTCTGCTCCATCGGCCAGCCGCTGCTCTCCACTCCACTGTGGCGCCCGACCGCCGTCCAACAGACAAAGAGCCGGCTCACTGGCTCCGGCCTCCGGCGACCGGTGAGTATTCTGTACCTGGCTAGAAGTGGCGGACAATTTATGGTTGATGGTTCCAATTTGTAAATGACTTGGTAGTATGGTGATATGGTCTGAACTCTGAAGTCTGAACTCAGTGAACTGTCAAAAACTGAAAATGGCAATGATCAATGATGTGAGTCATGTGAGTGTGTGACTATGGTCTGAAAATGTCAACATGTCCAGATGACTAGATTCAACCATACTGCGGTTACTACCAATGTACCATAGAACTTGTAATTGGTTGATGCATCTTCCATTTCAACATGCACACTTCATTATTGATATGCGTAGAGATAAAAGATTTAGAAAAGTGCTGAGCTCTCCATTATGCTTGTTCAAACAAAGAAGAACCTCAATTATGCAATTATTTACAACATCTCAAATTGGTGCTCATTCTTCCCGTAGTAACTGCTAGTGTGAATAGAGTGTTTTCTTCAATGAATTATGTGAAGAACAAGCTACAAAATAGAATGCGAGAACAATACCTGAATGACTGCTTAGTTACATTTCTTGAGCGAGAATTTTTTCTGCAAGTTAAGAATGATGACATTATATCATGCTTCCAAGGCATGAAGCATCGCTGAGTTAATTTGTCAACTTTTGCAATTATTTTATAATTTCTTTATATTATTTGAGATATTATCCCCAGTATGAACAATTGTATGTTAACTATTGATACTGTAGATCTTTATATTTTGTACTGAAAAATACTTTTACAACTTCGAACACCCATTCTGAAATTCCTGTGTCCGCCACTACCTCCCGATCCTGACCCCTCGCACGATCCTCTCTTGCTGGCCTCCTTCCGCCCACTTCGCCGACTTCCTCGTCGTTGCATCCCCAAATCATATGACTCTTCTCCGTTGTGGGCCGCCGTTCTTGTTCCCTTTACCCTCTCTCCACCATCGCACCTGCGCGATTCGCCCGCCGAGCTACCCAGGGTGGTACTATTTGGGGTGAGGCCGTTGTCTTCGTTGCGCTGGCCTGGGTTGCCGTGTCACCGCATCCTTGGTCGTCTTCACCGTCATGGCCGTTGCCCCCCTTGGTTTCCCTCAAAGGAAATGTGACACCGCCCTCCAGCCCTCTATAGCCCAGGCCGTAGGTGCCTCCTCTTAGATGGTCTGCAGGTGCTTGCAACAAATCGATAAATCTATTTCTTTTGTGATCTCACTCTTTGTATTGAAGCAGTGGTAAAAGAGGTTTGTTTGTATTCCTCACTTCTTCTTTTGTTTTTGGTAAATCCTTATACTACCAAACGTGAGATATGTGCTGCCGAACGTTCTCGCCGTCACCGCTCACCTCGCCAGCGGTTGTGCTGCTTGTGCTCCTCGGGCCATCATCTCCCATCATGTTGTCAATGGTATGTTGCCTCCTTGCTGCATCGACACTGGCGGTGTAAGCAACTACGTTAGGAATGTGATCATCGGTAGCCACCCACTTGGTGCCTTACCTATGCTGCCCAAAATCCAAGGCTGCCTTCTGATAGTGATATTCCTAGAGGCAATCACGAAGATGATTGTATCACTTTTATGTTTATGATTTTTTTAAATAATATATTGTTTTGTCCCGTGAATAAATATCTTCTGTATTGATTAATAAATATGTGACTTGTTCACAGAACTCTTTATTCATGTTTTGATGTTATTCTAAACTATCCTAATGTTATATCATTTTATGGGATAATTATGATTTATAGATTAGCACATGTATTGATTGATGTTTATATTTCATGGATCATGGATATGAGGATATTAAATTAATAATATTGGCACATGTTAGAGAATATGGTATTGGATTGACCCACCATGAGATATTGTTGAAATCATTATGTTTTTATGTGTCATCAGTTGGTCTCAAGCAATGATAATGTATAATCTTTGTACCTGAGATCAATATAGTTTTTGACGTGTATAATAGTGCAATTAGGAGGCTGTCAAACACTACTCTGTAACTGAGTAGTTATAAAAATAGCTTTAGGGTATGCTATGAAGCATACAAAGGAATGTGACTAGTCGGATATGGGATTTGCCCCTTCTACATAACAATAGAGATATCTTTGAGTCTCTCGATGTGGTCAAATAAATGAAGTGCATGCCATGCCACAATTGATCGAATAATCGACCGCATGAATTTATCTATCACTAGATCGAAAAAAGATTGAACAGTCCATAGATGACACGTTTCTCACCTAGAGTTCGATAGATATCATGAGACAAAAGAAGAATGCGTAAACATGTTATTTAGTCTGACCAGATACGAACTAGTCTGGTATACTGACTGGTCGTGAGCTGATCAGACATATCACAAACTAGTCTGTGAATTGGTCGTACGAAGACATGGACTGGTCGTAACTAGATGCGAACTGGTTGTAAGGAGTTACGAACTGACCGTGAATGACTAAGACCTAGTTGCATATCATACTGCATTAGGTTCATCTGGTTTGATCTTTGTGTATATTTAGGGGTCAATATGTTCTGTCAGGGACCACTGCCAACTAGTGATTGGAAAGGTGTTTTCGAGTTACAATCAAGTATACAGGAATCTACAGGGTCATACACTTCACGAGTTGAAACAATAAGAGTCCAAGTAGGATACAATCTCTACTCGTATTGGATAAAGATCTGGTCGGAGACTCTCTGAGTAGGATACAATCTCTATTCATGATGGATAGAGATTTGATCGAAGGCTCTATATAAAGGTGTGTGTATATGGTTATGGAAAAGACATAGAGAGATCGCACCACCCACTGAAACCCTAGCCACCTCCTTTCGAAGGTTCTGTTGTGAGCGCTAGTGCTAGCACACTAGTACATGGTATCCCATACCTAGACATGTGGACTTTCGATAGAGGCGTTGTTGCGACTGCAGCGGATAGGACGATCCAAGGAGAAGACAATCGGCTTGTGGAGATCGAGTATCGCTAAAGGATTATCGGTTTTTGTTGATCGCTATTCAAAAACAATGGACGATCGATTACTTCTACTACATTGAGACGTGTTACGTTGAATCGGGCTATTTCAACTCTTCTTTCGCTATCCTACATGTTTAGTGGTAATGATCCATGATCTCTTACTTGTATGACTTCCTAGTTTACATGATAGAAATTTTAATTTGCACTAGTGTAGCCTACCCGTAATCACCAGCACCTTCGAGATACCGATGAGGTCATTAGTATTTCGCTTGGTTGACGTCTTCTCTTTTGTATGGTCTAATTGTGGCTGATTATGATGTGCATTTCATGCTTCTTCGTGGTTTATGTTTCTGCTTTGGACTTCGGAGGAGTGGTGGTCATTAGTGAAGCATTACCTTTTTTTCTAGAGTTCATATGCTGTATTAGTTTGGCTTGACAATGAGGGAGCTTTTGCATGTTTGATTACAGACCAGAAGTTCATATTGCAGATCTCAGTTTGCCTCCATCACTTACTCCTTCTATTATTAAGGTGTAGTTGTATATTTAATCAAACAAAGTTCTTTCTTATTAGTTATTTCACAAACTAGCACGGTGCCCCGCGCACCTACTCAGACATTATTCTTAGAGTATATTTAATTGGTTTAGCCGTATATATGTGATGGATAATAAAGGAACTACATGCGAAAAATAAAGTGTTACAGATTACATGAAAGAATTAAAATATTATAATTTTTAGAATGTTATCAATTCGATTTAATTTTCATGGTTGTAGATTTGGTTTCATTTGTGATATTAATGTATAGTAGTATATGTTAAAACAAAAAATATATATTATATCTTTATGAGGAAATACTTGTTATTTATAATTTTTAGTTGACGCCTCTAATAATAGAGATAATAATTGTACCCATATTGATATAATTAAAAGAATGTAAATTATAATGGATGATTAGGGTCATGAGTTGTTAATCATAAGAAGGTCTACCTAATTAAGAGTGAGATGTTTTTCTTTTTGTCAGATTCTTTTGTCATCTCTACAACTTAAAAAAATAAGTTGGTGAGTGCTGAATAATGTGTTCTCTATCTCCTCCCACATCTCCTCTCGTGTCCTCTTCTACTCTAAAAAATCTCTGACAAAAAATCACCCTATAATAAACAAATTAACTACTATTTTTTTTGCCTCCCACAAATTCCTTTTATGTAGGTCTCTGTTATCCTTCGTATCTTTCTGCTTTTCAGTCACAACCAACGAATAAGGTTGCAACAGACATTGATATTGCTAAGTCATTTCATTTATCACCGTCGAGTGAGGCCACCTCTGCTGACCCTAATATGGCCCAATTTGGCCACATACGACATGACAATGCCAATGCTTGGCTGAGAACATGGTATAAGCCAAGCTCAATAGCGACGCCTAGGGTGGAGCTTGATAAGGCGCTGCGGCGGAGCCGAGAGCGTAGCACAAGCCAAGCAACATCAACATCAACATCAGTTTAACATATTGGCTCATATGATTGCAACACATATGCATTAAACAAGTAATCGTTATGTGTGATTATAGTATAAATATAATAGCAGAAGAAGCTGCCAGTTCTTGATAAAAACCATGGTTTCCTCCCCCCGCCCCCCACTGACTCTATCAACATTCTTTTCTTAAGCCACTGAGGCTCTTTTGTTTGCTATATCTGAAACCTTCAATTCGTATATGGTTATATTCTTTTAGGTTTTTAGCTTCTCCAAAAGTTAAAATAAAAGGGACGATTTCTTAAAACGGATTCTCCAAATAACTTTTTGAGATAAAAACTATATGTATCATCTATATCGATATCTCTGCTATCTGCTATCGTCTGAAAAAACACAAAAAGGCCGTAAGCTTTAGTACAAAAGAACAACCGGTCAGCATTTGTCTTTCCCCGCTGTTGCATTGAACAGCAGGGCCCCAACTTGCCATACCCTAACTCTAGCGCTTTCCCTGACAGGCGGGCCCGGACGTGGGGCGGCCGCGCCTGAGGCAGCTGTTCCCACCCAGCCCCCCGCGCCAACAACCCCACCCCCACACGGAAATCCCCACCAGCAAGCGTTGCTTGGCGTCTGCCGAAACGAAAGTCGCCGTCGCCTCGCCTCGCCTCGCCGTCATCTCTCACCCCCGCCCGTTTGACCCCTCCCCTTCCGTTCGCTCGTTCCCCTCTCGCTTTCCCGTCCCCTCGCACCAACCAACCAGCCCCCGTGCTCCCCGGAGCGGTTGCGGTTGCTTCGCCGGGCCGCGTCCTGCTCGTCCGCATGTTGGCGTCGCCTTCGTGGTGAAGCCAGCGCTGCCCGATCGGAAGATGGGCCCCACCGCCGCCGTGCTGAGGGCCGCTGTGGTGGGCCTGGTAGTGGTCAGCCTCGCCCTCCCGCCTCTGGCCGCCGCGCTGCGGCCGCTCAGGGAGCGCGTCGCCTCCGCCGGCGCCGGCGCCTCCTCCGGATCGTGGGGCGATGAGGTGAGAGAGATGCTGTTCGATTGATGGGCCTGGAAGTTCTTCCAATGTTTACTCCAGGGTTTTAGGCGAATTGGATTACAGTAATCAAAGTGAAGCATGCGGGAAATATGCTTTTTTGGGGGGTCTCAATTTTGGTGGCTGTAGATGTAATTTTGCGGGCTTACTGCTTATTCCCCCTTGCGCTACAGTTCGATGGAAACATATAGGTATTGGGTTTCATGGTGCGAAAGCAAAACTGGCGTCTAGGTTTGGGAGTCAAATTAGGCTTATCTACTCCGGGTAGTCGTTCTAATTGGATGGCCTGCATGTTTAAATTTAATTGACAGCACCAAACGATCCCAGTAGTGGTTGGAGTGTAGTCTAGGAAGTAGGGAGCACTCCATAGGTCCTGATGTTTCAACTCATCGAGCAAGTGATTCGACGAGGAAAAGAATGGTGGCTTCCATGGGTTTTCTCCCATTTATGATGTTAGGGTTGTCAGCTGACTACAGTCCTGGCTTTACCAGCGTCTGTTTATCTAGGACTGTTAATTCTACTTGTATGTATGCAACCGAGCTTGTTGCTCATGATCTACATGTTTTATTGCAGCATGCGTTTTTCAAGAGGGATGAGAATGAGATAAGTCAGTATTCATGGAACATTACAGGAACATATAAAGGTAACTTTTTTCCTTTTTTTTGCCATAGTTTTACAGTAGTTATATTTGATCTGTCATTTTATTAGAAAGTTTTTTTTTGTCCCAGCAGCCTATGCTATAGCGTTAACTTGTCTTTCCCTTGACAACTTTGTATTACCAGTGCACACATTAGGATGAGTAGCTACCTTAAGGTCTCGAGGAATTAAGTATGTTATGTTGGCTACTTGCAATTGTATGATTTGAAGCATGGGAGGATGTCTTTAATTCATGGAGTTCAGTATGTTGTGCCGAAATTTTAGGCATTGGCATGATTTTTTGTTGAGTGCTAACAAAATTTTCTTTAGAAGTTAAGAATAGGCTTGTTTATTCGAGTCACATCATACAACTCAGTGGCGTCATATCATCTTTGCAGTTATTTCTTTTACTTCAAATCCTAAATTATGACATTTCCTCACAATTTTGCTGTTGCTGATTTTCTCTGAATGTTGTTTAGTAGTCTTCCTTGTGCCTAATGCATTGCTCATGTTTGCATGTTTTAATGCCTAGATCTGTCTTGCTTCGTAGGATCAGTTTGCGGTTTATTTGTTGTGCTGTGGAATCTAGTTAGTTACAGTTCATGCTAGATTTTGCTGTTATGGCTCCAAAAAAGGCGCTTTAAGTATTTAAAATGACCAAAAATAGAAATAGAAGTGCTTTTGAAAATCAACTGTAAAACCAAACAGAGCCTTAGTCATTGGCTTGACAATCCCAGCAAATGCGACCTTATGTTCTTGTCTTAACATTCATACAGCACGTCCATATATTGTGTGGTTTACGCTACATGCATTATTCTTTTGAACTATAGTTGCGAAACAATATAAATAAAATGCACACATAACACTTCCTTTTTCTGAATTTACCTTATTCTTGTTTTGCTGTGTATAGGATACTACTGCTTACTATGTTGGTGCAATTTATAAATAACATTACCATTTTATGGTTCAGGAAGTTGGAGCTTTGCTGTTGCGTCAAATGGATCTTCTAGGTTTCTTGAGTTTGTGAAACCTAAAGGTGACTCAGTTTTGGAACTATTGAGTACACCAACAAAGATAAGTGGGGTACATCATGTTCAGGTAAAGCAAGCTCCTTTTCTTATGGCTTCCTTTACCGTGCGAAAGGAAATGTTACCCTGTAGTCACCAGTGCCCCCCATGTCTACCAAAATTTCTTTTGTCATTCTAGTTTAGCCTTGTTTGTTAATATGTGAATAAAATGTTCTCGTGTAGTCACCAGTTTCCTCCCATGTCTTAACTTTTATTGTCATTGTAGTTTAGCCTTATTTGTTAATAGATCACTCAATTTTTGCATGCCCAACCCAAGTTAATTATAACCATGGATGTTATTGCAATCTTGATCATTTTCCACTGCATGCTCTGTGGATCACTTTGCTTACCATGGGATGACAGGGATCAATTACATTCCACAATGTTATTAACAATGCCCATGATCATGGAGTTGCTCAAATAAGGTTGGAAGGCTTGTATATATGGCCTTTTAGACAACTTCGAATGGTAGCTAGCAGGTACATGTTTATCTTTCTTGTATTCTTTTTCCTTGTAAGTTGTAACTAAGGAGCTTTGTTTTACCATTCAGTCTTTCTGCCTTTGAATTGTATTGTGTGCTGTTAATTATGTCCACTTCAAATACAGAGATTCATATATGTTCTACTGCAAAACACTCCAAAAGTTATAAAAATGCCACTCCAAAAAAAATTATATATTTATGCTACTTTGCCCAGCTAAAGACAAGTGTATGCCTGAAACTAAACCTAGACATCTCTTAGTTCCCAAAGTTCAAAGTTGAGCCCTCGACAACCACCCTTGGCCAACAAGTGTGGCCCCCACAGATCTTGCACTCCAAGTTCTAGGCCTCCTGACTCCTTAGCCAGTGTGATTCACATGGTTTGCAACAAGTCAGCATATATCTATGGTTATTATGAACATACATTTCATGTTCAGTGACTTCAGTGCTACTATTTTTTGTGTCGATGTTTTATATCATGCAAGTGGAAATGCATGGGCTCACATTGCCCATGCTGGATTAATAGTATTCTGAGCCGGAGCAATGAACCTATTTTAGTTGGTTACATCCTTGACAGGTCCTTGTTTTTTCTGTGTACTATAGTGCCGTAGTGTGTAACTTAATTTTAGTAATATAGTAGCTGTAGTTTATCTTTAGTTATTGACTTATTGTGAGGGCAATGGTACATCGTTTCTTTTTTGGTAGAGTGACATATTTACATGTCTGTGTTTTAGTGGCATTTTTATTATTGGAGTATTCTGTTGCGGCATATATGCATATTTCTCATTTAAATGCAAGTATTTCATAGACCCTCCTTTTGCCATATGATCTAATGCAGCTGTATTAAATTTTTTTAGTGGTGCAGACAGTGTACCACTTCAAGAAGAGAATTACTTATCGAATCCATACCATTTGGTAAGCAGAATAATTTGACTTGTTTTGACATGGTGCTATTTTCATTGCATATCTTACAAAATACTATCTAGCTTCTTGAGCTTTCAGAACATTCCACTATCCAGCGTTTTTTATTAGTTGTCTTTATATGTGCATGCTTGTGAAATATACTCTTACCTGCTAATTTTGTATCAGCTACGCATTTTCTCCTCTCAAGTGTTCCAAGAATCTTCTGAAGAGAAGAATCAAAGGAAGAATTGTAAGATTCGATTTCTACACTGAATATTACCTACCACCTGATGCGATTTTAATGTGTGCTATTTCTTCCTTATCAGCTCTCACATATGACATGGAGAAACACTGTAACATAGAAATAGCTGCTAAGGTGGTCCGTGTGTCTTCTAACCTAAATGGTATTGTTAAATTCATTTCCCACTAGTTCGTAATTTGTGCATCATCAAAATCTATGTGTGCATATGCTAAGCTTTCTGTTGGTCATTTCTTATCTTTCAATAACATCTAAATAGTAACTGCTTTTGTAAATACCTGTTCTTAAACAGAAGGAGAGCACGAGAAGTACCGATTGGAGGGTTTGATGGAGAGTCCAGCAGTGGATGATGATGGAGAGTGCTTCTCACCTATCCTAGTTAATGCAACATCATTGAATGTTGAAGTTTATTACAACAAAGCAGTCAACTATACACTGATGGTCACTTTTGTATCCTTTGCGACTGTTTGACTTTCTTTTGATCCTATCCTTCTTGGTCTGTTCTCCCTGTGAATTCCTTAATTGGAGTATACTAGATTTCGTTCCTCCAAGTTTTGCTGCTGATTAGACAAATGGAACATAGCAACACCCAGTCTGTAAGTATTCATTTTCCCTTTTAGGAATCTGCTTTTTAAAGTAAAACTATGACATCTTCCTCTAGCTTTAAATGACTTCCAAGCTTCCAGTTTTTTATGTACATCTGTATTGCTCACAGGGAGCTGCTAAGGTTTCTATTTTTATGATTGGGCAACAAGCTATCATGGATGCGTATCTTTGTCTGCTGCATCTGACGGCTGGGATATTGGTTGGTGAGTCTTATGACTTGTCAAATATGTTTGCCCTTTTTTCTCTACCTATTCTTTTGTGAGAACTGCTACTGCTGCTAACTCGATCTTTGCTGGTTAAAAAAAGGAAATTTTGGCTCAGTAGTACTGCAAAGATGTATAAATTGGAAAAATATTTAAGTGTGAGTATGTGACACTGACAAGTTGGCCCTGGCGCCACTAGTCAGTGACACACTGATGCTATATTCCAACTTGCATGATGCTTGTAGTCTCGCTGAACAATTTGCCCCTTGAAAATGTGGTCCATTAATATTTCTGTGAAAGTCTGATAATGTCATTTGGTTTTATTTTCTATTAAATTCGTTCCCCGTTGGTTATTCCATGTTTAATTGATAGCTTTTTGTTGAAGAATTAAATACCTACAATGGAAATCTGAGCTAAAGGCAAATAGTGTGTATATTATGATTTTATTATACACTACTTATTAAGTAGAGATTGTGAAAAGTGATTTCACACACTAGCTTGATCAAAGCCATATCCAACAGCACAGACCTGCCAAGTATGCTAACCATCAGTGAAGTATCATCAACAAAACCCAAGATTGGTCTGTGCCACTGATGCTGAGATACCTGAAAATTAACCTGCAATGCTATTAGTCACAATATTAACTAATGGGACTGCTTAGCTTTTTATTTCCCACTTTGGTGTTCTGTTTATGAAATTGAGGGCTTGTTTGATACGGCTGCGGCTTATGTCTTTTGGCTGAAATTTTTGAATTTTAGCTGTTTGCGACAGAGATTATGGAGAGAGTGATAGTCGCTTGCGATTTTGATTGATACAGATGTTAGGCTTTCAACGTGTACTACAATTAACTTGGAAAGTTAGGTACTGTAGCAAAAATCAAAAGCCGCTTTTAGAAGCCGTAAAGAATAGGGCCTGAATTGTATGGCAGCTTATTATATTTGAAGTTCTGTCAATGTCCTGCGAGATTTGTTATTGGCTTTAACATTTTCATTACATGATTTGACTTTCTACAGAGTCTCTCTTTAACGCCTTTGCAACAGCTGCCTTCTTCAAGTTTGTCGTATTTTCTATTTTTGAGATGAGGTATCTCCTTGCTATATGGAAAGCAAGTAGGCCATTGAACAGTGGAGAAGGTTGGGAAATAATGAGGCGAGAACTATCTGTTCTTTACAGCCGCTTTTGTAAGTACTAAGTATCGTCTGGTTTCTTCACGTTTTCTTAAGAATCATGCCAGTAGGTCAACCTCTTCCAACCAACATAGATTGTGCACAAGAGCATGATTATTGCCATCTGTTTTTAACTATTAGAACTTACATGTGCATGTAATCTGGATCTCAAGAACTTTAACATCGAGTTCCTAGAACCAGTGCTGACCAACGACCGTTGTCCAGTTAGCCATTTCTTGTCTATGCCATACCCATACTTGCCCATGTAGCTGCTCCTGAACCTGTAATGGCGAGTAAGTTGGTGCCTCATGTGCAAGTTGGTAGGCAAAACACCTTTGTGTGCTATTTATGGATTCCTGGTGTGTGCTGTTCTATGGGAGCCCTTAGAATTATTATTTCCTTTGCTAACTTGAAACAACATACATTTCCATAGTAGTACGTTAGTAAGATGCCAAATTAGTTGACATTTTCCACATATTTACATCAGTGTTTAGCTTTTCTTTTACCAAATTTAAGATATTGCCAAATTAGCTGACATTTTCCACATATTTACATCATTGTTTAGCTTTCTTTTACAAACTTTAAGATATTCTTCAATTTGCTTTGTGTTTTGCAGATGGCATTCTTTTGGGAGGAATCCTTCTCATGTATGAGTTGCATAATTTCTTACGCCCACTTCTTTTCCTGATGTACTCCTTTTGGGTTCCTCAAATTGTCATAAATGTCATCCGAGATACAAGAAAACCCCTCCACCCTCAGTATATTTTAGGCATGACTGTTACCCGACTTGCTATCCCACTGTATATATTCGGTTGCCCTAGCAACTTCATGCGCATCGAGCCCGACAAGAAATGGTGCATAGTGGTGACAATATTCATGGGTACCCAAGCGGCTGTACTCCTGCTCCAGCACTATCTTGGTTCTCGCTGCTTCATTCCTCGCCAGGTAATTACTAATGTGATATTACCCGAATGCATGCAGTCTATTTTGTTGCATTCTAGATGCTTTTTAGTTGCCATTCTTGTAGCTGATTCAATTTCTTGAAAGTTGTTTTAGTTGCCATTCTTCATGCATTTTGGGATCCAGTTGACTCATTCCTCAGAATATGTGGACTGTTTTGTTTTATTAGTATGGTGTTATCGTTAATTACTTTGCCATGGCTACAATTTTCAGATCCTCCCTGAGAAATACTGCTACCACAGGAAGGTTGAGGATAGCACAAATCAGGCCATCGATTGTGTTATTTGCATGACTACAATCGATCTTACCCAAAGAACAAGTGAATACATGGTAATTGTGAAATCCCTGGGCCTGTGATACCATAGACAGCTATGATCGAACCCTCACTGTCTCTCCTCCCGCAGGTGGCACCTTGTGAGCATATATTCCACTCCGGCTGTTTACAACGATGGATGGACATCAAGATGGAGTGCCCAACTTGCAGGCGCTCCCTACCCCCAGCTTAGAGGAGCATTTCTTTGTACCATATAGTTAAGAAGAAGATAGCTCAGCTTATACAAGGTATTACAAGTTTACAACACTTTGTTCCATTATCCACAAAAGAAAATTTAAATTACTCAAATTCACCGCTGGTCTATTAATCTGTTTCTTACATATTTAGGTGGGAATTGAGGTGCAATAAGACAAGGCTGCAACCATACTTGGTTTCTGAAAGATAATTGTAGAGAAGTCTTATGTTTTTAGTTTCAAGAGGTCTTGTGTTGTACAAATTGTTGTACCAAGCATCCCACGAAGAAATCTTCCTCGTCCATGCATGGCTGTATTGTCGCATACCTTTTCCTTCAGCGTCTGTATTTGTAGTTCTGTTTACGGTTTGAGCGTTGTACAAAAGGTGTTTTGAGTTCCAGCTGTGGATGCACATTTTTCACTATGAGAAGCTGCTATTGCTGGCCTGGCAGATAACAACAAAGTTTTTTGTCCCAAACAAGTTAGGGTAGGCATTGCTGGCTTGGCAGATCTAGAATAAAAATGATGTGAGGGCTTTATGCTTCATAACAAAGTTTAATGATAAATAATTTTCTGTCAGATAACATACTAAAATCAAGAAACCTATTATTAGTAAATGATCTAGGATGAATCTAAAAACAAAATATGGTTAGTTATTGAAACATACTAAATTAAATATTAAAACACATTGAAAAATCTTCTAATTCAATTGGTGCAAAAATTGAAACATGACATTCTAATATTAAAACCTTAACCTACAAATATTTTGAAGATCATAGAATTGAAACCTTAAAATCTAAGAGTGAGATTTAATACCTATTTTAGTCAGCTGATCATTATTTCGTTAGCTACGAAGATCATTAGACTTTGAAGCAAGGACCTAGTCCAGACGAGATGACTAGTGGTCAGTAGACAACCTCATATATTGTCATGACCGTCGGTCATACTGTATATATTGATACATACATTGAAATTTACTCCATTTTCCATGCGCGCAATGACATTAACACATCGAGAAATCTAACCACACCATTTGAATCTAACACATGCAAGTGTAGGCGAGAAGTGGCTGGTGTGCTCTTGGACGACGGCAGCTTCGTCGTCGGGCCTATTGTCGCTACAGACGAAAGGACCAACTCACCAAAGGTTGTGTACGTGGCGTGGGAAATAGAGTTGGGGAAGGTAGGTAAGGCTTCATCTGGACCTGGCGTTGCCGACTTTGTTGGTTTGGGGCTAGTGTTAACTTACGCTTGGGCTTTGGGCTGGCATTGCCGTGTTGGCTTAGTGCTAGACCAACTGGTGGCCCACGCTCGATCGGTTTAAGTAGTTTTTGTTATTTTATTCTCTTCTCATTGTCAGTTGATATGCTGTGTCGTGCCAACTTTAACTTACATGTATTTTTTAGAGTGTCTTGCTTTGTCAATGTCCTGTGTGTTTTTTTATTTTTTTTTCTCTCCCTGTTTGTCAATATGTTGAAGTCTTCTTTTTTAAATAGATGTAGTTCTTGATG
This sequence comes from Bonia amplexicaulis, assembly GCA_036346245.1. Classification (NCBI taxonomy): domain Eukaryota; kingdom Viridiplantae; phylum Streptophyta; class Magnoliopsida; order Poales; family Poaceae; genus Bonia; species Bonia amplexicaulis. The sequence continues at coordinate 6,498,577 of CM070753.1, forward strand.
TGGAAACACTAGATTTTAACATATGAGAATATGCATTATGTAAGCTTAGACTTTAAGCAATAAAAATTAAAATCAGTGCTGGACCTGTGCCTCCACAATTGACAAAAATGCATCCGCCCTTCCAGTAATTCAGTGACGCTGACGCATCATGCAAATCTTGCGTTTGTCATAGCATGCGTTGTTGCAGGTTTCGGTGATGGTGATGTTTGTTGGAAATTGGGATCTAATCGCCATGTTATCAATTGTTGCCATTTGTTTCACCCAGGAGGCCATGGTGCATCTCTTCCAAGATGCTTCAGCTCTCTCCTTGCATGCTACAGCTTCCAGCCGGGTGCCCCTGTACCCTTGCGGTTTGCATGCAGTGCCTGATGTGATACCGATAGGATCATAGGAGCGAGACGTGAGAAATAGATATGAATTATCTGTATTATTTAGTTACCAAATTAGATAGGATATAAATATGATGTAAATTTTTCATCCGATTAACAATCTCTCTTATTTGTATTCGAATTCACATAAAAATATGAATACGAATATGGTATGGACTTTTACCATCCGAAATATTATTTTATCCAGACTATTCGAATTCGTATTCGACGAAAAATATATATATTTTGTTGCAATACGACTAATTAGTTAGACAAGTTTTTTAATTAAATGTTAATTCGTGTTTCTTTAGATGAAGTAAATGAATTAGTATCTTCATATATATAAGTTGCGAGGATATCTAGATTCGACTGAATTGAATAGATGTTCGATTCGAATTCGTATTCGTTACAATATTCGATTCATGTTCATATTTGAGAATATTTGAATTCATATGCGTTTATAAAATACAGATGCTAATAGGTAAAGGCACCATTTGATTTATATTTGATCAGGTTTCCATGCATACAACCAGAGCAGTGGCTGGTTCAGGCGGTATGTTGCTTTGTGGCTATTTCTTTTGCCTTCCCAGCTACAGCAATACGTAAGGCTGGAAGCTCTGTAAATCAACCAGATAGACTGATAGAGGCCTCGTTTGGAGCACACGAATTTTGGAGGAGTCTCGTAGGACAGTAGGTATTATATTGTTTGCTGCAAAATTTTTGCGCTCCAATCATATGTCCGGAAGCTCATCAATTAGAGCAAAAATAATTCCGCAAAGGGAGTGAATGAATATATAACACAGGTAAAATTCGAGGGATTTGAGTCGAATTTTGAGCCATGAATCACTCTCTCCTATCTTGATGAGTGACGCATGCTCTGCGCTCTGCCTTTGAATGGACTGAGGTTCCACCGCCGCCACCGCTCCTCTGCTGATCCGCTCCGGGATGGGTGGTGGCCACATGGCGCACAAGCTTGGCTTCGCCGGAGATGGAAGCGAAGACGTAAACGGAGCATCGCCAGTGTTAATCCAATTGTGAGGAATTCGACTGAAATAAAAAAATATATATTTGTGTATAGTATGTTAATACTTAATTCTTAATAGCAAAAAGGCAAGTTTCGTCAAAAAGGAGAAAACGGGAATAAACCAAGGAGGCCGCAAAAGGGAATCAGAGAAGAGATCACAATGCGCAATCTTTTCCCCTTTATAGCAAGGGATGACAATGCACCAAAATTCAGAGGATTATCGAATTTTTGCAGGAGTCTAGAAAAAAAATTCGGCCTTCAAAACAGTGGCGCTGCAACAATCGGATGGCCGTGACAAACGCCGGCCGGGACCCCGGCCTTACGCCGTGGCACCGGTGGTCTCGCCGCGCAGCTGCGGTCCAGCCGTCCACACGCGCTTTTAGGGGGGTGATCAATATGGCTTATGGCTTAAAGCTTAAGCTTATTTTTGCACTATTCATAATTTCGTCTTTTTCTGAATTTTTGACTTTTTTTTGAGCTTTTTTTGTCGGTTCTTTTTTCTTGTATTCGTTTGCGTTATCTGTGATAGGCTAACATATTTTTTATATTTTTCAATTTTTTTAAATTTAATTATGTTAAATAAGCCTCTCACATTCTGTTGTTTTTTCACCACCACAAGTGTTTTCACCATAAGCTTTCAGCTTTCAGCCGAACCGATCACCACCTAGGAGTCCTCCCATATCACCGCCGTATCGTGTTCCTGTATGAGGTGGACGTACGTCACGTCTCAGCTAGACCCGCTTATTTTAACTTAGCTTCTAGTTTCTGATTTATATGTTACTATATATAAATTTTGTTTTTTCTAAATTTTTGGTGTTTTTTTGAGTTTTTTGTCGATTCTTTTTTCTCGTATTCATTTTTATTGTTCATGATGAGTTAACATATTTTTTCTATTTTAATTTTTTTAAATTTAATTACATTAAATAAGTCATCTTTAGCTACGTGTAATTTTAACCAACTACAACGCAATTTCAGTCATAAACTATTATTTTTTCAGCCCAACCGAGCGGGATAGCTCTGGTATATATCTTTTAGTTTTAGTACGAGAGTGTAGATGAATAAATCGAAAATCGATAAGTTTATTCTAAAAGACTATCATAATAATCTGCTTTAAAATAATAAAAAATTATCTTTATTTATTTCTTTAAAAAGATCATACAAAAAAAGAACATAGCAACTTTACGCCGTGCTACCGCTCGTCCGCTCCGGTATACCCCTGTCGCCGGTGGACCTGCCTTTCGCACGTGACCCACCACCCAACCCACTTTCGGCATCTGACTAATTAAACAAGCCCGTCTATCTTCCAACGCTACCAGTGTAGTGTAGCACTTTGTTTCAATTGGTACTATGTGTTCGGTCGTCAGCACACATTGTACAGCTCACGCCACTCCTGTTTGAAAAATAAATCATAAAAAAAACTAGTTCAACTTCCAAAGAAATCTACCAAAATTCCGGCGTTATACGTATACACAATCTTGAAATTTTGCCATATATATCACCTTTTCAATATGTATTTATAGAAATAACCGTATACGAGCGGTATTGACAAAAAATAACGCTTTCACCAATAGCGCTTTTGCCGTCCGGTCACCGAGCGGCAGCGTCCGACAGTCGACACGTGGCGCCTGCTGTCCAGCCAGCAGACAGCATGCATCTGCCGCCTACCCACAAAACGGCAGATGATTAAGCCGGTTAATCACCTACATAAATTCGTAATTTTATGTTATATTTGTTTGAATTTTTAAATATAGCAAATGAGCTCGAAAAATTACGAAATTTTTTGTGAAGTTTCCCGAGACATCATGGTACGCTGTGTAATTTTTTCTAATTTTTCACGGCCATTTGCTATCTCTGAAATTTCTTGGAACAACGTATAATTAACCAGACAATTAAGCAGTTATGTGCCGCTCTATCCATTTGGTACGTTATGTGCCGCATAATTTCTTGAAAGTACTGCACCTCCCTATCTAGTTATCATAAATGCAATCATATTTGGTACCGTCTTAAATCCGAGCGCCATTTCTGCTCTCAATTTCAGGTGCCGCTCGATTGAATTGAAATGAACTGATTTATGGTTAAAATTGTACTGTAACTGGCTAAAATTACACTATAGCTGATGATGATTTATTTAGCGTATCTAGATTTAAAAAATTTAAAAATAAAAAATAGGTTAATCCATCACGAACAACGTAAATGAATACGAAAAAACTGAATCGACAAAAAACTAAAAAAATTAAAAAGTTAGAAAAAAATAAAATTTAAAAATAATGAAAAATAAGTCAGAAGATAGAAGAGCTTATTCTGTCTCTTCAAGCCTTTTCCGGAAAAAAAAAACAATATAAATCCTGGACTCGGAGTACCAAAGCAAAGGCTCGTACTGAGAGAGAGAGGTGGACGCAATGCAGCAGAGATCTCTTCGCGTGCTGCAGCTTAGGCTGTGCCTGCTCGCCGTCTCTGCCTCATCGGCTCTTCTTGGTGTTCTTGCGGCTGATCTTACCAAAGGTGAGCTTTCTTGCTTGCTTTTAGCTTAAAATTTTGTTCTTCCTGCTGAAATCTTGCTAAATGCAGCATAGTGGTGAGGTGAGTCTTGCCAAGTTCTCGCGTTTGTGCGGGTGGAGTCGCGTTGTTAGCCAAATCAGCAACCATTTAGTGTACAGAATGAGAAATTTCGTGTCTTCTTGGGCCTTTTTTTTGTTATGTTGAAATGCAATCGTGTTAGGCTTAGGCGACGTAAATGGTGAGGTGCACCCCCCCCCCGCCGCCGCCCGCGGCGTAGTTCTTGAATTTTTGCCCCCGTGATGTTGCATCCTTGGCCAAAATCAGGTGTTGTTTGGTTTCAGTCCAGCAAATTTCTTGTTCTTGGAATATAGTTTCTATCTTTAGCACTCTTTCCAATTGTGTGGAGAGTACTTCCCCTTTCTTGCATTTGGGGCTGTTCATGCTGCGCTGTTGACGAAATGAAGAATTTGATTATAGCACATTTTGAGAAATTTTCAGTATTGTGCTTTCCTCACCCTTTTGTCGGTTCAGCTTAGATTGGTTGCATCCTTGCTTCTTGGAGCTAGTCCAGTTATTGCATTTTCGTGCTCACATGTGCTATTTGGTAGCTTCCATTTTGCTAAATATGCCAGTTTAAGATAAATCTTGCTCAAACTAGTACTGAATAGGAAGAAGGCATGAGACACTAAGTGGGAGGAAAAAGAAAGCAAACATCCAAGAAAAAGAAAGCAAACATCCAAGCCTTCGTTTCTGTATGCTTGTACTTTCATGATTTAATGAACCTCTTGCTCCATCTGTATAACTCACATGGTACATTTATTTACAGTAGTTGCTTGCTTGATGCTTCTTATCTTAACATTGCTGTTCCATGTAGTTCTAATTTCTAAATGAGTAATTATTTTCAGAACCATTTACCATCCGTATAAGCTGTGGGAGTTTCGACGATGTCCACACAGCACCTACCAACACATTGTGGTACAGAGACTTTGGTTATACTGGTGGTAGATTTGCAAATGCCACTCGCCCAAGCTTTATCATACCTCCGCTGAAAACTCTTCGACATTTCCCTCTGTCTGATGGCCCTGAAAATTGTTACTACATCAACAACGTTCCCAATGGGCGTTATCAAGTTAGGCTTTTCTTTGCCCTTGTGGCCGATCCTAATCTTGACAGTGAGCCAATTTTCGATGTTCTGTTGAGGGTACTCTATTCAGTTCTTTGCTTTCGGGTTGGAGCAGTGATGTCGAGAGGACATTTGCGGAAGCTTTGGTTTTTGTCCAGGACTCAAGCTTATCGATTTGCTTCCATAGCACTGGTCATGGCGATCCATCAATTCTTTCTATTGAAGTTCTCCAAATAGATGACAATGCCTATAACTTTGGTCCACCATGGGGAAAGGGGACAGTGCTTAGAACTGCTAAAAGGTTGACATGTGGTTCTGGAAAGCCAGCTTTTGATGAAGATCTAAATGGTATCCACTGGGGTGGGGACAGATTCTGGTTAGGGGTGAAAACTTTGTCGTCCAGTTCTGACGATCAACCTATATCAACCGAGAATGTTATAGCAGAGACATTGCTCGCACCAAATTTGTATCCTCAAAGTATCTACCAATCAGCTATCGTGGGCACTGATATGCAACCATGCTTATCTTTTGAAATGGATGTTACACCAAACAAGAACTATTCTGTATGGCTTCACTTTGCGGAGATTGAGAATGGAATAACTGCAGAAGAGGAAAGGGTCTTTGATGTACTTATCAATGGTGACACTGCCTTCAAGGATATTGATATAATTCACATGACCGGAGAACGCTTCACTGCGCTTGTTCTGAATAAAACTGTTGCTGTCAGTGGGACAATACTAAAAATCATCTTACAACCTGTTAAAGGAATGCGTGCCATTATTAGTGCCATTGAGGTGTTTGAGATCGCTCTAGCTGAAATGAAGACTTTCACTCAAGAAGGTTAGTGCTTGAAAACCTCCAAATTTAATTTCCTTTTGTTTCAAGCAATAATACATTTAAGGTAGTAACTATGTTTTGAGTTTTTTTTTATTAGTAAACTGTGTATGAAACTGCCAGGAGTGTTGCAGATGATCTTCTTGCTTTAATATGGCGAAGGTTCGAAAATCATGTAGGACACTTTTCCATGTCTGATGTATATTAATGGCTGACACAATCTACTTCCAAATAAAGTTGTTTTTTAAAAATGTAAATAAATAGCACCGCTTATGTCCATTTTCAAAGAACAGTGATATACATGGGTATCACCAGAGTTAGCTACTAGTTTATGTATTAATTTTATCGTTTGTAATGCCTTTTAGTGAGTGCTCTGCGGACTTTGAAGGGTTCACTTGGTCTTCCTCTTCGATTTGGCTGGAATGGAGACCCCTGTGTTCCTCAGCAGCATCCATGGAGCGGAGTTGATTGCCAGTTTGACACCAAAGGGCATTGGGTTTGTTAGAGATATGATTAGAGATACTGATTGATATGATTAGAGATACTGATTGCATTGTATTAGGATAGTTTAGATTCTTTCCATACATGCACTCTTTCCTTATATGTATTATTTCCATATTTGTCATCCTCAGACTCGTGTATATATACTACCCGTTGGCCTCATATGAATACAAGCGCTATTCATAACATGGTATCAGAGCCTACCTAGGGTTCTCTGTCATCTCGCTTGTCGTGCCGCACGCCGGCCTCCCATTGCGCCGCCGCACGCCGGCCTCCCACCCCACTGCTGCCGCCGACTCCCGTGTCGTCGCCGACTCGCCCACCACTCGGGCGGCTCCTCCCACAACCTCCGGTGCCACTCCTTCCGGCTCTCCCGACCGCCGCTCCACCTTCGCCGACTCCATCGCTGCTGTCGTGCCTCCACTGAGCCGACTCGCTGTCGCTCGCTCCTCCCGCCACCGCCACCCGCCGCCGCCGCCCACCCGCCGCCGCCTCCGCTTGCCGCCGGGTCTCCGCAGCTTGCTCGCTTCCTCCCGGCCGGCCTCCTCCCGTCCGCTTCGCCGCCGCCGCCGCCGGGATCTGTGCCGCGACGCCACCTCCCAGCCGCTTCGCTTCCTCCCGGCCGCCTCCGCCCGCCGCGTCGCCGCCGCCGCCGCCGCCGCCGGGATCGTGCCGCCTTGGCTCGCCGCCGCTTTCGGTCACTATCGCTGACCGAAAGCCAAGCGCCTCCGGACCGCCGGATCCGCCGCCGCCGCCGCCGCCCGCCTTGCCGCAAGGCCCACTTGCACCCGATCGCCATTGCCCTCCGCCCCGCCGCCGCCCACTCTCCTCCGACGCTGCGCGTCGCCGCCGCCACCTGAGCGCCGCCGCCACTCTCGGCTCACGGGAACCCTATTTGGTTCCCCGCCTGTGAGTCTTAATACTAGTTGGGCCTACCGCCCACTAAAAAAAATCTAAAAACGTCGATCTAACCGCCGCTGTCCGGTACCGCCGTTAGACCTCGTTACCTTGGTCGCCGCCGTCCGTCGGCCGCCACCGATGGTTTTCGTCGCTGAGCGGTGCTGGTCGCTACCACTTCCGCCGCGCCATCCAAATACCGCTGTTCGACCTTGTTACCTTGGTCGCCGTCTTGCCCGCCGCCACCGATGGTTTCCGTCACCGAGTGGTGCCGGTTCGCTACCACTTCCTCTCGTGCTCGCCGCTTGTCCACCGCTACACCGATCGCTCCACGCCAAAGACACCGCCACCTCCAGCGGCTGCCACAAGTGGTGGTGCTTCTACATCGACGTCTGCATCAACTCCTTCAGCAGCTTCTCTCACTAAGGTGAGATAGCCGACTTGACGCTTGCTTGCCGCCGGGTTCTGCAGCTCCTACATTGACGCTCACATCGACTCCTTCGCAGCTTTCTCATCGAGCGTGAAATAGTCGACTTGACGATCGCTGCTACTTCCGGCTCTCCTCGACAGCTCTCTGTCGGTTCACATCGACTCTTCGTGCATCGCGAAACAACCACCACCACGCCAGCACCTCCCGTGGATTCTTGATTCGGAGCATCCTTTCATATGACTCCCGATTCTTCCACTCTATCCTTCATTACACCTCTTGATTCTCCCGCTGTTCTTCTGCGATGGTACCTCTCTCTCTCTCGGTCGAGGACCTCTTAGCAACTCATCTTTTCATGTTCCTCTGTTGCTCATGTTCCTCGCCTTACCATGCGACTTCTTTCTGGGGGCGACATCATCGATCTTGGTTGTCGAGTCATTCTCGATTCGACTCTTGTTGTGTTCAGACCGCCGCACGGGAGCCCCGATTGGTTCTCGCCCTCGGCGCCTTGACTCACAACGCCTTTGGGAGCTTGACTGCTTCACCTTCCTTCCGCCGCCACCGTCACCGCCAGCCTCTCCGCTTCTTCCACTCCGCTCACCGACTCTTTCCAGCGGTGGCATCATCGCCTTGGCCATCCGTGTGGATCTCGGTTGTCATCTCTAGTTCGTCGTGGCCTTCGGGTCCGTCTCAGAGACGTGTCTTTAGATTGTCGTACGTAAGTTAGGCAAACAGATTCACTTCCTTATCCTCATAGTGAGTCAAGATCTCGGCGTCCTTTCGATCTTGTTCATTCGATGTTTGGGGCCGGCCCTTTGTTTCGAAGGAGGTCATCGATACTATATCATATTTATAGATGATTTCTCTCGCCACACTTGGATATATTTCATGTCTTCTCGTGGTGAGGCCTTGTCTATCTATAAACAGCTTGCCACTATGGTTCGCACTCGCCTCCACCCTATTCGTGTCTTCGTGGCCGACTCTGCGGGCGAGTACCTCTCTCATCACCGCGCAGCCTTCCTTGTCGAGCGGTGGCACTCGCCGCCTCTTGTCCCGGTGCTCATGCTCGAATGGTGTTGCCGAGCGCAAGCATCGTCACCTCCTTGAGCCTCGGCTCGCACTCGATGATTGCCGCCTACTCCACCTCACTTTTGGGCCGAGGTCGCTTCCACCGCCACCTATCTCGTCAACATCCACCTTCTTCCGCTCTTCGTGGTGCAATACCGCTGAGCGCCTCGTGGTCTCCTTCCCGACTACTCGCCTTCGTCTGCTTGGTGCGTTTGCTATGTTCTTCTCGCCCCGGAACGCACCAAACTAACCGCCACCTGCTGAGTGTGTTTTTCTGGGTGCAGTCCGAGCACAAGGGCTATCGGTCTTGCCGATCCTGTTGGTCGACGGATGCGGATCTCTGGGATGTGACTTTCGACGAGTCTCATCCCTTTTACCCACGCCCTACCTCTTCTTCGACTTCCTCTGTGGAGTCTCTGTCTTTTTTGACCTTTCCAGATACACCTATCTCTGTCTTGCCCTCGTCCACCCGTCCCACTGAGTCCACCCATCCCACTGAGTCCCCACATATTTCTCCTGTGGCCTCTCCGCCGTTGTCGCCTCCTGCGGCTCCTCGTGCCCCCACTACACTAGTCTACACTCGTCGACCTCGTGTTGAGGATCTTCCAGATGAGCCATCTTCTTCGATGATTCATCTTCGATGCACCATCTTCCCCGATGGGTCATCTTCTCCTCGTTACGCCTCCGCGATCGCCACCGCTTGCCCCCGCTCGCTTTTGCCTTTGCCGGGCGCAGCTACTGTGAGCCTGCTTTCACGGGATGCCGCTACTCACCCCGAGTGGCGCATGCCATGGCCGAGGAGATTGCTTGCTCTTGAGCGCATCGGTACTTGGGATCTTGTTCCTTTCCATCTCACTCTCGTCCCATCACGTGTAAGTGGGTCTATAAGATTAAGACTCGCCTCGATGGTTCTCTTGAGCGCTATAAGGCGCGCCTTGTTGCCCGTGGTTTCCAAAGAAGAGCATGGTTGTGACTACGGCGAGACTTTTGCTCCTGTGGCTCACATGACCACCGTCCGCACTTCTTCTTTCGGTGGCGCCTGTCGCCACGGTCTGCTTCTCGCTTGATGTCAAGAATGCCTTTCTTAATGGCGAGTTGCGTGAGGAGGTCTACATGCATCCGCCACCGGGTATTCTGCCTCGAGGGCATGGTCCGCGCCCGCCGCTCTCTATGGCCTTAAGCAAGCCCTCGTGCTTGGTTTGAGCGCTTCTCCTCCGTGGTCACCGCCGCTGGTTTTCAATGAGTGATCATGATCCCGCGCTCTTTGTCCACACTTCGCCTCGTGGTCGGACTCTTCTTCTTCTATATGTTGATGATATGATCATTATCGGAGATGATTCTCAGTACATTGCCTTTGTCAAGGCTCGCCTTAGTGAGCAGCCCTTATGTCGGATCTTGGTCCTCTTCGTTACTTCCTTGGGATTGAGGTTACGTCTACTCCGGATGGTTTCTTTATGTCCCAAGAGAAGTATATTCAGATCTTCTTGATCGCGCTCCCTCATCGATCAACAGATCGCTGAGACTCCCATGGAGCTCAATGTTCATCTCCGACCCTCGATGGCGAGCCTCTTTCGATCCGACTCGCCATCGCCATCTTGTTGGGAGTCTTGTCTACCTTGTCATTACTCGTCCGGATATCACTTATCCGGTTCACATTCTCGAGTCGATTCGCTTCGCTCCCACTCGTGTCCACTACACCACCTTCTTCGAGTTCGCGATACCTTCGTGGACTATCTCTCGTCGTCTCTTCTTTCCACGCCCGCCTCCTTACGCCTTCAGCTTATTCGGATGCTACTTGGGCGATGATCCATCCGATCGCGGTCTATCTCGCCATCGTGTTTTTCTTGGTGGTTCGCTTATTGCCCGGAAGACGAAGAAACAGATCGCAGTGTCCTGCTCGAGTGCAGAGGTCGAGTTGCGAGCTATGGCTCTCTTGTCGCCAGAGATTACTTGGCTCCGGTGGTTACTTGAGGATTTTGGTGTTTCGTCACTACACCGACTCTCTCTTGTCGACAAGACAAAGCTATCGGATTGCTCGTGATCCCGTGAAGCATGAACTCACCAAGCATATTGGTGTTGATGCTTCCTTCATGAGGTCTTGTGTGCATGATCGATGGTTGCTCTTCAAGATGTGCCTTCTGAGCTTCGGATAGCGATTTCTTCACGAAGGCCTGCACCCCAAGACAAGACGGCTTACCTCTCCAAACTCGGTGTTGTTGATCCACCATGAGTTTGAGGGGGGGTGTTAGAGATATGATTAGAGATACTGATTGATATGATTAGAGATACTGATTGCATTGTATTAGGATAGTTTAGATTCTTTCCATACATGCACTCTTTCCTTATATGTATTCTTTCCATATTTGTCATCCTGTACTCGTGTATATATACCGGCCCGTTGGCCTCATATGAAAGCGGTAAAATGACAACCCCAACCCAATCATTAAACTCCACAAACATAAAAAGGTCTAAAAGATCAATAATAGAAGGCAGCATTTGAACCCATGGACATTCTGGTTATTGACTGAAGGCCCTAATTTTCCGTGAAATAACACTGCATGACATCACTTCAAATTCCATGTATATTGGGTGAAGGTTGTAGAAAACATATTAGCAGTTCTACAACAATTGGCACCTAGTCTTGTAGAACACATTAAAAATGCTCTAGAAATTCATTTTGCCATGCCATGCCATCATGTATTTTTCCAGTTAGCAATTGATTGTCCATGTGATATTCCATGGGACTGACTAGTGAGCAGCTGGTGAAAGCATTGATTTGAACAATATAAGTTTTTTCATGGGCTTGGTTTAATAATTTGGAGGTTTTGTGGTTTTGTTTGCTTGCTGTGTTTTCATGTTTAGGGGCTGACCCACAATTTTTTGCTTTCCTAAAATGATTACAAGTTCACGAATTATCTATCAATGACAAGTCATTGTTTTATTGCAAGTATTTAAAACTACTATTTGAATATGCAGAGGTCTTGACAACCAAGGTTTGAGAGGAGTTATACCTGGTGACATATCTAAGCTACAGCATCTGCAAAACATGTAAGATTGTTGCACACCATAAACATGACGCATGACCATTTCAATTTTTTTTGTTTAAATCAGTTGTTTTCAGGATCACTATTATGCTTTGCTAGATCTTAAAATAACTGTGGTATTGAAACCTGTAACATTGTGGAAATGGGTTAAAGAATCTAGAAGCAGTATTTTGCCTCTATATAATTGTTCAATCAGATGAGAAGAGCTGTACATAAAATCTGATTTCCTTGGGTTTTCATTCATAATTCATTGAAACCATCTATCTTATTTAGCCATTTAACATACATGTGGGTATTCTTGAACTGGTGGCAACTAGTTAATTCCTACTATCCCCATATTTTAGATGGGTTTCAATCTCGCACTTATAAACAATGTCAACTATAGACTGAATCTTTGGGCTTTGTGTCATGCTGATATGAAAACAAGTTAAGCTTTTTCATTATAGTATTATACAAAGGTTTGGCCCAATTTGGAAAGTGGGAATTCCACAGGAATCCTATGGGATTTGTACTGTTTCCTGTGAAATTCCTGCATTCCAAACGGACAGAATTGGATGGATTATGGATATGGTTCACTGAATGGAATTGGAAACAAATCCAATATTGTTTAAAAACCTAAATCTGATTATGACATTTGGGCAAAATCTGAGTGGAATACGTCTGTCTCTTACTGTGTTAAGAAAGTACTGGAACTTCTAGTTCAGTCTGACAAAAGTGAATTCCCATTTTGTAACACAGAAACTTGAGCGGTAATAGCATAAAGGGCAACATTCCATCCTCTTTGGGTACCATCTCAGGACTGCAAGTACTGTAAGTACACTTTTCCGCTGTATATTTATGCATACTGTGTGATATTTTTGTTTGTTACTTCAAGAATAACCAGAAGAGTATGAAAAATGTGACATAAATGGTACTCCATATTCATTATGTTTCATCTTGTTGATGCGTGATGCCAGTAAGCTAATTGATCTGGGATAGGTCATGATAGGGAAAATTTATTTATTTGGCTGAAGTGTTTGCCATTTTGGTGGTAGTAGGATACAGAACATTAGAATGGGTGATCACCTAGTAGGATACAGAACATTAGAATGGGTGATCACCTAAGTTACCCCGATACGCGAAATGGATATGGCGATACCGCGATACAATATTTTCCAAAAACAAAGATACGTCGATACGGCAAGTATATATGTATTTAAAAATAAAAATGTAGAGAGGCTACGGGAGAGTAAGAAACTGAGATTACATTAACGAATGCTACATATTCCTTGACTCCCTCACTCGTTGGTATTGTTGCGGTCCGGTCACAGTCTCAGATGTTTTATGAGAGCTTGTCCTGTATCTGCATTTAAATATATACGTGAGCAACAAATCAAAAGTATGGCCAAAGAACAAAATTTGTTAGTACCACCACTGACCAAGTCTTGTATCACCAAGTCACCAGTTAGGTAGTGTTGGTGGCAGCGAACAGTCGAGTCGACCACAGCGGTGGCGATGTTAGCAAGTACGGCCATGGCAGCAGAAGAAGGGAAGGGGCGGCTATAAGAGAAGTGAGTGGGGGCGGCGGGTGAAGGGAGGGCTCCACGGGGAGGCGGCGGTAGAATTGAGGAGGTGCCAGTCGGAGAAGGGAGAAGGCAGGGGGAGGTGGCAGACCGGTGGCTGAAGGGAGGAGACGACAGGACCATGAGAGATCCATTGGAGACAGTGGGACCGTGGGAGATGTAAGGGGGAGGAGTGACGGCCGGCGGGAGGTGGAAGTGGAGGGACGGCGGCGGGTGGAACCAGTGGGGAAGGTGACGATGGTGGTGAGAGGCGAGCAAGGAGATGGGTGGCTGGAGAGGTAGAGCAAGCCGGCAAGGATAGGTTTTTGGTGGGGTTGGAATTGGGTTGGGCTTATAGTGGACTTTTATTTTGAGTGGTTTTGGGCCAAGTATCGGGGAAGTATCGACGGAATTTCACAATTAATTTTATTTATTTTTGGAAATTAAATTCTGTCAATACTTCCTGATACCGTATTGCCACGTATCGAATACGGGAACGAAGTTCTGCAGAGTATCGGTGCAATCCTGGCGATCACAGTGACTAGATCTTGCATCATGTGCTTGAAATTGTCAATGTCTGTGGTCTTTTATTTTTCTTGTAAACTTTCAGGCTGTTTATTGCCTGGTCTCCGTTGACTTGTAACTCATCCTATTCAACACATTTCGCCCTAGAAAAATAAGAGTGCTGTTGCAATCTTAGGATTCAGTTCATGTCATTAAAGATAAAATGCTGTTTTTTGTCAAATCTGCTTCAACAAAATTATTTGTCCTCCCATTAGACGAAATGTAAGTATTGGGGGGAAAGTCACACTGTTTCGTATAATGCCAATTTTCATAACTATCTTTTGTAGAGATCTGTCATACAACGAACTCAACGGTTCTATTCCAGAGAGCCTTGGCCAGCTGACATTGTTACAGACGCTGTAAGGACATTAATTGCGCATGTTATTCTGTTTGAGACTTACTTTGTACTTCCTTCCCCTTAACTTCAAAGAATTGCTCCTTCACAGGAATCTAAATGGCAATGATCTTTCAGGAAGGGTTCCAGCTAGCCTGGGAGGAAGACCTCTACACAGAGCTAGATTTAAGTAAGAACCCACTGTAAAAAACACTCTTTTCCATTCGAACCACAACCATCTCAGGAAAATACATTCAAGCCCTGGATAGGGACGAAGACACCTTACGACAATATTGACAGGCAGGTATTTGAAGCGGCCACGATAGTTAACTTTGGTAATAACCGCAAAGCCAGCTTTTAGCATAGTCGATGGCCTCAAAAAGAGGCCCCAGTAAATATCGCTCCTAACCTCTACAAGATAGCTATCAGGAAGTACAGAACCGTACACAGAAAATTACAAGAAAATAACTAGATCAAATCAGTGAAGCGAGTTCGTAGCGCTCTGGGCCAAGATTCAGAATGTTGAACTCGACCACCATGCGGAGGATGACATAATTTGGAATGGAACGCCTGATGGCCAATATTCCGCAAAATCGGCATATCTCCTGTAATTCCAAGGAAGTATGCGATGTAACAACTCAGACCTAATATGGAAGGCGCAAACGGAGAACAAGTGCAAATTCTTCGCTTGGCTTCTGTGTCAGGACAAAATCCTTACAGCAGACAATTTAGCAATGAAGGGCTGGCCTCATCAATCGATGTGTGTTCTGTGCAACCAAACACCTGAAACAACCACTCATTTGTGCCTGCTCTGACCCTTCGCTCAGCAGGTTTGGACCAACGTCCTAAATTGGACAAGTTGCGACATCTCCACCCGTGTTAGTCTGCTGGGTTTTGGTACCGTAGTGGAATGGTGGTAGCAAGCCAGCAAAGAGCTGACAAAAAAAGATGAGGAAATTCAACGGAATAGCCATCTATATTTATTGGAATTTATGGAAGGAAGAATAAATGACTTCTCAAAGTCAAACGTTGTGTGCCCAGCGGGTTGCGTAACCAGAGGGGACCTGCTTCAGAAGGGCAAAGATTGTGCATCCCTAATCTCCTAGCTATTTTAGTTTCTTTGTCTCTGAGTACTTGTTTTTTTTTCTGCTATAAAGAGTTTTAGGCCTGTCTCTTTCGTTCAAAAAAAAAAAAGCACTCTTAGGGCCTGTTTGGATGTTGCAGCTTTCGAATACCACAGTTTTTCAAGTTGCAGGCATGAAGTACCACAGTTTGTGAATGCTACAGTTTTTTTTTTTTTTTGCAGTGTTTACAAAAACCATGATGCGTTTGGCGATTGCAGTATTTAGTACGGTATTTTCTGTTTTGTTCTTTAAAAATAGTTGTTAGGCTAAGTGCTGTTGTTAAGAATATTTAAGCAACTTGGATGCACCATGGTGCATTGTTTTCCGTAGCTAGTTTTTATATGTATCAGTGCATGCATAGTAAGCCCTAGCTTTTCATACGTACTGCTACATAAATCAAGAGAGTGTCTATTGCAAAGGCGACTAAAATTTTTTTATCTCTAAGTCATTTGAAGTTGCACTCTCAATCAACTAAAATTGCAGTTGATTTTTTTGAAGGGGGGCTGCAACTTCAGTTGATTAAGAGTGCAACTAAGTGTAATTTTAGTTGCACTCTGAATGATCTGAAGTTGCAGCTGTTTTTTAGGGGGCCATAATTTTTGGTTGGTTGAGAGTGCAACTTCAAGTGACTGAGAGATAAAAAAATTTTAGTCGCCTTTGTAATAGCAAAACCGATAAATCAATTATCGGTACATGCACGGAACACATATGCATCAACACCAACCACGGCATTAGTGACAGCGGCAACGGCGGCACACGGTTGCTGGTACGACGACATGTATGGATGCCCTAGCGTCATGGCAGCGGCGCAGCCATCAAAGCGAAGACGGAAATTTCTGATGGATGATCAGATAGCATGGCGAGGAAGATATATACCCCTTCTCTTTCATTACGTGGTTCTGTGTTTTTCTCCATGGTTGCATATGAGAGAGGAGCTTTCTCCACGGAGAAGGGAGGGGACGAGAGGAAAGTAGATGGAACGAGCGACTCACTTCTTGTTGCTTTCTCGGTTCAGAAAAAAAAAGAGGCCGGGGGTGGATTTTTTAATACTCCAAAAGAAACCATGTATTGGGAATATTACAGTTTATCTATATGTTGTCACTATAGATAGTTTATGTTTGGCATTCTCCACATGCATAGCGTTGCATATATCAATCTAGGTACACATTTGAGCTGTTATTTCTGCTAGTAGTAACTTGGATTTTAAGGAAGCTTACTAGTTACTACTGCTGAAATGGCAGCTTCACGGACAATGCTGGACTGTGTGGAATTCCTGGTTTGCGTGAGTGCGGTCTTCGTTTATCTGTGGCTGCGAAGATTGGCATGTCTTTCGGGGTGCTCGTTGCTTCTCTGTTTCTAGTCGTATTTGCGGCATGCTGGTGGAGAAGAAGGCAGAACATTCTCCGTGCTCAGAAATCAGCTGCAGGTAAGACGCTGTAACGAATTGTTAAGAATCCAATCTTTCTGAACATAGCGGACTGATTGCGTTTCCCTTATTGCAGCAAGGGAGGCTCCGTACGCTAAATCTAGAACCCAATTTGCACGGGATGTGCAAATGGCCAAGCATCACCGCCCACATGAAAGCTCTCGAAGCGGCAACAATGGAAGCTCGCCGCATTTGCTTTCCTAGTTAACTGACAGCAATGGCGAAGCTGCTTCCATTGTGGCGTTCTTTCTTGTATGCTCAGTTAATGCGGCTGTCAGGTTGAGTTGTAAGACAAATTGTACATACTAGGTCAGGGATGGTGTGTATATACTCCCTTGTTCGCTCCAATGTTCAGTCCAGGAGGATCATCGGATGAGAGAAATGAATGATCCAGATCGTCCCATTTCTAGCTGATGGAACAATGGTGTACTAACTGAATTGCAATCACTTCGTCGTCGTTTGTGCAAGGTGCAAACTAGCTGACTAATTTTTATTCGGGTACTGCGTTTTATGTTTGCAAAATGCACATTCAGGAAAGCTGCTCTGAACTGAAGCTAAAATCTCACCTGGTCTGTAATGTTAAAACCGACAGCGTTTTTAATGTCTATTGACAGTATGATCAATATGGCAAGCAGTACATTAAAATGAAATAGCTATACAGGTGTGCCAGGACAAATATACCATTGTGGATTAAAAAAACCATAGGAAGTATGCGGAACCAAAACTGAAAACAAGCATTATATTACTCCCAATAGCATGCATGAGCCTGCTTCATGCCTTGCGTACGAGCCATCCTACTGATCAGGATGTTGCTTATTTTCATACCTCATAAAAGGAGAAACATTGCATCATAGAAAGCAAACGATGGCCGTCACCAGCAGCCATACTTCGCATTTGTGAATCACCGTGCGACACCTGGGATGTTAATCCACTGCAGGTGCAGGATGATCTCGCCAGTCTCGGTGTTCCTCAGCCTCAGGACAATGTCCTGGGAGACCTTGCCGTCCTTCCATGTGATGTGGCTCTCGGTTGCAAAGCAGTTCTCCTTCTCAGGGTGGATTGTCTTCATCACCGAGCCTTCGGGGACATGGCTCAGGTCCTTCTTGGCGATCTCGACGAAGTCGAGTATGGAGAACTCTGCGTCGCCCATGCTGTCATCCTTGGTGAAAGTATCCTTGTCAAAGACTTCCTGTAATTGAAGTGCCAAAGCAGATCTTTGTTTCAGAAACAAGAGGTAGCAAATGTTCAGAAGTAGAGTGGCACTGAATCACTGAAAGCCTGAAGGAAGAAGGCAGCGGCTGAAGGTTCCATTGATGAACTTACAATCTTAACCGGCAGCATCATGTTTGTGATAGACAGGGTGAGTTCCTCGTTCCATTCTGGGTTGATGCAATGATATTTCACACTTGACTTCACTTTCTGCACATTACAAGAAAAAAATACCAGATAAAATAAAAAGAGATTTGACGAAGTTAGTTAAATAAAAAAATTTGGCGAGGTCAACAGTGAAAGAAGATCCTTGAGGACGTGTAAGATCAGAATAATTGTGCCAGCTAGTGAAATCAAAGAAATCAAACCGATTATAAAAAATCGAGAGAAAAATTTTACTTAGTTTTCTTCTTACAAGCTAACAATTTACCATAGGAAGGTAACGGCACTCCTTTTTTCAGGGGAAGAAGCAATGCCACTTCTGATCCTCTACTTTGTTTGAGGGTTCAGTTTGTCCATCTATGAGGTTTCAAAATATTCTTCATCATCTATATCAAATTTGGTCAGATCGGTTTCTCTATACACTTCTTTCTTTCTACCTGGGATTGCGCCTGATGTGGGGGCAGGGAGACGGAAGGACAGACGAAGGCGGGACTGGGCGGCGGTGGAATGGTAAGCGCGTACCTGCGATCCGAGGCGGAGGATGACGTAGGGGTCGCTGCTGTGGGTGAGGGGATCGCAGATGGACAGGTTCACCCCGCGCACCACCCGCACCTTGAGCAGCCCTAGCAGGCACTCCATATCGATGAAGGATCCCTCTCCGATCTATCTCCGAAGAAGATCGCTGCAATCCCCAGAAGAGAAGGTCGTCGACGTTACGTGCGACAGGAGCGGCGCAACAACGGGAGTGAAAACTGGGAGACGAAGACGACGTCCATCCTTCAGTGCTGGGGAGGCAGAGGCTGGACGACAAGGGCGGGGAGCTCCCTATTTCTGAACCGCCTGCCTAGCTTGCCTCCTCGTCCTCCCCATCCATCCGTTTGTTTTCGCTGACAAGTCCGTTCTTCGGAGCATGGCATCGGGTACAGCCCTTCGTCAGCTGATCGGCTAACTACTAGATGACTAATTGTTGCACCCGATATGACAATGAAAGTAGAATGAATGATGTTTTTAAATTTAATTTCACTTTTACTTCACTAGCTACTAGAAGCTAGGAAGAAGATCAGATTTATTCACTAATAAGACACTCACAAAGGCACGGAATCAAATCGAGTCAACTCCTCAAAGCCGGTCGAACTGCTACGAGGAAGCGGTTGGACCGCACGAGCGGTCTGAACGCTAGAGATAGTCGGTCGGACCACCACCCTGATCCTAGAACTAAAAATCAGCTCGAATCAAAATAAAAAATGATGCAGTCTCTAAAATACATCTCTAAAAAATTTGAAACTTTATACACACTTTGCTGAGAATCTTAAGAACCTAATTCATCCGAGGATTGCAATGATTTTCGCTAAAGTTCTGACCTTTTGAAGAACCACGTGAGAAGGTTCTAAATATTGCTGTGATGAACCATTGTCGATCCAGAGATTTGGCAAATTGATAATGCATTTGAGTCACTACTGTACACTCGAGTGAGTACTGTTGCTATGCATATTGTTTTTGTCATGCATGCGGTTTGACCGTTTTCAGTATGGTTTTCAGATTTTTAGGTTTTTTGCGACCGGTTTTTCCAGAAAAAACCGACTGAAAATAAAAAATACCGAACACAGTAGCTCGCAGTGTGTCATCAGTTGGTTTTAAACCCACGACCAAAGGTCCTAAAGCCCCATGCCGTCTCTACAAACTGAGTTAGGCTAGCTACGTTGTTCAACTCAATATATATATATATATATATATTACATATGTATATAAAAGCTCTGATTTTCTGTACTTTAAGTTATAGCTTACTTCAAACAAAGTAAGACTAAGACATATGTTTCTAACGGGCAGAGCACATCATTAATTATTATACTTTATTACTTTATGCATATGCTGTCAAATCTTCATACTCCATTGGAGTGTTTCTAAAATTCTAATTCTATTGCCAGTAGTATATGTATTATCATCTACTCGTCTCGCTAGTCACTATAGCGTTTGCAATTCATGTCAACTTTGGTAAATATGGTATTTACCGATACTGCGCCGAAATAAATTAGAATTTACCGATACCGAATCGTACTTCTAAAAATATTATATATTACCAAATTATAAATACCGTATTTACCGTATATACCGATTGAACCGATTGCACATCTCTATGCATGATTGCTTTGCGAGCTGGTCTACTACATTAATTAGCCCTTTGGTTTGCTTGCAGTGTTGTCCCTGCTAGGTCATGCATGCATGTAGCTACAGTTACATACAGTTTCTCACATTGAATGCTGTTGCTTGTGGTTAGTCTTCGTGTAGTACAGTGTTACAGCGGTTCAACCGCATGCTATTTCGGTTGGATCGGGTGATATCAGCGGTTTGACAGAAATTGGCACCCGATCAGAGCAGCCAGACATGACTATTTCAGTCAGATATTTGTTCATTTGGTCTTGAGTCGTGGAATGAATTTTGATCATTTTTATGAGTGATTATATATTGCATAAACTATATTATTATTAATATGGGACAAATTATAAAGAACTTATGTCTAAAAATAATTTCTTTGTCTTTGGATGTGCAGTGTCGCTTGAAGTCAACCGTGATCAATAACGAGAATCGGAGCTAAAGTTATAGAGGAGTTGAGACCCAGAACGATCAAGGATACCAAGTGAGACGATGAGCTCAAGTATGGCACAAGAAAGACGAAAAATATCAAAGAAAAGTTCAAACGGCGGAATTGCACCATGCGGCTTAGTCAGTCTAAGTAATGCGTGGTCCGATGAAACCAAAACGGAAGAGACTTACCGATGCGTGGTAAGCCAGTGATACACCTATATATAGCAAGTACGGTGATTGCTTGCAATGGAAGAGATGACCGGGTTAAGGAAGGGTATTTTGGTAATTTGACCAAAATGCTGGAAATGGCTTTGGAAGAAAACCGCGGCGCATGAGTGGTGCTTGGGAAGGCGGTTTAGGTCATGGATAAACTGATATGATCAAAATGGATTAAAGCTAAAGACTTAACGGGTTCAGGCTTATGCGTTTTGATAAACTTGTATAAGTGTAGTGAATGGGTTAAAACGCGTGTGTGTTTGGGGTTATCAGATTTCTCCTATTGTGCTAAGTGAATAGTATTCACTAATAGTTAGATATGGTCGGCTAGCCATCTATTTAAGGTTTGTTAACCATCCAACCTATCTCTCTTGTGCTTCTTGTTTGTTAGGGTTTGAGAGTTGAGTGTTTTGTGTGCTCTTCGTACTCTAAGGTGGAGTGGATATAAAACTTTCCTTCTTAAGTAACTATAGAATCAATTTTTTATCATCCACATGGTTATCACTTGTCTTGATTGATTTTCTCTTGATTTGGTTAGTTTTTCCTCTCCTCTCATCCTTTCTTGATCCTGTTGTACCAAGGACGTGTAAGAGATGGAGATAATCTCTAGAAATCAATCTCCACCTATCTAGATACTTTGGTAACAAGTTCATCAAAACTCGATTTTTGCACGTTTTTTATCTTCCAAATGATTTCTTGATTTAATGGTTTTTGGAGTGATTTCTTTAGTGTTCTTGATTGCTATGACATGTGGAAACATATCTAAAACTATCTTGGCTATCTTCTACCCACGAGCAAGTCTTAGTCATCGATTTTGGTTTTTGATCAGTTTTGATGCAATCCGTCTTCAAACTGAAAAATGTCTCAACTTTGGTAATGATTTCCATGATCATTTATTGGAATAGGTTTCTAATGTCCTAGAGAAGATTTCTGAAAATTTTCATGTCAACTAGATCTACGAATCAAAATTTACATGGATTTTTTGTTCGTGAAATCGTGCTGAAATAATTGTTTATCTTGGAATTACTGTAGCAACAGTAGTACCAGGGGTACTTTAGCGGTACTACCATTTTTACTGTAACAAGCAGTAGTACAGCATACTTTAGCGGTACTACTGAAATTACTTTTCATTTCTCAGTTTTTAATTTCTTGATTTGCTGAGATTTGTGTTGGTTTTTCATCCTAATCTTTATAGCTTTATAGCTATTGGAGTGATGGATTGATGAATACTTCAAAAAAATTTGAGGCACCATTCACCCCCTCTGTTGCCACCTTCAGTCCTACAAGTGGTATCAGAGCCCAGTTAGTTCTTCTCATAGATCTTAACCAGTCTGTGTCCCATAGGGTTTTCATGAGATCGGCCATGGGCAGTACTTCTTTTGAGCTTAGATTTGGTCATAGGCATAGCATCTCTTATTTCAAGATATTTGGTTGGAAGTGCTTCATTTTTAAATATGGCAACTTAGATAAATTTGAATCTCGATATAATGATGGTATTTTTCTTAGATATCCTACTCATTCTCGTGGTTATCGTGTATTTAATTTGGATACTAACAAGATTGTTGAGATTCGTAAAGTCATTTTTGATGAGACTAGTCTTGGTACTAGACCCGACGATGCAGGTATATAGGTACAGGTGATAGAGAGAGTATCTTCGTCGATGATGAGTCTGACATAGAGGATGATGACTCAATTCATCCTCTAGTCACTTCTAAGTTGGTAGGAAAGCCTGCTTTTATTTCTCCAGATTCAGTAGAGTAGTCTTCTTCCATCTTCACCAACACTTTAAGTGGCTCTACTCTACTTCCACAACCCATGAGGTAAAGGTCACGTCTACACCAGGACCTCCTCTTCATATTCAGCGACGACACCCTCCAGAGCAGACGATTAGGGATATCCATGAGTGAGTTACTTGCTACAGGTTTATCTCTCCAGATTCTTATGCACATTCTATTTTTGTTGTGTCTTTTGAACCCCGAGATGTCACCGATACTTTATCTGATTCCTCTTAGGTCAATGCTATACATGAAGAGGTTAATAATTTTGAAAGAAACTAAGTCTGGACCTTAGCTGAACCTACATCTAATCATAATGTAATTAAAATAAAATGGGTTTTTAAAAATAAGTAAAGTGGGGATGGATTGGAAGTTCACAATAAGGCTGGACTTATAGCTCAAGGTTATTCCCAGGAAAAGTTCTCCCATTGACTTTGTTTTTATCAAATGTGGAGAGAAAGAGAAAAAAAAGAAAAATGGAGTGCTTTGTGCCCAAAAAAGTTCTCTCATTGACTTTGTTTTTGTCTGGTGGTTCCTTTATCCATCAGGCGCACAGGAGACAACAGAAGGCCTTGAGGTGTATGTGATGTGCTGTGCATGACATGAAGTCAATACAGAGATCACATGGTGTTTTTGTGAGAGAGTTAGTAGAGCACAGGAAGGAAGACACGCAGGCGGGACCGAGCAGGAACGCTGCATCCTTTGTCGTGGGCACAGGCGAAGTGTTCCTTCAACAGGAGGCGTAGTCACATCGTGACTTCGTGAGGGTGCATGCATCTCTGGAAGGAGTTGGCGACAGAGCATAGAGAAGAAAATCCACATGAAGTCAATTCGGAGACTGTTGATTTTGATAATTTCTAAAGGTAATGGACGAGAAGAAAATTCACGTGAAGTCAATCCGGAGACTGTTGATTTTGATAATTTCTAAAGGTAATGGACGAGAAGACAAAGGTATAAGATAGGCTAATCTCTCTATAGTACTTTTTTCTAGCGACCAATAATTACTCGGTGTAGGCAATAAAGATAAAGACGCATATGCGCACCTAGAGTGTCTGGGGTATAGTCGATCTAAAGGGAAGACGGAGGATGACAAGATGGATCAGACGGTGCTTGCTGCGATATATCAGGCGGTACTAGATTCGATGATGCATCACCTCATCGGGATGCAGATGACACGTGCAGTATGGGAGACGCTTCAAAAGATGCACGAGGGAGTTAACCGCGTGAAGAAGGTACGGCTCCAGAATCTACAGAGCGAGTTCAAGAATCTTCAGATAGGAGAAACCCAGTCAGTGGACAAGTTCGCTGGCAAGCTGACTTCACAGATGCATCGGACGGTGTTCGAGTGGCACAGATGCATCGGACAATGTTCGAGTACCACCGGAAGGTCGAACGGTGCTCGAGTGGTGGTCCAAAGGGTCTCGCTCTGTCTAAAGGTTCTCGGTTGTCTGAAGGTACTCAGTACGGCTACGGTATTTCGACTTCGACCACTGCAGTACGACTACGACCATACGGTCATGGTAGGTAATCGTAGCTACAATACTTTATCATGGTCGTAGCTACAATACTTTTTTTATAGTCGTAGACTTTGTGATCGATAGTCATAGGCTTTACTAGTCAGTACTTGATAGTCGAAGATTTTACCAGTTGAAAGCTTTGCGGTCGATGGTCATAGATTTTACGGTCTGCTATCATTGTCTTCGGTAGTTGAGGGCTCTGCGATCGGTTGTCGTAGAATTCACAATCGGTACTCATAGACTTCATGGTCGATACGAGTGCTTCAACTTTTGTGATCTTCGAGTACCTCGAGTATTCGTGTTGGGTTAGTGGTTGACTGATCGGTGCATGGTAGTTGGTGTTGCAGTGGTTGGTGTATAGCGATCGGTGAACAATACCCGAGGGACTCGGTACTCGATAGTCATGGTTTTCATGATCGTGGTCAGCAAAGGTTGTCGGAGAGTTGTGGTATATAATCGCTACTCAGTAGTCAGTACTCGATGGGTCTGCAGTCGGTAGCAATGGTATTCTCGAGTGTTTTGAGTGATGATATTTCCCGAGTACTTGTGTTTGAGTACTCGATGAGCAAGCGACCAGTCTTGCATAGTGGTTGCAACCGGTCGTAATGGGTGGTCTGAGGATGAGTTCTGGAAAGTGATAGTATGTGTGGTCATGGACGTCCTAGGTGATGGTCGTGGATGGATTGGTTCTTGTCCGCGGATAGACAATGGTGTGTTTTGTGTGTGTGTATTGATGACGGTCAAGTTGGGAGAACTTGTGCCAGGAGAGAATGTTTCTTTAGTGTTTGCATGTGCATATGGGCGTGGAGGCGATCATGGTTGGCGACGAGAAGTACCAGGACTAGGATGGGGAAATATGAGGTCTAGGCGGTTGGGATATCACACAAGGTGGTCGGGCTCATGCTGGAGCACATGGAGATCAAAAGTGATGATTCATGAAGAAGCTACGGGCGGTGTGGGCTAGGAGGCTTCGACACGGAGGTTGATGATGCGTGGAGAAGATACGGGAGGTGTGTTCCCAAAGGCTTCGATATATGGTGATGGTGCGTGATGAAGATACAGGAGGTGCGTCCTGAAGGCTTTGTCACGTGTTTTGATTGGAGACGTTATGGAAGGAGTTCGTAACGGGAAGTTGTAGAGATATGGTAAAACCCGTGTTTGAAAGGGTTTCGGGTCCCTTGGTTTTAAGAAGAGATTAGGTATTGTATTCGTGTTTGAGTCGAACACGGTCTGGACATTAGCGTATAAAAGCAGGGAGAGGCTAAGGGTTAATGTACGATTTTTAGTGAGTTTTTAGAGGGCTTTCATTAAAAAGGCTTTTAGAGGTGTCGTGAGGGTGCTTTATAGCAATATCTATAATATAGAAGTAATAGATCAGATCTATTCCAAAAAAAGTTCATTGGTGATGTGTTTTCCGGAGCATTGCTTTTCTATGTTCTCGGCAGCGTGCTAACTCATCGTGATTCAGCGTGCAACGAGTGCGGTGTTGTCTTCGGCTTGTACTCATTCAAGCAGTTGAAACGTTCAAGCGACGAAGTGATTCAAGTGGTCAAAGCTTTTTAAGCGGAGGGAGATTTCGAACTACATGCTAAAGTAGTCGTAGTGAGCAGTCGAGCGAGTGGTCGAATGACTTGCGATTCAAATGTACATCTGGTAATTTAGATTATTTTTCTTGTGCTTTGAGTTTTGGTTTCAGGTTTTAAAAAGCGAAGACAGTCATTCACCTCCCTCTGATTGTGCCATACGATCCTACATGCCCTCTACTCCCGTGTGTAGTTGCTTGCACGTGTAGCCATCGGTGTGTACGTAGAGGGCACCTTGTAAGCACGCAGTATGTAATTAGGCATTTTGTAGTGAAAATTAGAAGAATG
This sequence comes from Bonia amplexicaulis, assembly GCA_036346245.1. Taxonomy (NCBI): domain Eukaryota; kingdom Viridiplantae; phylum Streptophyta; class Magnoliopsida; order Poales; family Poaceae; genus Bonia; species Bonia amplexicaulis. The sequence continues at coordinate 6,524,684 of CM070753.1, forward strand.
CCTGTCATGACGTAATATTTTGTGTGTTGAGCACCTGCTTGAGGAAGACCGCCCTCTAATCCTGAACCTTCTTGTTTGGCGGTGTCTGCGACACTGGGGATGGCCGGAGGAGTCGCTACGATTTTGGGCAGAGTGACGCACAATGGGCAATGTCTCTGTCAGGGAATACATCAAAATTGAAGACTCGGACGATGAGTAGTCAAAGCGATGTCCTCCCTCGGGGATTGTATACTTGGCGTGTTGTTGCACTTTAACCATTGGCTTAATTGAAACATTGCTGAAGTGTTGATTAACACCACGGCCTCGTGCACTAATCCATGTCGGAGCAGCATGAGATGGGAACAACACAATATCTTTTGTAGCATTTGGGAACAATGAGAGTCGATCAGAAACACTGCTGGTAGATGGGGGGTCAATAGCGACTGCGAAGGAGCACGTTTGTGGGCGTGTGTCGTCGGTGGTGGGATGAAGTCGAAAAAGCGCACTCCTTATCCCACCCTTTGGATGGGCATCGACGAAGTCAGCAGCAGAACGAAGTTGAAATAGCGCGCTCCTTCCCCCACCCTTTGGATGGGCATCGATGAAGTCGGCGGTGGGACGAAGTCGAAAAGGCACACTCCGTCCCCCACCCTTTGGATGTGGTGCTGACGAAGTCGGCAGTGGGATAAAGCTTGGAATAGCGTGCTCCATCCTCCACCCCTTGGATGGGCATCGATAAAGTCGGTAGCGGGATGAAGCCAAAAAAGCGTGCTCCATCCCCCACCCTTCGGATGAGCGTCGATGAAGTCGGCGGTCTGTTGAAGCCCTGCGCGCACGAGGAACATCTACGGCCATGAGGTGGTCAGACGAAGTCCCGACCGCAAGACGATCAGACGAAGTCTCGACCGTGAGGCAGTCGGACAGAGCATCTATGACCATAATTTGGTTAGACGAAGTCTCGACCGCAAGGCGGTTGGACGAAGCGTCTACGATCACGAGTGGTCGGACAAGGTCTCGACCACCAAGCGATCACACAAACTCTCGACCGCGAGGCGGTTAGACGATGCATCTACGACCATGAGGTTTTCGGACAAAATAAAAAAGCGCGCTCTGTCCCCACCCTTCGAACAGGCGTCGACGAAGTCAGCAGAGGGATGAAGTCAAAAAAATATGCTCTGTCTCCCACCCTTCGGACGTGGCACTGACAAAGTCGGCGGTGGCACGAAGCATGGAAAAGTGCGCTCTGTCCTCCACCCATCAGACGGGCGTCGATGAAGTCAACGGTGGGTCAAATCCTTGCGTGCATGAGGAACGTCTATGACCATGAGGTGGTCAGATTAAGTGCCAATCGCAAGACAGTCAAACGAAGTCTCTACCGTGAGGCGGTTGGACAGAGCATCTACGACCACAACGCGGTCGAACGAAGTGTGCATGACCATGAGGTGGTTGGACAAAGTTGAAAAGCGCGCTCTGTCCCCCACCCTTCGGACGACACTGACGAAGTTAGTGGTGGGACGAATCCTAGAAAAAGCGTGCTTCGTCCCCTACCCATCGGATAGGCGTCGACGAAGTCAGCGGTGGGATAAAGCCTGGAAAAGTGTGCTCCATCCGCCATCCTTCTGATGAGCGTCGATGAAGTCATCAGGAGGACGAAGCCTAGAAAAAGTGCACTCCATCCCCTACCCTTTGGACGGGCATCGACAAAGTCATCGGTGGGATGAAGCCAAAAAAAGCGCAATCCGTCACCCACCCTTCAAACGGGCGTCGACAAAGTCGGCAGCGAGTCGAAGCCATACGAGTGCGAGGAACATCTACGACCATGAGGTGGTCGGACGAACTCCCGACTACTGACCGCAAGATGGTTGGACGAAGTCCCGACCGCAAGGCGGTTGGACGGACATCTACGACCACAAGGCGGTCGAGCGATGTCCTGACCGTGAGGCGGTCGGACCAAGCATCTATGAACACGATGTGGTCAGACGAGATCACGACCGCCAGGCAATCAGATGAGGTCTCGATCGCGAGGCGGTCGGACAAAGCGTCTACATCCATGAGGTGGTCGGACAAAGTTGAAAAATGTGCTCCGTTTGCCACCCTTCGGACGAATGTCGATGAAGTTGGTAGTAGGACGAAGTCATAAAAAAGCGTGCTCCATCCCCCAACCTTTTTACGGGCGTTCATGAAGTTAGCGGCAGGACAAAGTCAAAAAAACGCGATATATATCATAGACTTCGTAAAGTAGGCGAAGGTCTCCTGACGTCTTTATATACTTGGTAAAGTGCACGTGGAGGCATAGGTCTCTACGCCTTTTTGTACTCCAAAAAGTGCGCACAGAGGCCATTGGCTCCACACTTTAATTTATTTTCCAAAGAGTTGTCCGGGATAGCTAAGTTCCCGGCACTTTATACTCCACAGAGTTCGCACAGAGGCTACTATCTCCACGCTTTAATTTAGACTCTGTAGAGTGTGCATTGAGACTTAGGCCTCCACGTGTATTGTTTATGCTTTGGAGAGTTTCCCCAGGATGGCTAAGTTCCCGACACTTTATACTTCGTAGAGTTCGCATAAAGGATACTGTCTCCGCGCTTTTAATTTGGACTCCAGAGTGCACGCGGAGACTTAGGCCACCACGCGTATTGTTTATACTCCGGAGAGTTGCCCGGGATGGCTAAGTTCCTGGCATTTTATACTCCGCAGAGTTCGCACAGAGGCTACTGTGCGTCTTGTTTATACTCCGGAGAGTTGCCCGGGACGGCCAAGTTCCCAGTTATTTATACTCCGTAGAGTTCGCAAAGAGGCTACTATCTCCGCGCTTGAATTTAGACTCCGTAGAGTACGCGCAGAGACTTAGGCCTCTACGTATCTTGTTTATACTTCGAAGAGTTGCCCGGGACGACTAAGTTCCCGGCAATTTATACTATGCAGAGTTCGCACGGAGGCTACTATCTCTGCACTTTAATTTAGACTCCATAGAGTGAGCACGGAGACTTAGGCCTCTGCATGTCATGTTTATACTCCAGAGAGTTGCCAAGGATGGCCAAGTTCCTGGCACTTTATACTCTGCAGAGTTCACACAGAGGTTACTGTCTCCACGCTTTAATTTAGACTCCGTAGAGTGTGCGCGGAGACTTAGGCCTCCGTGTTTCTTGTTTATACTCTAGAGAGTTATCCGGGACAGCTAAGTTCCTGACACTTTATACTCCACAGAGTTCGCACGGAGGCTACTGTCTCCATGCTTTAATTTAGACTCCGTAGAGTGCATGCGGAGACTTAGGTCTCCACTCATCTTGTGTATACTCTGAAGAGTTACCCGGGATGGCTAAGTTCCTGACGTTTTATACTCTGCATTGCTCGCACGGAGGCTACTGTCTCCACGCTTTTAATTTAGACTTCATAGAGTGCACGTGGAGACTTAGGCCTCTGCATGTCATGTTTATACTCTAGAGAGTTGCCTAGGATGGCTAAGTTCCCGTCGCTTTATACTCCGTAGAGTTCGCGCTGAGGCTACTGTCTCCGCGCTTGAATTTATACTCCGTAGAGTGCCAACAGAGACTTAGGCCTCCGCACTCTTGTTTATACTCTGGAGAGTTGCCCGAGACAGCTAAGTTTCCGACTCTTTATACTCCACAGAGTTCACGTGGAGGCTACTGTCTTCACGCTTTAATTTAGACATCGTGGAGTGGGCACGGAGACGTAGGCTTCCGCGCGTCTTATTTATACTCCGGAGAGTTTCTCGGGACGACTAAGTTCCTAGCGCTTTATACTCCGCAGAGTTCGCACGGAGGCTACTATATCCGCGCTTTTTATTTGGACTCTATAGAGTGCGCGTGGAGACTTAGGTCTCCATGCATCTTGTTTATACTCTGGAGATTTGCCCGAGATGGCTAAGTTCCCGACACTTTATACTCTGCAGAGTTCAAGTAGAGGCTACTATCTCTGCACTTTTAATTTAGACTCCATAGAGTGCACGTAGAGAATAGGTCTCCGCGCATCTTATTTATACTCCGGAGAGTTGGTACGCGAAATACACATGGAAATGTGGACAGCTTGCTTCATGGAAATAGTACTGTATTTGTATCTTCCCATTTGTGCAGGTGAGCTATTACACATGCAAGCGTGGCATGTACAAAAGCTGAGTGCCCAGCCTTCCTATGCGTAGTATCATCGGAGGCAATCTGCATTCCACGTATGCCGAAGATCTCTCCCGTCGAGGGATGCAAGGCGATGCGCCCCATGTTGGAGGGCAGCTGTGATGATGTAAGGGCCTTCCTACTTTGACTCTAGTTTGCCCACAGTCGCCGCATGCAACACCTTTCTTAGGATGAGGTCCCCATCTTCGAGCTCCTATGGGTAGACGTTGCTGTTGTACGAGTGCGCCGTGCGGCACACGTACTTTGCGATGTGCACGGTTGTGCTAACTCACGCCCCGTTGAGAAGGTCCAAAGATAGCGCTCGCTCTTCGGCCGAAGCTTGAGTGAAGACTCTCCTTGACCCAACCTTGATTTCCTCCGGTGTGACCGCTTCGTTTCCAAAGAGGAGCTTGAAAGGTGTATACCCTGTAAGGCGCATCACCGTAGTGCGGATACACCAGAGTACACTTGGCAACTCTTGCGGCCATCTGCCCATCGAAAGGCCTATGAGACGCTTCTTGATACCCGCAGAGATGGTGCCATTGGCTCGCTCGATCGTGCCGTTGGACTGTGGATGCCTGACGGAAGCATAGCAGAACGTGATGCCCATGCGTTCGCAAAATGCCTTGAAAGATATGGAGTCGAACTGCAAGCCATTGTCGGCGGTGATATCACTGCGGAGGTGACGTTGGATAGGACAACTGCCTCGGGCCATCTAGAGAAATATTTGAAGGTGACCACGATGAATCGTAGGTCCCCTGGGGCACGTGGCAACAGACCCACGATATCGACACCCCATCGCGCCAATGGCCAGACTGGCGGGGTGGACTGCAAATGGGTGGGAGGCTTGTGAGTCACCCTTCCTATCCGCTGACATCCCTGACACCGGCACACAAGGTCCTAAGCGTCGATGATGGCCATTGGCTAATAGAAGCCTTGCCTAAATGCTTTTCCAACTAGAGACCTTGGCGTGATGTGTGAGCCACAAAGCCCTGTGTGTAATTTAGCTAGGAGCCGTTGTCCCTCGCTACGCAAGAGACCTCAAGAGCAGGGGGCATACTCTGCGCTTGTAGAGTATGCCATCCGAACACCCCTAGCTGTCGCCCGCTATGTGCAACGTCATCATTCACAATTCGTATCAACTTTGGTAAATATGGTATTTACCAATACCGTACCAAAAAATTGGGATTTACCGAAACTGAATCGTATTTTTAAAAACACCGTATTTACCAAACTAACAATACTATATATACCGTATTTACCGAACCAAAAAATCGAACGAACACCCCTATCTAAAGACCAATAAATAATTTTTGGACACAAGTTCTTTACAACTTGACTCACATTAGTCAAAGATGCTTCATGTATCATGAATGCAATGAGGTAGGACTCCAAAACTCAACCCATGACCATTTCCTACAAATACCAAAAACCGCTCGAATACCTTTAGACAAATTCGGTCTGACCGCCACGGTCGGACCACGCTAGTCAATTCGGTCAAACCCTGCTAACAAAGTAACCGATCAGACCACGACAAACCATGCCGATCTGAGCGCTCGGCAGTCCAACCGTTTATACCTCCATAGCAGTCCAACCGCCACTAAGAGACCAGTCACACCAGACCGGTGGTCAGACCGCTAACCCCGGCCGGTCAGACTGTCCCTGACAGGCAACAATTCTAAAAGCTTGCAAACTTACGTAAAATTAAATTTCAACTCGACATAATTGCTAATTATTCAAGAACTAACATATTTCAACGCTAATTAACATTGAGTAATCTACCACATGCACGCGGCATGAAAAAATTGTGGGTAGAAGAAGGAATACACAAGCCAGGTCAATGGCTGGAGTTTATATGTATCTCTTAACATTGTTAATCAGTAGTTCCCCCCAGAGGCCAAAGCTGCTCTACCAGGCTGTCATACCTATCTGATTGATCTTGACAACTATAAAATAGAAGATTAACACGAGAATTTCTACTCCTTCACAATGAACGTGGCAGCTTCTTTTGACCCTAATAGATAGATAAAATTAGGGAATCTGCGATGCAAGGTTATATAACGCGGGTGCTTAAGGAGAGAGAATATATTTATATCATTAAACACCCATAAGAGTCATCTTTTGTGTTAACGATAGTGTGTACATTCTATATTTGGTGGCCAGGATATGTATAGTATGCAATCCCGTCACCCTCCATGTTTGTATCTCTTTCCCGGTTTAACCGATCCGGGCCTGATTATATTGATCAGCCAGGCACCCTTTGTGCCTTGCGCTGTGCTCTATCTCTCTCTCTCTCTGTTTGTTCACGTTTGCATGGTATCAGAGCACTTAGGCTCCTCTCGATCCTCTTCTACTTCCGCTGCTTCCCATGGCCGATCTTCTGTCCGACGAGATGGCGCACAATGCCCCCGTTGCTCCTGTCCCTGAAGACGGTGCAGCGGCCGCGCGTGCAGCACTGGCTGCCATGGCTGCAAACGCGCCAATCGCTCCACACCTTGCAGCGCCCGTGCAAGGACCTCCTGTGGCCGCCGCCCTCAGTGTGGCAAGCGTCAAGACGCATGTGCGGTCCACCGACATGAAAATCCGAACTACACCAAGTGGAGAACCTTCTTCGTCGCCTTCCTTGGGAAGTTCAATCTTCTTCCCCATGTTCTTGGCCCTGTTCCCTCCGACGTCAGCATAGGGACATGGGCGCAAGACGACTTCGCCGTCCTCACCGCTCTCTACTGCTCCATCGCCAGCGACGTCCTCGACATCGTCATGGAGCCCGATCAGTCGGCACACGAACTCTGGCTCGCGGTCGAAGCCGTCTTCCGCGACAACCGGGAGACAAGGATCATCTACCTGGAGACCGAGTTCCGCAAAGATCGTCAAGGCGAGATGTCGCGATGACATCGCCGCCGCCTCAAAAATCTTGCCGATGCGCTGCGGGATCTTGGCGAACCGGTCTCCGATCACACACTCGTCCTCAACATGATACGTGGACTCAGCCCACGTTTCTCCAACCAGGCCGAGCTCCTTCCACTGCAGGTGCCCTTTCCAAGTTTTACGAGGGCACGATCATCTCTTCTCCTTGCAGAAATGCGACATCCTCCCAACGCTCCTGCCGGCGACACCGCACTGTTGGCGAACTCCTCGGGATCCGGTGGCCAAGCTCCCTCCTCCGACAGCCAGGGCTCGGGTTCCACACGAGGGAGAGACAGACGTGGTGGCGGCCGAGGGTGCGGCCAACGCAATGGCAACGGCGACACCGAACGGGTGGCTCCTGGAGGAGGACCACGTCTTGCACCACCGACAGGACCATGGATGCTATACAATCCATGGACAGCTGCGCCTTGGGGAGCAACGGCGCCACCTCAGCCATGGACTGCTGCGTGGCGTCCTGCCGGCGGGCCGGGTCTCCTTGGTCCGCGACCTGCTTACGCCCCGGCACCACAGCACGCTTTTGCGGCTGGTTTTTCTGCCGATGGAGCCAGCCAGGCCTCGTGGGATCAAGCCGGCCTCATCAGTGCCATGAACAACTTGTCTATGCAAGCCCATGACAACGGCGGATGGGTCATGGACTCGGGAGCCACCTCTCATATGGCATCAAATGACGATATCCTCTTCTCCTCTCGCCCCCTTGATTCAGCCACTACAGTCACCGTCGGTAACGGCTCTTCCGTTCCTATCTCCCGTGTCGGCCGCACCATCCTGCCTTCATCCTCTGCTCCTTTTGCTATTAATCATGTCCTTGTTGTTCCTTCGTTAATTAAAAATCTTCTTTCCGTCCGTAAATTTACTCGTGATAACAATTGTTCTATCGAGTTTGATCCCTTTGGTTTCTCTGTGAAGGATCCACGTTCGGGGACCGTGATACTTCGCTCCAATAGCACCGGGGACCTCTACACCGTCCCTGTCGCCGCTCGTCCACACCTGCTGCTCTCAGCCACCACTACTTCCCCGGATATCTGGCATCGCCGTCTTGGACACCCTGGCCGAGACGTCCTCTACCACCTCCACAAAACCTTGCCTGTTGCCTCTTGTCATTTAGATTCCATTTCTTGTCATGCATGTCATCTAGGCAAACATGTTAAATTACCCTTCGGTCGTTCTACTAGTGTTACCACTGCACCTTTTCAATTACTTCATTGTGATTTGTGGACCTCTCCGATTCTTAGTAATTCTGGCTTTCGCTACTATCTTGTCATAGTTGATGATTTTTCTCGCTATTATTGGACTTTTCCTTTGAAACAAAAATCGATGCGTCGACACGCTCCGGATGTTCATCTCCTATGCCCACACTCAATTCCAACTCCCACTTAAATGCTTTCAAACCGACAATGGCCGAGAATTTCTCAACACCGCCCTTCTCTCCCACCTCCACGACCACGGCATTCTCATGCGCACCTCGTGCCCCTATACCTCCCAACAAAATGGCAAAGCCGAAAGATCTATCCGCACCATCAATAACGTCATTCGCTGCCTTCTTTTTCAGGCCTCCATGCCGGCTTCATATTGGGCAGAAGCTCTTTTCGTAGCCACATACCTTCTCAACCGCTGACCCTCTCAACCAATCGGTTTTGTCTCCCCTCATGAAAAACTCTTTGGTGCGCCGGCCGACCTCACCCATCTCCGCTTTCGGTTGTCTCGTGTTATCCTAATCTCTCCGCCGTACCAAACACAACTTGCCCTCGCGCTCACGCTTGTATTTTCCTTGGCTACCCATCCTCACGTAAGGGATATCGTTGTCTTGATCCATCCACTAACAAGGTGATTGTGTCTCGGCATGTTTTATTCGACGAAACAATGTTTCCTTTTGCCACACCAAAGCGGCTTCACCTTCACCGAGCGGCCTTCAATTTCTTGACGATGATGACGCCTTCGACGGGTGTGCAGTCCCCGCGCCTCGCGTCCTCGGTGGGCCACCAGCACCCGGCCTCCTCCTCGCCTGGTGGCGCCCCTTGGGCCCACGGTGCGTCTGGGCGGTGTTTTCGCTGGTGGTGTTCCCGAGGGGCACTCTGGCACACACGGACGGGCCCGCCCACGCCGCCTGGTGGACCTGAGCTCACACCGACCGGAAGGGCCTCACTCATGCCTACCGGTGCGCTGCACCCACGCCGACCTCTCCGGCCTTGCGGTGCCGGCCTCCTGTCGCCTACACGAGATGTATTCAACCCACCCAGTGGGGCCAGGGCATCTTCTCCGGATACTTCATCGTCCTTGGCCATAATTGTTGCACCGCGTACCACTCGGACTCTCCCTCCGGTTGTTGTGCCATGCCCAGCTACCGGGCCGCACCATATGGTGACTCGCTCCAAAGTCGGCATCGTCAAGCCAATTGAGCGCCTTAACCTCTCTGCCACTTGTGTCACAGCTTCACCCGTGCCAAGGACGTATAAGGCTGCCCTTGCTGATCCACAGTGGGCGCGTGCTATGCGCGAGGAGTACGACACCCTCGTCCACAACAAGACATGGTCTCTTGTGCCCCGTCCTCCCGGCGCCAACGTCGTCTCCGGCAAGTGGATCTTCAAACACAAGTTCCATGTCGACGGGACTCTTGCTCGCCACAAGGCCCGGTGGGTCGTTCGCGGCTACTCACAGCAAGGCGGTGTTGACTATGACAAAACATTTAGTCCTATCGTCAAGCCGACCACCATCCGCGTCGTCCTCAGCATCGCCGCCTCCAAGTCATGGCCCATCCATCAACTTGATGTGAAGAATGCCTTCCTCCACGGCACCCTCGACGAGACGGTCTATTGCCAGCAGCCTCCTGGCTTCATCGACTCCGCCCGCCCGGACCACGTCTGCCTCCTCCAGCGCTCTCTCTACGGGCTCAAGCAGGCCCCTCGCGCGTGGTATCAGTGGTTTGCCGCTCACGCGCGCCACCTCGGCCTCACCTCCGCGGCCTCCGACACATCACTCTTTGTGTACCGCCACGGCGCCGACCTCGCCTACCTGCTCCTCTACGTCGACGACATCATCCTGATGGCATCGTCTACCTGTCTCCTTCGACACCTCTCCACCAGGCTACACGACGAGTTTGCCATGACCGACCTTGGCGCGCTGCACTTCTTCCTCGGCATCTCCGTGCGGCGTACAGCGGCTGGCCTTCATCTCTCACAGCGGCAGTACGCTCTCGATCTCCTCCAGCGTGCAGGCATGGCCGAGTGCCATCCGATTGCAACTCCGTGACTGGCGAGCCGCTCCGTGACGCCACTGAGTACCGCAGCTTTGCTGGAGCGCTACAGTACCTCACTCTCACGCGGCCCGATATTCAGTATGCCGTCCAGCAAGTATGCCTTCACATGCATGCTCCGCGGGATGCCCACATGGCTCTGATCAAGCGACTCCTTCGCTACATCAAGGGCACCTTGGACCAGGGACTCTTCCTCCAGCGCCACCGCCTTCCTCTCTCACGGCATATACAGATGTTGATCAAGGGCTGCCCGACACACGCCGCTCTACCTCGGGTATTGTGTCTTCTTCACGACAACCTTGTGTCCTGGTCATCCAAACGACAGCCACCATTTCCCGCCCAATAGCCGAGGCCGAGTACCGTCTTGTTGCCTGTGTTGCCGAGTCTTTGTTGGTGCGACGCGACTCCTTGGTGAACTTCATGCTCCCCTCCGCACGGCCACCGTTGTCTTTTGCGACAATGTGAGCGCTGTCTACATGGCTGCCAACCCCGTGCAACACAAACGTAGAAAGCACATCGAGATCGACATCCATTTTGTTCGAGAGAAGGTTGCTCTTGGCCAAGTCCGCGTCCTGCATGTTCCGTCGTCCCATCAGTTCGCCGACATCATGACCAAAGGACTTCTGGTTCAGCTTTTCATGGATTTTCGGTCCAGTCTATGCATTCGGGAGCCTGACGCTCGATCATGGGGTGTTAACGATAGTGTGTACATTCTATATTTGGTGGCGTGATATGTATAGTATGCAATCCCGTCACCTTCCATGTTTGTATCTCTTTCCCGGTTTAACCGATCCGGGCCAGATTATATTGATCAGCCAGGCACCCTTTGTGCCTTGCGCTGTGCTCTATCTCTCTCTCTGTTTGTTCACGTTTGCATTCTGTAATGCAAACATTTCTTTATAGGTGCTTAAATAGTTACATGATCTGTTAATTGAAAATAGTTATAAAGGTAAGCATCGGTGCCTCGTCATGCTATAGAGTTAGCACCCTATCTATCTTACACGGTAAGAAAAAAACAGTTTTCTTTTGCTAAGAGCATGTACAATACAGGCTTTTAAAGAGATACTTAGCAATAAAAAAACTGATTTTTTTACCACATAGGATAGATAATGTGCTTATTTTGAAGCATCGATGCTTAAATAAGCATCGGTGCTTAGTAGGTGCTTATGTGTATAATTATATCTATTAATAGATATTATAGCATCTAAGCACTCACGGAAGAGATGTTTGCATTGGAGTAAATAACTTTTGCATAGGTGCTTAATGATGTGACTATATGCTTAATGATGTGATTATATTCTCTCTCTTTAAGCATTAATATATAAACATCTTGTATTGTATTGTACATGCTCTAACCACCCCTCCCATCACCAGCTGGACTAGAGATAGCCTTTGACTCGACAACGGAGTACAAACGGAACATCAAAACTGCCTTCTCACGCCCGGTCCACTGAAGTACATCACGAAAACGGATGCATGCGTGTCACATCCGTGACACATGCCGGCAGCCACACGCTGCAAACATTGACTGCAGCTGGGCGATCCCATCCATTGACTAATGCATGATCGATCAATCCAATCTCGATTTGTATCCTGCAGCGAACGTGCTATATATGCGTAGGACGTTGGTGGCTTTGTGCAGACAACCAAGGCAAGAATTCAGCTGTAAGGCAACAACCATGGGAAGTGCTCCGGCCACCGTCCGCGAGATCTGGCGCGCGCAGCGTGCAGACGGCCCCGCGGCCGTGCTCGCCATCGGCACCGCGAACCCGGCGAACTGCGTCTCCCAGGACGAGTTCCCGGACTTCTACTTCCGTGCCACCAAGAGCGAGCACCTCACCGGCCTCAAGGACAAGTTTAAGAGAGTCTGTAAGCACACAATCAGCTTTAGATCTATTCTTTTCAGTTTCTAAAAGTTAATTTTCGGTTTTTTTACAGTAACTAGCTTTTAAACAAAGTATCTTTTCAATATAGGATCTACTAATTAATTGTAGTACGTACTATATCGACTCCATTTATATCGATAAAAATCATACGTGAGTTTCTGTTACTCTGTAATCTCTCATACGAACAGCCCAAAAACTATAAACCGTAGCCAAAATCCATACGGCTTTGCTATTGCCAAGGCGACTGAAATTTTTTTGTCTCTCAGTCACTTGAAGTTGCACTCTCAATCAACTAAAACTGCACCCCCCTCCAAAAAAAACAGCCCTCTCCAAAAAACAACCCCCTTTCAAGTGCAACTTCAAGTGACTGAGAGACAAAAAAATTTCAGTCGCCTTAGCAATAGACACTCCCAAATCCATAAGCTTCAAAAAAAAAAAAAAAAAAAAACAGGTCCTGAGCCTCTCTGATGTTTCCGTCCGTTTGTTATGTATTCTTGGAACAAGTTTTGACCGATTTCCATTTGTTACGTTAGTAAAAATTCTTGCCTATATATGTGGTTTCTGTGTATCGCAGGTCAGAAATTAGGCGTCCAGAAACGCTACCTCCACCACACTGAGGAGCTGCTCAACGCCCACCCCGAATTCTTCGACCACGCATCGCCGTCCCTCGACGCCCGACTAGACATCGTGGCCACTGCCGTTCCAGAACTCGCCGCAAAAGCTTCGGAGAAGGCCATCGCCGAGTGGGGCCGGCCAGCCACAGACATCACCCACCTCGTCGTCACCACCAACTCCGGTGCCCACATTCCGGGCGTCGACTTTCACCTGATTCCGCTCCTCGGCCTCCGTCCTTCCGTTCGCCGCACCATGCTCTACATGAACGGCTGCTTCGCCGGCTCCGCCGCGCTGCGCCTCGCCAAGGACCTTGCTGAGAACAACCGCGGCGCGCGCGTTCTCGTGGTCTGCGCCGAGCTGACCATCATGCTCTTCAGCGGTCCCGAGGAAGACTGTTTCCAGACACTCATTAACCAGGGGTTGTTCGGCGACGGCGCGGGCGCCGTCATCGTCGGCTCCGACCCCATGAGCGCCGTCGAGCACCCACTGTTTGAGATACTGTCAGCCTCGCAGACCGTGATACCGGAGTCCGAGCACGCCATCAACATGCACCTCACGCGAGGTGGATTCGGTGGCAACATTTCCACGAGGCAGGTTCCGGTGTTCATCGGAGACAACATCGAGCGGTGCCTTCTGGACTCGTTTGGGCCGCTCGGCATCGGCGCCGAATGGAACGACCTCTTCTGGGCGGTGCACCCCGGCTCATCTGCGATCTTGGACCACATTGATGCGGTGCTCCATCTTGAGCCCGAGAAGCTGGCGGCGAGCCGCCGGGTGCTGAGCGAGTACGGGAACATGTTCGGGGTGACGGTGATCTTCGTGCTCGATGAGCTGCGACGGCGTAGGAAGAAAGAGGTGGAGGGACCTGGGTGGGGAGTGGTGATGGCATTCGGGCCAGGGCTAACTGTCGAGACGATGGTGTTGCACGCACCCTAAAAGTAGCGCTGGCATAAGAATATAGCACTGCAAAAGGAACTGAGAAAAAAAATCTGTTCTGTTTTAGCTTGTCTTGGTCTGCTAGTTCCATATAGGTCCACGTTGCTTATTAAACATTTTTCGTTCATCGTTTGGTTAAGCTTCTCTTGTTTGACTGTGTGTAACAATGTCAAGTCTGAACAATTCACCATCTCCCTAGACGAAATGCAGAGTTGTACGAGGGAGCAACTGGAGAACATGCACCGTTATAACGGTATAGTAATAAATTTTATATAGTTACAACAAGTTTTAATAGAACTTTGAAGAGTTTCATGATGTTTCAGTGAATTTTGTGAATTTTTAGAAGTTTCTAGAAGATTCTAATATAAAGTTTCAACAAGTTTTAGATTTTAGAACTCAAGTTTCACCAAGTTTCAATAGATGAGTTTCAATAAGTTTCAACAAAAAATTTTAAGAAATTTCAACAAGTCTAAAAGTTTCAATAGGTTTCAAACAAATTTTAATAAGTTTCGACTAGTTTGAATAAGCTTACCTAGCCACGATGGTACTATCTTGAAGCCAAGAAGTAAAATTTCAGCCAAAAGTTTCAAGAAGTTTCAGTGAATTTCAACAAGTTTCACCCACAAATTTCATTAGATTTCAAACAAGTTTCAAAAAGTTTCGGCTAGTTTTGGTGAGCTTACCTAGCTGGCTACAATGATTCTACACACTGCCGAGAGCTGCCTAGCACTGCCCGTTGCTGACACACCCTCTTCTCTAGCTCCAACCCCGACTACCGCCACCGAATCTAGGCTTGAACTCCGTGTTGCGCCCCCATCTCTCTCTCTCTTCCCTGGCTCAGGCCTAAGCTTCGCGCCAAGCCATCATCAGATCCGTGTTTCTTGAGCCGCGCCATCGCCTCCCATCGCTAGATCTGGAGCTGGAGGTGAGGCACTGTGTCACCGCCTACACTAGATTTGGACCCTGAGGTGAAGGAGGAGGGAAAGGGCGGCGCCGTAGTCGAATGAGGGGGTGAAGGGGCTTGTCGTGCTCACGCGAACCCATTTCAAGAAGCTTCAACAAGTCTAAAAGTTTCAGTAGGTTTCAAACAAATTTCAATAAATTTTGACTAGTTTAAATAAGCTTACCCGGCCACGATGGTACTACCTTGAAGCCAAGAAGTCCAATTTCAGCCAAAAATTTCAAGAAGTTTCAGTAAATTTCAACAAGTTTCAACCAAAAGTTTCAATAGATTTCAAACAAGTTTCAAAAAGTTTCGGCTAGATTTCGTGAGCTTACCTAGCTACAATGGTTCTATACACTACCGAGAGTTGCCTGGCACCGCCCATTGCTGACGCACCCTCTTCTCCAGCTCCAGCCCCAACTACCACCGTGAATCCATGCTTGAGCTTCGCATTGAGCCTCCATCTCTCTCTCTTCCCCGGCTCAGGCCTACGCTCCGCACCAAGCCGTCATTGGATCCGTGTGTCTGGAGCAGCACCATCGCCTCCCATCGCTAGATCCGGAGCTGAAGGTGAAGCGCCATGTCACCGCCTACACTAGATTGGAGCCTGAGGTGAAGGAGGAAGGGAAGGGCGACGCTGGAGTCAAATGAGGGGGTGAAGGGGCCTGTCATGCTCGGGCGAACCCATGGCTGCCCCACCGCGTGAGCCTACCGAGGAGACGATAGGAGATTAAGCCAGTCCGGTGAGAAGACGGTAGGTGATTAAGCCAGCTGACTAGCCGGCTTAATTATCTGCCCTAATTTTTTTGCTTACTATTTGTTTGAATTTTTAAATATACAAATAGGCTTAAAGAATTATGAAAATTTATATACAGCCTCTCGACATTACGTACTTGACAGTACAATTTTTGGGTAATTTTATCCATTGCGAATGTTGCTAAAAAATTCACAAAATTTCTATATTTGTATGAGTTTTACATATAGCAAATGAGCTCAAAAAATTATGAAATTTTACGCGAAGCCTTCCTACAGAGTCATAGTTATTGTGTAATTTTTTAGGAATTTTATATGATCCAAATTTTCCATGTTTATTCGGGTTTATTTAATCATGAATTTAACGGTGCGTTCACCTCGTAGATTGAGGATACATTATCATGAGCAGCACTTCGGGTGAGGGGGGACGGTATGGTAATAATAACAAATGTACAAATGAGGGAGCGGGCGAGTGGGGACGATACAGACATAACGATATTGGTGCGGACGAGAGAGAGCGTGAGGGGGCATGATGCACATAGAGTGACAATTGTGCAAAGGACGCAGCAGGAAAGAAAATATAGCATGGTCGGGCTGACACATGCGTAAAGTACAGAGGTCAGCCACTTGAAAAGATGCCTGAGCATCATTAAATTCATGATTAAATTAACCTGAATAAATATAAAAATTTTGGACCACATAAAATTCTAAAAAAATTACACAATAACTATGACTATGTCAGAAGACTTCACATAAAATTTCATAATTTTTAGAGCTTATTTGATATATATAAAAATTATACAAGTATCAAAATTTTATGAATTTTTGAGAAATATTCATAATGGATAAAATTACCCAAAAACTGCACTATCAAGCACGTTATGTCAAAAGACTGTACATAAATTTTAGTAATTTTTTGAGCTCATTTGGTATATTTACAAATTCAAATAAATACTAAACAAAAAATAGAGCAGGTAATTAAGTAGGCTTAATCACCTACCGTCTCCTCACCGAGCGGCAGCCTGCCTGCTGTCTCCTCACCGGGCACCTACCGCCAGACCTCCCCGCGTGTCACCTCGAGTCTCGCCACCCCCATCGGACAAAAGTGATATTTCAGTAATCGATGTGTATCGGTACTTTGTAAATATCGTGGCCAACACTGCAAAATCTGCTAAAAATTCCATGTATGTACGTACATACGTACGTACGTATGTATGTATGGAAGCCTTTTCTGTACTCTCGGGTGTACATACTTCCACTTTCAATATACTAGTTAAACAAATATTTTATACCCCTTTATCACTTTTGGTATACTTAAATACAAATTCTAAGATACTTCAATGATACTTGGTTGAAAATTTTTTATCATAACCATTTTTTTGCTACATACCCTTTTTCCATACATAAAAGGGGTATATACACAAATCATGCTATAAAAAGTAGATTTTGATTAAAGTTTTCATGGAACTCACTTTAGATTATCTTATAATTATTATTAGAGTATACTCAAATAGATAAAGAGATATGACAATACCATTAAAGCGGTATATGAGAACTGGGATTACGTACTCCCAAGAGTATGGAATCATTTTCCTATACACACACATGCACACATTTCATATCACCACCGATTAATGGATAGATCGATTCAATCTTGACCTTTCATGAACCACCATTAATTCTATGATTAAATATTTATGTAAGTTAGCAAGTCCAAAATTGGCATCAATTTATGTATTTACTGTTTTGCATGTATGAAGGTAATTAAAATGCCATTTAATTTAGTCCTTATCACGATATTTGACTTCTATAACACTTTTGTCATACTCCTGGGAGTACATACTTCCACTTCTAATATACCACTTAGATGTCTATACTATACTTATTTATCACTTCTGATATACTTAAATGTTAATTCTAAAATACTCCAATGCGATTTGGTTGAAAAATTTCTTTGGAGTCCTTTATTTTTGCTATATACCTTTTTTCATATATAAAAGTAGTATATACACAAGTTATGTTATAAAAAGTAAATTTTGATGAATGTTTCAAAGAACTCACTTTTTAGTATCTTATAATTATTATTATAGTATACTTAAAAGGATAAATATGTATAACAACATCATTTAAGCGATATATAACAAGTGGGAGTACATATTCCCAAGAGTATAGAATTATTTTCCTATGTATGTGTGTGTGTTTGTACTAGTAAATTCTCGTGCATTGCAACGGGGTCCTAAAAAAATGATACGTATCATCAAACATGATCTCAAATAGTACAATATTTTCATCTAACCATAATTTCAAAAATCATAACTGTGAGATAGTTTTTCAGGGGGTTTTAGCATGCCTTCCAAGGTAGCCAGTACATTGAGAAGGAGAATCACTAATTAGCATGACAATAGCAATCTAGGAAAATTCTTAGTGATTTCTTGGTTTGCTAGAGGTTAGCCTTATTATTTATACACCAAACTAAGAATGTGAATTGGTTGGTTCACACTAGTGGCGTACCTAGAACCAAATTTTAGGGGGGTCTAGTGGGACATGACCAACAAAAGATAAATGAATAAGACATAAATCATACTATCTTTTGCAATCTAAAATCATACATAACTAGAATAGGGACATAGTAAAAATGCAAAATGTGATTCACTGGATCAGTGATGATTTCATCGGGACTAAAATCCACCCGAGCCTTCTTTACTTGCTCTCAATAGTATGAGGAGTACTACTTGTACTGGTTGAAAAATATTTATGCAATGTTCATTTCTCCATTTCTTGCAACTCTATGAATCAATAAATAACAATAGATTAAACTAAAATATCAAATCAATCACATTTGTGTAAATTGCAAAGTAGATTTGTGTTTTTATACCTTATGGCCACAACCTCTCGCAAATGCAGAGCCGCGGCCGACAGCCCCCCTTAGCGGTCAAGCCCTCACAGTCGCCTTCATACCATACCAAGTATTTTCAAGTGTCAATCTGGGAGGTATTGAATATAGAATAAATGAATAATAGTGCAACACTGCAACTGAAAACTAGTGTTCATTTCTACAAGACTACATCCAATTGATAGTTTGATATTGACTAAAGTCTAAAGGAGAGTACTCAGAGTAGGACTAAAGTCTAAAGGCCACGACTTAGTAGTTAGTGCTTAACTACTGACCATGCCCACGACTTAGTACTTAACTACTTACCATGCCCAAGTGCTGACTGAAGTACCCGCTCCTGACTCCCCAACTCGGCGGCAACAACCAACAAGCCAACAACTCCAGACTAACTAGTAACTAGTCTCCATATATTTCCATTTTCCAGTCTCTCTCCAGAAGCACCTCCGGCAGCAGATCACAAAGGCCACATCCTCTTGAGTGACTTGACCCCTTCCCATCCCTCACAACCAGAGCCAGGCTCATAGCCACTGGTCACAACCTCTAGGCTCCGGTGGTCCAACCTGGGCCTCCCTGCAACCCTCCCGATTCCCTAGTCCCTGGCTCCCTCTCAGCTACTCGACGAGACGGGCTCACAGGTAGACAACACTCACTAGATCTAGGCGCGCCTAGACACCTGGCTGGTGGTTAGCTGCTGCCTGCTCGGTGCCCTATCGGCCAACCACCGCACCTGCCTCTAGGCTCTCCAACCAGCAAAGGTGCCCACCGCGGCTTGCCCAGGACTCGACGTCGGTGTCTCGGACACTCGCCAATGGCGTCGCCCATCCATCGCCAACCACTAGAGTGCTTCACAAAAGGGATTAGATTTAGGGATTGAATTGCTGGCTTGCAGCTTGCTGTTCCTGTGGTGCTGCCAAGAGCTTCATTTGGTTCATTGGTTGGCTTGGCTACATGTGGGCTTTCACTTCGGTATTTGGTATTGGGGGCTTTGGCCTTTTCCCTTGGGCACTTTTGCTAGTTTGCTGGAATGCTGGTGAGTGCCATGATTGGCCTAGGTCCAAGTGCATGGCTTATTAGCTGATGCCGTTATTCGTGGCTTCCTGCTCTCACTCTCAATCTCTCAACCGATGTGACAACATCGACGTACCTCACATGGCGCATGGCACGGTGGCGCCCAACTGGAGTTAGGGTCTAAGGGGTACCTACTCTCCGACCGGAGGTGGGGTAGGCGCCAGCCCCCCTGACCCATCGGTAGGTCCGCCGGACAAGAAATAATGTAAAGAAAATAAGTTATTAGATAGTGTCTTCTTATAACTTACAACTCATTGATACATCTTCGGTCAACTAGAATAAATTATTAGATATTGTCTTGTTATAACTTACAACTCATTTTCAAGTTCAAACTAAAGAGAAAGCAAGTCAGATTGAAGTGTCGATATCTGCTGAACTAAAACATGCGTTGACATGTATGTTGGCACCGTAGCTTGAACATCTACACAAAAGATAGGAAGCATTAAAAATATGTGAATTAAAATCTCAAGCTAGTAATTGATGATGAAGTTATCTGCTTACTTGACTGAATACATAGGAGGTCTCGCACTGCATGGAGGAAAGTGTCACGATCATCAATTGCTCCTTTATGAACCTCAGATGCCGCTTGATTTAATGAATTATAATGGACCTAAAGATTAAATCAACACAAATAAAAACTACAATCTTTCTGAAGACAATAAGAATGACATGTGAAACAAGTATTTCTGAAATCAGCATGAAACATATATAGACACTGAAGAAGTGAAGACATGGAGGAAGTTCACAACAATAGAGATTGCATACCAGACAAGTGTTGACTGCTAAGAGGTAGCTCTGTAACTCAAATCTATTACTCTAAGCAATTAGTAGCACCGGCTATGTTCTTCCTTTCAAGTTGGCGAGCAATGTTTAGAAACTGGTGTCTTGCAAGCTGATTAACCAAGTGATTGATGAACTGTAAAATGAATGCAATGGCAGTACACAGTTTTACATAGCATATTTTTGAATTCCAAATGGCGCTACACTACATCTTCTAGCATGGTACTAAAAACCGAAAGAAACTGATATAAGTTAAGAAGATATGATCCAAAACCTTACTTATGCATGTTGTGCAATATTTCCTAATTTAACATGATTTTAAAGGTAATTCATTCCAATTGTTTTAGTTATTCATTATATGTTGGATGTAATACAAGAAAAAGAAAAGGAGAAAAAAGAATAAACACTTGGCCTGCTCTGGCCCAATCCCACCGGCTACTAACCCTAACCCTAACCTTATCTACCCCTCACTCACTTTCCCTGTTTCACTCCCTCACCACCTCTCTCTCTCTCGTGCTCACTCTCTCCATCCTAGGCGCCGTTGCCCAGATCCGTCGCTTTTGGCGGCCTCCCCAGCTTCCCCCCATCCTCCTCCGCTGATCCCACTCCCTCTCCTGTTCCACCACCACACAGAAGCACCATCACCAACACACCCTAGCACTGCCCATCGATCTGCCAACTCTGCCACCCTCCTTCGCTGCCGGTTAACCCCCTAGGGTGCTCTCTCCTCCCTCTTCCTCCTCCTACCGCCTTCAAGCACCGTTGCCTCCTAGCATGTCAGCGCTGACACGCTAGCCACTGGCCATCTTCCTAGGGTCCGGTGGCCTCCTCCTCCAACCACCTTCAAGCACCACCACCTCCTACCACATTGGCACTAACACCCTAGCCGCTAGCCATCTTCCTTAGGTTCGGTGGCCTCGCCACCATCTTCGACACAGATGACTGGCTTTGGTTCCTACCTGGCTCCACTCCCATGGTGCAAAGTATATTATCTGTGATTACTTAGAAAAAACAAAATGCCAACTATAATAAGTGCTTAAAAGATGCTGAATTAGAAAGGAAAAAAGGCATGAAAATAGCATACCTGGATAGTAAGCAGCACATAGTCCTGTCTTCCACATCAATTTGTGACAGAAATTAGATTGTGTTGGACTTGTCCAACTGACTAAACTATCTCTAAAAATAGATTGGCTGAGTTCAAGTGAAGTTTTATTTTGAGATCAACATGAGCATCTCTCTATAGTTGCCTCATTTTGCAACCAAAACCCTAATGAATGTCTATGTGATAACATTTCTAAGCATGAGAGCAATACTCATATGAACTTACTTCAACATGTTTGTACAAATTTTATTATAGGAAATGGAGTTGTTAGTTATGAAAGCCTAAAACGAACTGCAAGAATACATCACTTTGTCTTTGTACTATTTCGCCAATATGTCCGGCAGACTATATATGCACTAGGATAGAGGCCAAATTTCAATACGAGAGACTTTTTAGCACTTTATAAGCTTGGACCTCCTGTGGTGGCGGTGTCTTCAATTGCCAATGGGAGAATGGATGTGGAGGTAGATGGTACATTAGATAAATATTGAATCATAGTCCCTCTCTACAGGAAGGAAATTTAATTAAATGTGAGAATATGAACAAGGTCCACATCACAAAGCAATAGTAAATGATGGACCTTTTTAATGTATCTTTATTTAAAAATTACTTTTCCATGTATGCAAGCACTAAACAAGATGCTTTGAGAATGAATTTAACTTACAACCTCATCTTGGACAACACATTATCTGCTTCTTTAGTGAGGAAAAATCTAATGGTGATAATCCAACAACTATTGTTTCCATCATGAGCAAAAACAGACCTTCATCAAACTAACAAGTTGAGTGTAGGATAGTAGAACACAATTAATAATATCTCATATTCGTTGGAAACATTTCGGTCCTCCTAGGCTTCAAGAGAACTTCACAAAGCAATCCCCATCAGCCTATTTAGAAGGCTAGTATATTTAACATAGCATAGCTATGCAGTAATCATTGTACAAACCCTACCAGTCTCAATATTTTCATGACCAAAGTTTGGCAACTTTTTTGCATCATCTTATATAAAATGATTACTTCTCAATTCAATCTTGATTTATGTCAGTGCCTTGTAAAGGTCAGATTGTATTCCTCCATTCACCAGTCATGATGTTGAGATTCACTGTTTATCATGTCCAATCACTGAATAGTGGCTGGATGCTACAAAAAGAACTTAATAGTGGGCAATATTCACCGTTAATCATCTCTGATCATTTCATTACACTCCACTGGGCTACTCAGCTTTAGGAAAGCCATGCATATGTATGAAACAACAAATAGTGAAAACATAAACATGCAGTACCAAGGCCAAAGATAGACTTAATCATCATTCATCCAAAGAAATACGAGTAGACAGATGATGCTAGCACTACACAATAACCACCTAAATCTTCAGCCCAGTCCTTAGGACCAACTAAGTAGATATTTTCTAAATGAATAAGATTAGAGTAACTAATGGAAACTTATAATCTGACTAAATAATTATGGTCCATCCTAATGTATTTGCTTCATTAGTATGAAAAGCATAGCACATATCTCATCCATATCCTGATGGTTCTTCTGTCCAATAAGAATTCACTGGTCTTACCATTCACCTTAATCACACTAGATCCTAGCTCCTTCTGCATGGCTTTCTCACTCATCAGCCCTCTCACCCTCTTCATATCTATCCATCTATCATTCACAACATGTACATTTGAGAGGCAGACATAAACCCTACTCCCAGAGGACTCCAACTCATGGATATGGATAAGAATCTGCTGTGAAAAATTCACTCGTCCATGAGCTAGGCATGCACTCAGCAGGGCTCCCCATGCAAACACAATAAGTCTCATAGGCATGGCTGTAATTACATCATATGCTTCCCAGATGAGCCCAGCTCTGCCAAGAAGATCAACCATGCAACCATAATGCTATTCCCATGGCAAGAGCTTGTATGAACTTTTCATCAACTCAAACAACTAATAGCCTTCTTAAACTAAACCAGAGTGGCAGCATGCACCAAAGACGGTTATAAATTTGACTTCATTAGGGGGCAAGCCTGAAGCAACCATCCTATCAAAGTACTCAAGAGCTTCCCTTCCATGACCATGCAATGCAAACCCATTAATCAACACTTTCAGACACGTTCTTTGAGGGCCATCTTATGGAAGATGGAAACAATAGTCTCTAAGCACCACACTCATACATATCAACCACTGAAGTCCCCACATGCATGTCCCACTCAATGCCCTTACGGTCTACATACTCATGCACCCATCTCCCAGACTCGAGCATGCCCACATCACACAAGCTGAGAGGACAGTGGAAAGAACAACCTTGTCTAGCTTCACCACTGATGTCTTCATCGCATTGAACACCTCCAATGCCTCACTTGGACGCTTGCACTGCACCAAACCTAGACGGCTTGGAGGAAGTTGTGCCGTGATCTCTTCAAAGAAGCTTGTGAAGAGATCCGGCATCATTTGTGAGTGGTGTGATACTCGCCATCTCTAGAGTGGAGGAAGAGCAACCTTAATGGACTTGAGGTGTTTGAGACTTAATTCATGGAGTTGGTCTAATCCATTTGGGCTTACATCAATGTGGACTAGTGAAGACTAATTCATGGAGTTGGTCTAATCCATTTGGACTTACCTCAACGTGGACTAGTGAAAACCAGCAAGTCTTCGGTACCACGGGAAGACATTGCATGTCTCCTTCATGGTTTATTTCTTTGTCTTTACTTTCTGTATTTATATTTTAGCACTTATATTGAATTGAATTATGTAGCTATAAGTGTATCTGGTATTGACCTTCCTCATAGAGCCTTAGTGAAGCCTAGAGTTTGTAAGCCTTAATTGTGCAAAAGGTTTTTTAGTAATCTCATACTTGCTAAAAATTATAATTTAGCCAAAATAATTTAAAAACCTCTTATTCACCTCCTCTAGTCGGTTATTCTTGATCCTATGGCCCTGCAGAGGATGGAGCTGGGGCAAAGGTGAACCAGCGTGTGGATGGCATCCGTGGGCGTGCTCATAGGGGCGAGGTGCCTGGCAAAATGCGCAAGGAGGCTAGGGGAAAGAGGAGTCGGAGCGGATGGGGGCCACACAGGAATATTTTTTTAGAAAGGAGAGGGAGAGGAAAGAACATACCACTCACCAACTCCTTATTTTAAGTAGTGTGTGTATATTTCATATCTGCACCGATTAATGTATAGATTCAATCTTGATCTTTCATGAACCACCTTTATTTCTTTAATGAAGTATTTCTATAAGTTACCAAGTCCAAAATTGATATCAATTTATTTATTTACTGTTTTGTATTTCTAAAGGTAATTAAAATGGCATTTAATTAAAACCCGAGGGAGTATAACCACAACATCTGAAACTATATATATACATGTGTATGTATGTATGTATGTATGTATGTATGTATGTATGTACATACATACATACATATATGTATATACATATATACATATAATATATGCATATGTGTATGCATATGTGTATGTATGTATGTATGTATGTATGTATGTATGTATGTATGTATGTGTGTGTGTATGTATGTATGTATGTATGTATGTATGTATGTATGTATGTATGTATGTATGTATGTATGTATGTATGTATGTGTGTATGTGTGTGTGTATGTATGTATGTGTGTGTGTGTTTGTATACACGTTTCGTATCTCCACCGATTAATGGATAGATGGATTCAATCTTGATCTTTCAGGAACCACCTTTAATTCTTTAATGAGGTATTTCTATAAGTTAGCAAGTCCACAGTGGGCATCAATTTATTTATTTACTGCTTTCTATGTATGAAGGTAATTAAAATGGAACTTAATTTAGACCCGAGGGAGTATATCCATTGCATCTAAAACTGCTGTATCACGATATCTGACTGCTGGTGGGCGAGCTGATTCCACAACAGCTAGGCTTATATATATACATTCTTGACATTGTGCGGACAACCAAAGACAAGCATTCAGCTATGGAAACCATGGGAAGTGCTCCGGCCACCGTCGGCGAGATCCGGCGTCTGCAGCGAGCGGACGGCCCTGCCGCCGTGCTTGCCATCGGCACCGCAAACCCGACGAACTGCTTGTCTCAGGACGAGTTCCCGGACTTCTACTTCCGTGCCACCAAGCGCGACCACCTCACCGACCTCAAGGACAACTTCAAGACAGTCTGTAAGAATGCAAGCTTCAGCCTCCCTCATGTTTCCGTCCATTAGTTACGTATATTTCTTAATTAGTTTTTCATGCCAACATGTATGATGGTTTCTTCTCTTTTTAATCTGCACAAAAGAAAAGCAAGTTTCAACATTCAAGTGGCATTTCGGCAACGCAAATCGTTTGTATTGAAACTTTTTTTTTGGATTTTCCATCCGAAATGAAGCATGATTTCATATGTAAATTTTATAGTTGCGGATGGAAATTAGACTTTCCTGACAGTCCACCGAGGTAAATGGGATATTCCCCCTAGATTTTTACTGCTAATAAGTAAAACTGAAAAGTAGTCTGACATGAAAGTGTGTCGCTTATGTGCTTTCCATGCATATCAGGTGAAAGATCAGGTACCAAGAAGCGCTTCTTTTACCACACCGAGGATCTGCTCAATGCCCACCCGGAATTCCTTGACCGCACATCGCCGTCCCTCGACGCTCGACTAGACATCGTCGCCACCGCCATCCCAGAACTCGCCGCAAAAGCTTCGGAGAAGGCCATCGCCGAGTGGGGCCGCGCAGCCACCGACATCACCCACCTTGTTGTCACCACCAACTCCGGTGCCCACATTCCGGGCGTCGACTTTCACCTGATTCCGCTCCTCGGCCTCCGTCCTTCCGTTCGCCGCACCATGCTCTACATGAACGGCTGCTTCGCCGGCTCCGCCGCGCTGCGCCTCGCCAAGGACATGGCTGAGAACAACCGCGGCGCGCGCGTTCTCGTGGTCTGCGCCGAGCTGACCATCATGCTCTTCAGCGGTCCCGAGGAAGGCTGTTTCCAGACACTCATTAACCAGGGGTTGTTCGGCGACGGCGCGGGCGCCGTCATCGTCGGTGCCGACCCCCTGAGCCCCGTAGAGCACCCGCTGTTCGAGATGGTGTCCGCCTCGCAGACGGTGATACCGGAATCCGGGCACGCCATCAGCATACATCTCACGAAAGGCGGCTTGGGAGGCAGCACCTGCTCCCGCGAGCAGGTGTCAGGGCTCATCGGAGACAACATCGAGCAGTGCCTTCTCGAGTCCCTTGGTTCGCTCGGCATTGGCGCCAAATGGAACGACCTTTTCTGGGTGGTGCACCCCGGCGCAACCGCAATCATGGACCAGCTTGATGCGGTGCTCCATCTTGAGCCCGATAAGCTGGCGGCGAGCCGCCAGGTGCTGAGCGAGTACGGAAACATGTTTGGCGTGACGGTGATCTTCGTGCTCGATGAGATGCGACGGCGGCTCAGGGAGAAGGAAGCGAAGGAGGGGCCTGAGCGGGGGGTGATGATGGCATTCGGACCAGGCCTCACTGTTGAGACGATGGTGTTGCGCGCCACAGGGCACAGGCACGCACCACCCTGAAGATTAGTTCTCCATGGCTCAAGAAGGTGGCAATGGAATATATAAAGCTAACTTTAGGTCATGCTCTGTTCCTTATGTTCGTGTGTTGGATCAGTTCAGTTGCTCCAGAAGCTGTTATGCATGGCAGTTCACATGCTGCTCAATTAACAGTTTTGTCCATGCAAAATCATTTAATAAGACTTTGACTACTTTTCCTCGCAAAAAAAAAAAGACTTTGCTTATTTGGCCACATAGAATAAAGTCGACATTGATAATTTCCCCCAAGGGCTGACACCGAAAATGGATCCTTCTCGGCTTTATTGGGCCTCATCAACCCAAGGCCAATCCATGACGTGCTGCCGGTATACTTTGCCCTCGTTCAACTGTTACTTCAGTTTGGGCCGTGCGCCTTCGGGAGGCCCAAACCTTTCGATGTAGCCCAAAGCCGACACGGCCCTAAGCAGCCTATGCGACGTACTGCATCTATGCATCTCCATCTGCACACTGGTTGCGCGCCGGCCGGTGCTGATGGAAGCTGCGGTCCAGTGGTCCTCGCCCTCCGATCGAGTCCACGAGCGTCACCTCGCCGCCCCACGCAGCCGTACTGCCGCGTACCGACGCCCACAGTCCCGCACGGCGTCCTGCCCTTCCCGGCCACGGCGACGTACGGTTTTTAAGTTTTTAATTAATAACCATCTGTGATAGTTATATATCTTAGACGATTTTTAATTAAAAGCTATCTGTGATATTTACAGATCACAGACGGTTTTTACTTAAAAACCGTCTGTAATATTCTACCCTACCCCTAAACATATTTCTGTTTATTAGCTAGTCTCAGGAAATGCTAGTCATGCCATCTGAAACAAGCAGATCAACAGAAAACATGTATATATATAATTCACATCTCAATTCATTTCACAAACATAAAACATCCAATTCATATCGCACTTCATTTCATAAACATGAAACATCCATTTCGCAAATCAATTAATTGAAAGGAAATAAAATATCCATTAACAAATGTACAATTACAAAAGATGTACGTTGCATTTGTGAAATATCCGGAGTTATAAGAGCAATAAAAAACCATTATTTGTTGTGGAACTCTCCATCTAGGTTTATGACGTTAGCCACCAAAAAGTACGCCAACTCTCCTCGAATTTGTGCAAGGTCGGGTTGTTTCAATGCAGTTAACGGGATGGATGCAGCATGTCGATAGGACTATCAATGTGCGTATATATATAACCTGATAAGTATGAAGTAATTATGGGAAGATTGACAAACCTTAGAATTGGTAAACCTCGAGGAATCGAGGAGTAGGTTCATATGGTAGCACACGTAGAATCCACACGTGTTGCTCGACGGCTGCTGGTGGTACTGCAAAAAATGGAATGTGTTAATTCAAGAGGCATTAGTACCAACTGTTGCATAGGATTAATTAATGTATAATAGCGAATACCTTAAAGTTTTGATCATGTGTTAGGCCTTTGGCCCTTTGCGTGGAGACACCTGCCTTTGCAACGTATATCGTGAATGCCCTACATGATTCAAAAAAGTTGACCTTAGTCATTCGAAAGGAAAGAAAGAGTATAATATATGTATGTATGGAGAAAATATACTTACCTATCGAGTACTTGGCTGACAACTGTGTAGTCTTTTTTATTCTTACTTAGGGAATCAATGTATATTATCTTGTTCCATTTTGGTACAATTACTATTAAAATCCAATGAAACTCCTGATTATAGGGCATAAGTATGTATTCCTTATCGTGGTAAGCCACCATTGCTGATGCAATGTACCTCTCGACGAAGGATATATCCTCGTTGATGGTATGCATGGCGATCAAATGTGGGTCCAAGAAACCAACCGATGATTTGGTCCTTCTAGCTTGAGTCACCATATGTCTGTATATATACACACGAAAGCAACAAATTATATATGATATTTATCGGTATGACATGAACGGAGACTGTGATTGTACACACTTACATCGTCCAGCATCGAATGAGTGAGGCGTCGAGAGCGTTAAGCGTGAAAAGATCGAATAAATCCTCGAAGGTGACCACGAAGACACAATCTTGAATATTATGCTCTAAATGATTCGGCGCGAATTTGACAGTGATACCTGAGCGCCGTTCTCCCACTGGCATATTGGACTGTTCCATATACCACTTGTGTAATTGCAGGCAACTAATTGGTAGGGCTTGGAGGCGCGTTTCCTCGACTAACGGCTCGCCAAGCACGAATTTGCGAGCCAATGGAAGGTACGGGATATCATCATCGGTCTTCTTTGCTTTGCCCTTGCTGCCCTTGCTGCCTCGGCTGTAGGTGTGCTTTGAAGGTAGCACCGGTGGTGGTAGTTGCTGCACCGGAAATAGCGCCTGTGAACATAACACAGGTGTAGGTAGCGGTGGCGGAGATGGCACCAGTGCATGTAACTGTTCTGGTTCAGGTTGCCCTTGTAGAGATGGCACCAGTGCACGTAGCTGATCTGCCACCGGTGAAGAAGCCTTCAGGCAGATATTGCTTTTGGCCACTGGATGAAGGTTTCAATGGCTTGCCCTAGAGTCACGAGCTCGTCGTTGGAGGGCTTCGGTGGCAGGATGACCTCGAAATTGGCGTGTACACCATCCACTAACACTTTTCCGAAGCCTGGCGCTAAAGGTTGACGGTGCACCATGACCCCTCGACCAGACGGATATGCCAGGCCCCAAGCAGCGCACAAGGAAACAGATGTTTATCTCACTTGGAGCTTGCACTTCGTAGGCTCATGGATGTCGTCGATAGGAAATCTGACCTCATTCTCCGTCGTAGGATTGGACGCGCAACTACTCGGATGGTAGGGCGGGCTAGTTAGCACAGGAGCGGCGGCGGCGGCCTGCTGATTTTCTTAAATCTCTGCATCTCATCTCTGACATAATCAGCCATCTCCACTCTAAGAGATGACATGATCTCTTCGCGTAGCGTGCCTCACGCTTGGCTTTGGTTCTCTTCCTGCGCTGATACAATTCGGGGTCATCATGGAAACCATGTTTCCAAGGAACGTAAAGCCCAAGGCCTCTCGTATGACCTGGGTGCTCCTTGTTTCCCAGGGCTGCGGAGAGTATATCGTTCTCCCTCGTTCCTTGGAATGATCCCTGGAAAGATTCAACACTCAGCGCTTCCTGCAAAAACAGAACATGTCATTTCACTTTCTACGAAGTTGTGAAGTAATTACAAGCTACGTAGTTTGATCGATATCTTACCAGGCGCTAGGACACTTGCTGGTCTGTAGGGTTTTGAAAGGAGAGGCCCCTCGATGTTGTTGTAGATGACCTTACTCTAATCCAATTTCGAGCGCGGTCATCCGGGATTTTGGCAAATGGCGGGGCGGTGTCCTGCAGGATTGCCTGTTCGTCCTCCGTCCTCCACTGCGCGATTTTACCCGTATACCCAGCTGTGCCAAGTCTGTGGGGGTGTGTGTTTTTTGCCTGGAGGGCCTTGTGCGCCGCACTTGCACTTTTGAATTCTTCGGTCGTCTTCAGTGTCTTGAACTCTTTCCATTGTGGTTCCAGGAATGGGTATTTATGAAACGACGTTTCATCCTTCTCTATGTAGTTCTTGACAAGCGTGCTCTTGAAGTTCTTCCACGCTTTGCACGCCGCTAGCAAGTCTTGTCGTTGCACGGCGTCTTGGTGTTCTGCTGGGATCTCGAACGATGCTAAAATTTCTGTCAGGCACGCTCTTCCACGAATCGAATGTGATCTCAATTCGTTCTCGTGCAACTATTCTGATCATTGTTCGGAATGCGTGTACTGCTCGGCGAGGAAGGAGAAGGGTCTCAGATCCATCGACCTCTGTGATGGTAAATTGGCCATCTGGCTTTTTCGATAAACCCCTTCCTTGGCGTTTTGATTTTGGAGCAGACACATCCGCCTATGATGTTGAAGATGACACACGTTGGCCTACGCAGATATGAAAAGTAAGCATATACATAAATAGTGTGGTATAAGCACATACTTCAATTTAATTCACATACAGTCTGAAAGCCTGTATGAGAAATATACATATACATATACATATTACAATACAACTTAGTCCGAAAGCACATACACAGCACATATACAATAACGTAGAGCTTCATATAACAGTTGCAATTTCTTTCACACAATAAGCCACTTCTCCCATATAACAGTTGCAATTTCTTTCACACAATAAGCCACTTCATATAACATATGATTTTGTATGGAGCAATATACAGTTGCAATTTCTTTCACACAATAAGCCACTTCTCCCATATAACAGTTGCAATTTCTTTCACACAATAAGCCACTTCATATAACATATGATTTTGTATGGAGCAATATACAGTTGCAATTTCTTTCACACAATAAGCCACTTCTCCCATATAACAGTTGCAATTTCTTTCACACAATAAGCCACTTCATATAACATATGATTTTGTATGGAGCAATATACAGTTACAATTTCTTTCACACAACAAGCCACTTTATATAACATATGATTTTGTATGGAGCAAAATATAGTTGCAATTTCTTTCACACAATAAGCCACTTCATATAACATATGATTTTGTATAGAGCAATATACAGTTGCAATTTGCAATATAAGAGTACCTCGAGGGCTCGACGGAGGCGGCCGGCGAGGGGTCGGGGGCACGACGGAGGCGGCGGCGAGGAGCCCTGGGGCACGACGGAGGCGGCCGAGGAGGGAGGGACGGCGACCAATGAGGGGCTCGGGGCTTGATGGGCGTCCGGCGACCGGCGGGGCTGGGGATGGCGGCCGGCGACGGGCTCGGGGGCTCGATTGAGGCGGCCGGCGAGGGGCTCAGGGGGACGGCGGCGGCGACAGGCTCAATCGGGACTTCGGGAGAGCGACTAAGTCTAATAACTTGTACGCGCAAAACCCTAGCGGGGTTATATATAAGGGATTATCACATATGGTTCTCAGTTTAGAGCCGTCTGTGATATTATTATCACAGACGGTTCTAAACTGAGAACCGTCTGTGATAAGCCTCCACCCACCTACCAGCATTCAATAATATAAACACCAACCAACATTCAATAATATAAACACCAACCAACATTCAATAAGACAACAGCTGGGTGTATTTCTTTACAACAGCCCAATGAACAAAGTGATACATTCACCTATATAGCACACATTTTCAACATTCACCTATATATCACACATTTTCAACAGCTGGATGTATGACTCATTCTCAACATTCACCTATATATCACATATTTTCACATATATATCACACATACATGCATTGTTATATACATAAATGCAAATGGCCACATATATGTCGCACATTCTCAATCCACTTGCTTATTTCCTTTAAAAATTAGCCATTCATGATGATCAATGCGTACTAACTAGTTTCATCACGTTGTCCGTCGTCGACCCTTATGCCATTTCCAAAAGGAGGTAACTCGTCAAATTGATTGTATTCTTCCTCGTCCACTACATTCTCTACTCCGACAATTTTCCTTTTTACATGAAGAACTACATGGCATTTCTTATTTGTCGGGTCAGT
The DNA here is from genome assembly GCA_036346245.1 of Bonia amplexicaulis. Classification (NCBI taxonomy): domain Eukaryota; kingdom Viridiplantae; phylum Streptophyta; class Magnoliopsida; order Poales; family Poaceae; genus Bonia; species Bonia amplexicaulis. The sequence goes on from CM070753.1 coordinate 6,557,002, forward strand.
TACATAGAAAATTTGAACAACTTGGTTGGCGAGTACGAATGGTTCGTCTTTGTACCCGACACATTGGAGGTCCACGGTAGTGACACCGTACTTGTCAACCTTCACCTATGGGAGATGCCCCAAACGGCACCGAAATAAGGGAATCTTGAAAAGCGCGTAGTCGAGCTCCCAAATCTCTTCTATGAACCCATAGTGCGAGTTTCTTAACCCATCGGTACTGAACGCATCTATACGGACATCGCTATTCTGGTTAGTGCTCTTTACATCCTGAGTCTGTGTATAGAATGTGTACCCATTTATATCATATCCTTGCCAAGTCACAACTATAAATGTTGGCCCTTTTGCTAACCATGTCAACATCTCACTTGGCGAGCTTCTAGCGATTTGGTCCTTCAACCATTGGTTGAACCGACTATCGTGTTGCCTCATGATCCAAACATCCGGCCGCTTCGGATTTTGTTGCCGAAGCACATCCTTGTGCTGGTCAACATAAGGCGTTACTTCAGTCATGTGTTGCAAGACTGTGAAATGGGCTTTAGTATACGTGTCCATATCTGGAGTGATTACTTTGCTTCTAATAGTTCCGATACCCTTCAGCCTTCCCTCACGACGAGATTGAGGCACACCTATCGGTTGAATCTGAGCCATATAATCGACACAAAACTCAATGACCTCTTCGCTTGCACAACCTTCGACGATGCTGCCCTCCGATCGAGATCGATTCCGTACGTAGGACATGAGAATTCCCATGAACCTCTCAAATGGGTACATGCTACGTAGGAATACGGGCCCACATATTTTTATCTCCCACACAAGGTGAACAATGAGACGACCATGATATCGAAAACCGAAGGAGGGAAATACATTTCAAGATGACATAGAGTCATCACCACCTCGTCCTGCAGAGAATCTAGTCTTTTGGGATCGATGACCTTCTGAGCAATTGTGTTAAAAAAATAACATAGCCTCATAATTGTCTCTCGGACTCTGATCGGCAAAATATTTCTAATTGCAATAGGGAGCATTTGTGTCATCAGCCATGACAATCATGAGACTTCATGCCATTTAACTTCAAATCTTATATCGAAACAAGTTTCTTAACGTTGCCGGAGTAACCAGACGGAACTTTGACACCATGCAAGCACTGGCACAGTTCTGTTTTCTCGGCCTTGGAAAAACTGTAACACGCAAGGGGAAGGTATGTTCGTCCATTACAGTGCATGTCGGTGCTAACTCAGGCCTAATGTCCATATCAGCCAAGTCAAGCCGTGCGTTGACGCCGTCCTTTGTTTCATCACGAATGTTCAGTAAGAGACCAATCAAGCTGTCACATACATTTTTTCCTACGTGCATGACGTCAATGCAGTGTCGAACATCTAGGTACTCCCAATAAGGTAAGTCCCAAAATATTGATCTCTTCTTCTAGGTGTTCTTCTCATGAGCCCTCAATTTATGTCCCTTTCCGAGGACAACATCTAAATCCTTAACCATATTATAAACCTCTTTTGCACTTAAATGCCTTGGAGCTAAACCGTCTTCCTTCTCTCTGTCAAATTGTTTTTTCATCTTGCGGTATGGGTGAGCCCTCCGAAGGAACCGGCGGTGACACATGTAAACGGTTTTGCGTGAGTGTTTCAGCCACACACTCTCGGTACCATCTAAACAGTGAGTACAAGTTTTGACACCTTTTGTACTCATGCCCGATAGGTTAGCAAGGGCAGAATAATCATTTATGGTGCAGAACAATAAAGAGCGCAAAGGGAAGTTCTCTCGTTTGTATGCATCCCATACCTGTACCCCTTCGTTCCACAGTACTTTTAAATCTTCCTCCAATGGTGCTAGGTACACATCGATATCATTCGCAGGTTGCTTTGGCCCTTGGATAAGTATCGACAGCAAAATATACTTTCGCTTCATACACAACCAAGGAGGAAGGTTATAGATGCAGAGAGTCACGGGCCATGTGCTATGTCGGCTGCTCATGCTACTGAAAGGATTCATTCTATCTGTACTCAGTCCGAACATTATATTCCTTAGTTCTGCACTGAAATCTGCAAAACTCCTATCGATGTTTCTCCATTGGGCGGAATCAGCAAGATGTCTTAGCATTCCATCCTTCTTGCGCTCCTCCGAGCGCCAACGCAACAGTTTTGCCTCCTTTGGATTTGCAAAAACCCTTTTCAAACGGGGAATTACAGGAAAATACCATGCCACCTTAGCAGGAGGTCCTTTCTTCACCTCTGTTCCCTCGCCGTCATTTGTCTAATTATTACGTTTGTATCGGGATGCGCTGCACACCGGACATACATGCATGTTTACATACTCTTTACGGTACAAGATACAGTCGTTCGGACATGCATGTATTCTTTCTACTTCCATTCCCAACGGACAAAGAACCTTTTTGGCTTTATAGGTGGTTTTAGGCAACTCATTTCCCTCCGGAAGCATGTCCGCTAAAAGACCTAGCAGCGCCGTGAAACTTTTGTCGGACCAACCGTTGCTTGCCTTCAATTTCAACAGTTCAAGCATGGCTGACAACCTCGTGTACTTTGATCTGCAGCACGTGAACAAAGGTTTCTCCGAGTCCTCCATCAAACCCCAGAATTTAACATACTCTCTCATCATAGTTCTCTTCTACATTGCGAAGCATCTGATCCAGATTGTCATCGTGCAATCTATCTGAATCCGAACCACAATCGACATCATCCGGCAGCATGTCATTCACTTCACCGGTGATGTCATCCGCCGGCATATCATTCAGTTCACCGGTGATGTCATTCAGCGACATATGACCATTGACTTCGCCATGACTGGTCCAACACGTATAACCCTTTTTGAAACCCCTTCGAATCAAGTGCGATTCAATTTGCTCTCGGTTCTTAAACATCTTTAAATTCTCGCAGTCAGTGCATGGACAGTACATATATTCCACCCCCTTGTTCAGCATATCCTCCTCGGCAGCTCTTGTAAAAGCAGACACGCCATTAATGTACTCTTCACTCACACAGTTCGCGGCATACATCCAGATTCGGTCCTACGTTATGTATATATATAACAACTTAGTATTAAAAATTAAATTAATTATTTATTACTACATATATACCACATGCATTCAGGCTTTGCTTGCTAAATTCATATTATAAACACAATAACTATTATATAACCAACAATTTTGCAAACCATATTCAATAAACACTCATCTATTACTAATTAGATCGATCTAAACTGTAATGCAAAGAAAAATAAATTTCATTACTAACCATATCTAGAGCAGGAAAGTATGAATATATCTTCAAAGCTCAATCTCTGCCTCCTCCCACCAAATTAATTGCCAGAAATTGCCTAGCTTGCCTCCTGAGCGAAAGAGTGTAGCGCCGGCCAGATCTGGATCGAAATGAAGACAGGTGTGGTTCCGATCGGCGCAATAAATGTCTAGTGCCATTATCACAGACGGTTTCTTATTAAAAACCGTCTGTGATAATTCTGACAAAATCACAGACGGTTTTTAATAAGAAACCGTCTGTGATAATATCTTATCACAGACGATTTTTTAGTAAAAACCGCCTGTGATAATTCCAGATTATCACTGATGGTTTTTAATAAAAACCGTCTGTGATAGTACAATATCACAGACGGTTCGTAGTTAATAACCGACTGTGATACAAATTTTCTCCGACGCCATCAACAGAGACGGTGTCCAAATTAAAACCGTATGTGCTAGTGCCGGTCACATACGGTTTTGTCAAACCGTCTGTGATTTACCGTCTACTATTAGGCTTTCTGTAGTAGTGTATACATGATTTACAGAGTTACTTAGAGAGAACTTGAGTACTATTTTGTTGGAAAGTACTCAAATTTTAGGCCATTAGGTCTACATCTAATGGATCTCCCCATCTTTACCCTTCTTCTATGTAAATCTCCTTCACCTCTCCTACCTCCAACCCTTAGCCACCACATGCCCAACCCCCACCCCCACTGCCAAGCTACTCCTGCCGCCCATCCTCGATGCTAACGCTGTAGCCCCCCAACACGACTGCTAGTGCCACCACCTCCTTTCCTGCCGTCTCCCTATCTGGCTCCGGTGACGCCACCATCACCGAATCCACCGCCCTCAACCACCCCACCTCACATATAGCGATTTGTTGTCGTACTACCCTCCACAGCCATCCACCACCCTCCTGTGTGCCCACAGTCGATGGCTCCACCCTAGCCTTGCTGGACCACTATCACCATCGCCTACCACCAATCTGCAGTTGCCCCTACCTTACTCTTTAACCAGGGTACTGGTAACCCAAACCTTAAATCTAGTGAAAACCGAACCCTAAATCATCAGAATTCATCACCAACTAGTTGAGGCAACATCAGCAGTGAGAAATTCATGTACTATAAATCTAAAATAGTACACGAGTGCTAGTTAGCCATCTCCACATAGTCAACTACAAACTATTGTTTGAGTATTTTTCTCACCTTTAGAGTACTCAAATTTCTATTCATCCTATTTGCCTTGTGTTTTGCACTCTCGATGCCTCTAACCAGGGGCGTTACTAGAATAAAAATAATCAAAGTTTACCACTTTACCATACATATAACAACATATATAATTTTCAAACAATATTGTGCTAAATAGTAATATATCCAGTAAGTTTTAGTGTCATATTTCAACATAACTAATGGCAGTGTATGATGATGAAAAAGTAAATATCGAAATACTTATCAAAAATGAAAAGGTTCGATAATAATATTGCTTAGTTGCAGCAAACTCAAGGAACTAGTGGCGAAACAACAGACAAAAGTTGATCGGTATTAGTAAAATACATCATCTGACCTTAATGGTTTGTTATAATGAAAACAAAATTACTTAAAGTTTTCAAGTATAAATAGTAGAATCATAAAATGTAAGTTAATGCATTACCTTTTAGTTTTACATTCTTTCAAGTTAATAAAGTGACAAACCACAACATCATTGATAATTTACGTCAATTCTTGTTTCTCCATATACAAAATAAGTATATTATTCATGAAATCATCACCAATTAATTGAAAAGGTCAATTAGATATTTGTATGTTCAACAGTTCAAGAATAATATAATAGAAAAATATGTCCAAAAATCAATTTAACAATATAGTAGAACAATATAATCCTACAATTTGACAATAAAATCAATCAATAATCATCACATTGAAACCCTAACTCATAAATTTAGCCCTTATTATTGAAACAAATTGAAAGAGTTGAGAGAAAGTTAAAGCAAAGTACATACTGATTAGGCACACCTAAGTTTCCTTCGTCTGGTGAGGGCCTGAGGCAACAGGGAACAGGCGGCGTCGTGATGAGATGGTAGGCAAGGGCGGCCGGTGGCACTGATTTCTCCCGTTCTCTAGCGGTCGGTCGCTGCCTAGCTAGGTGCGACTGTTCGACAGATGTGGTGCACATCTCCTGGCGAACCAAGCAAGACAAACAAACGTCAAGAGTTGTTGCGAAGTGACATGCTTTGGGAATCGATCAAATGGATGTCATGGCCTGTAGTCCACCCTCTTAGGTTGGCTCAAGGGCTAGCTCAGCCTGCTGTAGTTGTCTTATGGGCTGAGGGAAGTTGAGGTTCCTTGTGGATTGCTACTAGCTACTGAAAATTTAAGCCTCTAATCCTCCATTCATTGGGCTTCAAGGAATGAACCAAGTACACTGAATTTAGACTAGAGTTCACACATGGGCTGAAGATGTTAATTCCTACTAAAATAAATTTTGTTCCCGGTGTGCCGAGACACAAGGCCCAATAACTTGGTTACCCCTTGCCTCCAACGGACAGCAGCACTGCTCCAGTGGTGCTCCTGTAAGGCTTGGGTTTGGGCGATTTGGAGGTGGATAGGCGGTGGCAGCGGGCAAAAAGGCAACGACCTGAAATGAACTAGTTAGGAAGGGGAAGTGGCTTTAGCAACAATGGCATTGCCAAAGCCAATAGGGATGGCAGCTCAAGGCGAAAAATGTGGCACGCAACAAAAATAATGGAAGTCAACACATGTGTTTTTTCCTACGTCGTTCATCTCCATCAACCATATAAGCGAGCATTTATTATCCAATGGACTGAAAATTTCACACAAGACATTCACTTATGCCACTTATGTGCCATATAAATTCGGCATTGAAGTTCATTTTGTATTGCGCAACAAAAATCGTGGAAATCAGGATATGCACTTTCACCTACGCCGTCTGGCCATTTCAACCTATACAGGTGTGCAGTTGTTATCCGGATAAGCTGATAATTCCACGTTGTAATCCCACTTCCACTGCTAATGTGGCATAGAAATTTGCCGCCGGAATTCAATACATATTGCTTAACAAAAAATAATGGAAGTCAACACACGCGTTTTTCCTTACGTCATTTGTCTCCGTCAACCCCGAGCATTTGTACTAACTAATTGCGAGTGCAATAAATTATCGTGCATGTTTAATTAGCACTACATGATTAGCACTAATTAAATATAATTAGCACTAGATAAAATAGCACTAATTTAGTACTTTCATTAGCACTAAGTAATTACTATTAGTACTAATTAATTACGCTTAGCTCTAATTAATTATAAATAGTGCTAATTAAACCGGTAATTAATGGCTAAATAGTAGTGCTTCAGTGTAGAACAGTGTTGGTACAATGTCTATGGAGGCACGGTGGCTTGGCAGAAGGCTTCCGCTCATGGCAGGCTCTGCAGGAGCCCTCCTGCACGTCGCCCTGCCACGCTAGCTCGTCTGTTGGAACTAACTCTGAGCTTACTGATTACGGTCGGTAGTTCCGCCTGAGAAGTGTGGTAGTTCTGGGTTACGGTAGTACCGTTCAGGTAGTCTGGTAGTTCCGGCGAACGGTAGTACCGGCCGAGTTTTGCGATAGTACCGGTCCTACGCTCTGTTTCCGCGACAGACTGTTTTTTCCAGTTTTAATCTCCGATTCTGATTCGTTTCCGTGTAAGAAAAGGTGTAAGTCTTTTGTAATAGGTTTGAGAGCCAATATAATAAAGAGAAACCTTAAAAGGTGGAGTGTGATTCGCACCACCAAATTAGAGAATTTCCTCTCTGATTGAAGCGTGCGCGGCTTTACTGTTCAACTCCGCGATTCGTCGATTTTGCCTCGATTTCGTGATTTCGCCGAGCGATTGGAGCTTCGTGACATTGGTCTGAAAGGTCCTACCCTACATCGTCTAGTTACGCATCATCTGATATGTTAACCTACGGTGGTATGGCAAATGACACGTATCTTCTGTCGCGTCTTCTGAGTTTGAGGAGAAATTTATTTTTGAAAAAAAATATTAAAAGCTAAAATTAAGAAAAAAAATGTTGCTAGAGCGACAGTTCATGACGGTCAGTAGAAACAAGTGCTACTGTCTGTCCTCACAGTCTCGAGGCAACTTCGGCGGCGTGACGCACATACACTGCGTCTACGTTTGCATGCCTAGAGGGGTTGTATGAGATTGAGAAGCCGCGAACTTAGACTCTTGAATTTTGACTATCGCAGTTGGAGTACACGGTTTTGGAAATGATGTCTCCACTATCCATTGGCAGGGCATGGTTTTGTAAAGCCCCCCCTAAAATTCAATTCGCGTGCGATTGAACGTTCAGTTAGTCCAAGCACTATTTTCACTGCCACCATGCATGTGTAACCCCCGTGCAAGTTCCAAATGCCATAGCAAGTACATCAAAACAATTTTGACCGAATGCATATTTCTTATGCTATCTTGACTTTGACGCTGACGACACGGACGAGCAGTTAGGTTAGGTACCCTCGATGGTCGATGATTTTTCATCGTGCGTTTACAGGTCTCTTTTTTTTTCGACAGAGCATGCGTATAGTACAGTTTGTTTACCGGAATTATTCTCTGCATATATAGTAGAACGTACTATGTAGTAGTTGTTTCTAATCAAGTAAATCATCTATTGTAATTATTGCTGTTTGCAGGGAACACGAAGCATTTATTGAAAAGACGCTTTTAAAGGACGCCGAGAACTTTTTCTCGATTCCTGTATAAATTGAATAGTTTTTATAAATTTTTTGTAAAACTCATATGTTCCAAACGGGGAATGAATTGGGGTTTTAGATATATTTAATTAACAGATATGTTTCATGCACATGTATATTGTTAGGATATTCTTAATGGCCCTATGTAAATAGTACCTATAGCATAAAACACTGTTTGAGCACAAAATCCAACACCAAAAGAAAGAAAGGTTAAGAGACAGCTTGGTAAAGTTTATTATCTGATCCCACTGATAAACACCATCCACTAAATTTGATGATATCTATAGTTATTTCTTTATAACTTGAAAAGTATGAAAATAACGCAGCAGTGTCTATCATTAGAAGTACCCTTAGGATACCACTACATACAATGGTGTACGTAGTCTTGGTCGTTTAGGATTCTATCTCAATGGCAGTGTCCTACTTCCAATTTAGGCCCAATAACTCCTCGACGTAAATAGGCCACAGGTAAAGTGTGTGCTCTACCCTCATCCGTTAATTTCTATAAGGTGTCTATGTATTTCGAGATTTAAAATTTGTAATTTTTAATTACCAATTATATATATGTATACATATACATACATATATATATATATACACACACATATATACATACAGGTATCATTGGGTTCGTATTTGAAAGTACTTCCTTCTTCTCATAATTGTGCACTCGCTCCCTCACAAAAAGAAGTTATCCTAGAACACATAAAGTCAAACTGTATTAATTTTGACCAAACATACTATCTAATATATGCAGTTTAACTATACAAAAATATACAAGTAAATATTTCTGAAAAATAAATATGTTCATAACATTACACTTTTATATCTTTACCAAGAATATGATGACGAAACTTTGTGATCAATATGGCATCCTGTTGACTTTGAAAGTCAATAACGACTTCCTTTTTATACTAAAGAGGGTAGTTATGAACAATATATATATCGTAAAAGGAATTGGCATCAAAGTTCAATTTAGGAGACCACACCAATTCAAACAATGCCTTATAAAAAATCAACAGAGTATTCAAGTTTTAAATTAAAACCAAGTTTGTTTTCGTAACAAGTAGCATCAGAGAGCTTCTTCGTAATAACGTATACAACTTCTCTTTTCGTGCAAAACTAAACACCATGCAAGGCGCCCAATAACTAGTACGTGTTCATTGTTTTCCTGACTCAAGGTAATTAAAAGAGGGGAGTGTCTATACAATATTCGACTATTTTTCAAGGCAAAAATAGTCAGATTTTAAAATGTTGGATGGTGATCCAATGCTCTAGATCTTTTTTTTACTGTCGATATATGCACGAAATTTGATTTGTCAAACTAAACGTTATTGACCAGTTTGGGTCGTGCCCTAGGTGCAGCAGCCCACCAGTAATCTCCCATGGTTTAAGATTAACCCAACCCGTACGTGACGGTCATCGGCGGATACATTTTAAGCACGCGCAGCTCGCGCTCTGGATCGCCATGTACAGTATAAATAGAGCCCATGGCCAGCTTGTCCAAAGCACGCAGAGATCGATCTCTAACCATTCTAGCCTCCAATTGCCTCAACAGCTCGAGAACTAGCGAGCGAGCTACCTTTGTGTCCAGCGATCGGCATCCATGGCAACCGCTCCGGCCAACGTCCGCGAGATCCGGCGCGCGCAGCGTGCGGACGGCCCTGCGGCCGTTCTCGCCATCGGCACGGCGAACCCGGAGACCTGCATGGCCCACGATGAGTACGCCGACTACTACTTCCGCGTCACCAAGAGCGAGCACCTCACCGACCTCAAGGACAAGCTCAGGAGAATCTGTAAGCACATGCATGCATGCGGCTCTAACCTGACGTTAATCTCCATCCATTTTGGCGTTTTGATTGTTATGGTTTCATTCAGCTTGTAATAGTTAAACCAAAGCTAAAGTAATCTGACTCAAGCATTGCATGTTCTTTCAATGTAATATATGTGTTTCAGGTAAGAAATCAGGCATCAAGAAGCGCTTCTTCCACCTCAACGAGGAACTCCTCGACGCCCACCCGGACTTCAACGACCGCACGCTGTCAACCCTCGACCAGAGGGTAGAAATGGCAAACAACGCGGTCCCGGAGCTCGCCGCGTCCGCTGCGGAGAAGGCCATCGCCGAGTGGGGGCGCCCGGCCACCGACATCACCCACCTCATCTTCAGCACCTACTCCGGCGCCAAGGCCCCGAGCGTCGACCGCCGCCTGGCGTCGCTCCTCGGCCTCCGCCCCACCGTCTGCCGCACCATAATCAGCCTCAACGGCTGCTCCGGCGGCGGCAGGGCGCTGCAGCTCGCCAAGGAGCTCGCCGAGAACAACCGCGGCGCGCGCGTCCTCGTGGCCTGCTCCGAGCTCACCCTCATTGCGTTCTACGGCCCCGAGGAGGGCAGCCTCGACACCATCATCGGCCAGGGGCTGTTCGGCGACGGCGCGGGCGCCGTCATCGTGGGCGCCGACCCCATCCACCCCGTCGAGCGCCCGCTGTTCGAGATGGCGCTCACCTCGCAGACAACCATACCGGAGACCGAGGACGCCATCACCATGCAGCTCATGAAGGGCGGCATGGACTACCACATCTCCAGCCAGGTGCCGAAGCTGCTGAAAAACAACATTGAAAGCGTTCTTATCGATGCATTCGAGTCCCTTGGTGTCAGTGCTAAATGGAACGACCTCTTCTACGCAATCCACCCCGGGGGCCCTGCGATCTTGGACCACATCGAGGAAATGCTCGGGCTGGACGCCGAGAAGCTAGCGGCGACCCGGCAGGTGCTGAGCTCGTTCGGTAACATGAGTGGCACGACGGTGATCTTCGTGCTCGACGAGCTGCGCCGCCGCAGGGCCAAGGAAGGGGAGGCGGCGGCTGAGTGGGGCGTGATGATGGCGTTCGGTCCGGGGATCACGATCGAGACGATGGTGCTGCACGCCACAAGCAGCGCATGCAGCCTGAAGGAAAACTAGCCGGTCAGCGCTTCTTCTATACACTATTTAGCAAGGTAATAATTAAAATGCTCAGGTCCTGTATTGGTCTTTCCGTTATCTCTAGCTAGGTCATGGACCCTTTAAGGGCATCAACTTTTACAAGGTTTTGCGTTTTCTGAATTTGCAATAAAATTCATTGTGTACCAATAATGTCAACATTAATGATTGATTGGAAGTCTATTCTATTGTTTTGCTTTGTTTTAATTGAAATTCCTAAACTCCTATATTGGTGGTTTACTTCCTCGATATAGAATGGCATGGCCAGTGAATGTATCTGATCACACATATATGCATATTCATCCTTCACGCGTATGATTTTTACATATACGATTTACGGGAGGTTAGAGGTTTGACCTACATGTATGAGTTTCTAGATCTGTCACTGATGCCACGTGGCCGGCACGTGCATGCATGCAGACGAGTTCAAGTGTGCCAAATCTTAATTTGCAACACTTCGATCCCCAGCTGGGCGTCCAACATTCCAGCAGCAGGGTTACGTTGCACACCTGACTGGTATTATATTGTAAAGCGAACACTACCGGAAAGCTCCTATATGCCGAGTGTCTGGAATTTTACCGAGTGCAATCCATCCAAACCGTAGCAGTATGATTACGGAATTTTGCGTCGAATTTGTAGTCGAATACAAGGAAGACGATATGAAGGGGCAGTGGATCGGAGCAGCATATGGTATCCGGTTCCAAACCGGAACGCTAATTAAGAGAAACGATAATTGGCTATATGCTATTACAATCATGATCGGTCTGAAAAATATCACCGTAGTCGTATTTCTTTGAAACATGTCACTCCAATTATAAAATACTACTAAAAATACCATTATGCTCAATATATACTAACCGATTTTTAATGATACACCTTTCGTATTTCGATTATTTTTGTATGAACGAAATACATATCGACATAAGATATATGTGCTCATATAAAATAGGCTTTTATTGATACTATTATGATCAATTAAACCGATTTTACATTAATACACCTTCCGCATTCCGATCTATATTTTTGTGTAGATAAATACCACTCCAATCATCTCATACTCACAAAAATACCATTATAATCAATAAAAATCCATTTTATATCAATAAAATCTGCTAGTATTGAGCATAATAGTATTTCTATGAGTATTTTACGATTGAAGTGGTATTTTTCAAAAAAAACATGATTACAGTAATATTTTTTAGATTGAACATAATTGCAATAGCATATAATCAACTATCCCTTTAAGAGAAGGGATAGGAATTAGAGACAGACAAAGGAGAAGTTATGGGTTAATTACTCAACAAACTAACGATCGACCGATCGAGCCTCTCGGCACTTTGGCCGTGGATGAAATGAATGAGTCCAGATCCAAATTTGTTTCTTTATGCATTCAGGAACTATATAACGTCCTTCGGGAAAGCATAAAAATGCCGATAAGCATGTAGCTAGCTCAGTTATAAAACGCACGATAAAATAGATCCATAGAGTCGCGAGCGGAGAATTCACTATATGAAAAGAGGTTACAAGCATAAGAAACTTGACGTATCTTGAGTCTGTGTGACTATAAGGGTGCATAATAGCCTAGGGAACAAAAGTTCTAGGGGATTACGAAACCGAGACGAGGTCAACATATGTGCCTACTTGGACAGGGGTGGAACTGGGCCTCAGGCTAGGTAGATTGTAGCCTGAGGCCCAGAATTCTACTAGTAGTACCCCTCTTTAACCCTTGCCTGTGATTTATCTATTATGCTAGCCCAGCCTGAGGCCTAGAAACTTAGCAGCCCGACAGCCCAAGCGCTCGCCCCCTCGGGCCTCACTGTCTCAACCCACCAAGTCAAGTGCTTCAGCGTGAGCCCGATCATCTCGTGACATCCTCGATCACTTAGACCTCATATTTTTTCTCCTAGTCCCGGTCTTCCTCGTAACCAACCATGACCGTTTCCATACCAACCTACACACGCAAAGACCAAGGAACTTTTTCTCTAGCACAAGTTCTCCCCAACTTGACCAACATCAGTCCACACACGCATGACACACCCTTGTCCATCTATAAAACAAATCAAATCATCCACAACCTCAATATCTACGCTTTCCAAAAACCAATCTCATACCACTCAGAAAGACCGGTCTGACCGCCATGCACAGGCCGGTCATACCACTGGCCCAACACGAGTACTCGAAGATTACGAGTACTCGAGGTGCTTGAAAGTCACAAGAACTATAGCACTCAAAGCAAACGACTACCAATCGCGAAGTCTATGACAACCATGTACTGTAGCTACCGACCACCGATCAGGTATTGCAGTTACCGACCATCAACTAACGAGTACCAACCAGGTACTGTAGTATTGACTACTGATCACTAAGTACCGAACAAGTATTGTAGCACCAATTACCAAGTACCAATCAGGTATTGTAGCTACCTCCTATTGATCGGTTATTGTAGCTTACAATCATCGACCAAGCATGGTCAATTAGCTGTGATTGTTCTGTCGTGCTTAATCTGCTGTGGTCGACATGTCGTGGTCGTTATGCCGGTTAGATAGTCTAATACAAAGCGGTCAAACCGCTTAATCTGAGTATTCCAAGATTTACCATAGTGCATCGATCGAAACTTTCACAAACGTAAATTTTAATGCAACCCAAATTTTAATTATTCATCATCACTAAATTTACAACCTATCCACATGGTCTAATAATCTCCCACTTGATGAATACATTGACAATACATCAAAATCTCTTGAATGAGTTAGTTTTGAAAGAAAAGCAAAATTTGCGAAAAGAAAGTTTCAAAGCTACAGAGAAACTACGGAGAAAAGAATTTGACAAACCACATTGGCAAACCACAGCAGCAAATTCTAGCAGAAACTCATAAAACTCTCCCTCAACACAAGAGAGCAATTTGAGAAAATTTCTCCAATTTTTCAAAATCTCTCCAATTTCTCCTATTGTTCTCCCCCTTTGGCAATGTAATCATCAAGAACTTTAGAGAAAGAATAATTCTAAGAATAAGCAATGAGAGAAAATATCAAGAAGCTTTGTAGATTACCCAAGTCACTTTGCATTGAATTAATAAATTAATCAAGCCATCTTTTTTAGTAGAGTTACTTAGATCATATAAATTCATATATCATATAGCGCTGTCAAAACAAGTGTTTATCATGATTAAGTAATTCAGATTAATGACAGGTGATGAGGATAGAATAATCCTCAAATTATTACGTCATTACATTCTTTCAATATACCCTTTATCGATAAGAGGTAATATAACAGCATGGTCATAAGCACTTCTACGACCATATAGTTGTAAGTCCTACAGTGACTACCCATATAGTTGTAAGTCTTACTGCGATTATCCCATGGTTGTAAATCTTTCTATAACCATGTAGCTGTAAGTCTTACTGCGACCACTCTGTGGTTATGAAAATTCCTACGACAAGTTTATGTCCATCCGACTTATCTACGATAATGAACTACACTGTCGGTTCATCTGACAAGATGGTTAGAACATGCGTTAGTCTACCAACCGCACACGATCAATCTTTGACAACAACCGCTACATGGTGAACTGCCTTTTATGTCTCTCTGACAGTAACTTCCGTTAGGTGGTTATCATCTGAAGCGTCCAAACGTCTTCCAGCATGGAACAACTGTCGTCGCTTCACCGGCTATATAAAGGTTAACGTCGAAGGGAGAGGACATTTTGGTGAATCATTCACGCAAAATAGGACTAGCCATTCGTGTAATTCTCTGTTGTAATCCACTTTCTAGCAACTAGCAATCACACTGAACGTAGGGTTGTTATTATCTTAAGAGAATGCCCGAACCAGGATAAAGTTTCGCGTGTCTCTATTCTGCATACGCATACACCGAGTCTTCTAAGAGTTCCCCCAATCTAAACAAATTATACGTAAGATCGATATTAAAACATCGACAGTTGGCACCGTCCGTGGGGATTCTTCTTCTAAGACTCCGGTAATTTTCTTATCGGCAAGTTTCTTTTTTTCCTCCTAATGTCCTCATGGCAGATGAATTGAATGAGGGGATCTGATTCGACTTAGCTGACTACGCGAGTATCGATATGGAGTCTTGCTACGACTACATGCAAACCTTGCTTGCTTCCGACATGGAATCTCCAGGGAGACATTTACCATCGAAAAAACAACGGACGTACATAGATTGCTTTTCCTAGGACAGCGGATAAGATTTTAAATCTGGAGCTCTGATACACTTAAAAAACATACGACAATATAGAAGGTAATCGAAAGGGTAGGAGACATAAATTTAACGTGAAAAATTATTACGAAAAAACAAAGGAGATACAAAAGAAAAAAAAACACTGTATAAGAAGAAACCACAAGCATAGGACTATTCGGCGCATATATAGCACTAGGAATAAAAGTCCTAAGAGAATAGAAAACCAAGGCAATGTCAGCATGTTGTCAGCCGGCGCACATGTCCAGCTTGGATGCAAATCCAAATTGGGATCATACTTTAACAAAATCGATGTAAATCACGATTGTCAGTGCTCAGTTTTGTGGAATGCTTATATATGGACATGAGAAACGTAGCAGTCAGCACCTCCATAAAAGGATAGGAAAATATTGCCCGGACCAAATTCAACTTGAGCTTTTGACTTTTAGTTTATTATTCCTTAACTTCATCTTTTTCTAGTTCACCTCTTTCCTCCATGGCTGCTAGTGCATTTTGCTAGGATTTGAGCTGCTAAATGCATGTGCAGCTGTGCACTAAGTAGTTAAATACTACGAAGAAAAGCTGAAGATACAGTACATCATAGTTAAATACGGAAATTGACAGCTGCAGATGACTCGTAGAAAAGAAAGCTTAGCTAAGCAGGTGTTCTGAGCATTCACTATGCAGAAAAACAAGGGAAACAAGGAGGCTAGGGACCTGACCTGGGCCCCGTGGTAGAGGACGACGGAGGGGTCGCTGCTCTGGGTGAGCGTGTCGCAGACGGCGAGGTTGGCGCCCCGCACCACGCGGACGTTGGTCTTTCCGATGATATTTTCCGCCGCTGCTGACGCTACCATGCCAACCAACGTGGCTGAGTTTCACGAACTAGTTATATATTTATTGATCAATATGAAAGATATTTATTTAAAAGATAATAATTTTTTATTCAAATGTTCATAAACATAAAAGATATACAATTGTATGTATGATTACTTTTAGGATATATCACTAACAAAAAAGAGGACGATGCCAGCCTCAGGGGCGTGCCATCCCTCAAGACAATAACTTCTGTAGTTTTGTGGGGAAAAAATCTGAATGTGTTTTTCGTTTCATGGACTGAAGCCTGGAACCGTTCGATTATATACAACGGCCAAGGGCTATGACAGATCACTCTCTTAGCAGTGAGCTCTCCAAAAACTAATATGTAGCTTTTTTCCACCTCAATCCAGCTGACCTGAATAGATCACTTCAACCATTCTGTCATCCATTCTATCACCTCAATAGATCGTCTAAGAATCACACGATGAGAACAGTAGCTAATCCTTCTTTAGCTGAGAGGGTCATGAACTGGTGTCAGATGATGTTCTAACGATCTCTGTGTGCCTGCAAGTTGTCATGCTAGTTTTATGGGTCGCTCATTTGGTTTCTAGCTTATTATTTTTGTATTTTTCTGACGATATGGTTTTTTTTTCCTTTTTCCTCTTTACTGTCCATGATGATATTTTTTTTAATTTTTTAAATTTAATTATGCTGAAAAGGCTATTAATATCTAAAGTACATTTTCAGCCGCTACAATGTAAAATAAGCCATAAGTCAAGGCTTGTAGGTCCAAATAAGCACCAACTTAGACTATATTTGCATAACGTACAACCACCAAATTCTTAATTTACACCTCACTCCAGCTAACCTCAATAGGGTGTTGTTTCTTACAGTTGAAACACAAACCTTCACAACCACACCAGGAAGTGCTACAGATAGGACTGCAAACATTACCCACGAATCAACAGCGCACACATCACACATAGTTTACAAATCACTACATCCACACACATAGTTTACAATGTGACACAGGGAACAGGAACCAGCTGCAGCTGCATTCAGACGCGGCTTAATTACAGCTTAACACCTGGGACGTGAACCCACTCCAGCTGCAGCACGATCGATCCGCTGTCAACATTCTTCAGCTTCAGAATCAAGTCTTGGACGACCTTGCCATTCTTCCACGAAACGTGGCTCTCACCGCCAAGGTAGCTTACACCAACTGGGTAGATTGTCTTGATCCTGGACCCGTCAGCGGCATGCTTTAGATCCAGCTTTGCAGCATCATATATGTCAATTACATTGATCTCAGCCACGCCCATGCTGTCATCTGCCGTGAATTTGTCCTCGTCGAAAACTTCCTGCATATTATTAGCAATCTAGAAATCAAGAGCCCTGTTGTTCCTGGTTGTTGCACAGTTGACAGTTGGAAGCTTAAATGCTCAGTTCATCTCTGCACCAACCATCCATGGACCTATGATGAAAACGGTCCCCTATCTATTCATGTTTTTGCCGGAGAATAAAATTTTCTGTGTTCAATTTTTTTTATAGATTAAGAAATTGGTTAATCTGAAGACTGAAACAATTTGTCACACAGTACTATATTGAACTTCCTAAACAACATTAAGTTATAATGTTATATATATCTCTAAGTCCATATGGTTTTTGGAGAGCTCACTGTGATGAAGCAATTCAAATAGCAAACTTACAAGTTTCACTGGCTTTGTAGGATTTGTGACGGAAAGCTGCAGTACTTCATTCCACACTGGATTGGGATTCTTCTTCTGGACACTACTCTTCACACTCTGCACCATGAGGAAAAGAAAAGTTCAATGGCATAAATACAGAATGAAATTAGTAGTAACAGTGAAAAATTGGAAGGGCGTCAATGTCACAGAACCTGAAGTCAACTGTAGAAACTGCTGTGTACATAATCAAGAGTGCATCATATTAAACTGAAAATCTGTCACCATCAAGACTATGGTGTGCAGTCACTCTTTAGTTTCACCGTATGGAGAAGGCTATGACATGAAATTCATAGCATTCAACCGCTCCATCAAAGTCTAGCAAACAGTTCCATGAGGGAATAAAATAGGCTTTGAGTGGATTTTACTACGCTTTGAGTTGGTAATCGAACAGTGCAGCAAGAATGGGCTAAGTCCTTGATAACACATAAGACAATCTAAAAGAAAATAAAAGGTACGGCACTCCATGATTTATTTTAGAAATTGACAGCTGCAAATAAACAAAGGGAATTAGGTAAGTCATGATAGCTAAACATCATGAGTTACCCACAAACAGACCATTTCTCCGAAGAATGTGCCATTTTGATCAAAGTGTTAGTGTAGGAATCATAAAAGCGCTGCTTATTGTACCGGTTCAGAGTGATCTTTTGCGTAGTTGTTACATGACTCATCTTTAGTTAAGTAGATGTGCCATCACAGTTTTCTTATTTCGAGGTGAACTTATCGCAGGATTTGATACTCTGCTCTTCAGTTCGACATTATGCAGAACATAACATGGCCTGTTTATAGAGCACGATGCGTCAGTCAGTTCTGCAATCCCATGAATGGACAAGCTGGGAACTGCAGTCCGATCCAAGCGATGCGAGGAGAAAAAAACGAGTTTGAGACGGAGGGGGATCGACCTGGGAGCCGTAGCAGAGGACGACGTAGGGGTCGCTGGTGTGGGTGAGCGGGTCGCAGATGGCGAGGTTGGAGCCCCGCACCACGCGGACGTTGAGCTTCCCGATCACCTCCTCCTTCGCCGACGCGGCCGCCATGGTCAACTATTCGGTCTTGTTTTGGAGTGAGTGAGCTCACCGAATGCCAATGGCTGCGAGATTGTGGAGAGAAGGCGAGAGGAGCTAGGTGGTCGATGCGGCCGACGGCAGGCGGCTGGCACCGGGTTATATATAGCCGGCTCGGGCGACCCTCGGCTTGCTTGTGGACAATTTTGCAGCTAAACGCCAAACATTATTTAGTTGGTAATTTTACTAGATATTTTTTGGAAAATTAATCGAGGGCTAGCTGGCGTCAAGGGTTGGAAATGACAAGGGCATTTTATCACTGTCTTAGGTCCTGTTCTTTTCAGCTTCTAAAAGCTGTTTTTCGGTTTTTCTACAGTAATTAACTTTTAAACAAAGTATTTTTTAAAGATAAGGTCTACTAGTTAATTGTACTACATACTTTACTGACTTTATTTATATTAGCAAAAACTGCACGTGAGTTTCTGTTACTCTGTAATCTTTCGTACAAACAGCCTAAAAGATACAAGTCGCAGCCAAAAGCCATAAGCCACAGCCAAAAAGAACAAACCCTTAGATACACTGGGAGAGATCCTCACAGAGGAAGTGTAGGATCAACGTGAGACGTGGAGTTTGCCCCAAGGCTCTAAGATTTTTTTTTATCATTTGTAGGATAGAACTCAACAATCAGAAAGAGGTGAATAATTGTCACCGTTTTTAAAAATCTGAAACCAAAACTCAAATCAGGAGAAACAAATCTAAACACAAGATGTAAATTTTGACTGCAAGACACTCGACCACTCGCTCAACCCCTTTGCACGTGCTCAATAAAGATTTCGACCGCTTACTCGACCGCTCGGCATACGACCGCTCGCTTGTCCCTTTTGTACGTTAGTCGTAGCCTTCGACACCGAGAGCAAATCCTCTCGATCACCTATGCCTTTAATGGCGATCGAGTGGACAACTTGGCGAGTGATCAAGTCAACAGAGAAAAACAATCTCACCACACAATACTCGTAACGACAACGAGTCAAAAGACAATGCTCAGAAAACACGCCGTCGACGCCGACTAACTTCTTCGGAATAGATCTAATTTTTTATTTCTAAAACATGTTCTGTGGCTATAAAGTGCCCTCATGGCACCCCTCAAACCCTAGCACAAAAGCTTTATCTCCAAAGCCCTACGAAAGCCATAGGTTATCTTCTAACATCTCTTCCTTTTATATGCTAGAGCTCTAAACCATGTCCTCATCAACCCAGACACGAATCCTATCTGATTCCGCAAATCAAGGGTTCTGAAACCATTCAAAACACGGGTTTTCCAATATCTCTAAACCTTCCAAGTTATGGACTCCTTCCATAACTTCTCCCAACTCACCACATGATGAAACCTCCAGGACTGCACCCCCGTAGCTTCTCCACACACCATCCTCACGTGTTGAAACCTCTAGGACGGCTGTAAGATCGAGGTGGCCGACTAGAGGGGGGTGAATAGGCGGTCTTAAAAATTCTCTACAAAATAATACTAGCAATTCAAGACCTTTTCTATTTGCTTAAACCAAGTAAATAAAACGGAAGCGTAAATTAATTTGGTTTAGCTCAAATAGCGCCTACAACAAGAATATCGCCTAAGTGCACCAAAATCTATCCTAGGACAAGGTTTGCAATCCTAGGTATACAAGCAATCAATTTAATTCTATGAATGTAAATTGCTTGAATGTAAATAGGGAACAAGGAAACAAACCACAATTTGACACGGTCTCTTTTTACCGTGGTGTTCGGAGAGTTGCCGCTCTCCCCTAATCCACGTTGAGGTTAGCCCGGACGAATCGAACCGGCTCCACGAATTAAGCCGAAACACCTCAATCCACTAGTGGTAGCTCTTTCCCGCTCCGGTAGGTGAGCTCCAACCTTCACAACCATGGCTCTTCTCACAAGCTTCTTGAGAAGATCACCGCGACGACGCCTCAACGCCGCCTAGGGTCGGCAAACTCAAGAGTAATAAGCCAAGCCCCTCGCTTGACTCTCACCACGTGCAACGGATGCACAAGCTCAACTCGGACACGAAGTCTACACCTAGAGGCAACACATGCACTCTAGTCCTCTTCTCCCTTTTCACAAAGTGCAACACATGCACAATTGAGTGGAGAACCTCAAACTAGCTCAAGGGTCAACAAATGAATGCACCAGCAATATCTCCAACCGGCCTCAAGGGGGTATAAATACCCCACATCAAAAACTAGCCGTTGGAGCAAAGTCCTGAAAAATTCAGGACGAGCGGAACTACCGCCGGCCAACGGCCGGTAGTACCGCTCCACTTCTGACGCGCTGTAACGGCTATGTCAGAGCTTCTGAACTAGCCGTTACACAGTCGGCGCGGTAGTACCGCCGTTCAATTTGCCGGTAGTACCGCTCGCCGGTAGTACCGCAAAGTCGGCGCGGTACTTCCGCTCGAGTCGAGCCCAAACTTGGCGCTCTCTGGAAAAAAGGGTCCGCTCGAGGGTCGGAGCTTCCGGGAGCCGGTAGTACCGCGCAACACATGCCGGTACTTCCGCTCACCGGTAGTACCGCTTCCACAAAGCCGGTACTTCCGATTCTTCTGAGCAGTGCAGATATCTCAACAGATTTTGCAAAACACATTCGCAAACTACGATATCATGCACACAAGGATCACACATGATTTCCAACAAGTTGCAAAACACATTTGCACACTTTTGAAATCATGACGCAAAGATTAAATATGAGCTACAACCATTTGCAAAACAAATTTGCAAATCTAAGCCTCATATTACAAAGAGTAGAAAACATAGACTTCAAGCACTTGCAAAACACATTCGCAATGCATAGTCCCATGTTACAATGAGGTTCAACACATGAGCTTCAACTATTTCTAAAACACATTCGCAAATACAAGTCTCATGTCAATTTGAGCTAGCGAGGTGAGGATGAGCCATCAACACATGATGAGACTCAAACTACTAGACATGACCCCTCTTAATAGTACGGCAACCTATACTAGCAATCCGGTCTTCCAACCAAACACCAAGACCGGTAAAAGACTAGGAACACATCCTTAGCCCTAGCTAGTCATACCTTTGCCTCGGGTCAACAACTTGATATGCATTAACACATAATGCATCTTTCACATCAACTTCATCAACACATGATGGTCATGCTTGATCAACACATGATTTCCTTGATGGCCTTCAACACATGAAGTCTTCATCTTCTTGATAGCATTCAACTCATGAATCTATCTTCTCCTCGCATCTTGACTTGATGATCTTCAACACATGAAGTCATCCCGAGTCATCCTCATTTGTGGAACCTAACATATTCATCCAACTCATGGAAACCGTTAGTCCACAAAACAATTGTCATCAATTACCAAACTTCACCATTAACACATAATGGAGGGACAAGATTCAACAATCTCCCCTTTTTGGTAATTCATGACAATCTCAACATATTATGAGATATGAAATTGATTTGTGAGTATACAACTTGTACATAACAAATTGTATACTCTTTAGATAAGCACAAAGCTTACTTATCTGGTTGTCATTTGACTATTCAACCATTAACATATAATGGAGATGATAGTTGACAACCCGATTAAACTTGAGTATATGTGAACTACACAAGTTATATATATACCCAACAATGTATTTCAAAGTAAAGATCTCAAATATGCATATTGAGACAAGCATGGATCATTACTCATGAAACTCTAAACAATATAGAGAGCTCCCCCTAAATGTGTGCATACAAAAGTGTATATTGAATACATATGCACATATTCATTTTGAACAATTAGTGGAGTTTAATCTATATTTTGGATCTAAGGAATGCACTAATATATGAGAGAATGATTTTGAATGCATACCTTTTTGATTTCATCTTTCCATCCAAATGAGACTAAACATAAATAGACTTAAACAAATATATTAGTCTCATATATGCATTAGTCAATATCACCAAAACAACATAATGATATATGATATTATCATTAGAATCACATTATGATATTTGTCATTAACACCAAAACCAAGTTAAATGGAGCTTGATCTTTCAACGGCACATCTCTTACCTTCTCCACGCATCATCCGCCTTTGATCTCCACGTAATCCAGCGTGAACCCAACCACCTCATGACATTCTCGACAGCCTGGACCTCAGATTTCCCCTTCTAGTTCCGGTCCTCCTCATCACCGACCATGAACATCTTCACGCTTAACCTGCACATGACCAAAGAAACTTTTTCCCTGACACAAATTCTTCCTAATTTGACCGACATCAGTCCATACACACAAACTACACCCTTGTCCATCCCGAGACAGAATCAGATCATCCACAACCACAAAATCTAACGCTTTCCAAAACTCATCTCAGACCACCCAATAAGACCGGTATGACTACCAAGCACAGGCCGGTCAGACCGCTGACTCAACGAGTACTCGAAAACCACAAGTACTCAAAAATTACCACCAGTCTGAACACTCGCAAACCACAAGCATCCTAGCACTCCCAGTCTACGACTACCTACCATCAACCAGTCACTGTACCATCGACTGTCGGCACCGATCAGGTACTGTAGCATACACTACCATCAATAAGTACTGTAGCACTGACCACTGAGTACCGAGTACTGATCGGGTACTATAGCAATGACCATCGAGTACCTATCTGGTACTAAATCAATGACCACCAACCGGTTACTGTCACTTCCGACTGGCCACTGAATCTCACAACCCCAACCATCCTAGTCGAAGTCTGCCGACTATCGACCGTAGTCCATTATATCTTGCAACCAGTTCACTATGTCACATGACCGGTTCACTGTTCAGTACGACTGGCTCCCCGTAGCATACAACCGATTTGTTGTAGCTATGGCCGGTTACATTATAGCATATGATCAGTTTCTCTTAGCTTACGACCATTGACCGGTTCACTAAAGCTACGACAGGTTCACTGTAGCTATGATCGGTTTACTGTAGCCACAACCGATTTCTCCGAAGCCTCCGACACTTCTAAAAACTCCGGACCAAGGTCGTTCCGACGTGATCGTTCACTTGTGGTCATTCTGCCTTACTCGACCTGTCGCGGTCATCCTACCTTGGTCATCTTCCGTGGTCGACCTGCTGTGGTCGACTGCCATGGTCATCTGCCGTTGTCAACCTACCATGGTTATCTGCCGTAGTCGACGCCTGTCGACTAGACCTGCTATCCTGAATACTCCAGCAATAAAAGCGTATCGATCAGAATTTTCACAAACGCAAATTTCAGTGAAATCCAAATATCAATTATTCATCATCACTAAATGCACGACCACCAGATGGTCTAACATCATTTGACCATTTTTAACAATAATTTGAAATTTACTTTGTTTAACTTATTTTTTTAAAAAATGATCCTTTTGACCACACTACCACCAATGGTGTGACAATGTTTATTTACCATGACACCAAGGATGGTACGGCAAGAAGGGTTATTTTGAAATATTGTTGACAACATGGTTATTTAACAAAAATTGTTCCGGCTCTAAACAAGTTTTTTCGCGAAACAATACATAAATCCAAAGGGTTTTTCAAAAACTAGTCGCCTTTCTCTCCTACTCTTCAGATCGATTTGTTTTAGTTATTCTTGGAATTTTCTGAAGTTTTCGCACTTTTATACGATGTGAAGTGTTGACCAATCCGTATATTACATAGGAATAGCACATAAAACACACCATTCCAAAAATGGTGGTTTGGGCTAAAGATATTTTGTTCCAGAAGGATATGTAGTGGCATGGTGGAGGGACATGGGCACCTACATGTCTATGGCTGGATTCGGGAGGGCTGTATCTTTAGCTTTTCATTTTTACTACAGTATTTTATTTTTAGATGGTACATCTTTTTCAGACAGAGTCTAAAAGTCGATTCTAATAGGCACTGTACTGAGTTCAGCTATATTGGCCAAAATCATATGTGACTATTTTCCTCTTCGAACTGTCTCTCGCGAACAATCAAAATTCAAAAACCATAAGCCATAAGTCACAGCCGTGGGTTCTTTTAGGCTGTAGCTTTTGGCTTAAATTTTTTTAATTCTATCTATTTGCAAGAGAGAGTACGGAGAAAGACACTCGCGTGTAATTTTAGTTTATATAGATGAATTCGGTATAGTGTTTACTACAATCAACGTGTAAACCCCGTCTTAAAAAAGACACACTGTTTAAGAGCTAGTTACTGTAGCATAAGCCACAAGCAGTAAGCCCAAAAGACCCAGCCATAGTATAGACTATAGAGGCCCCACAAGTTTTTGACATTTGTTGGATAATTAAGGAGAGTATACCAAAAACATAGCAAAAATTACAAGAATTAGATCTCACGGGGGTTTTATGTTGTATGTATTTAGCACCAGTGGCGAAGCTAGGATGAAATCAGAGAGGAGGCTCGAAGGACTAAGCTATTTTTTTTACTAAAAACTAAGAAGTACTAAGATTACTTGTGACAAACATAACAAACTGAGCTTATACAATTCAAATTCATACATAAATAGAAGAGAAAGAAATCCAAAAGAAAAAAACAAATACAATAAAGATATCTCATGCAGGGTAATCGGTACCAGCGGAGGGTAGGCTCGAGCCATACGAAGCCTCACTGCTGGCTACGCCCCTGTTTAGCACACCATAAAAACTTACAAAGTGGAGTGAGTGTTAAGATGAGTTCTTTTGGATTGTAACTTTTGGCTTAAATTTTTAACTTCTGACTGTTTGCGAGAGAGAGTATGAAGAGAGATACTCACGTGCGATTTTGACCAATATAGATGAAGTTGGGACAGTGTCTACTACAATCGACTTATAGACCTCGCTTTGAAAAGTCACTCCGTTTGAAAGATAGTTATTGTAGAAAGCTAAACCATAAGAAAAAAACCACCTGAAGATAAAAGATATTGGGCATGTTTAGCAATGGCTGCGGCTTATGACTTTTGGCTGAAATTTTTGAATTTTAGCTGTTTAAGGTACAAATTACGGAGAGAAAGATACTCACTTGCGATTTTGGATGGTACAGATGTTGGGCTTTTAACTGTACATTGTTTAACTTGTAGACCTTGTTTTGAGAAAATACTCCGTTTGAAAGTTAGGTACTACAGCAAAAGCTAAAAATCGTTAGTTTCAGAGGAAAAGAACAGCCCCATTAGCGACTCGTTGATCCCTTTGGTACACATGTAGCACAGCTAACCTGGAATAGGGGTGGAAAACGGTAACAGATAATTCATTTTATCCGATATTCGTATCCGAGAAAACACGAATATGATAAGCAAAAATCCGTATTCGAAAATATTCGTATTCGTATTCGAGAATATTCATATCCGTATTTGAGAGTATTCGTATTCGCATTCGTATTCGAGAATATTCATATCCGTATCCGTATTCGAAACTATTCGATTCGTATTCGATCCGTTTCTAGAACCCACGAAAAATTCGTACAAAGTTTGTGATTCAAAATTTGAATTTAGGTGGTTTAAAACAAATAACCGGTGAAAATCGGCAAAATCGCTAGGAATCCGTTTTATCCGATATTCGTATCCGAGAAAATTCGTATTCGAAAATATCCGTATTCGTATTCGAGAATATTCGTATTCGTATTTGAGAATATTCGAATTCGTATTCGAATTCGTTTTAAAAATTTGGATTCGTATTTGATACTATTCGACCGTATTTGATCCGTTTTCACCCCTAACCTGGAAGGGATAAATGAATAAATGCAGGGGGCGGGTGTAATGGGGCTTGAATTCATTCAAGCATGTGATTTTACATGTTCTTGCCCAGCTTGTGGCCTTACATCATGAAAGAATTGGGCATTGTCCTTCATGTGAGAAATTGGAGGATTTTACAATGGTTGTCATATTGTAATGCTCCCTTGGCCAAAACGTCAGCTATTTTGACGAGCTGTCTTGGTTGGTGGATAAATTTGACATTCGAGAGACCTTGCATACTGTTAATCTCTATGATTATTGGCCTTATTCTCCAATCACATGATGTGTAATCTTCTCGTTGAAGGTGTTGCATGGGTCAAGGGTCATGCAGGGGTTGGTGAAAGTTTTAGATCAGTAAACACTATTGTACTCCTCCCTTATCCACAAGCCAAAAAAAAAAAAAATCAACCCTGAGTTGTACAGGCACAGTAATCGACAGTGTCATTTTCTGCATGGATGACGGCACAATCCCCAGGATAATCTTCTCCCAATCGTTATTTCCATGTAATTTATTACGGAGAGTGACCTCACCTTCCCGGCCGCATGTTGTTCACACACTCGTACTCATTGCACTCATTGCTTAGATGTGTCAATATTTATTACGGAGAGTGACCTCACCTTCCCGGCCGCATGTTGCTCACAACTCGTACTCGTTGCACTCATTGCTCAATCTTGCAAGTGCAGGCCCTGGCCCTGCAACTGTAGAGATGGCTTTCTTCTTTTCAATTTTGGTGTCTCTGGAAATCGTGATAAACATAATAATTTTTAAATCTGATTCTTTAAATAGCTTTTTGAGTTAAAACTGTATGTGTCATCCACATCGGTGTATCCATCATTCACTTCGATGTCTCTATCGTCCATTATCGTTTTGAAAAAACATATCATCTTAAAAATTACAGATAAAACTTATCAATTGTAACTAAAAGCTATTAGCCACAGCATAGAGATGATGGGGGCAAGTGATGCTGGTGATGAGCACCGAGATGCGTACACGTCCTGCCTGGGCAAGAAAGTTGCTGGTTGGATGCTTAGTTTTTTGCGGCCTCGTGCAGCTTGTGCACATATGTTATCCCTGGCTGGACTGGTTGACCCAGCTTTGCTTGATGATAGTACACTAGTAGTTAGTACCCCGTATGACATCGTTAAAATACATATGTGATACTCTCTCCGGTGAAAAAAACAATTCATTTTAGATATTGACATGATCTTTAAAATATAATTTTATCACTAAATTCTATTGTAATATATTTTTAAAATCTAATAAAATTGTAATATTATAAAAATACTTTGTAACATAGATGTACGTATATTATTTTTATATGTCTAATCTAAATATTCGAAAAAGGTAATGATAGCCATAGTTTGTAATATTTGACCAATCAACGGACAACATAAAACATCTATACTAGATAACATTATGCTTGCCAACCGGTGGCTAGTCCACATGTGTTGTCTAGCTATAGGTCAGCGATTGATAATCCAGTTGAGTCTCGTCGGCATCGGAGGTGAAGAACAAAGCGTCTCTTGGGCCATAGTTTGGCATGAATAGGCTCTATATTTTTTCTGGCTCTGTGATAACTCTCAAAATAAATTAATTAAAAACATGTATTCATACCATAATAAGAACATTAGCATTTAAATAAGAAAATTAACAATTAAAACATTTAACACCAGAATAAGATGGGGGTTTATTAAATAAAAAATCTGATTACAGAAAACTTAATTACAAGAATAAGTTTCACATACATTCAACTTTAATATTACAAGTTCAATGTGCAAGATCTCAATCTCAAGATTTACAAAAGAATAAACTATCACAATTAAATGTTATAAAACTTCAATTTCAGTTCATACAAGAATGAACCTATACAAGTACATTACATCAAATTTAATCTAATGAATCCACATCTCCACAGCCGACCCAAGTCAAAATAACTCCACAATCATATTAGTCAAAACCAACTAAAATGAATTTGAATAATAGATTACCGTCAGAACCCATTTTTTTATAATATTGCACAAGGGCAATTGCTCATTGAGATACCATGATTGTCTGGGGCCAATCGGCACCTCTCGTGTATTGGGTTTTCATCATTCGGCGGTAAAACTATCATTCTTACCTTTTAACCTTTACATTCGTATCCTTCCTGATGAATCATTCCATTCAATGCTATGCACAAGTCATGTTATAAGCCACTAGTCACCCTTAGGGCCAGCCAAAGCCATGAGGAAAACCCACAAGAGCCAGCAAGAGAGAAGAGCCACACCTCACTGCCATAAGCCACCAGTGAGCCTACAAAGCCCACTACAAATGACTGCAATAGCAACCGAAGGCTGCCATCGCCCATCACAAGCACTACCATAGCAAGTCACTCCCATGCAGCCATTGCCCATAACACTCATGTGCCATCACCAGCTAACAGACGTCCAAGAGATAACACAACCCATTTAAACCCCCGTCTCCACACACGAACCTTAACATAGCCGAAAGAGGAAGTCAAGGGAGCAGCTAAGACCGAAGGACAACCGAAGGGCGCCACGACCAAGGAACAACTTCCATAAGACAATCTTCCACATAACTTAGCCAAATCAGGAAAGCATAGCCTAGTGAGAGCAAGAACATCCCCGCACCTCTAATCCAAGCCGACAATGCTAGTAAGGTAAAATCATAAGCTATATCTCTTCTTTTGCTAACACTAGAGCCAGCCTACAAAGCCACAGCGAGGCAATAGCTTCCGGTTCACCACACTAGAACAAGGGAAGCCGATGGCCATCCAAGGAGCCCTTGGGGCATGAACATACTCCCCGGTGCATGCCAAAGCCCTAGTACATCATGGTTGCTCACCATTATGCATCCCAAAACCCTAAACAACCCCTATTGCTAATCACATTTCCATGCACCACACATCTCGTAAATAAAATCAACCATAAAGTACAATTTGGAAGGAATGCAGTAGAAGGGAGTAAGGAGAAATCAGGGAGAGCCATGGAGCAAGGGTTGTGTGTCGGCGGCTGGTGGCCACTGAGATGCACGGTGCCGACAGAAGGTAGTCGGAAGACGAACCAAGGGCATCGGAGCATGGCACCGGCAGCCAGTAGGGAGGCCATGGATTGGCGAAGCACCATCGCTATGACCCGCCACTTGGTAGAGGAAGGGCCGAATTAACCGAAGGCACTGGTGGGGCGTTTACTCCACCAAAGTGCATGGCCACTAGATGGAGAGTAGGTGACGATGGCTAGACACTTAGCACCGGCGGACCGAACAACCCCAAGAGAGGTATGATACACCGAAGAGCCACAATAAGATGAACTATACATAAAAGGGGGAAAACAAATCCAATTGGAAAATACCAAGATTCACTCACCTTATACTAGATACAAGAAGTCGAGCCCTCAAACCACAAGGGCAAATGGTCAGATTTGAATCGGTGGCGGAAAAGAGGTGGCCAGAAATGCTAGGAAAGCTGGAACATGGCGGCACCCGAGGAAACACCGTGAGGAGGCAAGATGGGTTGAGGCGGTGCGAGGGGGGACTCGCCATCAGTAGTGCCATGACCAGCAAGGCCAAGTTTGGTAGAGGCACCAAGAGAGGAGAAGGCGAAAAGGTGAACCGAGTGAACACACGTGCGATAGAAGAAGGTAAAGTTAGGAGGGAGCCAAAACACCAGTGGGTCGAACATGTGTGGCACAAATAATAAAGGGAGCTAGATGGATTGAAGGAAGGGGATAAGAGAGAGAGTCGGGCCATTCGGCCAGCTCATAAGGCCGATGGGCAAAGAAATGGGCCATATGCTAAACATAGAATAAAAGAAAAAACTTAAAAGGAGATATAAGGAAATAAATACCTCATAAACATAATAAATCAAATATCTAAAAACCCAACTAAAATAGAAATTTTACTAGAGAAAAACAATAAAATATGATTATACGAATGATAGAAAAGCCTGCAAAAATAAGTCTACAAAATACTCAACAAGGGTTGTTGCTTCATCTAAAATATAACTAAAAATTTGAAAATAAATTCCTGACCAAAAATAATATAGGAGAAGGGATCATCCAGACCACCACTAAGACAGCTACCCTACAGTCAGGTACGTAAAGTAGGCTTTTTGAGCATGTTGTAGTACATGAATTATTTTGGACACAATTATTTTTTTTATGATCACTTTGCATCAAAAGTAAATTCTAAAAAAAGAAAGTGACCAGAAGAAAGATAATATGATAAAAAAAAATAAAGAAAGCAAAACCACTGAAGGAGCAATGACCTGCAAAGAAAAATAGTAAAGAAGGGTAGAGGGTGTTCTGGTAGAGATTTTAAAGGGGGTGTTCGGCAGGCAAGAAGGCGGCCGGCTTTTCGCAGCCGCTACAGTACTTAACTTTTAAACGGAGTATTTTTTAAGATGGGACATATAAGTTAAACGTAGTACATGTTAAAAGTTTAACATCTGTTCCAGCCAAAATCACAAGTGAGTATCGATCTTTCCATAATCTGTACCGTAAACAGCCAAAATTCAAAATTTTCAGCCAAAAGCCATAAGCCGTAGCCAAAAAGAACAGGCCCAAAGGTATGTGAGACCCTCTACATACGAATATAATGTAAGTACTAGAAAACAATCTTTATTCTCGAATGAGCCTAAACCAGTATCAACCATATTTCCCGCCTTAGGAGGGCAAAACATGTTACTTTCTTTCATTGCTAATATCTTCATAATGGGTAAGTAATATGAAACTAGGGGAGGAACTCAGAACCAGTATGAAGCCTAGAAGTGAGGGATCCAAAGAGCTTATATTAGCGTAGGTGGAGTGTCGAGCTTTTAGACCTGCTCGACCAACAACTGTTTTATAGTCGGATGGAAATATAGCAATAAGAGTTGAGAAAACATTCTGTATTTTAAATTTGGAATCACATCAAAGGAAATGTGAAAGACCTAGTGTCCATAAGAATTCAGAATAGCTCTTTGTAAAGTGATACAAGTCTACTTAATACTTAATAAATCATAAATTCATGTCAGTCTCTTAGACAAAAGTCTACGGAAATCACTAGGGCTTTCTATACTCTAGAATGTTTGTGAGAGCAATTTTTTAGAAGTTAAAATCTTATAATCTCTTCAAAATTATAATTATGGATTCTTGACATGATAGATCACACAAGAACTTGATAAATATGAGGACAAATATGCATCATTTTTAATAAAGTGCATTTATTTTTAATTATTATTCTACTGCAACTAATTTAATGGACTTATTATTCGTTAAAGCGATGTTCTATCAAATAAACAAATAATAATCTATTTACTAGTGTTAATTATCTCTTGGTAGTGACACGGTAGAGTGGGACTTGGGTCGTGCCGTCTGCACGCACCCAAGCCCATCGTCTTCGTCTTGCGTCTTGGCTCGGCCCATCATGTCATCGTGTCGTGCGTGCTTACCAGCGGTGTCTCCGGCCAGTCAAGCACGGCCCAAAGCCCACCGTGCCGGCGTTCGTGCCGTGCCAGCCCAAGCCCAGCCCGAAATTACTATACGCAAAGGCGGTGACGACGGTCGTCATCTTCCTTTCTCTCTTACCCGCCTCGTTTAAAACTAGTTGAAATAATTGAATTAATTGCATAAAAATATGGGCACGCAATGCCATAAATATTTCGGGAAAAGTGAAATTTCTTTGATATTTTAGAAATACAATGTTACTGCCTCGTTTAAAACCTTACGCCCCAGAGTGGGGTTTCCTGAGTAAGGAAAAGAGTACAGTAACAACATATGTATATATTAACTATTACAACATGCATAGATAATATCTACTCGGCAATGTCTAGGTCGACATCGCTGTCGATTTTGGGATCCTCCGTTGATGTTGTTCCCGCTCTTTGGCTAATTCCCAGTCTTTGGCACATGTGATTGCCTCCACCATCTTGGGCGTAAGGGATGATCTTCGCTCTTCTATTATTCTCCCTACCGTACTGAATGTCGCTTCTGAAGAGACGGTGGACACTGGCACCAAGAGAACATCTCGTGCGAAATGTGACAGCACAGGAAAGATCCGCTTGTTGTTCTTCCACCACTCGAGCAAGTCTATCTTGCCTCCATCGATGTCTCGGGATCAATGTTTGCAAAATCATGCTCCAAATAGTGGTTCAACTCAGAGCGACGTAATTCCACTTGGAGGCCGCTTTGAGGCCGAGAGGACGAAGAAGTAGACTTGCCCTTTAGCTTCTTCCACAAGTGTGATGCCATACTTGTCTTTCCATGTTGCGTCTGTTGTGAGGCCTCTGATCTTCCGCTGCTACCAAACTTATCATGATACAAACGGAAAACACGAAAAAGCTCCTCTTTCACATGTGCGAAAGCTTCTGAATAATCTAGGCCAAGACATTCACCTATCCCTCCACACCTATCTCAGAAACACCCAACTTTTTGTAGGATCAAAATAATAGCAAAACAATATAAGTGTGAAAGAGAACCAAAATATTTAATAAATTTTTCTTCCATTGCAACGACGGCATGGCTTAAAAGAGCATCGTCCCTAGATTTAGCAATTCTATCTGCAATTAACCAAATAAACTCTATAACTAAGCAAGAGGTAGGATAATAAATACAAGATAAAATATTTGTTGCTTTATAAAAAGGTTTTAAAAAATCTCGAAAACGACTAGCAATCTGCCAATCTGTATTAGTAACTACCAATTCATTATTTTGAGAGTTGACATTGACAAAAACAGATATGACATTTTTGTAACCTTGTAACTTTTTTAACATAATATATGTTGAGTTCCACCTCACCTTCATGTCAAGACCAAATTTTCTTGGCTCTTTACCATTAGCTGCACAGTATTCCGAGAACCTGACTATCACTTGTGGAGAACTTGTGAGGTAACGAATAACATCACGGATACTGTGCAGATATGGACCAATTACTTGCATACCATCTTGAACAACAAGATTCAAGATGTGGCATACACATCTCTGGTGGAGGACATAACCACCAATATATGTTTGTAATTTTGGGGTGAGGATGTTCATAGCGGTTGTGTTTGCCGATGCGTTATCAAGAGTTGTAGAAGTAATTTTATTATCTATCTTAAAATCATCAAGTACATGTAGTATACGTTCGGCAATGGCCTCTCCCGTGTGCGATTCATTTATTACTTTAAATCATATGACTCTCTTGTTTAGTTTATAATTATCATCTAAATAATGGGCTACAAAACTAAGGTATGCACTTCTTTGGTGGAATGATGTTCAAATATCTGATGTTATGGCAAAAGAATACTGAACTTGTTGGAATAATTCTTTTAACTCTACCAGTTCCTTTTGATACATCCGTAAAATATCGGATGTAGTAGTTCTCCTACTAACATGTTGGTACTGTGGGCAAAAGCCGCGTTGGATCATTCTTTCGAACGCGCGACTTTCACCCATCCTAATCGACTGATCTTCTGAAATAATATATCTAGCAATTTCTTCACGGGCATTAAGCGGGTTGTATACCCAAGTACTTACGAGCCATCACCTCGAAGTTTAGTTGTGTTTGTACTCCTCCTCCCCTCGGCCTCGGCCTGTGCGCCATCTTGCGTAAGCATGCTTTGTAGTGGCGGTTCAAGTGTCATGTCCCTACAATTTGTCGAGCACTTAATTTAGCATTACAATAATTACAAGTTACGATATCTACCATTTCACCGTCTCGGATTTCCTGTCTCCAGGTCATGTGCTTCCAGCAATCCGCCATTCGTGCAGACCCGCCCTGGACTCTGGATTCTGTTGTCCCCATTGACTCTGGACCGCCATGGTACTCCTCGTAGCCCTCTGTACCGTCCATATGATGGTCATCCATATCGTAATATCCCATGCTTGGCGAGAGCTGACGAGTCAACGAGGGGCGGAGGAGGACTAGGGGAGCGACGGCGAGAGCTTACACTAAGTCGTCCATTGTCCTTTTCGAGCTTGATTTCTCTGCATCTTGCTTGAGTGTTCCACATGCTGTGACTTCTTGGTAACATGATGATTAATTAATAAATAAGAATTACAAATACAATAAATATGCTTATAAAATAAGAAATAACAAATAAATAAATAAAGAGTACAACTATAATAAATAAAGAAATGAGAAGGAAAAGAGAATGCTATGCAAAGAATTGCGCTGTGATTCAAGGTGAAAAATGGTGGAGCACTCGAGTGATTCTGTGAAAAATGAATTACGCTGTGAGTCTGGAGGCCTGAAGGCTGAAGCGGAGTGATTTATAGAGACGATTATTGGAACGTTGGATAACCGTTCAATTGACCGTTTAATTGACCGTTTAACAGACCGTTTAACAGACCGTTTTCAGCTTTCTCAGCTTTTTAGTCTTCTTTTTCCACCGCCCAACCAATCCCACGCCGCCACGTGGCCCACGTCGCTGCCCGCTCCGGTCGCGTGCGCGTGCGCGTCACTCAGGCGTCAAATCGCGGGGTCGGGTGGACGATCGGACGGCCCCACGCCCACGCGGGCACGCCTCGGCGGCCTCGCCCGCCTGGCCGCCTCCTCCCTCGGTTTCCCTTCCTCGGTCCCTCCGTATCCTCTCCTCACTCGCTCGGTCTAGTCGTCGCCTCGGTCCCTCGCCTCGCCTCGCTCGGCCTCCTCGGCTCCACTGCTCAGTGACCGCAGCGCCCGCCTCCTCCCCCCCTCCCCGACCCCGGCCGCCCCGCCTCCTCCCCACCTCCCCACCTCCCCACCGTCGCCTCCTCTCCCACCTCCCTGGCCCTCCACCTTCCCGTTGCCGCCCCTCGCCTCCTCCACCTCCCCGCCTCCCCGCCTCCACCGCGGTCCCGGCTCCCTCGGTCCCGCCGCCTCCCCACCATCGCCTCCTCGCCACCTCCCGGCCCCTGCCTCCTCCCCCCCCCGCGAGGCCGCCTCCTCCCCTCCTCCCGCCCTACCGCCTCCTCCCGGCCCCGCCTCCTCCCCCCTCCCCGTGCCGCCTCCTCCCCACCTCCCGGCCCCTCCACCTTCCCGTCGCCCCCTCCGCCTCCTCTACCTCCCCGCCTCCCCCTCCACCGCGGTCCCGTCTCCCTCGGTCCCGCCGCCTCCTGCCCCTCCACCTCCCCGCCGGTGATCGGGGACCGAGGCAAGGAAAAGCCGACGGTGGCCATGGGTGCTCCGGCGACCGCGCTGGTGCTTCGGCGATCAGATGGAGTACCGCCTGTGATTAGAGCTTGTGTTTGTGTTTGCATCTGTGATTGTGTTTGCATTTGTGAACTGTGATTGTGTTTGCATCGTGCGTGCTCACCGTGGTGGAGCGGCAAAGTGCCGGCCGGCGTGCCGCCCGTACTCGCCGTCTTGGCCGTGCCCACCGTGCGCGTGCCGTGCCATGCCGCCCACCGTGTCGGCTATCCGGGCCCGCCCGCCCGCTGTTCGTCTTGCCGGGCGGCCGCGGCCCGCCATGTGTCGTGCCGTGCTTGGGCCGTGCTTCGGGCGGGTCCAAAAAAGCCCGGCCTAATGCCCAGCTCTAGACACGGGTCATATAAGCTCCGCCACTGTTTGGTCAAACCGTAGAGCTTATCACACGAAATACGGCACCTCCATTATTTTTCATTTTTCAAAACTAGCAAAATTAAGCATAATTATATGCACCCTGAGGATACTTTAAATTGGATATGGATCCAAACAAGATAAGCTAAAGTGCCTTATGTTGCAAGATTCTTGCAAACAGTCAAGATTAAATTTGATTAGAACATAAAGAAGAGATGCATAGGGTACATTACCAATTAATTAATTAGGCTATGATCTGTCCAGTGTCAACTCTGAAGAAACGATGCTGGACGAATGATGATGGTGTGAACTCTGCAGACCCATTCGCTTTTTCTGAATAAAATGTGCAGTGCGTGATACACGAAGGAGGCCCCTACTAATTAATTGGGTCATTTTCTAGTTGCTCTCCCATTTTCTACCAAGGTACATGACTTAGCAAATCAGAGTTCAGGACATCATACTCTCTATCATTTAACTCTTTGGCCCAGTGACAAAGACGACTACCAGAAACGGCTAAAAAATTCTAATTTATCATGAAGGTGTTGGCTTCGTTTTTTTTTTAAGGGGAAGGATGCCAGAAACGGCTAAAATATTCTAATTTATGAA
The DNA here is from genome assembly GCA_036346245.1 of Bonia amplexicaulis. Classification (NCBI taxonomy): domain Eukaryota; kingdom Viridiplantae; phylum Streptophyta; class Magnoliopsida; order Poales; family Poaceae; genus Bonia; species Bonia amplexicaulis. The sequence goes on from CM070753.1 coordinate 6,593,586, forward strand.
GGTGATGGCTTCGTTTTTTTTAAGGGGAAGGATGAGGACGACGAGTGGCGGTACACACAATCTTCAATCACAGTCAACATCCAACAGTGCTATTAGGATACTACTCACACTGTTCATTGATGCCGGTGATTTTAGTGAAACAGACTAGTGTTTTAACTACGTATTTTCTCGGTTGTATACTTCCATCGGAGACTGTAATGGCCGCTTGAAATCAAAGAATTTCATAAGGCATTTGCGGGAAACTAAACTCTAGTTTCCAAATTCCCTCACAATTCCTATCCCAAACATGGCCTAGGAATTGATGGCCTAACAATTCTCTGTGTATGTCATGGTGCCGGCTGCCAGCCTTACTCTAAGACCCATTTAATTTGATTTTTTTTTTCTGATGGTTTGCGGTTGAAATGGCATCGTAGTGGCCGGCTTTACAGGTGTATAGTAGCTCGGTACATAGACTTTTATCAAAACACTAAGAGCTGTTTTGAATACACGAATTTCACGGTATTTCGTATGAATTTTATAGGTGATCCATGGGAAGGAAAAAAAGTAGGATGCAGCAAAGGTAGGAGTAGACCTGGGACTTGGACCGTGCCGTGTTGGCACCGCACGGACCCAGTATGTTTCGAGCTGTATTGGCTCAGCCCAACCACCGTGCCAGCCTACCTTGCCTCCGACGAGGCCTAGGCATGGCCCAAAGCACGACGGTCTGTCAATGTGCCATGTCGGCCTAAGCCCAACCCTGCGTAACTGCAGACGGTGGAGGCAGCGGCGGCCGCCATCTTCATTCCTCTCACGCTGCCTTATTAACAACATCATTCAAATTACATTAATTGCGTAAAAACATGGACATGTAAATATTTTGGGGGAAAATGGAATTTTCTTAATATTTTATAGATACAATATTACTAACTCATTAAAAACCTTACGCCCTAGAGTGGATTCTCCGAGTCAGACAAAGAATACAGTAACAACATGCGTACATACTAACTACACCTCAATGTTCAGATCATTCATGCGTTCGAGGTCAACATACATCTGCACAATTTCAGGATCCTTCAATTGATGCTGTTGTCACTCTTTCACCAATGCCCAGTTCTTGGCGCATGCGATTGTCTCCACCATCTTAGACGTGAGGGATGATCTCCTTTCTTCAATTATTCTCCCTACCATTCTGAACGTCGCTTCCAAAGAGGTGGTAGACATCGGAATCAGTAGAACATCCTGTGCGAAATGGCACAGCACAGAAAATATCCGTTTGTTGTTCTTCTACCACTCAAGCAAGTCTATCTTGTCTCCGCCAACAAAATCAGGATTGGTGTTTACAAAATCATACTCCAGGTAATGGTTTACATCTGAAACAGAATTCCATTTGAGGGCCGCCTGAGGTTGAGAGGACGAAAAACTAGACTTGTCATTTAACTTCTTCCACAAGTGGGATGTCAAGCTTGTCTTTCTTTGTTGCGCCTGCAGTAAGGCCTCTGATATCGTGCTGCTATCAAGTTTGTCACGATACAAGCGAAAAACATGAAAAGACTTATTTTTCACATGTTCGAAAACTTTTGATAAATCAAGACCGTGGCATTCACCTATTCCCGCCATATCAATCTGCAAACCTGTCAATTTTTTCGTAGGATCAAAAATGATAGCAAAGCAATATAGTTATGAAATAGAACCGAAATATTCAACAATGTTTTCTCCATTGCTGCAATAGCATGGCCTAAAAAGGGATACCTAGATTTCACAATCTTGTCTACAATTAGTCAAATAAATTCTACAACTAAACAAGAGGTAAGGTACTAAACACTGGATGAAACCTTTGTTGCTTTATAAAAAAGATCTTAAAAACTCTCGAAAATGACCACCAATCTGCCAATCTCAGTTAGTAACTACGAATTCATTGTTTTGAGAGTTAGCATTGACAAAGACAAATATAATATTTTAGTACCTTTTTACCTTCTTTAGCATAATGTATGTCGAGTTCCACCTCACCTTCATGTCAAGGCCGAATTTTTTTAGCTCTTTTCCATCGGTTGTGCAGTTCTCTGTGAACCTAGCTACAACTTATGAGGAATTTGTGAAGTAACGAATGACATCACGGATATTGTTCAAATATCCGCCAATCGTTTGCATACCGTCTTGAACTACAAGATTCAAGATATGACATAGTATCCCTGGTGGAGAATATAACCACCAATATATAACTAAACCATAGGGTGAGAATGTTCATAGCTGTTGTATTCGCCAATGCGTTATCAAGTGTTATAAAAATAATCTTACTATCTATCTTAAAATAATCAAGTATATCTAGTATACGCTAGCAAATGGTCTCTCCCGTGTGTGATTCGTTAATTACTTTGAATCCTATTACTCTCTTGTTTATCCGATATATGCTAGGCTGGAGGCGGTGAGGCGGAAGCGCCGCGCGGGAGGCATGGTGGCCACATGGGAGGCCAGGCGACCACCGTCGTGTCGGCCGTGCCCGCCGTGCCGAGCACGGCACGTTTTGCTGAGCCGGGCCATGTCGTCCGACGAACCAATTTTTTAGGCCCGATTTGGCTCGGTCCTGTCCGTGCCGTGTCAGTCCAACCCACCATATGGCGTGCCCGTGCTGTACTATGTTAGGCAGGCCGGGCCTCGGGCTGGCATGTAAAGGTCCGGTCTGACTCCCGCCTGTAGGTAGGAGTGATGATATGCGATGAAGTTACCAAGGTAGGCGGCCAAGAATGGCCCGGATTGCCATATTCTTCAAGGCCCGGACGGCGCGTATCATACCGAGCAATTGGTCACAAGCCATCCCAGCCCAAGAAGAAGGTAGCAGCCAAGCCATCATGGCCACGACGTGTGCCTGAGTGGTGGCCGGGCACAACCTCTAGCATGCATGCCATGCCATGCCACCCACCACAGCACCACTCCGTAGTGTCGTCAAACCCTAACCTCCAACTGGTTCCTTGACTCCTGCCATGAACAAATCACCATTGGTTTCGCGCAAAGCAGCTAGTCCTAGCCTCTTCTTCTCCTTCGCCAGTGCAACACGCGCGACCATGGCGACAAACCCCCACGAAGAGGCGGCCTTCCAATGTCAGGGGCGCCCGGAAGAGCCCGAGGAGAGGCAGATCGCCGTCGACCCCTTCTCGCTTAGGCAGTTCTCCCGCCTCAACATCGACAGGCCGCTGCCCATCCCCTCCGTCTCCGTCGACCACCACCTGCCGGCTCCGGCTCCGCCTCGGCTCGCCAGCGCCAGCGTGCCGTGCTCCGCCTCGACGTCGCCCACGAGGTGGGACGCGCACCTGGCCGCTGCGCAATCAGCGACGTCGTCGGTGACGGCGCCCTGCGACCCTTCTAGGGTGCTGTCAAGGACCAGGTCCTGCGCCGGCGACGATTTCGACGTCAACCTCTCGTCGTCCGAGCGGAGGGCGAGCGCGCCGCAGCGCTGGGGCAGCGACGTGCCGCTCATCGCGGACGCGCGCGGCGAGAACGGCCGCCGCAAGGCGAAGCACCGCGACGAAGCGCCGTTCAACTGCTGCCTCTACCTCCCGGGGCTCACCAGGAGGGGCAAGCCGCCCCCCACGGCAGAGGCGGCGCGCGCGTCATCGGGGTCGGAGACGTTCCTCCCCAGCGCCGCCGTCGAGTCCGACCCAGGCACGGCGCGGCCGAGCGCCATGTCGCTGGCCGTGTCACTCGAGCGGTTCGAGTGCGGCTCCTTGTCGACGTCCTCGGCCTCGGGCCTGGCCCTCGACGGCGAGGCCTCGTCGTCGTACTTCGACCTGCCGCTGGAGCTCATCCTGGGCTGCGACGACGACGAGGCCGACCTGCCGGTGCACGCCGCGTTCATGTTCGACAGCGACGGCATACGGAAGAGCGTGCTCAAGAAGGGTGTGGCCCGCGCGGCGCCGCGGCAGTCGTTGGGGAAGGTGCCGACCGACGCATCCGGCACCGGCAGGATCTCGGCCCGCCACGTGAGGCTCTCGTTGACGTCAGGATCTGCGCGGACATCGGCGGCGTCGTAGGCGTGTCCTCGCCGTCGACGTCGATCATGTCGCCGAGGCATAGGAGAAGGCCAAGGAGTTCAGCGGCGCGTAATCTAAATTGTATTGTTTTTAATCGTTTTACATAAAATTTATAATGAAGAACATTACTCTCTTACTCTTAAAAAAAGAATATTACTCTCTTGTGCAATGTTAATTACTCCAATGGATAGCTTTTGATTGTTCTCAGTAATTCTCTCTGGATGCCACATTCATGGTTGATAAAGCTACATATCCTAAAATTTGTCTTCTTTATGTTTTTTCCTAAAAAAATGGCATAAACTATTTCCACGGAGAACGCACACACAAAAAGGAAAAGTAAGGTACGTGCTGAGAAGTGAGACTTATGGCTTGTTTAAACGAAGATGACTCATTCGTTGTTCTCACGACCATATCCCGTGATTAAACAAACCACCAAATCTGTAGTCCAATAAGTATTACGTTAAATATTTTTTCAACTGTTGAATTACTTTCATTATTCCTTTCTATACTTAGAAAAGCTTTAATCTGAGACGTTGCAAATGTCGCAAGTTCAGCATACTCATCATGAATAGATCTAAACAAGAAAATTCTATTATAGCAGGTAGAATCATCTTCAGAAAGAGTGATGCCACATCCCCAACAGTGAGGATCACCCATATATAAGAAGAAGAAAAACGCAACTGAAAATGAGAAAGGCGAATCATCAGAAAAAAGATCAGCATTTCGATTAGATGAGATCTCTGTTTTCCTCTCGGTCAGTACACATTGCGCTTGCACAAAACATATCTACATTTCTCAAGGAAGACTAGCTCGTATACTTTTTAGTGTTTGTAAGAAGCCTCCTCAAAACCAGGGCTTCATAAACTCCCACATCTAAAGCTGGGAGTGGCGGCTCTTTTTTCTTCCTAAATCCTAAAGCTCAAAAACTCAGGTGCGCCCGAACAACATCATCAATAGGAGATTGACAGATTGGGCAATTCCTGCTGCTCGATTTCAACTGATCGGCACAGTTGAAACAGGTGCACATATGCCCACACCTGAATGGACGATGATAAGCATATTAGCGAGATCCCATACAGCATTATGGGTTGTTTTCGTTCATGATGCTATTAGCAAGCATGCATAAGAACTAAGATGCGAGGTTCTTGCGTAAGCTAGAGTGTTACTACTCACTATAAGCAAGACAGAGATGTGAATTCTAGGTTAAAGTGAGTCAAAGTACATAATTTGTCCCTGCAAATCTTTACCTGTAAAGTAGAGAGTCAACTTGCATCTGATGGCAGATGCAGCAGCTCGCCCTTTTTGCTGTTGTGTCGGGTTGGCTTGGCATCAACCCTGTTCAGAAAATGTGCTAATCAATGATTACAAATGAAGTAAAATTAAGATGTCAAAAAGGTGCAGTGGGGCGCTAGTGAAAAAAGAACAAATCAAAATTCGTGTGGTATTCAGCTGGATGCACTACAAAATCAGTTATTCAGTAAAGCAGCTAAAAGGCACCGTGGAAAGAGAGTTGGTCCAATCTAAGATTTAAGCAAAAAACCTGGAATACATAGTTTTGCTTAGAAGACTAGAGTAACTCTCTGAGTAGTGCCACTCCAAGGTTAGCTGTGGTCTTTTTTTAAGATCTCATTTCACTAGCCTTTTAAGGCAACCTAGCTCACTTGCAGTCACAGGTCATATTGCCTTCAATGCAATTTTTCTTTTTCTTTTTTTTTTAAAAAAAAGAAGCCTTCAACTCAATGTGATTTTATGCTGAATAGGCTCATGATTTGTGTCATAGTTTCAATATTAGAGCAAGAAAGTTAGGCTGCTTACAGTCTCCAGCATATTCTGGACTAAAATTTTTATTATTGCGGATAGGAACTAAATTTTTGGTTGTTTGAATAGGAACTACAGACTTAGAAAACTTGTATCACAACTCACCTGCTTCACGAAGTGCACTGCACACCTCTTCTTTAATGGAGTGCTGCATCTTTACTTGTGATGCAATACAACTTTCCACCAACTTCCGTAGTTCATATATTTCATGATGAATCTGGGACACTTCACTTCTTACCCTGACCTCCATTTCCTATAACAGATAATATAGTAAGAATATGAGACTTTTCCACAACTGACATTGAATAGCAGCTGACTTACAAGGAAATTTTGGTTTTCATGATGTTGCTGTTCAAATGAAGAATGCTGCCAACTCTGGTGGTGGTGGGCTGCAAGATGGGAGACAGGTGCTAATGAACTCGGTGCAGATACTACTTGGTCTTCATTCTGGGGTACATTGTTCTGCCTCCAGTATAAGCGTTCCTCATAGTATCCTCCAAAAGCATCAATCATGCGTTGTTGCCTTTGTTTGTGCAAGATTGTTAGCAGCAGATGGTTCATTTTATTGCTAAAATCACTCTCGAGAGACTTTGAGACCTTTTTGCTGCAGAGAAGAAAGATATGTATCATGGTTTAATACGGTTGAGTTGGTATGTACTATATAAAACTAGAATCGTTGACTAAATAAAAATAGGTCATGCTCATTATGGATTCATGTTGGCACATGCAAAGTAAGCTTTTAGAACCAAAGGACGAATACAAAGTAAGTATAAGTGGTAACCTTGTTTATCAAGATGACAAAATGGTTGCTATGTTTAAACTTTAGTGCCTAGTTAGCAAATATTAGCAATACATTAATTCTAAATGGTATCATTAAAATGATTGGCGAACTAGCCAAGCTTTATGAAACACTTGGATCTCAGTAATTTCTACCATAAAAAGTTAATGTTGGAGTGATCTGTGACTTAACTGCATCTAATTTTGCAGGCGCAAATATGCAAAAACATGTATATGGGAATTAAACACAAATTACCTCTCTAGAAGATCACAAATGTCGGCATTGCCAGACAAAGCACAGCAGTCTGCTTGTGTGGCAACACACAATGATCTCCATGAGTTAGGGGAGTCTATCCACGGGCGATCATTAAATTCAATCTGATTGTGATTCTCAATATCCCCAATTGCATCCTGATGCCAGCTGTCCGGACTCATGGAATCTACTGGTGCAGGCCAACCAAGACTACTTATCCATAATGCTCTCTCTTCCCAAGAACCATTTAGGCTTTGGTTGTCTTCTTCACGTAGATGATCACCTCTAGATGATGGAGTGTCTTGGAGTTCATGCAATGTGCTTGTAGTACTTGGGGAGACATCACCCACATATTGATTGTCATCGACAGTACTATGATCATTGTACCTTGCAAAGCTTGATGCTTCAGAATATTCCTGATTGTGAACAAACAAGTTTACCACATTTGCACAATCTTCCTGACATAGATTTCCACTGGTGTTCATCTGCTCATCATATTGTTTGTTTCTAGAACCATCAGAATTAACACGATTCTCAACAGATACACCAATAGACTTTTCCTCAGCTGGAATTCTGTCATCGTTATGTTGTTCATCAGCCCTGCACTTGCTGAAAACAAGTGTTGCTTTAGGCATAGGCTGACAGTAAGGGAAACAGTAAATAGTTATAAGAGAGGTCAAACTCTATGTCTCTACGTAAGCTATTTAAACATTTTTTTACCTATTATTATTTTGCTGAGTGCATTTATTTTCTTCATGTAAGTCTGACTTCCTGGTCTCGTTTCTGTCCAACAATTGGACAAACAAAATCAGCTACCAAAATTTACCAAAAGTTGTAAATAAGTTCTCATACTACTTAATTCACCATACTACAAACTTATGTACTTAACCATTATGGTTTTTATAGCAATGTAAGAATCAGATTAGGAAGGCCAACATGTAGACATGAATGTGGTAGAAAAAAATTTCTCAAGCCATCTTAAATGGTGGTTTTTTTGGGGGGGGAATGTGATAATACCTCACGGTAGAGGTCTCAGACCCACGTTTTGGTAGGTGTGGCCTAACCGGTCTTAGTAGAGTCCACACATCATCCTTAACTGTAATTCCCTGACGCAACAGCCTCAGACGAAGCATGGACTGCAGGGCATCAAAGAACATTTGAAGATCAGGAACAGTGGTGTATTGCATAAACATGCTTAAAGGCTCTGGGGGAAAAGTAGTCTAATGAAATAAGCCAGCGAATAAAAGATGTCATGCCCATAATATCCCAGGGACTAAACGAATACTTTCATGCTATGACAAACTTGTGACTTGAACATTTGCAGCCAAGTGCTGCGCTCTTATTTACCTATGTTTGCCTTAGAGGAAAGAATAATGAAACAAAGGTTATTTTCTTTATGTTAATTGCTAATGCCTGGAATATGCAGAAGGACGTTAAGCAATTAAAATACTTGCTCCAGTGAACAAGAACAATTGCTTCCAAAGATGGCAATACTTCAGCAACACACTGTCAGTGTCTTCTCTAGACAAAAGTTCAGCTTTCCTACGCGCCATGCACATCAATATTCGCTGGAGTTGGAGTAAAGAATAACCAAAAGTGTTGCAAGTAATTGCAGGTACGGTAACAGCAAAACCAGCCTAACAGACAACGCCATTAAGAACAGCTGAAATTTGCATTGTACCTCCCATGAACAAACTGCCCAACCATTACTCATATTTAAGTGCCTCAGGTACATGCTACATGTGGTATGGTTAGTGTGGCCTCTTGGCCACAACTGTGCAGCATCAGAAGAAACCAGACAAACGAGAGATGTTATTCACTTGTGACATCTCATCCACTAGATATGCCAAGCCACAACAAATCAATGAATGGAACACCCATCGCTACTGTACTGCACATTGCTCCAAGGTCGACAAGCAAAATTAGTTGCATGTCTGCCTTTACAAAGTACTATGCCAAATTTGCATCTTCTTATCCCCTGTTTTGGTGCATAATGACATACATACTAACAGATTTGTAAAAGCGATGCACGGCTGTAGAGTACTAGAGTTCCCACAAGATTGTTGGATCGTTCCGTGGAGCTGTCGTCACTGTTGTACCAAACATTGAACCAGAGTCACAAACAAGACTAGTAATTTTCGCTATTTTCAATATCACTTTAGAACATGCAAGTGTCAAAGTTTGATCACTTCTATCTTTATTTTGGTTTATACTAACATACTAAGGAACCCGCGGAAATGAAGCATGGTTATGGACGTTGCATATGACATTGATCAGCAATGCCTGTTGGGAAACCGATCTACCAAACAGTCATCCGACCCCATCCTTGGGGTCAAAATCAACAGCTCGCACTTTTTGGCTCGTCTTAAATAATGATTTCTCGATCAAGAAACAGAACAATATCCCACTGATTAATAAAAAGAGAAGTGTTATAGAATATTCGACTATTTTTCAAAGCAAAAATAGTCAGATGATCTGGAGATGTTGGATCTCTATCCAACGGATCCACTCATATAAGCACCCCTCCAAAAAAATATCTCATATAAACATCCCTTTAAAAAAAATCTGAAGCGTTGGATCACCATTTAACGTCCTAAAATCTTAGTCGAATGTTGTATAGACACTCCTTAATAAAAAAAATGTAGTACTAGTACTTTCATCCATGATTAATAGTGGTGATTCGATCCAATGCATTATGCAGTAACAATTCAGACAGCCATTTAAAAAAACGCATGAGAAAACTTGGGGACTTCACCTGGATCTTGCCTTTGTGCGCGAACCGAGACACTGCGTGCCGCTCGGCGAGCGCGGCGAGCTCGCGCCTCCGGCGATGGGCCATCCTGGCTACGAGCTCCTCCATTGCGCGGCGGCCGCGCACAGTCCGGACGACAAGCTGCGGTGGTCGGGGGCACCTGATACCGGCGGCGGGAGGCTCCACCGCGTCGCGCATCGGAGCGGGCGACGGGGGCGCCGACTGCGTGGGCGCGAGCTCCTTGTTGGCCGCGTCCAGGTCGTCCTCGGGGAGCGACGACGCCCCGCTGAGCTTCTTGACGATGCAGCCCACGCGGCCGCGCGGCGAGCCATCGGAGTCGGATGCCGGGTCGCCGTAAGGGCGAGGCGTGGCGGGCCCCACCGCCTCGATCTCGCGCCACCGCTGGATGAGCGACGACGCGCGCGGGCCGGCGGGTGGAAGCTGCAGCTCCGTCCCCGCGGTCGCCGCTGACGACGCGTCCGACGGAGCCGGGGACGGTTCCCGGAACACCGCGGCGCGGGCGGCAACGGGGCGAGTGGCGGACGCCAGCGCGGACAGCTCGGCCTCCCTCGCGCGCCGCCGCGGGTCGGCCGGCGCAGGCGCGGGGACGCCGTGGCGGCGGCCGCGGCCGCCGCCCAGCGCTCCAAGATTTGCCTCCGTCGCCTCGGCGTGGGGTCGGCCGCCGCCGCGGCCGCGCCCTCGTCGGAGAAGGGCGCGTCCGGTGGCGGTATGAGGATGTTAAAGAAGCCTCTGGGCCCGGAGGGGTGCCTCCATGGGGTGGACTCGTGGGGCATGGCGGCCACCGAAGAGGCCATCACCGTGGCAAAGAAACCCGAGGGGAAGGGGGAGGATGCCTCGCCCCGCCAAGAATGGCCAGTGGTCGAGGGGTTCGCGCTCGCTATTTCTCGGGACGAGACGGTACTGAACCGTTAAGACCGGGATAGGAGAGAGAATTTGGTGGCGGGCTGACTCGGCTGCTAGGCGGAGACGGGAAGGCCTATCTGGCGTACGATAATTTGATTACCTCTTACCTATATTAAATAAATAAAATTTTATATAAAATAGTAATGAAAGATAATATATTGTCTATTACATAAGAGATAATTTGGATCCGTAAATCAATGTAAATAGTAAAAAATATAAGATAAGAAGTTATGATAAAAATAATATAAAATAATTAGAATAATAATTTACTGTTACTTATCTCTAGTATTTTTTTAGATGAAGTAAAAATTTTAGAAATAATATTAAGAGATTACATGGTCCGAGTGTAGCTGCCGTGCGGCGTTAGCGCGGCGCGTGGTTTTGGCGCGATTTCACGTCCGTCCTATCCCATCTGCTGCGGCCGTGCCGGAACCCGCCATCGGCACGGTGAAATCGTAGCGTCTTGGGGCCGCCGTTTCTCGGGGGCCACCGATCCGGGCAACGGACGGGTAGTTGGCTAAGGAATCGGCTCAGATGCATGGTCTCTGCACGTAACGCTCTGCAGGGCCAATTAGTTTGTGACATGTGTCCTTTAAAAAATTAACTAATTAAGTTTAACAGTGGAGGTTAATCTCTTGGTTAATCTCGTGGTTTAATTTTTCTTCTTTATCATTGAAATGAAAGTTTTGCCTTGAATCAGGCTTCGTAAATTACGCGTTGGTGCAGTAGATAGATGAGAGGAGAAAAAGATGGAATAAGGGGTTTGTTCTGCCGTTCCAAGAGATCGCATCGCCGGAGTTTAAAACAACTATAATGGAGAGCTTAATATGACCACCTATCAGCGGGGGAAATGTGGCACATCAAGATTGGCCCTGCACATAATCCCTGCCCCTGAGCCCGTTCCGTTGGCTTTGGTGCGCGCGGCGTGGATTTTTTTCGCCCCGGAGGAAGAAACGCGGACATTGCGGTGCACGCCGCGTCGGGGCGGGAAATTACAGCCGCTCTCTCGCTTTCCGGCCTAGTCCACTGCCACAACTGCATGATAGGTGTAGATGTGTTTCGGGTGTTTAGATTTCCGACTTCCGAGTCGTGTCAGAGGCTGCAGTACCAGCCAAACCGTGGCCTTTCGGCTGTGTTCAATATAACTTAAGTTTATGGTTTAAATTTATTTTTGTATTATTTATAATTTCGTTTTTTTCTGAATTTTTGATTTATTTTAAGTTTTTTGTCGGTTTTTTTTCTCGTATTCGTTTGCGTTGTCTGTGATGGGCTAACATATTTTTTATATTTTTCAATTTTTTTAAATTTAATTATGTTAAATAAGCTCTCATCATTCTGATGTTTTTTCACCATAAGCTTTCATTTTCAGTAAACCAATCACCATTTAGCTTCCGCTTCGGCTTATTTTTCACTATTTATAAATTCGTCTTTTTCGAACTTTTGGCTTTTTAAACTTTTTGTCCGTTCTTTTTCCCGTATTCGTTTGCGTTATCGTGATGGGCTAACATATTTTTATATTTTTAATTTTTAAATTTAATTATGTCAAATAAGCCTCTGTCGATTCTGATGTTTTTCAATCACCATGATGCTTTTCATTATAAGCCACCAAAAATAAGCCCAAATGATCACCACCTTCGTCTTTTGTTCTTTAGTATAGTCACGTTTCAAACAGTTCCAGATTCTTTTTAGGTTTTAATTTATTTAAGCTAAAAATAATTTAAAACATGTGAACTTGTAATTTTATTTTATTTTTGTTTTTTATTATTTTGTATTATCCATGATGATATAATATATTTTTATTTTTTTATATATTTTTAATTAAATAATTAAAAAATTAACAACTGTTATAGTATAATTTTAGTGAAAAGTTATACAAAAACTATAAACCCAAAACGTAAACTCTGTAACGAGGGTTTGAGTTCGCGTCACAGTTATTCCCAAAAGTACAGGGCCTGCATCTGGCACGAAACGTTGCTTTCCAACTGGGAGCCGCATCGCAGTAGAAGCCCCGTGCGCTTGCTCAGGCACTTATCTATGCGTGTCAATCAGTCATTTACACTGTGCATTACTGGTCGATAGTTATCCACGTGACGTGGTATGAGTAAATAGGATGCGCCGCTGTTGGTTTTTAAGATGAAATGGCGCTTTCCGTTTCCTTCTCGCGAACAAAAGAGAGATAACTTATTAACTTCCGTCATTTTAGGCGTTGCCATGGCGATGCACCCGCTTATCTCATTTCGGTCTAAGTTTTTAACTTCTGATTTATTTTTTACTATTTATAAATTTTGTTTTTTTTAACTTTTAGTTTTTTTTCTGTTTTTTTTCGTATTCGTTTGCGTTATCCGTGACAAGCTAACATATTTTTTTCTATTTTTTACATTTTTTAAAATTTAATTACGCCAAATAAGCTACCTTCAGCTACAATATAATTTCAGCAGGTACAGTGTAATTTTTAGTTATAAATTACTATTTTTCAGTACAACCGAGCGGGGATGTGCATTTGTGATGGTATATGCATATATGTCTTCTTTGTAATTGAAAAAAAATTGTCACAAAAGAAAAAAAATACCTGATAGTCAGCTCAGAGTGTCAGACGATGAACTTGTCAAGCTCCGTGAGTCATTAGTCCTGAGCTACCAAATTAAATTCAGAAATTCACCCGTTATCCTCCTCTGGAAATATTGGACCTCGTCAAGGGAAGACGAACACCGTATTGCTGAAAATCTGGAGTGGTTGGCTGAAGTGAAGCTTCACCAAACCGAGCTACGTAACACGTCTGGTCAGCTGGCTCGCGAGTCTCGAGTTGTTCTTGAGCCCAACAACGACGGCGATGTGTACGTGTACAGTATAGTATATTTCTGACATTCCCTTGATCGTTTCTCTGGAATGGAATATGCGGTTCGGAGGACATAAAAAATGCTAGCTATTTTAGGACTTCCCTAATGCAGATGTCACAGAATTAAATCCCAAGAAAATCTAAAAAAGGGGATGCCTGGCATCAGTTAGACCGCGCCAAGGTACCGCCGCTTCTTGGTAATCTCGGTTAGTATTGGGATTTCCCATGCCGCCCGGATTGGAAGCCCACAAAATTCAAATTTTCAGGTTTAAAAATACAGAAAAACTACAGTATGCTATACTAACTGCCGCAACCAAAGTCAGCGGCACAGCTTGCAATCGTTCGATCCTTGACCTCACAACCGTCTGATCCATTCGGTCCCACATCAAACTTTTAGCTTCTGGTTTCGTGGTCCCACATCAATGGGCCCGTTCGTTTTGGCTTCAGCTTCTGACTTATTTTTTACTATTCATAATTTTCGTTTTTTCTGAACTTTTAGCTTTTTTGCTGGTTCTTTTTTCCGTATTCGTTTACGTTGTCCGTAATGAACTAGCATATTTTTTCTATTTTTAAATTTAATTACGCTAAATAAGCCACCTTCAGCTACAGTAAATTTTCAACCGCTACTGTGCAATTTCAGCCATAAGCCACAGCTTTTCAGCCCAACCGAGCGGGGCCAGTCCCATTGCTTCGCTAGCATGCGACCATTCGAGAGGCTACGATTTGGCGCGATGGGGTGTGGCGGCGGGTGGCAAGGATGGGCGGCGCCGAGCGAGCTCGACCGGAGCAGGAGCGACGACGGGGCAAGCTTGGCGGCGCATGGGAAGGCTAGTGGCCGCAGTGGCCTAGTGAGCGCGAAGAAGCTGTGGGCAAGCTTGGTGGCAGGCGGAAGGCGAGTAGTTGCGGTGCCCCAATGGCCGTGGAGCCGCGGGCGAGCCGTGTGGCAAAGCGGGAAGATGAACGGCCGCGGCGTCCTAATAGGCGTGGAGCCCCCTCGGCGAGCAGCCGTAGGTGAGCGCGTCAATATTTTATAATGGAATTATGAGGTCGAACTTTAGTTTCTACAAGGTTTCATAGAATTTCAATAGATTTTATGAATAAATTTTATAAAATTTAATGAGGTTTTATTACTAAATTTTATAGTATTTTATTAAGTTTTATAAGATTTTTGGAGGTTTTATGTCTAAATTTGCTAAGTTTTATAATATTTTATGTCTAAGTTTCATGGTGTTTCATGGGGTTTCTTAAAGTTTTAGGAGATTTCATGTCTAATTTAACTATGTTTTATGAAGCACGCTCAAAATTCTCTAAAACATTGTGAACCTCATGAAATTTATATGAAAGCCAGTGAAACTTGCCTATACCGTTAGAATCCATTCTAAATGACTCTTAAAATAAGGTGGTGTCTAGAAAGTATTTTAGCGTTTTGTTGCTAAATAGTACTCAAAATTTAAACCCACATATCTATATCTAAATAAATGAAATCACTCCTTTATGACCCCTCCCCAACCCTAGCCACCAGGCCACCTCCCGGATGCCTCCCAACCACCCCTGCGGTGAAGGTGGCCTCACCGGTGTCCACTTGCACGACATTGATCCTCCTCCCCAATCCCGCACCACCGCCATCTCTTTCTACCCCATGCGCCACCGCTCTGCGCATGGCGCCACCTCCAGTGCTAGTGATGGCTATCGACCCTTCGCCACCACCTCTTGCCACCACCCCCACCTACTCCGGCGATGCCTCCGCTCCCTCCTCCCTTCCTCCCACGCAACCCCTCTTCCTCCTTTCCAGCGAGCCGCCCCACACCCCCACCTTTTTCTTCCTCTCCGGCGAAATCCCCTGCATTGCCCTCCTTCCTCATCCCCGGCGACTACCGTCACCGTCTACCATCACCTCATAACCACTCGTCCTTGTCGCGCCCACTGACTTCCACCGCCCACCATCCTCTTCCGGCATGCGGCCGAGGCGTCGCTACCGCCACCTCATGCGCCCCTCCACCGGTCTATCATGCCCCCGCCCTTCCTCTAAATCCCGAGGGCTCTGGTGAATCTAACCCAAACCTTAATCCTAACTCGCCAGAGCTCTCACCAGATCCGAAGAGGGAGGTGGAGCACGAATCTCAAATAAAAAAATTCTATGGTGAGAAATTCAAGTGCTCAATTCAAAAAAGACTCGAGTACTAGTTAGCAATTCCCTAAAAGTAAAAATAAATCTTGGCCGATCCTTTCTGTCCGGTTTTCAAGTTCCACTTTATGCATTCAAATTTTCGGATGGATTTTGAGTGGCTACTATGGATAGCCGAAGAAAAACTGAAAATGACCGTGGGGTGGTTTTAGGGTCGGTTTCCCAAACCCTGTG
Organism: Bonia amplexicaulis; assembly: GCA_036346245.1. Classification (NCBI taxonomy): domain Eukaryota; kingdom Viridiplantae; phylum Streptophyta; class Magnoliopsida; order Poales; family Poaceae; genus Bonia; species Bonia amplexicaulis. Next base: position 6,609,309 of record CM070753.1, read on the forward strand.
CTACGCGACGGTTGACGACCGATCTTGAGCGCAAAATAATTTCGGGTTATTTGGACCCAAGAACACTACTTTAAATACTTCCAGTACGCACACGATGCAACCACCAGCACATTCGTAGGATTAAATTCTTCCCGGCAACTACTGCTTCAGCTACCAGGCACCGACGCTTGATCTCCACAAGTGGTACCGACTGCCGGGTGACTGTTTGGAGCCAAGAAGATTCTGAAAGTTGAAATTGCGTAGAATTGGTGGTTCTAAACTTGGAAATTGGAATTCGAAGAGAGGAAATGGAATTTATGCCGATGGCTTAAATTTTGGTGGCGCTCGGGTACGCCACGCACGCCTGACCCGCGCCTGCATTAACCAATTAGCTAGGCGAGGAGAAATGCTCGGTTGTTCAATAATGAGTTGGTTCTTTTTTTTATTTATATTATATGGTTTCTTTTTTTAAAAAATAAATGAGATGTTTATTTTTTTTAAAAATAATTTATTGGGATAGTTTTTTAAAACAATTTATCGATTTATTCGAAAATAACAATTGCATTTGCAGGTAGCCTTTTGTTGAGACATTATGAGATCCATCGAATGATGCTAATCTCCATGTCATGGACACGATCGCAATAGCCTAAACGAATCACAGGAGTACGTTCGTGTTCTTATTTTGCGCATCCCCTTCACCATTCATAGATCTTCTACAGTAGGCACTCCTCTGCACGCGCTAATTATTTTTCAATGCTCATGTACACATCCGGCTATCTACCAAACATACGATCACCGATACAATCACGCGTACAAGCACCGTCGATCGACCGCGCGCGGGTAACAAGTGCTAAGTGGCGCTCACATGCACGCGCAGCGCCATTGAAAAAAAAGGGGGAGATTTGATAATTGGTTCCATCGTTCTTTGTCACTTGATAAAATATCTCGTAATATCTCACTGATATGCAGATTAAATTATTTATTATTTCAATAAAAGATATGATAAAGTATTAATTCATCTTTAAAAAGGAAGATTTGATGATTTACCTTATTTTTCTTTGTCACTTGATAAAATGTCCTGTGGAGCATGCATACAGCCATGCATGCACAGGCCTTAATAATTTTCACGAGAAGTAGTACTAGCTTCTGATAGGCTGCTTGAGTGCAAATAGTGCTTAAAAAGCTGGAGTATAATCTACAATAGAATTGATTTTCTAGACAAGAACACTGCTCGAATCGTCTTTTCATAGGACTGACAGCTTTGTGGTCAAGATCCAGAACAGAAGCATTCCGTTTTGAGCTCTCGATTCTGCCCCAACTCTTGCATGTGGCTGTGTTCGTCGAGATCCAGAACAGAACAGATCCAGCTTTGTGTTCGTCTGTTTTTGTTTATAGACGGGCAAAAGCGAGGTTTCTTTAATCTAAAGTTGCATGTGGCTGACCTAACCATGAAGTTTCTTGTTAATTAATATGGTCGTTTCGTTGTATTGATTTTTTCATGGATGTCCCATGCAGGGGTGGAGCTAGCAGTTGTGACCCATAAGCCCAAACTATAACGAATGGTACATCTGTGACCCCACATTAGCCCATATGAACCAAAACAGTCCATAGCAACCTTCATTTTCAATTTCTTCCTAATATCTAGACCCTAATTCTCTTATCTCCTCTCCACCTCACCAGCGGAAGCACCTGAGCAGGAGTAGGCAGCCGGGCGCGGCACAAAGATGGGCAGCGCGGTGCGGGGCAGGGCGCAACCATGCGGGAGGAGCTGTTGGGTTGATCTCAGGCTAACTGCCTGAGATTTTTCAGGGGGACCGAGTCCCCCACTCGTGCCTTGATCGGAGGCGCCAACCAACTCCTATTTTTGGTTCGGTCCCGATCACCCAGCACTATAAAAACATAGGGGATTCGGCAAGGGGTGGCTGCTAGTTGGTTTTTCCCCCTACAATCTCGGACACGCCCGATCTAATGCTAGCGCTGTGGTGAACGAAGGCCGAAGCCATCGACGTTCCCGTCGGCCACCTCTACAACCATCGTCTCCGTCACCGTCGGCTCCCTCTTCTTCACCACCTCCGACCGACACCTCACCGTCTCTCATGGCTTCTCCTGGATCTGGTATGTGCTTTTGTTACTTCCGCATTATGTTTACTTTTGTGTTCATGTTTTGATTCTAGGGTTAAGATTAATGTTTATGTTTAAGACTTATTAATCTCAACAGGAGCGACGCAGCGCGGGAGCAGGTACCAGTCGACGGGCGCAACACCTGCGAGAGGGGAGCAGAGCTAGAGGCGATGTAGCACACGGGCAACAGTGGATGTGGCGCCTGCGCGGGAGCAGCTGGCAGAGCGGCAGGCACGCACCGACACATGGCCATAGACCACAAAAAAGTTTATGATTTTGATTTGCCGATTTGTATTGCACTTTTGGCAAATTTTAAACTTATATACTAGGGTTACGGTATTACGAAATTATTACACAAGACTATAAAATTGTACATATAAAGTGTACACCCCTGTTATAAATTTGCTAGTTCCATCACTCATCCTATGCAGTTTGATGATCACCGAATTCGACCTCTCATGGGTCCAAACCACTCGGCCTCCAATCTACCAGCAATTCCCCTTTTTTTAGGAAAGGTGCTGTTGGTATATTGCATTCGTCCTCGAGACTCGGCAATTTCAAAAACCGAAAAATCCACAAGTATCATGCCAGTTAGACTAACCAGTGGGTGGTTAACTCTTTTTTTTAAGCATTGGCCTATGTTCTTTTTTTATGAAATGAGGCATACCTCTACTTCTAAAATTATGATGTTTGAGGTTACAAGCACTTAAAATTTATTAAATCCTGTCAGTAATAAAAAAAGATTTAGGATTTGAAATAATACAGTATATTTTTCAACAAAATTTATTATCATATTATTATATTTGTTATAAGCTTTAGTAACATATAATTAGAAGAAAGTAGAAATAATATGTAGTTAAAAACGTATATTAAAGACTACAACGATGTCTTTAACTGACAAGTAAAAGAGAACGATGAGCTAGCTGGTACGTGAAGTTTTCGTCCACAGAATAGCGTCTCTGCCTTTGTGTGAGTAAAGACAGAGGAGCACAATGATATGCGTATGTCAATGCAGGGGACTATATATCAAGTACTATACTGAAAATATTGTAGCAAAATTCTATGACGATTTTACCGCGGCAGTCGATCTAGAGCGTTCGTTTGCAAATCGAACGGCTGAGATCTAACAAGGCAGGGGAATGTGCTTCTCCGAGGATACGATTATTCCTTTGTTGAGCATATATGACACTGCTCAATTACCAGTTAAAGTGTTTGTAGCGGTTCAAGAGCTACTACTCTCCAAGTTCAATGCTTTTGGAGTAACTCGCGCGCGGTAATTTTTTTTTTCAGTTTTGCCAAATTGACCGTGCATGTGAGCTACAACGTTCAGCGGCCACGTACGTGTGTAGTAACTCGGTCTGTTTCAAACGGCTTTAGCTTTTGTTTTTTTATTTCAGTTTATTTAAATTAAAAGCTATATATAACATGTTGATTTATAATTTTAGTTTATTTTAGTTTTTTTGCCTTTTTGCCTTTTCTTTTTTATATTATTCTTTTGTATTGTCCATAATGATATAATGGTTTTTTTTATTTTTTTAATTGAATGACTCAGTTTTTTCTAACAGTTGTTACAAAATAATTTCAGTCAAAAGTCCATATCCAAAATCATAAGTCCGAAGCTTAAATTCTTTAGGGTAGACCCTTGGTATGTTCAAGAAACTCCTTATTTGGCCTTACAAGCTGAATCCAAATAAACACGCAATAAGCTAGGCCAAATAGGCCTTCTGATGCGTTATTGTCTACCACAGTTAACACATCAATTTAACCATAAACCTGTATAAAACCAGTAATTAAATCCCATAAACGGGACGGTACAATTGTTGTTTCCCACGGGCTTTAAAAAGAATTTTGTGTTGCTTTCATGGCTGTAACAGCATTGGTCAGAGAAAAAGAAAGGTTTGGCTTGGAAGCAATCGAAGAATGGACTACCCAGCGATCAAAATCCCATTGTCAAACAGCCTTTCGTAGTTTTTGGCTGTTATTTTAGAAGCAGTTGGAAGTGAACAGTGCTAATTGAAAGAAGTGAAAAAAAGTGAGCGAGAGATATGTACGCGTGATATAAGCGAGAGAAGTGGGGTGCATGATACATCTATACTCCTGTCTTATCCTTAGAGGAAGACAATAGTTAGAGAAGTAGAAAAGTTGTTTCGAAAAGCCAGATACTTATATTGGCTTTTGATATTTTGATATTTTTAAATAGAAATCAATACAAGCGGAGCAAAACGTTGTCACTTGCTATTTCGTTTAGAGAAAATGTTGTTACTACCGCCCCATCGATGCTTCAACAACACACCCTGCTGTTTGGTTTCTTCTAAACTCGCAGCTACCGACTTCGGCTCCTCTGGACGTCAAGTTGCCTGTACGTGGCAAAAACGTATGCATGTCCATGTCGCAGTTGAGTACGGTTAGGCGACCGGATGCTAGTCACTGTTCATACGTTTAATAAAATTTATTAGATATGTAGAGAACTATGCTATGAAAGATGATCATTCTGATCGTTTAAAAAATGAAGAGTAATAAGAAGTTGAGAACAAAACGATTGGACGAGAAGGAACGTACAATTAATAACTCGTTCTTTTATAATAGTAATAATTAAGGTTGAATGTTAGGTATGACAAACTCCCTTTAAAAGAATTCTGACTTCCTGGTCATCATTCATGTTCTTCAATTCTGACTCCTGAGTTCAATGGTTCCGCCTAAAATGGTTCCATCTAAAATGGCTTTAGCTGATAGTTTTTGACTACGGTTATTATCTTTAGCTAAAATAGGCACCGTAACGGTTATTAGTTTTTAATTAAAGCATTTAATTAAAGAAAAATAAAAAACCCATTATATCTTATAGACAATGCAGAGAAAAAGCCATGTTAAGTTGGAAACAACTTGTGATCTCTAGAAGCTAGAAGTCATAAGCCATTTTAAACAGGACAATCAGATATGAGAAACTCCCTTCAAAAAATTACGAGGCCCATGTAGATTGCATGCATTTTGCAAGCTTAATTATAGAGAACCGAACCGTTTTTAAAATTCCTGCAGAATTATTATGTCCCGAACTGTTCTAATTTGACAATTAGCCTTTATTATTGTATATTATCATCTTTAAAAGCTAAAAATATTTTCATTATGTATAACTTCATTTTATTTTCATATGTACAATCCAAAGATTTTTTAAATATTATTCAAAGTGAAATAGGTTTTGATTGCATGTATAACAACACAGATATCCGTTATGGAGCTATGCGAGAGTGTACACGGAGCAATATGAGACTGAGAGCGTATCCAGTGCTTCCGTGCTTCTCTCTTCAAAATACGGTACAAATAGTCATAGAAAATTCTCGAAAAATTGATTAGATAGATCATGATATAAGCACGCATCCTGTAAAAATTCAACTAAAAATATGACTTACATTAGGAGAGTAGTAACTTTATCCTTTCGTTTTCTCCCTTTTTTATTTTTTATTTCCTTTTCAAACAGAATTTGTCCATGTGTAGATTGAATTTATATTTAATTTTTTTTGGCATGACAAACTAATTTTGTGTCAGCGCTACCAATTTTTGTTTTTTGATGTTCTCTCGAAGCGATATGTGTGGGAGCTAACCTGGCCCCGGTAAATCCATCTTGAACTTCACAAGTTTCTGAAAAATTTTATTAGGTCGCCTACTTTTTTTTGGGTTTGCGAATCATCTACTTGTTGGCTTTGGAAAGTCCTTTAAAGGATTTTTTTGAAGGAACAGGACTTCGAGTTTTTTCTGATACAATTTATCTTTAAATATACTAATTGATTGTAGTATACACTAAATAACTTCATTTATATCGGCTAAAATCGTATGCAAGTTTCTTTTATCCAGTATTTTCTACCATAAAACAACTAAAAACTATAAACCACAGTTATAAACTATAAACTATAGCACAAAAGAACAACCGATATTTCTTCACCTCCTTTTTGAGGAGCTTATGGTGCTTAGCCATATCAATCGGGTGCAGATCGCAAAAGTTAGCCACTTTGGCTGCTAGCTAGCAGCTAGTGTTGCTCGTAGCTCCATGTTCAGCCACCGTACCAGCCGGATTCGGTTCCCCTGTGGATCTCGAGAAAGGAACAGTCATAGCGATGTAGCATAGTGCATACCATGCGGTCATCATCAGAACTGATCCCAAGTACAGTAGCTAATTGCCTGTCAAACAGTCCCAAGTGAAAAAGGCCAATTATGAGGGCCCGTCTTGAACTCGAAGGAAAAATGACATAGAAAAGAAAGAAATTTAGGAATAGAATTGTAAGGTAGTAGAAGCCAAAATGAATTTAAAATACATTATTAGTTGGAAGGTGTCTTGGGTTGCTTCAGACGAAATATGTAGGGATATAATCGGTGGATACAGTCCTTGCCTTCATGGAACACATCGGAGAGAACCTGCTTAGACAACGCAATTTGGAAAATTTCACATGATGTTAGAGATCTCATGCATGTTAATTTGAATTCCTCCCAAGTTTGCATGGATTGAAGGTTTCATGTGGGATTCTTTAGAGCCATTTCTACAATCCGAACACCTTTTATTAGGGCCTCTTCGGAACAATGGAATTTAATGTAAAGGAAAAATGGAGGAATTCAATTCGAAGGAAAAAAATGCTATTACAGGTGTTTGGATTGTATGATTACTTCAAAGGAATCTCATAGGATAGCAAAAATTCCTACATATTTTTTAGAGTTCCAATGTATTTTCTCTCTTTCTTACTCCTCCTAATAAACATTTGCATTCGAAATTACTGTATTTATCATGTGAAGCATTCAAACACCTTCTTGTGAGTAATTCTTGTGTTTTCAATTCCTGTAGAATTTCTCTGTACATGATATTAAATTCCAGCGTTTTTTCCTTATTCCTGTGTTTTTGTTTAATGTGTTCTAAATAGGTCATTATAAGAAAAGGTTCTAAGGGATTCCAATACTACAAAATTTCTGAAATTTTTTTTATTTCAAACAAGATCTTGATCAGTACTCAGTAGTCAATCGATTTCCTATCCAATTGTCAAGTTGTTTATTTCCAACAGGACTTTAGTCAGTAATCCAATCGATTTCCCACCGAATTATCTAGTCGATGTCAGGCTCAAATCATTCACCTTGTCATGTAAGTTATTCATTTTATAGAATTGGAATTTCGACCATTTGGTCTCTTTACTATCCCTGCTTTCCACTTATATCTAACTTCGACCCTTCAGTGCCAGGGTTCAAATTTCGCCATCGAAATTTCGTCAAACATACGACAAACGCATATGCGCCTTATCCAAGATCCACGAATGCAGATACCTGCCTTTATTCAACAACCAGGAATTGATCAAAGCAAGAGAGGAAATCAGGGCTTCAGAAGTCCTCACGAGAAATTGCAATCATCTTGTCCACCTTGATCCAAACCATCTGATGTATGATCAAACGTCCACAGAACACTGGCTGACAAAGAACGGCACATGAGAGGAAAGGTAGAGGGATGTATGACCTTCCAAGATTGATCCTGCCCACCGATACAAAATTCTATATGTACATAGGGAGTAACTACACATAGGAATAGAAAAAATGCTTCATATATACTAGAACACTATAGTATCAAAATACACGATACATGGAAAAAAACACCTATTTTATATCATGATGCTCAGGCACCATGGTGCCCCTAAGCACTATGATGTCCCAGTTAATTATACTACTTTATTCATCCTATAATATGTCATTATTCTTAAGAAGCGTCGTTCCACAGTATAAGTCTATTGCGGAGTTCAAAGGTGTAGTTATTACAACACCATATACTCCTACTTTAATGCTAAACAAATGAGTTAATAGTTATAGTATGTCATTTAATAGATGTATATATGGTTCCATAGTATTAACTTTTTTAAAAAAATTTACTATCTTCTTGATCTGTGCATATGATAAGCTTTAGATTTATATTGTGAGACAATGGAAATATATATTCTCTATCAATTATTGCTTGTAGGATTAAAGAACCAACAAGTTGGTAGCTAGCTAACGAGCGATGAGCAAAGTGCGTGTAGTTGTAAGGTAGCATTGGTTCCCCTGCATTCACCGAGCGAAAAGGTTGTCTGCCGCGACGTTCGCCAACATCTCTGGCTTGGGGACCTCCTCGCACCACGCAGCCTGCCTCCCCCCACTCGGCACAATACTGCTTTGGAGGTTCCAAGCACGCCTCTCCTCGTGTCACAAAAAGTTAATTTTTATCCAAATAACTTAATTAGTAGCCTAAACGCCTGGCCTAAATAATCTAACGTTTCTTTTGTGACCGGAGAGAAGAGAGTATATATATGTCACCCTGTTGTTGTGACATGTTTACGACACATCAAAGTGTAACACCCGGCCCACTCATGGGCCCAGAATGCTACCACCACTCTAAAGCTGCACAATTTACATTCGGGGCCTGAAATGCTATCACTACTCCAAAATTGAACCATTTACATTTATTGCTGCTAGAATCCGATAACATCTCCTTTGTTCAACCCAACGACACGATAAACACACACGCTTACCGATGAGCATTAGGCAACTGTACCTGTTTATCAACTATAAAAAAGGCATAAGCCACACAACATAAGTATTTTCGATAAGACATATTCTTAAAGCTGACTGCTAAAGCTCGACATTGAATTTTCATCATGACAACTAAAGGTGATATGTGAATTAGTGTTGCACGTGGGATAAATGTGTTATTCTCGTCCATGCATATCGCTTTCACCACACACCTAAAAAAACAACAAAGCAACCACGAGTCCAAAGACCCAGCAAGTACATAGTAAAATAATAGCGACAACATAACAATTCAGTAAACTCCGTATTTGAGGACTATAAAACACAATCTCTATAATGGTCAGTAAACACATATTATAACCTGTAAACATAATCTCTGCAACTGTTTCACTGTCTCCTATTTCTTTCATGCAATGCAGTGCCATATCCATATGCACATTTTGAGCTTATATCGGTATAGCTGAGTGTTCATGTAACATCCTGAAAACTTAGAGGCTCTGTATAATAAAGTGTTGCAGAATATTTTGTAGAATATTGTGTTAAGTTGGGTTTTGGGGTGTTTACCTGAAGGATTTCGTGGAAGAACCCATCTGTTTAATTAATAGAGAATCCTAAAGTTTGAATTCGAATCTGAAAAGATGATCCATAAAGAAAACTCCGAAAGTTACGTAAATAGGTTTTCAAAGAAACAAGGACAGGTTTAAAATTTCAGAAGAGTAAGTGGCAGAAGTGCCGATGAAAGCTTCCTAGAAAAAATGAGTAGGGCAAGCTTAGATATATATATATATATATATATATATATATATATATATATATATATATATATATATATATATATGTGTGTGTGTGTGTGTGTGTGTGTGTGTGTGTGTGTGTGTGTGTGTGTATGTATATATATGAGTGCTTTTACCCAAAGTAAGTATATCTCCAATTATAAAAGAAAAGAGGAGAAAATAAAAGGAAAAAGGAAAAGAAGTCAGTTGTAGGCCTTAGAGTATTAAATGAAATAACCATTTTGTGGCGAAATAATTTTATTAAACCCAAAAATATCTCCTTGAGTCTCTGTGAATTTTCTAGAATTTTTGGTGGTGATTTAGTATTTTTCCAAATTATATTATGCCTTCTAGCATTTCTGAAAATGCAAAATCAAAATAAAACTCAAAACCAAACCCCCGGCCGACGCGTGGACGGACTGGATCCGCCCACGTCGCCCCCGGATCCGTCCTCCCTCTCCCTCGGGCCGACGCGCGTCCGGTCCGGATGGCGCCACGTCCCACCCGGGCGCCATCTCGGCCGCCCGTGCGGATCCCTCTCCCGCGCGCCCTCTCTCTCTGGCAAGCGGGCCCCGCCTGTCAGGGCCGTTTTCCCCTTTCTTCCTCCTCCTCCGCACGCAGCGCGCCCGGACCCCCTCCTCCGCCACGATCGCGCGACCGCTCTGCGGAATCCCGCAGAGGGGCATGGCATGGGAAGGCCACGACGCAGCCCACGACCCGCCACGCCCCCGCCCGCGGCCGCCGCCGACAGCCGCCATGCCGCACCGCCCATGTCCCGCGGCGGGTCCGCTGTGGCTGGCCCGCTCCGGTCGGCTATAAAAGCCACGGATGCGCCCAAAAGAATCGCCGTGCCACCCTTTGCCTTTTTCCGGTAGCACAATTGCCCCGGCGAACACGGATCGCGGCATTCTCTTGCTTCTTCCCAACTCCGCCAACGGCCCCTCTCCGCAATTCCACCGATTCTCACCGTGGGAACTCGACTCCTTGCTCCCACACCATCCCCTGTTCGTCGCCGAACTTTTGTCGGCCTCACCTGAGCTTCCCGACGGCCGTAGCTCGCCGGCGCCGTGAACCCTCCCTGAGCCGCCGCTGCTGCTCGTCGCCGACCCACCTCCGGTGATCCCCGGTCCTCCCCGTCGCCACCAACAGCTTCGCGCAAGCCCAGCTTTGCATTTCACGAAGCTCCCGGACCTCATCGGGCTTCCCTCGCCGGCGACGACCACCGCCTCCCTCGGCCTCGAGCTCCCTCTGCCTCGCCGCCTCCCCCGTATACCTTAAGAGGTATATTTGCCCCTATAGGGGTGAGATAAACCGAGCGGCGGATTGGCTACCGTCGCTCACTCCTTTCCCCCCCGGCTCCCTCGGCTGTTCGAGCCCCGCCACGCAGCGCCGAGGTTGAGCCTTTCTTTTAATTTCCGCCGGCGACAGTGGGTCCCACTGTCGGCGATCGCAAGATACACCGGCGGTGGCGATACCGGACCCGCATGCCGGGCCACGCGGGCGGGCGTGATCCATCGCCGGGGTCCCACATGTCGGCGTCCGCGCGAGCGCGGTCACTGACAGTGGGCCCCACATGTCAGAGTTTAATATTTTCTGGATTTATTCAAAACCGAAGATATTCAAATATGTATAACTTATTCGTTTTAGCTCCAAATTTAGTGAAATCAATTTCTAAATTCATCTAAAATCAAGGGCTACCTAATGAAACCAGAACCAACACTTTTGAAGCCTGTTCAAATTTTTATTGTGTTATTTGATTGTTGTGATGATTTTTATCTAAATTTTCGCGCTTATAAAACGTAGCTTTCGAGACTCAAGAGGAGGAAGCTGCAGCTGCTGTAGAATCCAACGTTCAAAACCCAGACCTCAGCAACCAAGGCGAGTCAATGCTTTGATCAATTTTAGCCTACGTTTTCAATAAAGTATTTTGGTTTAGGTATTATAAGTTGCATGCTTATGTCTATGTTGCAATACATGTTAATTTCAGCTTTTAGACATATGCCCATGTTCTCTTGATTTAGTATATGTCCCTTGCAATACTTTTGGCTATGTGATCCTTGTCACCCTAGTAAAAATAATAATACTACAACTCCTTTGAAACTAAGTCTATAATTATAAATGCATGCTTAGAGTTGTTTTAGATAAACAAGGGTGTGAAAGCACCCTAGCATATCTTGCAAACTACAAGAAAGCAGTATTGGACAGTCATTGTGATGATGACTAGTTTATGTTGGTATAAGTATATTTTCGTCCGAAAAAACCTCACATGCTTAATTATCTGGGCGGATGGTTGAGGGTATGGGTGTTAAATGGTGCCGTGATAGCACAGATTTGTGATAAAGTGGTGCCGTGATAGCACAAGTGGATCGTGGTAGAACCGCCCAGATAACCATTAAGGACTGAATCTTGTGATGACCTCCCACGGTACAACATGTGCAACCACATGCTGGCAAAGTGTAGGCAGGGCCAACTAATTTGCATTGACTTAGTATGAGTTGCGTCGGTGTGAACACGGGCGGGTAGAGGATGGCCACATCCTCCGGCGTGATGGCGCAAGAGGGGCTTCGGAAGGGTGGTCGTGCCGGAGGAAGTGGAAACCTTAGCGGTCGTAACTCTGCTAGGAAAATGCAATGTAAAGGCCCTGTGACAGTCTACTCGACCACATGGCTAAGGAATCATGTGGGGCAATGAGCAGATCTATCTCATGTGGGTAAAGTGTACACACTCTGCAGAGTCAAAACTATTCGAATAGCCGTGCCCACGGTCATGGGCGGACATGGGAACTTAACTAGATATAGTTCTGTTTCAAAAACTTTGGGGTTGGGAATGGAAAAGTGGAGGGTAGAGAAAGGCCCTTATTTGAGTTGTCCTGGGTGTCGTCCCAGTAGTAATGTAAGCGACTATACGCTGAAGGCATGGTATGAGGAGCAGAGATCATGAAATGGTGGATGATCTCTGTTTCGATAAAGATAAATGTATATGTCATGGAGTATCATGTTTAAAAACTTCAACTGGCTAGGTCCTAGGGAATTTTAAGTATCATAGTTCAAAAAGCATATTTCCGCAAACAAAACAACTTGAGCCTTTCCTTGTTAAAAGCCTTGCATACTACCTACTGCATTCTGTGTGTTGACTCGCTGAGCATGGTGGTTAGTGTGCTCACTCTCGCAATACCAAAAATCCAGATTCGGGAGCTCATGATCCGTATGCCTTCGAGGAAGCACCTGCTACAGATGGAGAAGACCGCGCCGGGAATTAGGGCGAATAATCCGCGCTTAGAACCTTAGGCATCTAGACTAAGGTGTGGCTTCATCCAGATATTACTAGAGCCCTAGTAATATTTGTATGAACACTTTTGCCCTCAGTCTTTGCTTGTGGTTTAAAGGCCTACTTTGTATCTCTTCCGCTGCTAGACTTTTGTAATGTAATATTTGGCCTGCTTGGCCCTATTGTAACAACTGCGCTTTGTGAAGGCCTAACTTCACTTTTGCAATGTGATATTATTATGGCTTGTTGTGAATTCCGCGTGTATGAAATGATTCGGCAATATATCTGTGTGCATTATCTACTTATCCAGGGAATAATGCAGTAAGGCACAGCAGATTCTGGATTGCAAAATCCGGGTCTGACAGTTCACCCGTCGATGAACCACTTTTGTCTCGTCCTCTTTCATACGGGTCTCAAACTCCACTCCTGTAGAATACCACCACAGTAGGTCTTATTCATGAGAGCTCCAAATTAGTCATATAGCTTTCTCACCGACCTGACTCATGCACTTTGGACTAACTATATGACTTACTTACCACTTTGGTTTATATGCATTTTGCATTATGCATAATTCTTTCAACATTAACAATCAATCTTATTCAAACTTCACTCCCGTGGAGTGTCTAACGCATTAGGTCTTTATCTTCCCACTACTGTGAAGTGTCTAGTGAAGTAGGTCTTTATTTTCCCACTACTGTGGGATGCCTACGCGAAGTAGATCCTGTGTATGAGTGCACTGCATGACGCAACACTCTTTCAACATTAACAATCAACCATACACATCTATCGTCACCATACAATCAACAGGCAAGCGGGATATCATATCATAAAATGATGTAAAGCATGGGTATGGGCATTCATCATAATCCACTATTCTATCATATACTTACCTGTTTATCCTTCTGGACGATACATGGGTGGCTCCAAACCAAGACATCCACCCGCACAAGCATAAATCCAAACTAAACATCGTAGAGATGCACTTAAATAAACGGCATCGGTACTATGCGCAAAAACCATACGGTGGCACAAACATGCTCATGGTTAAGGAATCAACGCGCACGTCCCAACCTCCCTTCTTTTTTTTCTCTCTTTTTCTTTTCTTTTCTTTTCTTCCTCTTTTTTCCATTTGGCCGAACCATCGGCCTTCTCTCTCTCTTCATTTTAGCTGAATGGCGTTATCTCCTCATTCCTCTCTTCCCCTTCCGGTTCCTTACCGGGTTTCCCCCTAGATCCGACCGAGTGGCCTCGATCCCAGCCATCTCCTCACCATCGATTGTCTCCCCGTCGCTTCCCCGTGCCAGATCCTCCCATGCCATGCCTCTACATCCCTATTCTCTCCTCTCATTGCCCCCTTCCCAGCTCCCTCAGATCCGGATGCCACCATCTCCCCGAGCTCGAGCGCTCAGGTGCGCTGGTCTTGGGCTTGCCTCCGGCTCGGGATCCACCGCCGCTGCTTCTCTGTTAGTTTTCCATACGTGCCACCAGACTACGGCTTGCTGCTAGTGACCTCACCGTCGACCTCATGGTCTCATCCCTCTGCTGTGCCGCCCCCCTATGGCTGCAGCGTGGCTCCATCGATGTTGGCCCTCCATGACTCTGGTCGTGGCCGTCTCGGAGCACTCCTGAGCGACCCTTGAGCGTTGGCCACCACTGCTCGTTCGGACACTACTGCGGCCCTATCCCTCCCCAGCTCCTCTCCTGCAGCTCCTTCCCCCTTCCTACCCTAGGACAGTCTACTCCTTCTCCCTTTACTACTAGCATTTTTGTTTTAACTTCCACTTTTGCCTTGCTCTATTCGTGCTTACACTTGGTCTTAGGAACGCCTATGGGTGTCACTGAGACGGGACTTGGTGGGGAGACATGTGTCGAGGAGCATGTTCTCCCTTCCATGGGCGCACGACAGCTTCTACAAGCTCGCCACTGATGGCATCGCGCTATGGACAAGGGAAAGAGAAGCTTGGGAAAACGAGGGCCTACTTGGTGTCGGGTTGAGGATGACAAGAAGCATGGACGACGATTGCGATGGCTGTGTTGAGGTACGGTCAGCCCTCCTCTTGCTGTCGTGATTGACCGCGGTCCTTGCTTTTCTCCTTCATCTTCCCCTACACCTCATGCTCCTCTCCTCTAGGCTCTCTCCCTCACCTCCTCTCTGTGGCGGTCGTGGACTCGGGTGGCGGTGGGGTGTTCCTTGGCTTGATGCTTGGCTTTGGCTGAGCAAACCAATGGCTTGGATTTGAGCTCTTGGCTGAGGAAGGAAATCAAATGACAGCGTGTGCTGGATAGGCTTATGAAGGAGGAGGGTTCGGCTGGCCTCCCTCTCTCCTATCCTGTGCATGCCGGTTTTGCACTCACCTTATCTCTTGCTCTCTGCTGGTTTACTATTGCGCTGGGTAAAACCCTTGGACCATTGGTCCATGGGGTGGTTTATGCACTATTTAAAGGCTTTTCAGCTGCGGCAGATAAGTCGGTAAAACATAGGTGTTAGATTTTTCTTCTACCGAATGATGATGCTCACTTTTGTGAGAGGCACCGATCGGCCCCCGGACGTTCTCAATGAGTGCTATTCTATTCGACATTTCATAGTTAAAGGGTTCTAATGGCAAACTTTCCTTTATTCTCACTTAGATTTTTTTTCCTTCTACGCTTTTCTTTCTGCTTTCGTTCTAGGCTTTTCTTTCTGCTGGTACTACACAAAAGGCTAACTACGGCTCACAACAATGGCGGTGCCACACTGCCACCATGCAGATGCTTCTCATCTTTCCGTGTCGATAGGCATGTTATAAGACATGCATGAAATTTCCCAATATCAAACATAGAAAGAAATTTTCATAACAGTGCACACATTTCATCAAGCTCAAAATGAACAGATCAATCCTGCAAAAGACACCGTTAATTTATGCTTCCTTGGCTCCAAACAGTATGAGCCATATGTATATCCAACACAAGACAAGACTCCACACCACAAACACCAGCTCGAAAAAGATTTAACCATGCAAAAGAAGCGAATTGAACCCAAAAACAACAAGCATATTACCCCCTGAACCAAGAAATTAACCAAAATGGAAAGGGCGGGAACCGATCGAGTTAGCACGCATACATACACATGCATGCTACGCTCAATGGTATCAGTAATTGACGGCGGAGCACTTGAGGCGGACCTCGCCCTCGTTGCCGGTGAGCACCTGCGCGTCGCCGAGGCGGCGCATGGACTGGGCGAACTGGTGCTTGAAGAGGTCGGGCTGGTTGGCCATGTCCCTCACGAAGCGCCCCGTCCGGGAGTCCGGGAGCATCTTCTGGTCCGTCTCCAGGAGCCCCATCCCGCGCATCAGATTCTTGTAGTACCTGTTATCGAAGGCCGTCGGCGTCTCGCCGTCGAGCTCGACGTACTCGTCGTCGCCGCGGTGGCACTTGCGCCGCAGGAAGTCCGCGTACCGGCGGTCCATCGTCCCGTCCGGCTTGCCGCTGCCCTGGTGGTTGCACAGCCGCGGCTTCACGGGGCCGCACTTGGCGCGCCCGATCGTGTGCGCTCCTGCATCGATCACGCGCAAACAGCGTGCATGTTAGATCGACGCCTCTTCCATTCTTGCGTACTTCACTTGCGTGTGTGCGTGTGTGTGAGAGCGAGAGAGAGTCATGTCATGTGTACCGGAGAGGACGACGAGGTCGAGGATGTTGAAGCCCTTGGACTCGAAGAAGTTGATGAGGTCGGTGATGCTCTCGCGTCCCATGGGCACGTACAGGTCGGCCTCCTCGGCGCGGGACTCGCGGCCGTCCTTCCGGCCGTACTTGAGCGGCCAGTAGTCCACTCCGACCTACGCTCAAGTAACAGTTGATCGATTTTAAGGTGAAAGCTGAAATTGTTTTGACTGCACGACACGCACGTATGGAACGTGCAAGAAAGTAGTATGTATATGTGTGAGCCACCTCTCTGCTTGCGTCGCGGGCGGCGGCGGTGAGGATGTCGGCGCAGGAGACGGTCTTGGGGCACTTGGCCTCCAGCTCCGTCTTGATGGCCTCGATCAGCTCGAAGCCTCGGAGCGTCTTGCTCGCGGCGGCGTACTTCTCGCTCCCTCGCGCGTCTATCAGGATGGACCCGTCACAGCCCTGATGAGAGCAACAAATGCAAGAACGCAAGATCGAAGCAGGTTAGAATATCCGAGAAATTAAGTACGATGTCGAGTTCGTTTCATGTCTGACGCATGCAATGTAATGTGTATGTACCCTGACGGCGAAGTCGTGGAAGAAGAGGCGGATGAGGCCGGCAGCGACGGTGTAGTCGGCGGCGAAGGCTTTCTTGACGGCCCTCTGGACGATGCCCTCCATGTCCGGGCACGACTGCCGGTAGTAGGAGGCGTCGAGGCCGTCCACGGGCTTCTGGTAGGCTTGCTCGCCGTTGCCGCCGGCGTAGTCGTTCGCCGCCGCCGACGCGGCGAGGAGGAACGTCCAGAGGGCGAGGATCGAGAGAGCGGACGACGTCCTCATCTCTTGCTCGATCGTCGGAGGAAACGAACGATCAAGGGCTTCTCTTCTTGAAGAGATACTGGGGGTTGACCTGAGGTTTCAGTGTAGGTTATATAGCTTGTGAGTTGGCCTTTGCCATGTACATGCCAAGCACGTAGAAAGAGGCGGATGACGACGTGAGGAGCAACACACGATGGAATTATAGATGGTTTGCACGCAGGGGAGATGATTAGAGATATCGAATTGTTCATTAATGGAGGTCAGCATTTGCTATCGCCAAGCAATGTGTGTATCAGCAAAGCAAGTCGGCATAAATTTTTGTTGGAACTTCATTACATGTCGGGGGATAATGCAAGCACGCACTCTCGACATCTCGTGTATGCATGTCTTGTGCGTGTGTATAGAAAGTCTTTTTCATATTCTTAGGAATACATACTTCTTCTTGTAATATATCATTTAAATAAATATTTTATATCTCTTTATCACTTTCGGTATACATAAATACTAATTCTAACATACTCTAATGTGGTTTGATTGAAAATTTTTCATCGGAACTCTTTATTTTTGCTATATATCTTTTTCCATACATAAAATGAATATATACGCAAATTATGCGGTAAAAAGTGGATTTTTATGAAATTATTTTTATAAAACACACTTCAGAGTATATTATAATCATTGTTAGAGTATACTCAAATAGATAAAGAGATATAACAACATTATTAAAGCAGTATATGAGAAGTGAAAAACATACTCTCAGGAGTATGAAACCATTTATATACTAGCTGAATGCCCGTTCGTTGCTACGGATTTTTAAAAAAATTAAAACATATTTGTATGCATATTCTAAAATTTTTTACCATCCGTTAGTTTCAGAACATATAGTATGATAAAATTTTAAAATCCGACAGGCGGAGCGCAGCGGAGAGAGGGGAGGAGCGACGGGCGGAGCGGCGGCGGAGGAGGGAGGGGAGGAGCGACGGGATTCGGTGGGGGAGGAGGCGCACGGGATAGGTGAGGGTGGAGCAGGGGGAGGAGCAGGCGGGGAGACGCGGAGAACGGGGGAGAAGATTCGGCGCAGGTCTTTTGGGGCCACATGTCAGCGCTGCATTTTGTGAGAAGAGGTGGGAGAGACCGGACCAACCACCAACTCTTTCTTTTATAATAGTAAAGATATATATATATATATAGGAAAAATACCATTTACACCCGGGTGTAATTACACCCACCTCTAATATACCACATAAACAAACTTGAAATACTCCTTTATCACTTTAGGTACATTTGTATACTAATTATAAGATACTCCAATGTGAACCACACGAAAAACTTGTAAAGGAGTTCATAGTTTTAGCGTATTTTGTAAATACCCTTATATACACGCATAAAAGGAGTATGTCGAAAAATGTACATACCACTTCTGAAAAATTGTTCATACCACCTAGATGGTCTTAAATACTTGTATACTACACATGCATACCCTCCGTTACGCTAGATACTCTCTACATTGCGAGATACGATATAGGGTGTAATTACACCCGGATGTAGAAAAGAGGCTTCATATATATATATATATATATATATATATATATATATATAGGAAGGTGCTAGATAGAGCCAGGAATCAAGATTTAAAGAAATTCAAATTGTTTTCAAAATTCGAGTTATTTCATAAATAATTTTGTATTAGAGATGTAAGCCATTCCCTCCACCGAGGCCCAAGCTCTCCACGCACGGAGACAACGACGCTAGCGGGGCAATGGGCGCCTCCCCTACAGGAAGCTCATAAAACTAAAGAAAATATTGTTTTATGTATATATTATAGATCTTCAATATATGATATGTACTCTTTTCTTATATATTTAGACTAAATTGTGAATCCATATGTTAGAATATAACTTTAAAGCTATATCTAAGAAAAAAATACATAAATACTTAAATTAATTAACAATGTCACATAATAATTTTTAAATCTATATTTAAACTGTTTTTTTAGATTTTTGCCCTGCTTGGTCTAGCAGGATGTGGACAAAGGTCCTGTTTTTTTTGAACTTTTGGCTTCTGTTTTTTATTTTTCTACTGTAACTAACTTTTAAACAGTGTCTTTAAAATAATATCTACTAGTTAATTATAGTACATACAGTATCGATTTTATTTATATCGACAAAAATCACACACGAGTTTCTGTTACTCTGTAATCTCTCGCACGACAACCCAGAAACTACAAACTGTAGCCAAAAGCCATAAGTCTCACGAAAAAAACAGGCCCTTAAGCATCGCGAGCTATTCCTAAAGCCATGTACCATTGGTTTCTCATACAAGCAAACGAGCGCATATTTTGTGAAAGGACAGTTTATTACAGTACCGCAGTCGAAATGCGGAACCAAGAGTTGAAACAGCAACTACATATGGATGGTCCAGACCATGTGTACTGACAAAAGCAAACTGCAAAAGACTGGTTGCTGACAAACAACTTTGAATAGCTAATCTTCATCATCATCTGCAGAAAGTAGAATAAAATGTTAATAAGACAGTAAATCAGTAATATCAAACAGAGCATCATATTTGTAGCCATTGATGTTAGTAAGCATCAAGCAAATGGTTCAAAAAGAAATGCATTCAACTCATTTACAAACAAGCATTGTAGTGACTTCTGACGGTCATTTTAACTTGTGACCAGAATATATGCCGTCCAAGCAAGCATAGAATGCATCATTGAGCTCTATAACTATTGGACACCAAATATAAGTTGAATAATTGCCATTTCTACACGAAGGGTTCATACAGTTTGGCTGTATTACAACAACAACAACAAAACTTTGTCTCAAACAAGATAGAATAAGCTAGAAACAAAACCTCAAGGTCAAATAAACGAAAGACTTGCAATAAAGCCTACAAGGCTAAAACCTTATATCATGCTATTTGAACCGAAAGTCTAAAATACCACCCCTAAACCTTCTTCTTACGTCATGGTTCCAATACATAGATCGCTAATTTTTATGCGCTCCTATCCAAAGCCAACTCTTTGGATACATTTCAATCCCTCAAGTCTCTTTTAACTGCTTTCTCCACGTCAATCTTGATCGACTTGTCTTTTCTTATGTTTTTGGTACGTCTTAAAATTCCACTACGTACTAGTGTCTCAAAAGGTCTTCATTGAAGATGTCCACACCATCTCAAGCGATATTGAGCAAACTTCTCTTCAATTGGTGTTACCCTCACCCTATCACGTATACCATCATCGCGGATTCAATCATGCCTTGTGTGACCACGGATCCACCGTAACATCCTCATTTCTACTATACTCATCTTATGTATATGTAGTCGCCTAGTATTCCGCTCCATGTAACATCACAGGTTTGACCGTTATCCTATAAAACTTACCTTTTAATTTTTTAGAGACTTTTTTATCACACAAAACACCCGATGCTTAGCGCTATTTTACCCACCCCGCTCTTATCCTATGGTTTACGTCTTCATCAATCTCATTGTCCTACTGTAGCATCGATCATAAATATCGAAAAGTATCTTTCTTAGGTACTATTTGTCCATCTAGATTAACATTTCTATTATATGTCCTGTCATCACTGAAATCATAACTTATATACCCAATTTTAGTCCTATTAAGTCTAATACCTTTCGATTCTAAAGTCTTCTTCCATAACTCCAGTTTCTTATCGACATCTCTCCTACTTTCATCAACTAGCACTATAGTTTGGCTGTATTAAGAAAAGAAAACCAAATCTCTTCGCATTGACCATCCAGGCCCACATCTCAAAGCCAGACATCATGGCTATAAGCCTATAACCTACAATTTGTGTTTAATTCCCACCTTGTTGCTGCTAGAAGATGATACAAGAAAGACAGATATCCATCACCATAGGAGGATTGACATTAAACAATGGTGTAACCAATGTGATGACTACTAGTTCTAGTGCATTAAGGACTCCAAACAAATAATTCAATAAGAATTAAAATGTATAAATGGAATGGAAATTTATGCTAGAGACAATCACAAGTAATGCTGGATAATGCTCTTGCCACAGATGATGACCCATAGCACAGTTAATATAACAAAGTTTTGTGGCTAGATTAAACACAAGGCAAAACAGAACAGTGAAAATCTAAAATCAACAAAATACTCATGAGATCATTCAAAATTTTCACAGGTTCACAACAAGAAGACAAGTTTAGGTTCAGACTTGCCAAGAAAATGCAGGTTAACGAGCTCAAGCACTATAAGGGTTGGGAATCCCCATGGGCGTGACCACTTAGGCCCCGTTTGGATTGGAGGAAACACATTCCTAAGGAAATGTCTTCTCTCTCACCGTTTGGAACAAAGGAAAGATACACAGTAAAACAAACGAAAGTTTGCCATCTCCATCGATTTCACAGGAAATCAAACATTCAGTCTGAACTCCGGTTTTGTGTAGGAACGAGGCAATCAGAGGGTGGGAGAGAGCAATAGTTGCTTAGCTGGCCACCCTGTTGAATCAAGAATTCACCAAGTGCCACCAAGCGACCCTAGCCATCACTGTCGAAGCCTGCCGCTGCTGTCGTGCGCTGTCACCTGCCTCAATCTGTGGCCACTGAAGCCCCTTCTACCCCGATCGGCCACAACCCAAGCAACCTACGCCCAAAACCATTGATTCATCTGCCGTTGCACTAGCTCCTTGCATGCTGCCGTCGGAGGAAATGACAAGGAATAGAATGCTCAAGAATGAGGAAAGTCTCTGAGGGCAATGGGGAAGAGAAGAACAAATGTGTGGCAGAGATCCATCGAGTGTCAGAGGGGATAAGAAAATTCCTAACCGACATGTGGGGCATTTAGTTTAGTGGGTCCATTATTAGTGGCTTGAAAATGAAGAAAATAGTGTTTAGTTAGTTTAAGCAAAAAAAAGTTACTATTCACTTCTACAATTTCTCCAAAATTCCTACATTCTTCCTGTTCCTGTGTTCCAAACACTCATCCCTACATAATTCCTGTGTTTTTTTCCAATCCACTGCTTTACGGATGCATTCTTTCCTATTCCTGTGTTTTTCCACATTCCTATGTTTTCATCCGTGCGTTCCAAACAGGCCCTAAGAATGCTACTTGAGAACTAAGAATGCATTTTAAAGGAATTGTATTTAAAACAAGCAATATGTGAAGTATATAGACCTCTAAAACGCAAACAAGATAATGATTTATTCTATATGTTTGTAAGATGTTTCTTTTTCGTAATGATGACTATGTAACACACAGCAATACAAACAAATAGATGGCATTTGGCAAGGATGACTGTGGGTATATCTCCATCACAAATAACAAAGTCAGGAGTAAATGAACCATGCTCATACTGACCCCCATCCGTGAAATTCTTGAGAGACCCTCAGTCCTGTCGTTCACTACAATCCACAAACTTCAGGTGCAAAAGTATAGCGGCTTGGGTCAAATTGGATTTTGGCAGAGATCTATATTTTCTGGGAAAAGTGGAGAAATCTGGACATTTCTCAGAAAGCTTTTAAGCTCATCCAAATCCCCAATACCATATGAAAATTTTCCTAGAGTTTTTAAATCCTTGAAATTCATATACTATTGTTTTTTTTCAAACAAAGGTGGGAGCGAATTTCGCCAATCTAGCTCTTAGGCTATCAATTCCAATTCAAGCCTTTCACACAACAGTCAAGAAAAGATCTCCAAATTCAAGCAAGTTCTGTTACATCAATTGTGTATGCCACTCAGAATGTGAAGTCAGTAATTCTGTAATCATGTATCTTTACTGTCTACAAGGCTGATTGAATCAATTGTTAGAATAATCCTGTGTGCATTTAATCTTCATTCTGCACGCATGTCTCCTAGTTTACCGCATGGCTCTTAGTCTCCTGCATGCATGCGCATTTAAATTCTGCATGTATCCCATGCGCTGCAGTGATTATCTCTTCGTATACTACGCACATAATGTGTTGTAGTTATTGTAATCCTTTAGTATTCTGCATGTCTTTAAGTACTCAGCACGCAGCATGCATGACATGTATGCATGTCTTATCTACTTGTAATCTTCTAGCTATAAATATAAGAGAAGAAGGAGCAGATGTTAAGCAGCTCGAAAATAAGTCTTTTGTTTGCTGTCTTCAATTGGTATCAGAGCGAGTTCTTGATCCTGAGAGATGTCTGCGCCAGTTCCCGGCCAGTCCCGTAGCCCGCGTCGCCAAAACCGACGCCGTTCGCCTACACCACCGCCGAGACGTCCGCGACACCGTGATCAGGATGGTCGCGATGTTGTCGTCGAGCGAGTGGTCAAGGAGGTTGGAGGAGGAAAGTACCCAACGCTCACAAAGACGAACTACGCCGAGTGGAGCCTGCTCATGAAGGTGATGCTGCAAGCTCGTGGGCTCTGGGACTCGATCGAGTATGGCGCCATGGACTTCCAGGAAGATCGCATGGCACTAGAGGCCATCCTCCACGCCGTGCCCTTGGAGATGATGGCGGGCCTCGCCGTCAAGCCAACCGCACAGGAGGCGTGGGAGGCGATCCGCGTCATGCGCATCGGGAGCGACCGCGTGCGAAGGGGCAAGGCGCAACAGTTGATGAAGGAGTTCGAGGACATCTCGTTCCGCGACGGGGAGAACGTCGACGACTTCGCACTACGCCTCACCAACCTTGTAACCAACCTCGCCACCCTCGGAGAACCAATCGAAGAATCGAAGGTAGTAGGGAAGTTCTTACGGGTTGTGCCACCCAAGTTTTCTCAGATCGCGTTATCGATCGAGACCCTCCTCGACATCTCCGTGCTGACGCTAGAAGAAGTCACCGGGCGGCTGAAGGCTGCGGAGGACCGCTTCGAGCCGCTGGAGCCGCCGCGTGAGCCTGGGAAACTGTACCTCACCGAGGAGCAGTGGGTGCAGCGGATGAAGAACCGCCGGGCGAGGGAGGACTCCGCCAAGACCGGTGGAAGCGGAAGCCGACGGTGGTCACGAGCACCGCGCAACAAGGGCATCAGCGCCGACACTGATGCGAAGGAAGGGCGACGCGATGATAAATGCCACAATTGTGGGCGTCGTGGGCATTGGGCCAGGGACTGCCGACAGCCCAGGAAGGAGCAAGCCCATCTGGCCCAAGCGGAGGAGGTGGATGAGGAGCCGGCGCTCCTCATGACCCAGATCCAGGTCTCCTCCGACCCTGCGCCGCCGGAGCCCGCACCAGTACGTGTCGACCCTGCACCGCTGGAGCATGCGCCACTCCACATCACCGAGTCGCAGGCGCAAGTTTTTCTTGGCGTCAACGACGGCAACGACGACGACCGCCTCGAAGGATGGTTCCTTGATACCGGCGCCACAAATCACATGACGGGCCGCAGCGACGTCTTTGCCAAGCTCGACCGCACGGTGGTCGGATCCGTCAAGTTCGGTGACGGTTCTCTTGTCGACATCCGCGGGTGCGAACCGTGATTTTCGGCGGCAAGGATGGGGAACATAAAGCTCTCAGCGGGGTCTATTACATCCCGCGTCTAAGGAACTCCATCCTCAGCATCGGGCAGATTGACGAGAGCGGCTCGCGCGTGGTGATTGAGGACGGCGTGCTGTGGATTTGGGATCGGCAGCGCCGCCTTCTCGCCAAAGTCCAGCGCGGCCGAAATCGCCTCTACGTACTACATCCTGAGGTTGTTCGCCCAATCTGCCTCGCTGCGCACCACGACGACGACACTTGGCGATGGCACGAACGTTTTGGCCACATCAACTTCGGCTCACTGGAGCAGATGAGCCGTCATGGACTGGTGCGTGGGTTGCCACGGCTGGAACACGTGGAACAGCTCTGCGACACCTGCGTCGTCACCAAGCAACGGCGAGCGACCTTCCCGAAGCAGACCAAGTACCGAGCGCAGGAGCCGCTCGGACTCATCCATGGTGACCTTTGCGGCCCCATAACACCGGCAACACCAGGCGGGCGGCGGTTCTTCCTCCTATTGGTCGATGATGCAACTCGGTACATGTGGGCAGCACTCCTCACGGACAAGAGTGGGGCGCCCAACGCGATCAAAAGGATCCAGGCGGCAGCGGAGCTCCAGAGCGGACGGCGGCTGCGAGTTATTCGCACAGACAACGGTGGTGAATTCACGTCCCTGGAATTCGCCACCTACTGTGCTGATCAAGGAATAAAGCGCCACTTCTCCGCGCCCTTCGCCCACAAGCAGAACGGCGTCGTCGAACGCCGAAACCAGTCCGTGGTATCCATGGCGCGCGCGTTGCTGAAACAAAGAAGCATGCCAGCGGAATTTTGGGGGGAGGCAGTAACAACAGCGATATTCCTTCTCAACAGATCCCCCACCAAAAGCCTTGTCGGGAAAACACCTTATGAGGCGTGGCATAGACGCAAGCCAGCGGCCCAGTTTCTCCGTACTTTCGGCTGCCTGGCGTACGTGAAGAAGCAGTGCCATCTCCGCAAGCTTGACGATCGTAGCACTCCCGTCGTCTTCATCGGCTACGAAGAGGGGATGAAGGCATACCGGTTCGTGGACCCAAGGACGCGGCGCGTGCGCATCGCCCGCGACGTCGTGTTTGATTAAAAACGCGGCTGGAATTGGGTGGTGGAAAAGGATGACGGCATGCATTCCACCAGCGACTTCTCCATCGACTACACTTTCGCCCACATTGGAGCGACTCCAGTACAAAACAATGGGGGAGACGAGCCTATCCAGCCGGCGGAAGAAGTTCGGACTCCTTCACCACCAGCTCCAGCATCGCAGATGCCTACAGCAGCCACTCCGAGCACACCTATAGCAACTCCACCTGCGCCGGAGTTTGTCTCATCACCAGAAAACGACTCCGCCAGGCTCGACGCAGCGCACGACGACACACCGGTGCGGTATCGCACCATGGAAAATTTAATTGGAGAAGGAGCTGCGCCACCAGGGTTCGCCTTACGAGAGCTAGAAGAGGCCGAACTACATTTGACAAGCGCAGGTGAGCCTTGCTCATTTGCTGAGGCCGAAAGAGATGAGGCATGGCATGCGGCCATGAGTGAGGAGATCAATGCCGTGGAGCAAAACAAGACATGGGATCTAGTAAATCTGCCACACGGTCACCGCCCGATTGGCCTCAAATGGGTCTTCAAGTTGAAGAAGAATGAGTCCGGAGAAGTGATTAAGCATAAGGCAAGACTTGTAGCGAAAGGTTTTGTCCAGCAGGCGGGAATTGACTTCGACGAAGTATTTGCTCCTGTTACCCGCATGGAGTCCGTTCGCTTGATGTTAGCCATTGCTGCCCAGAAGGGGTGGTCTGTCCACCACATGGATGTGAAATCTGCCTTCCTCAATGGAGAATTGAAGGAAGAGGTATATGTGAAGCAACCACCAGGTTTTGTCATTCCTGGAGAAGAAGGGAAGGTCCTGAGACTGCGCAAAGCACTTTATGGCTTACGCCAGGCACCACGAGCTTCGAATGCGAAGCTCGATCACACCCTCAAGAATCTTGGTTTCAAGCAGAGTGAACACGAGCACGCAGTCTACCGGCGTGGCTATGGTGAGAAGACTCTGTTTGTCGGCGTCTATGTGGATGACCTGATCATTACCGGGCCATCTATGGAGCAATTAGAGGAGTTCAAGGGCGATATGAAAAACAAATTCCAGATGAGTGATCTTGGCTTGTTATCATTCTATCTCGGCATTGAAGTACAGCAGAACAGTAGCGGCATCAGTCTTGGCCAGGCACATTACGCCGCACGGATTTTGCAGTTGGATGGCATGGAGAAATGCAATCCAACCCACACTCCGATGGAGGAAAGGCTCAAGCTCAGTCGGGATAGTACGGCCATGGAGATAGACGCCACGAAGTATCGGCGTATTGTCGGCAGCCTCCGCTACCTCGTCCACACACGGCCAGACTTGGCGTTCGCGGTTGGTTATGTAAGTCGTTTTATGGAACGACCAACAGAGGAGCATATGACGGCTGTGAAACGCATCCTCCGATATGTTGCCGGAACAATCCACTATGGACTATTTTATGGGCGGGAGGATGGAGAGGCACAGCTGCTCGGTTACAGCGACAGTGACCACGCCGGTGATATCGACACAAGAAAGAGCACAAGCGGCACGCTATTTTTTTTGGGCAATAGCCTGGTGAGTTGGCAATCGCTCAAGCAAAGAGTGGTGGCTTTGTCATCTTGTGAGGCAGAGTATGTAGTCGCCACTCGCCGCAACACAAGGTATTTGGCTAGCTCGGTTGCTCGGCGAACTCCATGGGAGAAAAGCTGAGAAATTCGAGTTAAAGATGGATAGCAAATCTGCCTTGGCACTAAGTAAGAACCCAGTCTACCATGAACGTAGCAAACACATCGATCTTCGCTACCATTTCATCGAAGTGCATGGAGGATGGGAGCATCGATCTTGATTTCATTGGGACCAAGGACCAACTCGCTGATCTTTTTACAAAGGCACTTGGGCGAGTCAGATTTCAGGAGCTACGCGAAAATTGGAATGGTCAAAAAATTAAATCAGGATTAGTGCACAAGGATTAGAGGGAGTATTGTTAGAATAATCATGTGTGCATTTAATCTTCATTCTGCACGCATGTCTCCTAGTTTACCGCATGGCTCTTAGTCTCCTGCATGCATGCGCATTTAAATTCTGCATGTATCCCATGCGCTGCAGTGATTATCTCTTCGTATACTACGCACATAATGTGTTGTAGTTATTGTAATCCTTTAGTATTCTGCATGTCTTTAAGTACTCGACGCAAAGATGCATGACATGTATGCATGTCTTATCTACTTGTAATCTTCTAGCTATAAATATAAGAGAAGAAGGAGCAGATGTTAAGCAGCTCAAAAATAAGTCTTTTGTTTGCTGTCTTCATCAATCATGCATAGTTTATCGAGCTGATTGGAAAAAAGATTATTGATGAACCATATTAGAGTTCATGAAGGAGTTTTAAAACATTGTTGCGATATACATGTAATTCGTCTAACAGCACTGCTGAGATCAGGAGGCACTACTGACTCTTCTAACAGCATAGCATATAATTAAAAAAAAATGCAAAGTCAAAAACTCAAAATTGCTGAAGGAGTTCGGAAATTTCAATTTAGTACTTATTCTTTGAGTATGCATTACTGGGATGATAAGTCACAAGTGGGCGCTATTGATAACAGCATAGCAAAATCCGAATTCCAAAATGTTGGAGGAAGTAAGCACAAACCAAAGTAGCGTCGCTCGTTGGCTTGCTTTGCGCGTTCAAGCATCTTGTCGAGGTCCTCCTTGAGCTTCTCATCCCACTTCACCAGTTGGTTCACGAACACTGCACCCAGACCCATCCCCAACACATGCTCCCAGGGATCTAAAACAGAAAAAGAAAACCACATGAGAAGGAATCAAACCAACAATAAGACTAGAATCATGAATAGGATGGGAAAAGTCAAAACCCAAAAAGACTACTTTTTCACCGTATGTGTTCACAAATCAAGTCAATTGGTAAATTTGTGGTATCATAAACTGTACTGCAACCGAAAGTTACAAAACCTTCTACAGCCAACCCTAACATTTCGTGTCAAAAAGCGAAGCCAATGGCCGAGCGCCAAATCTAGAGCTCACTAAACCTAAATCCAGAACCACATCACATCTAAGACACCTAAGACCAACAGCGATGCCCAAAACGACCAAAATACAACAGCGCCGGAACAAACTACTGCAGATCAGACGAAATCAAGAACCAGGACGACGGGTGGATGGCAGGACGCAACGCGAAGACAGATCAAGAGATCAAGAAATGGGGAGATTCAGGGAGGGGAAAAGAGAGAGAAAGGGGGTTATACGGCGCATGTAGGGGAGCTTGCGGAGGGCGTTGGAGTACATCTGGGTGCCCAGCCCCAGCAGGGCGCCGATGATGGTCGGCGTCGCCGGCATCTCGCTGTGGTGGGGTGGCCGCGCTCGCTTCTCCTCTCGGGATGGACCGGACGGCGTGGTGCGGCGAGGTGCGAGGGTGTGGACGGCGTGGGTGCGGCGAGGTGCGCTTGCCTACCTATTGGACTTTGGTGGCTGAGGGGCCGACAAGTGATCGCAAAGAGAAGCCCATGGGCCGTAATTTTCCATGGCTTGGAGTGGAATAGTGTATTTTTTATTTTTTTAATGACTTAAAAACCTCTAAAAAAAGAGTAAATTACACAAAAAAAAAAGAATAGTAAACGTGCACTAATTTGTAAACAATCCTATTTTTTTTTGCAAAAATAACCTCATATAGATATTTCTGCTGAATTGTTTCGCTTAACCTATGTATTTGCGGAAGTGGACACCTTCGTGCCCATGTGTAGGAGGGCGCTAGAGAGGAGATGACGGTGGAGTTCTTTTCAACTTATGCCTTTTTGGCTTATGACTTATGATTTTTTTCTAACAAATAAATAGAATGGCATCCATAGAAGTGATTTATTGAAACAATCTTTTCAATGCGGCTTAAGTTTATAGACATTTGGTTCATTCGTATAATTGCTCGCACTAGAGTCTAAAAGCTATTAGTTATAACTATAAATCATCAGCCGCAGTCAAAAAGCATAAAGCCAACATGAAGGATCCCACGACACGATGTGGCGGCCCTTGTTGATGTAAGCATGCTATGCGTCCACTTTTACAAGAACTTTTTGGCATGAATATCTAGGTTAAGTGACACTACTTTTGCAAACATAGTGGATTTTCTAAAACTGGTGCGTAATTACCTTGAGTTCCTGTGATTTTTCTTTTTTTTATAATCATCTATGAACAAGTTACCATCAAAGTTTGATTTCTTTATTTCTTTTGTTATTGTTTTGTTTTTTATTTTTTCTAGATAATCATACAAATGAAATATTAAAGAATCACAAAATTGATATGGCACAAAAAATCAATCGAAAAAGAATACTAGAAGTGCACAAATAGGGTTACACTAAACAATCGCTTGTTTTGGTTGGTACTTTTACTTGATGCATTACAACATTTCTCTACATCCATGCAACGTTTATTTTAATTACTTCGGTGTCCACAAAAACTAAAACAACTCCAAAACTTCTCCTTCTTTTTTTACCAAAAAAGCCTTAAAAAAGAACTTGCAACAAAATCATGGCGTAGCTATACGCTGCACTAATTTAAGGAGTATGGTAAGGGACAATATACCATAAGAATAAAGTATGTATTCCATCCGCTTTTTTTTACAAAGCGTATTTTCGTTATACACAAGATTAAATATGTTCTAAAACCAAGAGAAAGACAAGAGCAAATAACCATGCTATAAATACATCGGACAAGTGAGACATGATAGTTTGTTAGAGTGTTACTTATAAATGCTGTAGATAGAAGATGTGATAAATAAGGCTAAACAAGAAAATTGTCTATAAATTCGCATGCATGCATTATATTTTGAAATAAAATTGCAAAAACTATTGTCTTATATTTTGAAACCAAGGGAGTATCTAATTAAAATTCAATATAATCTTAAATACATGCTTCAATATTTGCTAATCTTCAGAACTGTATGTTTATTGTTCCATCAAACTATAGTTGAACTACCCACACAATTACACGGCTAGATACTACAATCAACGTTGTCAGAATCACAATCCTAGGTAAGATCTTTTTTGTTTGACGAGATCACGATATTCTACCGGATTTTTGAAAGTGCACATATTTTATTTAGAAACTAAATTATGTTTTCAAATATGCAGGTCCATAGTACAATTTTTAATTCTTTAATTTAATTTTGTAAATTTGGGTACAGTTATTCATGTTACATTGAATTAAGCTCATCTTTTAACCTTATTAAATTTATTTTAATATGTAATCATTTAAAAGTCCAATATGTTAACCATAATATTTTTTTACCATAGAACAACATGTAAAGAGCAAAAAACAAACCAAATTAAACTATTATAATTTAAATTAGCAATAGAAAATATCAAAATTTATATTTTGATATAGTTTATTGTCAAGGTCATAATCCTACTCGATCCTGAGCACGATCTAACAATACTTCTTGATCCTATGCTATCCTATCTCCAGTATCACAATTCTATGACATTTCGTACGATCCCATGATCTGTGTCATGATTCTGACAACCTTAACTACAATATACTCGCTCCATCCCTTAATATTGGTCGTTTTAGATATAGACACAGGAATTAAGGCATGGCATAAAATGGCCACTGTACCCTTGTCTTGCTCTAATTATTCTCTAATCCCTCTCTAGTTAATCACATGCACACAACTTCTCTCTCTTCAATTAATCACAGCTCACAGCACAGATGTAGCTCTAATTAATTGTTCTACTCACTGCACTAGCAATTAAATTCAGAGCCAACTAAATCAATCCAGAGTACTTGAGCGCCACTAGCAATGCCTCTTGAAAAAAATAGTTTGGAACCCAATAGGACAGCTGAAAACTAAAACAAAATTTAGTTTTGGGGTCAAAACTTCCATTAGTTGTGTATGAGCAGTACTCGTATGGCTATAATGCACAAATGAACTGTACTCTATATAAAGAGCTAGTAGGTTGGAAAAGCTAAGGTTAGGTTTGCTGGGAAGGAGTAGCATTGGCATGACTCAATTATTATGAGAGTAGTGGAGGAAAAAGTACCTAGAAAACTATGAAATGACCTACATTTAGAGATTAAATTAAAAGGCTAAAATGACCCATATTTGTGGACAGAGAGTATATGTTTATATTAAAAAAACACCATTGTATTGTTATACAAATTTAATGCTCATAATTGAAAATATAGTTCATTTGTTATACAACTATGTATAGCAGTTGTAATATCAACATCTGATTAATCTACACAATATAATCTAGCCCACCGAAACAACTGGTTAGATGCCTCTCTTTTTCTCTCAATCAATGAAAGAACTTCTAGGATTTTTTGTCAAGATTATTGTGGGAATTTCTATCCCACAAAAAAAATGAGGTGCCACTAGTCACTACCAGACTCACGATCTTTCGTGACGGCCAGAATTTTTTCTGACATGTTCATGTCTCACTGTCAGTAATATTTGTAGGATTGGGTTTGGTGAGTCAGAGGGGGTGAATGACTCCTTAAAATCTCCCTCTAGTATTAGTAACATGATGCAGCGAAAAACACAAATACACAAGCTTCACTAAAGCCAAGAACCACGGAACACAACATCACCTGAGAGTTACAATCTCACCAGTCTGATCAGTGGCCAGGGGTGGTTTGACCTCCTTAAAATCTTCCCTTGGTATTAGCAACATGATGCAGCGGAAAACACAAA
Source organism: Bonia amplexicaulis (assembly GCA_036346245.1). Lineage (NCBI taxonomy): Eukaryota > Viridiplantae > Streptophyta > Magnoliopsida > Poales > Poaceae > Bonia > Bonia amplexicaulis. The sequence continues at coordinate 6,641,657 of CM070753.1, forward strand.
TACACAAGCTTCACTAAAGCCAAGAGCCAAGGAACACAACATCACCTGAGAGTTACAATCTAACCAGTCTGATCGGTGGCTAGGGGCGGTTTGATCGCTTGGTCGGTCTGATCGCAACTGCCACTGTTCTCACATATTATAAAAGCTAGATCACAACACGAACACAAACCAAAACTCCCTCAAGATAAAAAAAAACCCCAAAATCACCCATCTCTTGAGCAAAACCAAGCAACCATAAGAACTTTCTATAGAAAGTGCCTAAATGGATGGAATATAATCTTCAAGAGCAAGAGCTGAAGGCACTTGACAAAGAAACCACTATAAGAATAGGGAACCTCTACTCCACATGGTCTCTAGCCCAAGAAAAATGCACTGCTAAAGAGCAAATCAACCACACTATCTATCCCTCCTACTAGACACTAGTGAAAGAAGAAGCGAATTCAACCTAGACATGGTAAGAGATCCTAGAGCCTAGTAGAGAAGAAAAGTAACTAAGAAAGACACAAGCCAAAAGGTGTGACTCAAAACATCCTGAAATTACCTAAAACATCGACACTCCCAAATGCTAATGAATAAGAAAATAGGGAATTGATATTGTGGTTAAACCCTAAACCTCTATTGGTTTTGCTTACTTTAGATTGATCTAGCATCATATTTAGGTTGAACCCAAAACCCTAATCCTCTAAGCTACCCCTCGATACCCTTTTATAGTGGAGGCACACAAGAAACCCTAATCAACCCCTCTAGTTGGGTTTCACTCACTTACATGGGCTAATCCATTAACCTAACACAACTCTGGGTTTTACAGTTATACATGCATGTTTCTCAAAGCGCACATACCCATTAATCGGTTAGTGAATCAACACTTGATCCACTTTATATTTTCAACACATTCTTTACCTAAACCACTTTGGGTAATGCCATGATTTTGCACACTGTCATTTTTTGTATTGGAAAATTTACCAAAATACCCTTCTACCGTCTTCCATGAAGCACCCCACTTCCTTTGCTACAAAGAATCATTCATGTTTCGTCATCTTTTATTTGGCCCCAATGATTTGCCATTAAGCCTCTCACGTGTCTGGATCCTACTGAACCATCCCCATTTGCAAAAGGACCCAAGTCACTTGGCGTACCACATGCTTCACCTTCACTATGAAGGTACCTGGCTTCCTTGATCGCTATCGGATCTCGGAACAACAACTCCTGGATTCTCTGTGTAAATCATACTAGTCTACAATCAGCTAGTGCATATAGTGGTAACATGGATACATATCAAGCATAATGACAAACTTTATTAATTAAAAGAGTACGACCTTATGGCCAAAATTTACATCCACAGCCCATAGGCCAAATTTAAATAGTAGCAGCGAAAGATAAACACCGAAACGGAAGAAGCCCACAAGCTTGCCCATATGTAAACGATAGTAAGGCACAGCCTATTCGTCCAAATCCTCATTGAAGTTGAAGCAGTACTCCTCTGAGCAACAGAATTAAGCAAGGGTGAGCACATAAAATATACTTTGTAAGTTACATGGTAAAATACACAATAATACAAGGTTGACAAGTGAAGGCATATAGGGTTAATTGAGCGTAAAACAATATTTATGGAAATATAGCAAATAGATTAAAAATTACCAAATTTAATACAATAAGTAAAGATAGTAATTTAAACAAATTAGTACCGTTGGTGCAGGCACCGACCTAGCACTAACCTAACCACGAGTATCCCACTCGGACCATTTTTCCCAAAAGATCTCATATGGATTCCATCCGTCTATAAGCATTTGATAAACCATTTAAAAAAAGTCTAATCAGTGAAAAACTCTACTCGGTATGCCCATGACTGTGGGCACGGTTAATTAGGATAGTCTATACACTCTATAAGTGTTTTATAGAGTAGTCCTTAATTAACTTAGGCTCTTCCCACATACCCCTTGTGCCTGGTATTACCATTGTGTCACCGAACAACAACGTGTGCCGGGAAGCACCCACTACCATACAATTTGCCTAAGTCCAAACCAAATATTATATTTTATTTTAAAATATTTCATAGACTTTGTTGACTCATATATTGAAACTTATCATTTTATATGAAAAAGCTATCTCAAACCTAAATTATTTCTAAGCATGTCTAAGCATTTGCTACAAAATTCTCTAGCCAATACTAGTGTACTAACTATATTTTTATTCTAGGGTGACAAAGTATCTAGGAATCAATATCAAAGGATGTATTAACAAGAAGGCAATAACTATGTTTAAAGCTGAATTGAAATACATTGAATAAAAATATGTATGCAGAATAATTTAAAACAACATAATTTTATTTATAAACTAGGATTAAAATGGTCAAGGTGTGTAACTTGCCTTACTCTGAAGTTGTTGCTGCGAATCGTCGAAGTACTCTCCAAAATAGTCATAATCTACACGTGAAAATAACCCACTAAACTTAAATAAATTCAAATAAACTTCAAAAATTCAAAAAGAGTCCATAAATGGATAGTTTAGGATTTTAGATGAATTTAGAAATTTGAACGGATCCAATCGGATCTAGAGAAAGAAATACAGGCTATTGGAAGTGTTTCTGCCATGGTCGTAAACCGCAGTGGTCGGTGGCTATACGTGGTTGAAAATCTATGTGTGGTCGAAAGCCAATGTGGTCGAAGCTACAATATTTTGTGTGTGATCGGAGCTACAGTGGTTTGTGTGTGGTCGAAGTTAAAGTGTCTTGTGTGTGGTCAGAGCTACAATGTTTTATGTGTGGTCGGAGTTACAGTACTCGAAAGCTACTGTGGTTTGTGTGTGACCGAAGCTACAATGTTTTTATGAGTGGTCGAAGCTATCGTGTTTTGTGTGTGGTCGGAGCTATAGTGCTCGGAAGCTACAGTGGTCGGGAACTTTGCAGTGGTCGTAAGGCAAGGGTGGTCAGAGCTACAGGTGGTTGAAAGTGGTAGCGGTCGAGAGTTGCCATACTGAGAAGGCACACATGTGGTTGCCAAATCGGTGACCACGTCATACAACCCGCCGAGGTGGCTCGCCAGCTAGCGGCCGTGGACAGAGACCATCGATCGCCGCTGTCCCGGTGAACGATGGTGGTCGGGGAGGGTAAAAATAGAGAGAGGAGGAAGAGTGGAACCCACCTCACCTTTGTACGGTGATCGAAGATGATCGGAGGGGCCTATGTGCGAGAAAAGACGACAACGCAGCTCGGTCTTCCTACCGGCGTAAGGACGGCGGATGACCATCGCTACGACAGCCCTATCACGAGCGGTTGGAATCCGTCATCACGACAGTTCTGAACCGTCGGTGTTTAGGTGTCGATGATAGTTGGTGGTTATCACGAGCGGTTCTGAGCCGTGCGTGATAACATACATTACGACGGTCTTGACTACTAACCGCTGCGTGATAGTGCGATATCATAGACGGTTTTATAAACAACCGTCGTGATACCTCACTATCACGAGCGGTTAGTAGTCAAGACCGTCTATATCTGACTATCACGAGCGGTGTTTGTTTAAACAACCGTCGTGATACTCGTCTATCACGACGGTTAATAATCAAGACCGTGCATGATATACACAATATCACGAGCGGTTTGTGTTACTAACCGTGCGTGATATTATATATCCTGACGGCCGATTGTAAAGGCCGTCGTGATATCATTCACGCAACGAGCGGTTTGTAACAACGAACCGTCGTGATACCATATATATCATCCATTTTATTTGTTGCTTTTGGCTAGCCTCGGGATATGCTAGCCATGCCCTCTGAAAGCGACAAGCGGCGCGATTGACGATAAATGATGGATATAAGTTAATTGCAACTCATAGTAAATTACAACAAAATTCGATACACGGATGAATGTAACAAACGGCCGCAGATCACATACATATATATATATATATATATATATATATATATATATATATATAGAATGAAAATCGTTACACAACATCGACAAATGAATTCAATTGAAGGAGAATTGTTTGATTGTGCAGTTGAATCCAATGTTTCAACATCTAATTATCACCATTGCCGTGGAACTCTCCATTCTTATTTATGACCTCTGCTAGCAAGAATTGGGAGATGGTTCCACGAATATCGACGAGATTGTCAAGATCGTATGCACTTTCGTCGAAGTTCACCCGCTGTCGCTAGGAGCAATGTTAAGTCATTAATTAGCATGTGTGTGTAACATAAATACATATATATAATCAGAAAATAATAATTATTGGAAGGACCTGACAAACCTCTGGATCATTGATCTTAGTACCCATGATTTCCTTCATATGGCGGCAAACGTAGAATCCACATACGTTGCCACAGTAGCTCTTGGTGGCATCGCAAAATAGAATTACATACATCGGTATTGTCAATTCTAGAGGCATTATAACAAAGTATGATATAGGATTGTTGTGTTGTAGCGGGTACCGGAAATCGCGTGTTGTGTCGTAGTATGTCACTGGATTTTTTGTCGTGTGTTCCTCCTTGGTCGACCAAGATGACGACATGCGGCATGGGCCAAACCTGGGCCATCCGTGGAAGAGAGGGGCACAAAGGATAGGATGGGCGGCGCATGGCAGCGGGACCGATCAATGGCCAATGGCCAGTTTGATCACCGAGAACCGATTTAACTCCTCCTGTTAACAGGGGACCGATCTGACCGTTGGCCCAATTTTGATTACACTGTCCCGGTCTGACCTCCATCCACAGGCTAGTCAGACCGCCCTGGTCTGGCCACCGTCCACAGACTGGTCAGGCCACTTAAGAGCACCAAAAAAATACTCCCTCTGAAATTTCAGTTAATATCTATCTAGTTTCAGTTTAGACCCCAAATTAAATGACACATAGTGCAAAGACATCCTCAAACGCACCTACAAGTGTTTTGTGTCCATTTTCTAAAAGGCCACACGGCCGGTCTGACTACTCCATAGTCACTGGTCAGCGCGCCAATGCCAGACCAGTCAGACTGTCGTTACCAATCTGATCAGACTACTTAACTCCTAGCAGGAACTCTAAAAATTGAAAAGCTTTAAAACCAAGCTCAAACTAGATAGAATTTGCACATAAAAGTCAAATATTCATCACACACATGAGGTGATCTCCACATAGTCTCATAATATTAATATCCGTGGTGGGCTCCTAATGCCGCCTAAAAATTACTTAATTTCCCTGACCGTCAGTAAAAAAAATATTTTGGCGTTGGCCATTGGTTAACCCATTAGGAAAGATATATCCGTGACTGTTGTGAATCATGCAGAAGGTAGTTTCTATGTAATTTCACTTGTAAAACCATGATTATGCACATTCACTTGTAAAACCGATGTGTGTATACACTTCTTTGAACATCTTGCAAGAGCATACATTTCACTTGTAAAACCATGATTATGCACATTCACTTGTAAAACCGATGTGTGTATACACTTCTTTGAACATCTTGCAAGAGCATACATTTTGCATGTTCAGGCACCGTTTAAACAGGCTATGCACAATTGCACATTCAGTTGTCCCCAGCATTAGCTGTTTCAAATATAGCCTTGTGATCATAATTGTGAACGCACTTTCCCATATCATAATTGTTTGATAAACCCCATATCATAATTGTTTGATAAATGGTCTAACTAATCTATTTTTATTCTCAAAAGGCTGTAAAGAAGACGTCAAGATCCTCAGTGATGCACTGTTTTTTAATTACGATTGTAGGTGCATTAGTAAAAGCCATTTTCTTCCACCCTTTTACAGGGTTTGTAAATTCCTTTCTCAACTTATAATTTTTTCTCCTATATATTAATTCAATTATACCTAGGAGCCTCCCCTACCGTTTCCTTGTAAAAAACAAGAGTATATACATGAAACTGAGACTAGTTCGGTACTGTCTTAATAGAGCAAAAACCATTACAACTTTGTTGTTTAGCTGTTGTGTGTGTATATCTATGTCAGTAGCGGAGCCAGGATTTGGTTATACCCCGAACTCAGTGATGGAATGATCTAGACTATCTGAGTTAGAGCATGAAAACATTACCTAGGCTAGACTAAATTTACCCGGACTGTGCACTAGATATTTTTTCACACCCTGGGCTGAAACCTACCCTGTCCGGGGTGTGGCTCCGCCCCTGATCTATGTATTGACTTTATGAAAGTATACTTGTGCAGATTCATAACATTATATATATTGTGCAAAACATGTGTGGATTTTGAGGCTCACCTGTTCATGTAGTGACCCAGGTGAACGTCTCTCTCAATTTGCTTTCATGCCTGAACCAATGTTCATTTCTTTGTGGCTTTTATACATCACTCACAAGAGTAGGGAGACATGAGAAAATGAATGTCCATGTTGTGTATTGTTGGAGATTGAGAAAAAGAAAGTCCATTGAAATGTATGAGAACAAGTACGTGAGATGAATGGCGTGTGCTTGTATGAATCGAAGACTAGTTAGCTTCTGATGTGAATGTATTTGCTGAAAAAATTTATGTCTTGTATCCGGAGATCACTACTACAGAAATACTATTAGTAGACACCGAATCACAGACGGTTTAACAAAACCGTTTGTGACCGATACTATCACATACAGTTTTAATTTGGACACCGTCTGTGTTGATGGTGTCGAAAAAAGCAGTATCACGAGCGGTTCTTACCGATGAACCGTCGTGATATCGAATATCCTGAGCGGTTTTATTAAAATCGTGCGTGATATCTCAAAATTATCACGATGTTTTTATTAAAACCGCCTCGTGATAATCCTACTACATATTTATTGCGCCGCTCAGAACCGCATGTCTTCATTTCGATCCAGATCTAGCCGGTGCTGCACTCTGTCTTCATTTCGCTCAGGAGGCAAGTTAGGCGATTTCAGACCAGTTAATTTGGTGGGAGGCAGAGATAGAGCTTTGAAGATTCATACGTTCCTAGTTGCCCTAAATATGGTTAGTAATGAAATCTATTTTTCTTTGCATTACAATTTAGATCTAAGTTTTGGTGAGTGTTATTAAAGATGGTTTGCATCTACTTGACCATACATGATCAGTTCCCGTCAAGTGGGAGGCCAAATTTGTCAAATTTGTTGGTTATATATCTTCAACGATCGTTAGGAAAATAGTTGTTGTGTTTATAATATGAATTAAGCTAGCAAAGCCTCAATGCATGTGATACATATGTAGTAATAATTAATTAATTTAATTTTTAATACTAAGTTATTATATATATGCATAACGTAGGACCGCAGCTGGATGTATGCCGCAAACCGGGTGAGTGAAGAGTACATTAATGGCGTGTCCGCTTTTACAAGAGCTGCCGAGGAGAATATGTTGAATAAGGGGGTGAAATATATGTACTGTCAATGCACTGACTATGAAAATTTAAAGATGTTTAAGAACCGAGAGCAGATTGAAGCGCACTTGATTCGGAGGGGTTTTAAAAAGGGTTATACGTGTTGAACCAGTCATGGCGAAGTCAATGATATGCCGCCGGATGACATCGCCGGTGAAGTGAATGATATGCCGCCGGATAACATCACCGGTGAAGTGAATGATATGCCGCCAGATGATGTCGATTTTTGTTCGGATTCAGATAGGTTGCACGATGACAATCTGGATCAGATGCTTCGCGATGTAGAAGAGAACTATGATGAGAGAGAGTATGTTAAATTCTGGGGCTTGATGGAGGACTCGGATAAACCTTTGTTCACGTGCTGCATGTCAAAGTACACGAGGTTGTCGGCCGTGCTTGAACTATTGCAATTGAAGGCAAGCAACAATTGGTCCGACAAGAGTTTCACGACGCTGCTAGGTCTTTTAGCGGACATGCTTCCGGAGGGAAATAAGTTGCCTAAAGCCACGTATAAAGCCAAGAAGGTTCTTTGTCCATTGGGAATGGAAGTAGAAAGAATACATGCATGTCCGAACGACTGTATCCTCTACCGTAAAGAGTATGCAAACATGCAGTATGTCCAATGTGCAACGCATCCCGATACAAACATAACAATCAATCAGATGACGGCGAGGGAACAAAGATGAAGAAAGGACTTCCTGCTAAGGTGGTATGGTATTTTTCTATAATTCCTCGTTTGAAACGGTTTTTTGCAAATCCAAAGGAGGCAAAATTACTGTGTTGGCACTCGGAGGAGCGCAAGAAGGATGTTATGCTAAGACACCTTGCTGATTCCGCCCAGTGGAGAAACATCGATAGGAGTTTTGTAGACTTCGGTGCAGAACAAAGGAATATAAGGTTTAGACTGAGTACAGATAGAATGAATCCTGTCAGTAGCATGAGCAGCCGACATAGCATTTGGCTCGTGACTCTCTGCATCTATAACCTTCCTCCTTGGTTGTGTATGAAGCGAAAGTATATTTTGCTGTCGATACTTGTCCAAGGGGCAAAGCAACCTGGGAATGATACTTATCCACGGGTGCTATTCCCGACGAAGCAACTTCTACCGGTGGTACCTTACAGTCAACTACCGTGAAGTCGACCTACAAGCGAGGTAGGGCCAAACCAAAGAAGACAGATGATGATATCCCCTACCTACCATTGGCCCGCAAATTCATGCTAGACGAGCCGATGATCGTCCCGGAAAAGCTCCTCCTAACCCTAGGATTTGGTTGCCAGATATTACACTCTTGGTATATCGAACAGGCCAATAAGCCACAGGCAGAACGATGCTTAGGTATCACTGTCAAATTCAGGCCGGATCATTTGTAGCACAACATTCATGATTGTGTCTTTGCAGTGACCTTTGAGGATTTATTTGATCTTTTCAATCTCAACGCTCTTGACGCCTCACTCGTTTGATGCTGGACGTTGTAAGTGTGCACAATCACAGTCTCCGTTCATGTAATACCGATATATGTCATATATAATTTGTGTTTTTCTGTGTATATATAGATACATGCTGACTGAAGTTAGATCATCCAAATCACCAATTGGTTTCCTGGACCCACGCTTGGTCACCATGGATACCATCAGTGAGGATGTATCCTTCGTCGAGAGCTATATTACAACAACACTACTGACTCACCGCGATAAGAAATTTGTTCTTATGCCATACGATGAGCGGTTCCATTGGATTTTAATTGTAATTATACCAAAATGGAACAAGACAATATACCTTGATTCCTTAAGTAAGAACAAATCCGAGTACACAGTTATCGGCAATTACTCGATAGGTAAGTATATTTTCTCCATACACAACTATATTGTATTATTTCTTTCCTTTAGAATGACTAAGCTAACTTTTTCGAATCACGAAGGTCGTTCGCCACGTACGTTGCACAGACATGTGGCTCGACGTAAGGGGCCAAGCCCTTGAAACATGTTCGAAATTTTCGGGTATTCACTAGTACACATTAATTAATCATATACAATATTTAGTACTAATGCCTCTTGAATTAACACATTCTATTTTTTACAGTGCCACCAGCAGCTGTCGGGCAACACGTGTGGATTCTACATTTGCCACCATATGAGACTAATCCTCGATTCCTCGAAGATCACCAATTCTAAGATTTGTCAATCTTTCCATATTTATTTCATACTTATCAGGTTATATATGTACGCACATTGATATTCCTATCGACAGGCTGCGCCCATCTCTACAGCTGCATTGCAACAGCCGGACCGTGCACAAATTCGAAGAGAGTGCGCGTACTTTTTGATGTCTAAAGTTATAAATTCAAATGGAGAGTTCCACAACGTATACTAATTTTTTGTTTGGGATAAGATATTGACATTGATTGTAATTTTGTATTTGTTAATGGATATTTTATTTTATTTCAATTAATTGATTTGCGAAATAGATGTTTTATATTTGTGAAATGAATTGAGATGTGAATTGGATGTATACATGTACATGTTGATCTGCTTGTTTTAGAGGGCATGGCTATTTCCTGAGGCTAGCCAATAAACAGAAATAGATTTAGGAGTAGAAGGGAATATCACAGACGATTTTAGTTAACAACCGTCTGTGATATGTAACCGTATGTGATTTATAAATATCACAGACGGTTTAAGTTAAAAATCGTCTGTGATATTTGCACTACAGACGGTTCGAACGCTATCTGTGATGACCTCGTATTATTACTGTCCTATTAATTCAGACGGCTCACAAAACCGTCTGTGATGACATTTTCGAACCGTCTGTAATACGGTTTTCTGTAGTAGTGGATGCAAATATGAAATATCGGTATGTGGATTTGCAAATGCATGATATAGATTAATCAAGTGAGCAAATATGTGTATTTAGGTTTTCTTTTATCCCTTCCTTTTTTGCATGACGATATTATTGAACCCGACAAGGAAATGACACATGCCATGATGGCACTAACCAACAGCAAATATATCTGTGACGGTTTTTTTTACGGTTTGCCGTCAGGGGTATTTCTACTAGAACCTGACGCTGGGGGATTTTCCTATCGGTTACCCTCAGGGAATGCCGTCGAAAATTATTTTCGTACCAGGTAACCATCAAGCAATTTTTAACTGTTGCCCAAAAATGACGAGCCTAGGGGTGAGCTGTTTATATTTATTTACTAGTAAGGTGTCCGTACGTTGTAACGGAGTACCAAATAAAAGTGATACATACTATCAAACATGATCTCAAACTCTCTGAAGATGATATTGACATTGATGACAACATGTAAAAGCAGAAAGGACCACACTTCCAAGGTCTAAGCAAACAGAAAATCAGCAAGGGACTGCAAATTCTTAGAGGTCAGTAAAGTATACAAATAAGATGTTCATATGTAACTTTGTAATCCAAGGTATGGCTTTGTAAAACTGGCATTCTGATACAACTACAACAAGTTTTGTCATGTCGTTTAAATTATGGATATGCAGGAAAGTTGAAGCCCAAGACAGAAGAAAAGGTGAATTCACGAAATGAAAAACCTGAAGCTGAAACATCAATGAGTCAAGTCGACCAGATAAAGATTAAATATGGATATGCAACAAATGATGTGAGTGCATAGAAGTACCACTAAATCAGCAAAATTATGAATTGCAAGGCATACCATTACAGGTTTTAGTACCTAAGTGGTTAATCATAGAACTAATATTGCATATCCTTTATAAGTGAGACATCAATATGTCACAGGGGCAACCAAATTGGCCGGATGTTTTCATTGTGGTCGTTGAAGTGTTGTTGTCAACAGTTGGTCCTAACTTCACTTGTTGGGTAGGTGTTGCTAGAAATGTTAATGGAGGTGAACCATATAGCTCTGTACAGATGCACACCACACAAGGGATCAATTATGGAGGAGCAATAGATGGCAACAGAAACATAGCAACCTTGTGATGATAGATTTCAGATACTATTGTCAAACTGTGTTTCAGATATCTCAACAGATTGCACCACTGCAGTAGTACAATCTACAGTTAGAAAGACCAGTATTGTACATATAACCTTACCCTATATGTCATAAAATATTTTTGTCAAATACAGATCCTACTATGCTCCAAACAAGAAAAATCCTAAAACAGTTATCACAGGAGTCAAATTCCCTTCGAGCCAGTACTAACAACACTAATTCATGAATCATCAACAGGAGTAACAAATTCTGCCCACTACAATCCACAGTGGAGTCAATATTATACATTGAATTCCAAGCCAATTGACATGGGAGAATCCTTACAAAAGAGCACACGCTCTAAGAACACGTAAATGACAACATCACCTACACAAACCTAACTTTCCTTTCCTCACAATATCGATTCAAAACCCCTACTCAAAAATAGCTTCCTAGTGTATCAGCTCATAAGAAACCCCTAGCCAGATTGTTTACAATAGCCAAGAACTCGTCGCTCATTCAATTAGCATGCGATCCACAAATACCTTGTCGCTTTCTCTTGAACCATTAACACCAAACTGGCTAACATCAATTGCAAGTCAAGGCAGGCATCTTAGAGATATAAAACAGCATACCTGAACGTTGCTCTCCTCCATTAATCCTCCATTAATACCTTCTCACAAAGTGCTCTAACCTGTACGATAAATACCCCAGACTCAGAACAAATTAATGGTAACCTGACTATTAGTTGTACAAATATATCTAAGAAAGGTATCGATTAGGCTAAAGGTTGATAGCTAACAATTTGGAATATGAGCAAGAACCAGATATTTTGCAATATAAGCAAGAAACAGTAGCAGGTCACAAGAGATGGGAGACTGAGAAGAACTTAAGAAGGAGAACGAGATGAATAAATAGGGAAGCATGCTACCTCAATGTAACTGCCAGCCAAACACATCTAGGCTTGCGGCTGCCGAATCTTATGCCACGATCGCCCATCCTCACTTTGTAACTGCCGAGGCTGGAGCTGCTCTGGCTCTACCTTGCTCTCAGCTGATGCATACCACAACCCACGCCGCACTTTTATTGCCATGGTCGACTATTGGGGGAGAGGACGCGGTGAGGAGAGATGGGCGCGGATCGGGATGGGGAAGGTGTAAGATCGAGGTGGCCGACTAGAGGGGGGTGAATAGGCGGTCTTAAAAATTATCTACAAATTATTGCTAATTAATTCAAGAGCTTTTCTATTTGCCTAAACCAAGTGTATAATGCGGAAGAGTAAGACAATTTGGTCTAACTCAAATATCCCCTACAACAAGAATATTGCTTATGTGCACCAAATTCTATTCTAGGTCAAGGTTTGCAATCCTAGATAAAACAAGCAATCAATTTAATTCTATGAATGTGAATTGCTTGAATGTAAATAAGGAACAAAGAACCAAACCACAATTTGACACGGTCTCTTTTTACCATAGTGTTCGGAGAGTTACCGCTCTCCCCTAATCCACATTGATGTTAGCCCGAAAAAATTGGACTGGCTCCACAAATTAAGCCGAAACACCTCAATCCACTAGTGGTAGCTCTTTCCCGCTCCGGGTAGGTGAGCTCCAACCTTCACAACTTTGCCGGGCCTTCTCACAACCTTCGTTGAGAAGATCACCGCGCACGACGCCTCCAACGCCGTCTAGGAGTCGGTAAACTCCAAGAGTAACAAGCCAAGCCCCTCGCTTGACTCTCACCACGTGCAATGGATGCACAAGCTCGCTGGACACAAAATCCTCACATAGAGGCAACACATGCACTCTAGTCCTCTTCTCCCTTCTCACAAAGTGCAACACATGCACAATAGAGTGGAGAACCTCAAACTAGCTCAAGGATTCATAAATGAATGCTCCAGCCACTTCTCCAATCGGCCTCAAGGGGGTATAAATACCCCACACCAAAAAACTAGCCGTTGGAGCAAAGTCCTGAAAAATTCAGGACGAGCGGTAGTACCGCCGGCCAATGGCCGGTAGTACCGCTCCACTTCTGACGCGTTGTAATGGCTATGTCAGAGCCTCTGAACTAGTCGTTACACGGTCAAAGCGGTAGTACCGTCGTTCATTTGCCGGTACTTCCGCTCGCCGGTAGTACCGCAAAGTCGGCGCGGTACTTCCGCTCGAGTCGAGCCCAAACTTGGTGCTCTCTGGAAAAAAGGGTCCGCTCGGGACTCGGAGCTTCCGGGAGACGGTAGTACCGCTCAACACATGCCGGTACTTCCGCTCGCCGGTAGTACCGCTCATACAGAGCCGGTACTTCCGATTTTCCTTAGCAGTGCAGATATCTCAACAGATTTTGCAAAACACATTTGCAAACTATGATATCATGCACACAAGGATCACACATGATTTCCAACAAGTTGCAAAACACATTTGCACACTTTTGAAATCATGACACAAAGATTAAATATGAGCCACATCTAAGCCTCATATTACAAAAGAATAGAAACATGGACTTCAAGCACTTGCAAAACACATTCGCAATACATAGTCTCATGTCACAATGAATTTCAACACATGAGCTTCAACTATTTGCAAAACACATTCGCAAATATAAGCCTCATGTCAATTTAAGCTAGCGAGGTGAGGATGAGCCATCAACACATGATGAGACTCAAACTACTAGACATGACCCCCTCTTAATAGTACGACAACCTATACTAGCAATCCGGTCTTCCAACCAAACACCAAGACCGGTAAAAGACTAGGAACAAATCCTTAGTCCTAGCTAGTCATACATTTGCTTTGGGTCATCATCTTGATATGCATCAACATATGCTGCATCTTCCTTATCAACTCCATCAACACATGATGGTTTTTTCTTGATCAACATATGATCACCTCCATGCATCAACTCATGACACATCTTCTTGGTGGCTTTCAACACACGAAGCCATCTTCTTCTTGATAGCATTCAACTGATGAATCTATCTTCTCCTCGCATCTTGACTTGATGATCTTCAACACATGAAGTCATCCCAAGTCATCCTTATTTGTGGAACCTAACCTATTCATCCAACTCATGAAAACCGTTAGTCCACAAAACAATTGTCATCAATTACCAAACTTCACCATTAACACATAATGGAGGGACAAGATTCAACAATCTTCCCTTTTTGGTAATTCATGACAATCTCAACAAATTGTGAGATATAAAATAATTTGTGAGTACACAACTTGTACACAACAATTTGTATACTCTTTAGATAAGCACAAAGCTTACTTATCCGGTTGTCATTTGACTATTCAATCATTAACATATAATGGAGAAGTTAGTTGACAACCTGATTACACATGAGTATATATGAACTACACAAGTTACATATACCCAACAATGTATTTCAAAGTAAAGATCCCAAATATGCATATTGAGACAAGCATGGATCATTAGTCATGAAACTCTAAACAATATTGAGAGCTCCCCTTAAATGTGTGCATACAAAAGTGTATATTGAATACATATGCACATATTCATTTTGAACAATTAGTGGAGTTCAATCTATATTTTGGATCTAAGGAATGCACTAATATATGAGAGAATGATTTCGAATGCATACCTTTTTGATTTCATCTTTCCATCCAAATGAGACTAAACATAAATAGACTTAAACAAACATATTAGTCTCATATATGCATTAGTCAATATCACCAAAACAACATAATGGTATATGATATTATCATTAGAATCACATTATGATATTTGTCATTGACATCAAATGCATACCTCTTTGATTTCACCTTTCCATCCAAATGAGACTAAACATAAATAGACTTAAACAAACATATTAGTCTCATATATGCATTAGTCAATATCACCAAAACAACATAATGGTATATGATATTATCTTTAGAATCACATTTTGATATTTGTCATTAACACCAAAACCAAGTTAAACGGAGCTTGATCTTTCAGAAGGGAGAGTAGCGGCACGGATCGGGGCGGTGGGAGGGAGAGACGGGGAGGAGAGAGGCGGCCGGAGGAGGGGGAGGAGGCGAGGCGGAGCGGAGGATGGGGAGGAGGCGAGGCGGAGCGGAGGATGGGAGAAGGAGGCGGCGGAGTGGAGGAGCGAGGAGGAGGCGGGAGGAGGAGGCGGGCGAGGAGGCGGCGGTGGCGGCGTGGGGTGGGAGCGGAGGAGGCGGCGGCAGTGGGGTGGGAGGAAGGAGGCGGCGTCGGCGGGGTGGGCGGGAGGGGAGGAGGCGTCGGCGCGGGAGCGGTGGAGCGGGGGAGGAGGTGAGGGTGGAAGATTCAGTGGGGGAGGCAGCGCATGGGAGGCAGGCGCACACGTTTCGCGAGAAGGGTGGGGCCCACACGTCAGCCAGCTTTTTTATAAGAAGAGGTGGGAGATAATAGACCAACCACTAACTCCCTGTTTTATAATAGTAAAGATAAAAGTTTTGCAATTAATTAATATGCAATGCATGCAGCGCAATTGCTGATCGATCTACTTGAATATGCGTTGGATGACGACCTGTCATAAAACATTAGCAACAGTCACTGTTGGTGTCAAGCAGGGGATTGTCTAAAGATAAGAATTTAGCATTAAAAAATAGCATTAATGTACTTGTGAGGTCCATGTTACACGTCGTTCGTGGGGTGCAGGGACAACAAACGAGACAACGACATATATACTCTACAAATCAGAATATTGTCCGTGGATGTCCTAAAAGACAGAAATAGCCATTGAAGACGTTACTCAAGCAACAAACCCTAACAATTTGAGTAACGTGCGTGGCTTAGCTTGGAACATTCGACGAAATTTCCATTTCGGTGCCGGTAAAATAGAATCAAGAATTTGTGACCGCGGCGTTGGTTCAGTCTTCTAGGCGGTTTGTGTTGTATTTTGACACAATCAGAGTAATCAACCATATATTTTTCTTTTTACGTCTCAAATGTTAATTTGTGAATTAGTAGTTTCTACAATATATGTGGTAGAGTCGTTGCTCAGTTACTCTAGAATTTTTTGATCCAAAAACCTATATCAGCAAAAAGGATATAGGTCTACAATATATGTTTAGAATGAGTGGGATCCAAAAACCTATATCAGCAAAAAGGATAGTAAGATCTAGAATTTTTTGATCAGAACCCTGCCGAACCGGGCCCTTCCAAACGAAGCCTTAGCAAGGTGTTTATTGATTTACCGCTTGAGTTCAAATATCTATCCTTGAGAGTATAATCTCCACACAAACTCTCCGTGCTGTAACAAGTTTTCGATCATATAATTAAACAAACATTACCATATATGGAGTTATCATAGACGATTCGTAGCCCTCATCAAAGATAGTTTTTAAACCGTCTAATTTATTGCATTAGTGATAACAGTTAGTTATCACAGACGGCTCCTAAACCACTTGTGATAAGTCACAACACAGACAGTTTTTAAAAATAACCATCTGTGATATCCGACACATCATAGCTGGCTAACACAAAAAACTGTTTGTGATAGTCTACGTATCATAGGTGGTTTTGTGTTAGAAACCGTCTGTGATAGTTATTTGTATAGCTAAAGAATTTTCTATTTTTCATTTAGCCTCAGGAAATGCTAGTTATACTCTCTGAAAACAAGCAAGCAGATTACAACTAAATAATAGATAAGTAAATTACAACTCAAAATGAACTACAACTCAAAATTCCACTTGGCCATTTTCTTTAAAAAAATAACTCTTCACGATTATCGACGCACATATAGTTAGCTTACTAACTGAATTACAATTGAATCAAATATTTGAACATGTATTAACTGATGTCACCAGAGTGAAACTCTCCTTTTGAGTCAATGACTTCCGTCATTAAGAAGGTAGAGAGCCGTCCTCGAATGTCCGAGAGTTTATTCGGATCGAATGTACTTGATTTGATTGTCATTTCCTATCACTAGGAGGAGTAATATAGTAAGCATATATATATATATATATATATATATATATATATATATATATATATATGACGCTGAAATTGGACACCGAGGTGCCCGGGCACCTTGATTTTAAATGCACAATTAAACCCAAATTGGGTATATTTTTGAAAATATCGTTTTAGGGTATATACCCATCTATAACAATTCAAATGAAACATATACATTTGAAAAATATACTTGAATTCAAAGTTTTGAGCAATTTAGATCACATGTTTTCTTGGTTTATATATATAATCAGCACATACCTACAATCAAACTATCAATAAAAAGGCAACTACAGGTTCAAATTTCAGTTCGAACTTGTTTGAACTAGTTAGTAAACTAGTTAAACTTGATATCCAAGAAATTTTAAATTTTTTCGCACGCGATACATACCTATTTTAGACTATGGTGCCCGGGCACCAAGTAGCACTCGTTATTTTACTATATATATATATATATATATATATATATATATATATATATATATATATATATATATATATATATATATATATGATAATTAGAAAATAATTATTGCGAGATTGAAAAACATCGGGATCATTCGTCTGATCACTCATGATTTTCTGCATATGACGGTAAACGTAGAATGCACATAGGTTGCTTTGTAACTGCTGGTGATACTGCAAAAATAGAATTACATACATAAGAATAGTCAGTTCAAGAGGCATTTTGACGAAGTGTGGTATAGAATTATTGTGTCATAGCAAGTACTAGAAATCACGTCTTGTGTTGCAGTGTGGTGCTTGATTCCTTGTGTCTCCCTTCCCTGGTAACATAGGCGCTGAACGACCTACATGATTCTAAAAAGTTATCATCGGCTATTACAAACGAAGGGAAGACAATAATAGAGTTATCTATGGAGGAAATAATCATACATATCGAGTGTTTATTGCACAGGGTGAAATCATGATCGTTCTTGAGTAGGAAATCAAGGTATATTATTTTGTTTCACTATGGTACAATGACTATAAGGATCCAGTGCCACCTACTCATGTATATCATCATAGTTATTAAACCTAAGTTTGTGTTGCGTATAAAGTACAAATGAAATTTATATGGCAACTATTGAAGCATTTACCCTTTGTTGTAGGGCATAAGTATGTAGTCCTTGTTTTCTTGAGCAAGCAATCCCATTGTTATGTAATTCTCGTCGTAGGATGCATCTTAGGTGATGCATTGCTTAGAAATCAAATATGGGTCAAGGAAACCCACCGGTTCTCGTGATCACCGGGCTTCTTGCATCATGTATCTATACATAAGCAATGGGTTATGATTTTTATTGGTATTACATAAATATAGAACTTGGTTGTACATACTTATAGTGTATATCATCGTAGAAGTGAGACGTTAAGGTTGAATAATTGGAATAAGTCATCGAAGCCTACGACAAAGAAGCCCGAGTCATGGAGGAAATGACTCTACGTGTATCTAACGGTGAATTCAGTAGGTCAGTTTGTCCTCCGCTCATTGGTCCTCTGCATGTACCAGGCATGCAAGCTCATGCAATCCATTCTAAGGTAGGGTAATAGTGTGTCAAGGACCAACAACATTTTGAGGGAGAACATCCCGAGCTCGTGAGGCACTTTAATCTTCTTCAATTTGGCCTTAGCGGCTCACCTGTGATTTGTCTTCCTGGGAGACAACTTAGCACGCTTTTCTTGTTTTTCAGCGTCGTCTCCACGACAGACGATATGGTGGCCTTCTAAAGTGAAGGTTGAGGTGGAGTCATTGAGGATTCTGTTGGAGAGGTATGGTCATATGAAGATTGTGGCACTGCAGGGTCTAGGACAATATCCCTCTTGGTCCACTGGACAAAAGTGTGTGCGACATCCCTAGTGTTATGATGTCTTCGTTCAAGGCTTCTCTAGCAGGATGACCATGAAATAGACATGTACCATGTCCACATGGATCTTGGCGTAACCCTACACCAGCTAGGCATCATGCAGCATTGTCCCTTCCTGGCATGGAAATGTCATCCCCCGCCCAGGCTCAATAGGAATGGACCCAACCAACCTCACTTGGAGCTTGCAGGGCATGGGCTCCTACAAAATGGTATACAATTAGCTAAGGCATCCTACAGGTCTATCTTTGGAGCATTCCAGAGATATACATTACTTGGATTTCGTTGATCGAAAGTCAGGCGTTGCTTTGGTCAGATTAGTGTGTGGACGCACAACTACTCCAATGGTGATGTAGACTAGCTTCCACAATAACAAAGGTGGTCTGTGACTGGCTGAGTACTTGCTCTACCATTTTCTCTAATCATGCTATCTTCCTGAAAAACTCTACATGAATCGCCTCTTTTATATGCTCCTCACACTCGACCTTAGATCTCTTCCGACTCCTGTATGAGTCGGAGTCATCTAGGAATCCCTGTCTCTAGGGAACGTAAACCCCAAGACCTCACATGAGACCCAGGTGCTCCTTGTTTCCCAGGGCCGTGGATAATATGTCCCTCTCCCTAACGGCCTGGAAGTTGCCTTGGGAGGATTCCGCAGTCAACGTTTCCTGTAAGAGGCCAAAATGTTATTTCAGCTCCTATGAAGTTATGGACATATTACCAGCTAGATAGTTTAATATCTTACCAAGCATTGTGATAGTTCTTGATCTGTCAGGTTCTTAAAGGATATGATGCCCGAAGATATGGTAGATGTCCTTGCTTTTAACCAGTTTTAGGCACGCTTGTCTGTGATCTTGGTAAATGGTAGAGAGGCCTCCGACAAGATTGTCTCCTTGTCCTTCCTCCTCCATTGCAAGATTTTGCCCACGTACCCAGTGACGCTGAGTCTGTGGGGGTGAGTATTCTAGGCCTGGATTGCCTTGTGCTTCACGCTTTCTTCCTGGTATTCGGCAGTCGTCTTCGTGCCCACAAAGGCATCCCATATATCCGGATGGAGGAAAGGATATTTTGTGGACGACATCCCATCCTTGTTCATGTACTTCATGACAAGCGTGCTCTTGAAGTTCTTCCATGCCTTGACCATTACTAAGAATGTCTGTCATCGCACGAGGTCCTAGACTTCTTCTCCGATCTTGAAGGACCTTGAGACTTCCTCTAAAAAGCTGCTCTTTCTCTTCACTCGTTAAAGACTTTCAGTTCGGTGTGGTGATGGGGACTCGTTGCCTTGCAACTATCATGTAGATGGTCCAAAACATGGCTGCTACTTTCTTGGGATGTAGAGGGACCCCAACTAGACTAACCTTCATGATGGACATTCGGCTCTCAGGTATTTTTGATATGCCTCAGCCCTTTTACCTAGTTGCTCATTTGGTTTGGTCATTTGATGCATGCGTTGAAACTGAACCCGAAGACTATGTGGACGCCATCTCTCTTAGTTGCTATCTATGAAGCATTCAAATTGCATTTCAGTATGGGGTATACAAAACACAAACTGAATATCATAGATAAAATTTTATTGCTCTCAAGTGTCGGTTGCACCCTATTATCATAATAAGGCCACCTCAACACGATTGATCCAAAGACTGTTTGTGACAAATATAAAATTATCTTTTATTGAAGTACTAACTAGAAGATACTCTACAGTAATGTACAAGATAACAACATATGAAACATATATATGCTAATTTGCTGGGTAGATATACTAATTCTACATTTCCAAGTACATGGTTTCTGGCCCCGTAGATATTGAACTTTGGCATCGTCAACCATGTGTGTGCGGATGTGATAATTGTTGTAGGTTGCTACATTATGGCTGAGGAAACTGAAGCACGTAGCACATTAAACCTGTAGCATCTGGGCCAAGGAATTTCGAATTTTTTTGTACAAATAATCTATTTTTTATTCAAAATAACAGAAATATACCTATGGCTATATTTTTTATATAAATAGGCTCCAGTCGCCCTACAGTTGGGCGATTGTAGCCTATCGCCCAACGGGAAAGCGACAACAACGTTGTCTACAAGTCGTTGGGCGACAGGTTCCAGTTGCCCCACCATTAGGCGACTGGAACCAGTCCCCTTGAGGCGGCGACCGAGCGGCCTCAGTATTTAACCCCCCACCCCCAGTCACCTGGCCGTTGGGCGACAGGAATCCAATCGTCCAACCATTGGGCGACAACAGTTGTAGTCGCCCAACGGTCGGGCGATTGCATTAATTCGCCCAACGGCTGGCGGATTGCATGCGTGTCGCCTGGCCGTTGGGCGATAGGCTCCAGTCGCCCAACCGTAGGGCAACTGGAATCTATTTCTGTAAAAAATATCATCGCGGGTATATTTCTATTATTTCGAATAAAAATAGATTATTCGTACAAAAAATCCAAGGAATTTCTCCTTTTCTTTTCATTTTCTTTAAGAAGCATGAGCTATTTCTTTTCCTTGATGTTTCAAATGAACAAAACTATTTCACTTGAAATTGCTGACACACAGGAGGGAGAACAAAACCTTGTATAATAACAGTTGCACAAATCTGCATTGGAATTTCTCAAAAAGTAATCCTCTGGGCTAGAGATAGGATGCAAACCAAAACAAATCTATCACGAGCACAAGCAAGGAAGGGTCAATATTCATCTAGGAGAACTAACCGCTCTAGGAATAAGGTCTCTCAATTTTTCTACACTCCCTCTGTGTTATCTCATTCTTAGATTGAAATCCAGCAAAATACAAGAAAAAGTAGCATCTCTAGCCGGAGACAACAAAGTAGACAAAGGTTGCTACTAGTCAGGCACGAGTACCCGGCGCATTGCTGCTCTTGTCTGGTGAAGGCGACACAGACGAGCTCGGGGTGGGTGCACCCACAAGGCGGAGGAGTAGGGGTGTAAACGGATCGGATATGATCGAATAGTCTCAAATACGAATATGGATTCATGTTTTTAAAATGGATACGGATACGAATTTGAACTTTTTCGAATACGAATACGATTACGAATCGAATGTCGTAATGAACACGAATTCGAATCGGATATATGTTTAATTCGGTCGAATACGAATATCCTCCTACGAATGTTGTAATCGACCGGTTTTTCCGATTAGCGGTTTTAAATTCAAATTTTGACATTTGAAATTTTCTCAAAATATGATTTCCAGTTCGATTTACGGCACCATTGTTTATTCGCACATGTAGCCTACACGGTAGCAATTGTATCCATCGATCAAAACTGTAAACATCACCTCGTTCTGTAATGATCTCAGATTTATGGAATTCAGGCGCTTTATAGTTTAGTAATGCACGCATCCGACCTGACAAATGGCAGCAGCCGCCGGCCACCGAAATGGCAGCAGGTAGAAGTAGTCGCAGGCCGGAGTGTACTAGTTGAGGACTTGAGGTCTTGGCTCTTGAGTCTTGAGTACTAGTTGAGGAAATCTGAAAATGAGGAGTTGAGGAGTTAGTCTTGAGTCTTGAGTACCATTGAGCGAAATGAGGAGTGTACTAGTTTGAGGTCTTGGCTCTTCCTCTTCCGCTCTTGGCTCTTGACGTTGTGACGGAGACACGCTACTTCGCTGAGTTCGCTCTCGCTCGCCAGCGTCACCGCTCGGACGCTCAATACTCACCACTCGCGTCGCCAGGCAGTCACCAACTAGCCACACCCAGACTCATGCTCGGTCTCGGACGCTCGGCTGGCCCAGACTTGCCACTAGGCACTTGGTGTCTCGGTTGACCGAATGAGTAAATGACTCGTAAGTACTGAGTCGTGACTCGTGGCTCCCGCGTGGCCGCGCGTGACTCCCGCCTTGGCGTGCCATTCGCGCTATGGTGAATTGGCGATTGGCGAGCCGGCGCCCGGCGGCAATACGAATATGAATATGAATACAAATACGAATACAGATGTTCTCGAATACAAATGCGAATACGAATATTCTCGAATACGAATATTCTTGAATACGAATGAGAATACGAATATTCTCAAATACGGATACGAATATTGTCGAATACGAATATGAATATTTTTGAATACGAATTTTTGCTTACCACATTCACATTTTCTTGGATACGAATATCAGATAAAATAAATTATTCGTTACTGTTTTCCACCCCTACGGAGGAGGCTTCATCAATCCAGCCGAAGGGCTCTAGGTGGGAGACGAGACAAGGGAGGTGGTGTAGCCAGATGTGTAGGAATCGAGAGGCGTCTAGTCACCTTCGGCCTGGCTGAAGGGTGGACTTGGGCCACACGCTAGCGATGGGATTTGACGGCGAAGGAATCTGAGAACGCACGGATATGCTGAGAAAAACCTAAGTGTGTCCAAGAGTAGTGAGTTATGTTTTCATCATAAGTATCTGTATATATAGAAAAATATTATCACAGACGGCTCCCAAACGGAGCCGTCTGTGATAAGTACAACATAGACAGTTTTTAAAAATAATCGTCTGTGATATATCGGCTGTGATAAGTACAACATAGACAGTTTTTAAAAATAACCGTCTGTGATATCCGATATATCACAGACGGCTAATATAAAAACCTTCTATGATATATCATAGACGACTTTTCACAAAAATCATCTATGATAAGTCCATACATCACAAACAGTTTTTATTATGAACCATATGTGATGTATCATAGATGATTTGGGTAAAAAAAATGTATGTGATAAATAGGTCATTATTGATGGTTCTTACTATTGGTTGCACATAGATGATCATGCTAGTAAAATTATATAATATGATTTTTTTCTATAGTAGCAAGACTAACGTGAAAAACATTGGGTAGATGATAAAGACATATATTGCCACTAGGACCTCTCATGTTCAGTTATGTTTTGTGTGATTGTGTCGCATCTGAGACGTATGTCATGACACAGAGCGTGCACCTTTATTATATTTTTCTTAAGACAAAATTACATATATGCAGAGACAGGAGTTACATGCTTGCAACAAGAAAAGACATTTTTAATGACGACGATGGGAGGAAGAAGGGTCGTTTGCAGCGACAGCTTAAGGCACAAGATTTTGGCCAGCTTTGTTTTGCTTTTGTTGATTAGGCGGCAGGTGGAAGAGGTTTCGTGTGCACGCTACACAGTACTGGAGGATCTTGAGCAACAAAAGAACAAATAAGGCCGGTTTAAAATGATTGTGGTTTATGAATTTTAACTGTTTGCGACAGAAATTATGGAGAGAAATACTCGCTTGTGATTTTGGTTTGTACAGATGTTGGGCTTTTAACGTGTACTATAATTAAGTTGTAGACCACGTCTTGAGAAAATACTCTATTTAAATGTTAGGTACTGTAGCAAAAGCTAAAAGCTATTTTTAGAAACTGTTAAAGAATAGACCCAAAAAAAGGTATGAGGGCGGGGCGAGAGAGAGGCCAATGGATAGGGGTGGAAAACGGTAACGGATAATTCGTTTTATCCGATATTTGTATCGAGAAAACGCGAATGTAGTAAGCAAAATCCGTATTCGAAAATATTCATATCCGTATTTGAGAATATTCGTATTCGAGAATATTCGTATCCGTATTCGTATTCGAGACTATTCGATTCGTATTCGATCCGTTTCTAGAACCCGTAAAAAATTCGTACTAATTTTGTGATTCAAGATTTAAATTTAGGCGGTTTAAAACCGATAACCTATAAAAAACCGGTGAAAGATCGGAAAAGCTGCTAGGAATCTGTTTTATCCGATATTCGTATCCGAGAAAATCCGTATTCGAAAATATCTGTATTCATATTCGAGAATATTTGTATCTGTATTTAAGAATATTCAAATTTATATTTATATTCGTTTTTAAAATATGAATTTGTATTTGTATTTAAGACTATTCAATCTTGTCTGATCCATTTTCACCCCTACCAATGGACAAGAGCTGCTTGTCATGGCAAGTAATGGATGTGAAGCAACGCAATAGTGTTGGAGGCTTTGCTCTCTATGTAGTCGTTTCAAATTTTGCCTCATAATCCCAATGTAAATATAGCAGCCTTAGGGAATTATTACATCTTTTAACCGTGATTGAGATCATGCATGGCTGGTTCTTGCTAGGATTAAATTTTGGCGTAAGAAACGACAATACTTTCTCTGTTCCGCCACATTATGTACACAGACTAAAAAATACTAAATCTAAAAATAATTAATGAAAAATAAGCATACATACTTTTACTAAATGATATACCACTACCACTTAAGTTTTTAAAAAGTATTTAAGTAGGGATAGAGTGTGAAAAATTATAATAACTATACTTTAGATTCCCTCGGTGAATGAATATATTGAAACGAATATTCCTAAGGCTACAGACACATATAGCGAAATGGAGGGAGTAATGTACTACGGATCAATCATCATTATACTAAGGGTGTGTTTGGTTGAGCTGTGGCTTCTGAAAAAGCTGCTGTGTAACATTCCAAAATTTTAAATTTGAAAATATTAAGCTTTTGAATTATTTTGCCGTATATTCTATTTGAATTTGGATTTTTTTTATATAGTGGTTCTTAAAACTTTGGTTGAGATTCTGATAATTAAAGAAATTCATGAAAAACAAAACAAACATTAGTGATGCTATAAAATAAAATGTGCAAATAATAGAAAACTAAAATTTTTAATACGAATCTGAAAAGATGATCCAGCATGAGGAGGGAGAAACCTGAGTTAAAATATAAAATCTCATTTTGGAAATAATAGTATATATATATATATGTATAAACTAGAATTTGGACATTAAAGAATTTATAAATACAATTTGTAACAAAGGTTAAATAAAATCAATAATCCTAAATATGAAATAGAAATTCAAATTCAAATTCCAAAATTTCCAAAGCTTCTCATTCTTTTTCCATTCTTCCCTCTCCTACATGTGGGCCCCACCCCTTTTTCCTCTCTCCTCATTTTCTCTCCCTTCTTTCCTCTCTGCGGGCCCCGCTTCGCCCCGCCTCCTTCCCTTTCTTTTTCCCCACGCCGCACCGCTTCTTCTTCCTTTCTTTTCTCCTCCTCCTCTGTCTTTCCTCCCGCGTGGCGACCATGCGCGCGCCCCGCCATGGTTTCTTCTGCGTCCCCTGGTTTCTCATGCGTCGCCCACCGTCACCCTCTGCGCTGCTCCGACCTGTCGCCTCGCTCTGCACCTCCGTCTTGTGAGCCCAGCCGGTAAGGACCGCATCCCTCCCAACGCCTCCTCATTTTCTCCCCGCCTTTGCCCGACCCATCTCCTCATACGCGCGGCGCCAGAGCATGCTATCATGCCAAATCGTATCCCCAAATCCTCCGACGCCTGCTCCCACCGCTCGCCGACATGACCCATCGGGCGGCCTCCCGAGGACAGCCCTACCCGCGCGCCTATAAAGGCTGCCGAGCGCGCCAACCCACTCCCCACGCTCCCAGGATCCTCCCACAGTGTGTAATTGCGCTCCCATCGCCTGTAGCTCACCGGCGCCATCTCCCTTCCCCAACTCCGGCCACCGGCAAATCCATTGATCCGAGGCACCAAAACCCAATTCATTTCACCCACACCATCCCCAGGACGTCACGAAGCTATTCCCGGGCTTCTCTGAGCCTCCCGTGGCCCGTAGCTCGCCATCGCCGAAGCTCCCTCCTCGGCCGCCGCCGCCGCACGACGCCGGCCCTCCACCGTGCACCCCGGTCCCCGCCGACCCCTCCATCGGCTTCACTGCAGCACTGAGGACACATTTTGGGCATCCCCGGCACCTCTCCGGCCGTCTACCGCCGACCACCTCGCCACCAACCCCGCCCTCGGCCTCCTCTGCTCAGCCACCTCTGCCGCATACCTCAGGAGGTTTATTCATCCTATATGGGTAGGCAACGCCTCGAAGCTCACTTGGCTAGCGTGTTCTCTTCCCCCCCGACTCCCCGGTCGCGCGCGTTCGAGCCCTCGGCTCCATTGGCCGGGTTGAGTTTCTGCATTTTAATCCTTTGGTGACGGTGGGTCCCCTCGTCGGCCGACCACCGTAACGTGGTCGAAACCGACCGCCCACAGTGTGGTCGAGGACCGACCGCGTATACCGTGGTCGGAGCCGACCTTCCACAACGTGGTCGACGGTGATCACGCTGGCGTGGTCGAATCCGACCACCGTAGCATGGTCGAATCCGGTTTTCATAGCGTGGTCGCCGGTAGGCGTGGCCTGGCGTGGTCGAAGCCGACCACGTAGTTGTTACGATCACGTTTAATTTTCGTAGTCGTAGCTCCCCACGACCACCTAGTGATACTACCGATCACTATTCACCATGGTCGAAGCCCCTCCGACCATTCTGGCGTGGTTCTGACTTTCCGACCACGTTCACTCCTTCACATCGTGGTGAAATATTTTCGACCACTCTATGCCCTTCGACCACTCATGATCGAAATCGACCACCCACAACGTGGTCGGTGGTCGGTCGCAAACAATGTGGTCGAAGCCACGACCACGCAGTGGCTACGACCACGTTATCGTTTATTGAATCGCCGGGTCCCACGTGTCGATTTAATATTTTGAAAATTAAGCGAACCGAAAGCATTCAAATGGGCATAACTTACTCATTTTAAGTCCAAATTGAATGAAACAAATTTCTAAATTCGTCTAAATTCAAGATATGTCCAATGGAACCAAAATTATAATGTTTGAAGCTCATCTAAATTTAGAAAATAATTTAGAGTAGCTAATACAATTTAAATTGGATGCAAAATATATTATGGGGTAATTAAAATGGAATTAGTTGTCATAAAAGATTAATGTGCCCTTAGTGTGTGTTTTAAATCAAAATTAGTTAAAATCATTGATAAAGAAAAATGACTTTTGGTTAAATGTCCAAATTTAGTGTAGGTACCTTTAATTGTAACATAGAATATATGCATATAACATTTAACACACTGTCAATAAATCCTGAGGAATAATTTAGAATTGAAAAATAACGTTAAGCCTAATAATAACTAAGGTGTAGATAAAATAATAATGAGACCATTAAATAAATCCTAATGTTAGGTCTACTAATAATAAACATAAATCCAAATAACAAAACTAAATTGATTTCATTTGGATATATGTGGATCTTTTGAGTTATTTGCTTTTATTCGTGTTCAGTCGTTTAGCGCGTAATTAGAAATTGAGTCTGAAGAATCAAGGGATCAAGTGTGATCAAGAGCAAAGTGAAGAACAAGGCCAAAACTCGAGAATCAACAAGCGAGAAAGCATTGTGTGAGCTCAAGACCATGATAAACCGCGCCAAAGTAGTCAATACTTTGATCATGTTGAACCTACATTTTCTGCAAATTACTTTTGTTTAAATTATCAAATTGCATGCTGTTAATTTATATACAAATACATGCTTAATTCAAGATTCTAGTTATATGCCCATTGTTGCCTTGATTAATATTACACCCCCTTGTTGAATATTTGCATATATGATCCTTGTCGCCCTAGCGAGATTAGGATAGTAACCTTTTGAAAATAAGTCCGTAATTTATACGCCATGCGTAGTGTTGCATAGATATTCATGGGCGTGGCGCGCCCAAGCATCACTTTAATCATGAGAATATTTGGTTGTGCGGTCATGGTGGTAATGACGGTATATGTTCGATATGATTATTTTATGTTCCCAAAACTCTACTTGCTTGAATATCTGGGCGGATGGTTCGAGGGTGTGTGAGTGGTGCGGTGGAAGCACAATGTGGTTAGTGGAAGAACCGCCCAGATACCGCTAAGGACTGAATCTTGTCATGATGTCCCACGTAAAACAGTGCAACCACAAGTCTGTAAAGTACAACTTGGCTAAGTAGTTGTATCGAAACTCCTGGACTCATCTCACTGGTAGTGGATTGAAGTGGATAAGCAAGGGCAAGGGGAGGCCTAAAGGGACACCAAGGGGAGGGTGAAGTTTTCCATTGTTCTAAGCGTTGCGGGAAGTGGAGCCCTGCGTTAGTAACTGTGGAGAACATCCCGTGCATAGATGGGACCCACCGCAAGTGGGAGAAGCCCATAAGGTGAGATGACAAAGGAACTAGATACTTTGAGCAATCCTTTGTGATGGTGCGCTCAACGCATGACTAAGGAATCATGTGGGCAACGAGTTGATTGTCTCTTGTGGTGAAAGTGTACAAGCTCTGCAGAGTCAAAACTATTCGAATAGCCGTGCCCACGGTCATGGGCGGACATGGGAAACTTAACCAGATATAGTTCTGTTTCAAAATGATTTGTGGGTGGGAATGGAAAAGTGAAGGGCAGTGCAAGGCCCTGGTTTGAGTTGTCCTGGGTGTCGTCCCAGTGGTAAGTTAAGCGGCTATAACGCTGAAGGATTAAGCATATGGTGCAGATGCCATGTAAAGGTGGATGGAATCTGAATCGCTATTGCATTCTCATATATATTCCGTTTTGTTCAAACTGCTAAGTCTCAGGAGGTTTTCTATGTATTATATTTCAAAAGCTAAACGATGATAAAGCTTCTGCTTTTACAAAGTAAAGTGATAGGAAGATAAATAGAGTCGTAGGAAGAGTGGATGTCTGTTGTGGTAAATACATAACGATGATTGATAGATTCATACCGATTATAAAAAGAGAATATTAGAGAGAGGTTTAGGACAAATAAATCGATGGAGTCTATATGAATGGATGGGTTAGAAAGATGATTTAAATGATTTTTGGAAGATTAGAGGGTGCAAAAGAAATTGTTGGATTACGACACTAATATAAATTCTTGGGAAATGTTAGTAATAATGTGGTTGATAGGAGTTGATTAAAATACTGGAAGGATGAATTGAATTCCTGGGTACATCGGAATAATAATAATTACCGGAGTATAATCTGGATCAATGATTTTGGAGAATTAGAAGAGTGTAAAGGCAATTGTTGGATTTAATGGGATTAACAGGAATTGATCTAGATAGATGATTTGAATTCGAGGAAATTTGGAGATATGATAATTGAAGCATAAACCAGATTAATGATATTCTTGGTGCAGAGGTATTGATGAATGAGTTAGAGATAAATAATGAAAATAAGGGTGATTATGGAAAGAGCAATTTATGGTTTTGGATCATTAGCAGAAAGGATTGATTTGTTAGAAAGTTCTGATATGAATGATGTCGGTGGATTAAAAAGTAATCCTATTAGGGAATCATTGGAATTCAGAAGTAGGGAGTTGGTGAATATTGATTGCAAGATTAGACTAGTATGAATTCGGAATACGGGAAGACATTGGTGGATCCAAAATGAAGGTATACATATAAAGGGTTTGATCGGTGGATTAGCTAATTGATGCCACTCATTGATTGGAGTCTTAGACGACATCTAGTAAGAAAATTGTGTCTTTGGAGAATTAAGTCAATTATGGCATTTGGGGGAGTGAGTCAATTGGGCAATCGCCGTGGGAAGTTTTAGGTAGCAGTAATAACACTATGGTTTAATAATAACAATGCTACCAAAAGCAATTTCTGGCAAACAAAATAACCCGAGCCTTTCCTTTGATAAGCCATGCATACTATATATTTGCATTCTGTGTATTGGCTCATGAACACGGTGGTTAGTGTGCTCACACTCGCTCTCATAACAAAATCCAGAATCAGGAATCAGATCACTACGCATCAGCAATACTTGGGTCTTGAAGGCAAAGAAGGTGAAGGCGTCAAGGGCTAGGTCGCGAACCTCCAGTTGGCTGCCTGTGGGCATGTCCTGAAGGTCCCACATGTGTGCTTCGTTCTTCCGCTGCTGCAATTTTCTGATTTCGGCCTAATCGGCCCATGAGTAAGTTTACTATTTTATTTATGCTTCCGCATGGTATGTATTTGATATTCATTTTCTGTAACTGTGAGCACTATCTACTGATCCAGGGAATAGTGCATTAAATCACAGGAGATTTCGGATTGAAAAATCCGGTCCGACATCTTTGTGGAGTGAGGTGGAAAAGTGCAGAGGTTGTGGGTCGTGGAAAAGTCAAAGTCGTTTGGTTCAAACAAGTATAAAACTTACCTCCTATCTCTATTTTCCTTGAAACAACTGTGAAACAGCTCTCTATTTTCACCATTTCAAAAAACAGAAAGCCAAAAGTCAAAAGCGGGTCCAAGGTGCTTTCAAAAGCATACTACCAAAAGTAGTTGCTTCAAAAAGCAACACGGTTTGCACCCCTTTGGTTGGCTTTTGGCTTTTTGGAAGTAAAAGCAGCTCCCAAAAGCTCAACCAAAGGCACCCTAATTAGTTACGAAAAACTAGCCAATCTCTAGATTTGGATCTCTGCTAAATTATTTCTTCAAATCTTTAAACATAATTTGGATGTAGCTCTCTTTCTGTCTTCAATAGCTACAACGCGGCGCAATATATAGAGGGTTTTTTACGACTGTGAAAACTATATAACTAAAGTAAATGTGTGTCGAACATATAATTTGGGTCTCGCGTTATAGATATGGAAATATATGGAATGCAAATTTCCTGGTTCGATCTCGGTACACTTGGACGTACGGGATGGATCGATGATGAGCAGGAAGGCTGTATCTGGGTATACTCTATATATTACACCCGGGGGTTCCCGGGGAGGCCAACCACGTCATGTTTCTTGCGAAAAGACTCTCTGATTTAGTCATGTTTCTTGCCAAAAGACCCTCTGATTTTTCATAAATCATGTACGGATCCTCAGTTTTTACACAAAGACCTCTACCATATCATTATTTTCAAAAAAAATCTTTTTTTCTGAAATTACGTACAGATCCTCGATTCTTTTCATAAAACCCCTCCTTTTAAGGGATAAAGCCCCGCGGTTTCTCTATTATTACGTACAGATCCTTGATTTTTTTAATAAAACCCTTTGCTTTTCCTGAAAATATGTATAGATCTTCGCTTTTTTTGGAAATGTCACTCACGAATTATCGACTCTTTTGCTTCGGTCCATGTGATAGCTAGCACGGTGTGGCACCGCGTTTTCGCTGCTAGTTGTACTTAGCCCATTTCTCCTTGACACTAGTTCTTCTATTGGTTGATTTATTAGTGTATTTAGGGCATGTTCTTTTCAGTTTCTAAAAGTTGCTTTTCGGCTTTTCTACAGTAACTAGCTTTTAAACGGAGTATATTTTTAAGATAGAGTCTACTAGTTAATCGTAGTACATATTATACTGACTTCATTTATATCGGCAAAAACCACACATGAGTTACTGTACTTTGTAATCTCTCGCACGAACAGCCCAAAAGCCACAAGCCGCAGCCAAAAGTCACAAGCCGCAGCCAAAAAGAACAAGCCCTTAAAAAGGTGTGTCACCTTCCCCACGGCTGCACGAAATGCATGTTACAGTGGGGTACACTCCAACCCCCACTCGGTTGTCTTTGAAAAGTCATGGTTTATGGTGAAATTGCAATCAGTAGCAATGAAATTTCTTGTGGTGAAAGTGGTTTATTTAGCGTAATTAAATTTAAAAAATTTTAAAAATAAAAAAATATGTTAGCTCATTACGGACAACGTGAACGAATATGGGAAAAAAGAACCAGCAAAAAAGCTAAAAAAAAGTCAAAAGTTTAGAAAAAGATGAAATTTCTGAATAGTAAAAAATAAGTCAGAAACTAGAAGCTAAAGCTGAAATAAGCCACATCATTGGTTGGAAAATTGTTCGTCTCTTCACTTCACTTGCACTTGGTTACATCACACGAAAACAGAACCATATATTTGCAGTATAGATGAATAGACGTAATTGAATTGATGTATACATGTAGTATGCATGCAATGCATATGCGTAGTAGTAGTTATTGTCTGTTGCTGTGTTACATTTCCTAATACTATAGTTCTTCCGAAAAAAAGATCATTAGCTTTTGTTCCTTGCTGGTTTTCATAAGAACAACTCTTAACCAAAAAATTCCAGAATCTAGTTTAGCTGACAGTAATTATGTCGGTAAACTGACTCTCCAAAAACTTGGTTTGAAGTTGGTTGAAAAACCTGGGTGGCCTGGGGGGGAATTTGGGTAAATATCTGTCTTTGTCATTAATCGGCCGGTGGCTGATACATTCCACAACGTATTATGTAGCCAACAAAGTAGACCCAAGTCAATGTGACCGAAATATTTAAGCTAGCCAGAGACGTTTCTACTCTGAATGAGTAAGCATCAGTGTCTTACCGGATCAAAATACAGCATTTGACAGCTGCTGCTGGCCATCTGGTCATCCAGATCATTGACTCTTACATGGAGAAACGGGTGTACTAGTCGTTGAACGTGATCGGGTATATTTAATAGGAGATATTTGGATTCAAATCCTTAACTAGGAATTAGTTTAAAATTGAACTAAATCCCAAAAAATCCAATGAAATCTCCCTGATGTAAACGCCGCCTAGTTAGTTCTGGTACGTGGGAGAGGCTGCATTATTGCAGCCATTGGATCGGGTGATAAACGGTTCAGGTATGTAATGCCGGAGGCGTTAGGAATCTTGTAACTGCTCAGGACTATTCAACTGCAGAGTACTGTATATAAATGTACACCACAATAATATATACTTATAACAAAAGAGCTAAGCTTATTACAAAGATATGGTTTAGCAATCTAGTTTTGATGCAGCGGGCATGCAAACCCAAAGTTATCTTAAAACACAAAAGAAAGATCTACGTGCAAACTTAAGCATGGCTAAAACCTAAAACCAGTCGTCCTCAGCATTGTAGGGTTTCTCTAGAGCTTCATCCGCTGTTTGATAATCACGGTTCCATTGTTCTTCTGTTTGTTGTTAGCAAGTAGTGAGTACAACCGTACCCAGTAAGTCACAAGGGTAAATCCTAACTTAGCTACTTGCAAAGATATTCAAAGAAGGGAAATATACTGGTTCTATTAATTCGAGTTGATGCAATTTTATTTGCAAACAATTTAAGCAGGAAAACAAAGAGCAGAACTCTTTAAGATTAAAAGGGTTTCTTTTAACAGTTAATTACTTAGATTAAAATATAATAAAATCTACTCATGCCTCGTTGTTGGAATCACCCATTGAACATAGCTTCTTTTACCAGAAGTATGGCGTATTCGAAAATACTGTTGTGATTACTCCATAGAGTTGCCCAATTTTACCCACAAGATTGCTTAACCCTCGTGACTGAATTAAGAAAACAAGGTTGTTTCACTGCTCATCCCATTATATAAGCTCTACCTAATAGATCTCTAGCTCAAACCCGGGTATCCATCGGCCCGTCAGATATCTTCTGCTCGTCTTGAGAGGAATCTACCGTTGTTTAGTATGGTTTTAACATTTCCATACCAACACTCCATTACTCCTGTAGAGATTCAATCGATTTGATCAGTTACTAGCAGACCAGGTTTGATGAGTTAAAACTTGTGGTTGAGCGATCACTATGTTCTTTGCTCAGCATAAGGTCATCCTTACTTTCTCCAAACTTTGCCCTTACTTTTCACCTTGAGACTACCATCATCGATGGCACTATCACTCTTCTGCATAAGCCTCCACCCTAAGATAAGGTCATGGACGATGACTATCTTGTGGTTTTCCACAAGACCCCATTACTCTAGAACCATTTTAACAATTCTACTGGTCAAATACCAAGTCACTTAGTAGTACAAAATTTTGAATAAAATAATCTACAGTTAATTATATAATAATTAAATATCACTAAGGTTCTCAAGATGAATATGGCCTCAAATTAAATATGGCATTATTCAGTGGTAGGACATAACTAATTACAAGTCATTCTAAATATTTATTATAAACAAATAACTTTACGTAAATAACAATAATGTAAGTATTGTAATTAAATAATTTAAATTTTATGGGATTTAATATGACCAAAAACTTGTAACTTGCCTTACTATTCGACAAACTTAGATTCCCGTACACTTCGATGCCTGGTTCCGATCCTTGCACGGTTGTCTCAAAGAATTCGGGTGCTAACGCAAACACATAAAATAACATAAGCCCGTGCTTGAATCTAATCAATCTAGGAAAATAAAATAAAATAAAATAAAAAAGAGTAAAATAAAAGAAAAAACAAATGGAGCTGGTTTAAAGTTTATTGGAGCTGAGATTGGTGGAACGGAGGTCAAAAATGGGTTCATGACGTCGAGACGACCGAAAAGAGATATTTTTGTGTATCTACAGTAGCTACAGAGATAGACTAGCCCAAATCAAACAGTGCAGCTACAGTAGCTACAGAGATAGACCGGCCCAAATCAAACAGTGCATGCGTGCACGATTTTAAAACTGCGTCAGCCAAATGGGCCGACCTTCACACACAAGTCGCACCGAGCAATTTCAAAGCGCCAGTAGCGCAAGCGTGCACGTACCGTTGGATGGTGTATGGTCAGCTGAGATGGAGCCACAACGCCACCCGGGGTCATCTTCGTCTACCTCCGGCCTCACCTCCTGGCGGAAAACAAAGAGCAGCGACCCTCCGCGATTCAGCTCCGGTGAGACTTGTCGGCGGCCAAGAAGGGCATGGTTGGATTTCTTGGAGAATGGGGAATCCATTTTTGGGTCTTAGGAGGCAGAAAAGCAAGGGATGTAGGTTGGCGGCAAGAGAGATGTTCACAATCTGCCCTGCGGCTCAAAAGCTTTCCGGTAAACTTCCGATGAGGTCAAGACCAGTTTAGCCATCTATGATGCGAGGAAAATCTGGTGGCAGAGGGAAATTTAGTTGGGGATGTTCAGCTTGGGCTGTCCACGGGAGAGGCACCATGGCCGATGGAAGCTCACGGCGCTAGAACACTCAGGAAATGCTCTTGCGAATACGTGCTCAGCTATGAGATCGTGGTGCTCTGAGGATGCTCTGGTGGCGGTGAATTGAATTACAGTGGTCAGAGGTGGATGATTGGCCGAATAGCTTGCCGGGCTCAGGGGAAGTTGGGGGAGGAGCTGCAACGAAGAAGAACTCAATTAGGTGGCTATGTTGTGTACTTGGGAGTAGTGCGAGGCTCTCAGTGCTGCCAAAAGGGCTTTAAAGCCGTGGAGAGGTGGTGGGAACAGAGAGATGGTTTGGGTAGCATCAGCGCATGGAAGGGAGAGAGGGTGTGAGGCGCTGCTGTGCGAGTGAGCGGGCGGGTCAGGTGTCCCGGGGAGGTATAGAGACTATGCAAGAGTTGGCGGAGGAAAGACAGGGCCAGTACAGCAAAAATGCGTGCGTTAAGCAAGAGAGGGGCGGTGAGCTGCACGGGAGTGAGCGCCGGTCAAATGGCGCGTAGAGCGAGGAAGAGAGGTAAGGTCAGCAGGGAGGCGAGGGACTGACTGGTGGGGCCTCGGCGACAGCTTTGGTGGGGAAGTGTGAACGCTCGGAGGTGGCGCAGCCACATTTCTGGGCGAGGGCGAGCGGCCGCGTGGAGAAGGGGCACAAGCACAAGGAGGCGGTGGCGAAGGCGGTTTCTTGAGGGACGCCAAGGAGGGGTGATGGTGGAATAGCAAAAAGGAAAGGTGGATTCTCAAGGGAGATGCCAAATTTGGGAATGTTTTGGGAATTCAAACAAACTCTAAAAAGAACTCAAATTATTTTGAATTTTTGGGGTGTTTCAAGATCAATATATATAGCCAGTGGCGGACGCAGAAATTTTAGAATGGGTGTTCGAAGTTGTAAAAATATTTTGCAGTACAAAACATAAAGATCTACAGTAGTAATAGTTAACACACAATTGTTTGTACTAGGGATAACATGTCAAATAATATAAAGAAATTACAAAACAATTACAAAAGTTCACAAATTAACTCGGCGATGCTTCATGCCTTGGAAGCGTGATATTATGTCATCATCCTTAACTTGCAGAAAAAATTCTCGTTCAAGAAATGTAACCAAGCAGTCATTCAGGTATTGTTCTCCCATTCTATTTCGTAGCTTGTTCTTCACATAATTCATTGAAGAAAATACTCTCTCCACACTAGCAGTTGCTACGGGAAGAATGAGCACCAATTTGAGAAGCTTGTAAACAATTGCATAATTGAGATTCTTCTTTGTTTGAACAAGCATAATGGAGAGCTCAGAAAGATTGTTCACTTTTCTAAACCTTTCATCTCTACGCACATCAGTAATGAAGTGTGCAAGTTGAAATGGAAGATGCATCAACTCTGTATTTGAGAAATCCTTAGGATAAAACTGAGCAAGCCTAACCAAGTTGTCCTTGTCATAAGCAGCAAATGAATCAATTGGATTGAATGACGCCATGCAAAGAAGCAAATCTGTGTTTACCTCATCAAACCTGTCATTAAGTTCTCGAAGCTGCCTGTCAATAACACTTAAGAACATTTCAACATGGAAGCGATGGAGATTCTTGACTTTTTTGAAGAACCTTTTGGATCTTGCAACGGCTTATATAAATCATCCATTTGAGCAACTTTGATGCCATGCTTCACACAAAAGGAAGTGACATCTTTAAGAAAAGAATCCGCCCATCATCCTCCATAATAACGCAATTGAGTCTTTGTCAGATAAATGAGATCAATAGCATTGACAATATCTTGATCTCTCTTTTGCAAAGCATTGCTTAAGTCATCTGTGTATCCAAAAATGGTTAGCAACAAGTGTGCCATGAAAACAAACTCAAATGACTCAAATGATGTCAACATAGTTTGAGCATGTATAGCTTCTGTGCTTGAAGAGCGATCTTCTCCAATCTTTATAAGAACTTGCCGGATTGAAGGATATAAATAGATAACATGCATAACAGTTTTGTAGTGAGATCCCCAACGAGTATCACCTGGCCGACCCAAGCCAATCTCTTGATTCAAACCTCGGCCGGTTTCAATGTCACCCAATTCTAATGCTTGACAATTTGTTGAGCTTGAGCTACTCATGACATTTGTAACTTCTTACAAGACATACTAAGAGCACTCAACAAATATGCAAGTTGCTGGAAGAACCAGACACAATCACCATTCTCTTTAGCAACAGCAACAAGAGTTAATTGAAGTTGATGAGCAAAGCAATGAACATAATATGCTGAAGGAGACTCATCCATAATTAGTTTCTTTAAACCATTCACTTGACCTTTCATGTTACTAGCTCCATCATATCCTTGCCCACGGACCATAGACAAGCTCAATGAATGATCCATAAGCAAAGACTTAATTGCTGCTTTAAGTGTCAAAGCAGTAGTGTTCTCAACATGAACAATACCGAGAAACCTCTCAACTACCCTTCCTTGTTTGTCAACATAGCGCAAACAAAGAGCCAATTGTTCTTGTTGGTACACATCACTGGACTCATCGGCAAGTATTGCAAAATAATCACCACCAAGATCATCTATAAGTAGTCTAGTAGTTTCTTTGGCACAAGAGTTGATAAGATCTTTCTGTATCGTAGGTGCGATCATTTGACTATTCTTTGGAGCACTCCTTAGAACGACCCTGTTAACTTCTTCAAAATTCTCTGCTAGCCAATTTAAAAGCTCAAGGAAATTTCCTTTGTTACGTGAGTCTTCACTTTCATCATGTCCACGACAAGCCAATCCTTGGCGCAAAAGAAATCTCAAACACTTAAGTGAATAGGTCAAACGACATTTGTACATAGCTTTTTGTTGTTTTGAGTTTGAAGCAAAAGATTCCTCAATTGATGCTTTAGGTTTAATGAATAAATTGTATTTCTCTTGAGCTTCATTGTGGGCACTAGTAATTGCTCCAA
Source organism: Bonia amplexicaulis (assembly GCA_036346245.1). Lineage (NCBI taxonomy): Eukaryota > Viridiplantae > Streptophyta > Magnoliopsida > Poales > Poaceae > Bonia > Bonia amplexicaulis. The sequence continues at coordinate 6,680,332 of CM070753.1, forward strand.
CATGTTTGTCAAACCTATTTTTATGGTTCCAATTTCTAAATCCCCCATTCACAAAACTATCTCCACCAGCACAAGTAGTTTTATCCTTGAACAGGTAACAAACGAAGCAGAAAGCAGCATCTCGTTCCACACTATACTCAAGCCAATTATATTGATCAAACCAACTAGCTAAGAAGCGACGCATACCTCCAATATTTCTTTTTGGAAAATCATGTGCCCGTGGTTGACATGGTCCCAATGCAATGTATCCTCTTCTCACTGCATCTTGATCATTGACATTATAGTCCGTGATGGAATTCTCTTTCTGGATCATGCGAAAGCAAATCAATATCATAAATAGCTTCATCCTCTGATCCATCATCTTATTCTGTAATTGGAGACAATGAGCAATCCATTTGAGGTTCATTGTCAATGGAAGTGCCATCATCATCGTGTGTGCACTACCATCTGTAGCTCATTGTCAATGGAAGGAGAACTCGTCTCATTCTGAACTTGGCTTTCATTAGAAATCGGTTTTGCTATCGAGGTGGACGCTATCTTTTGTGTCTTTTTAGCTCTCTCCCACAAAGATCTCAGATTTGTAGACTTCTTCATTTTTTAAACTCAAAGATCTACAAAATCATAAAATACATTGATGAGTAATATGATGCACATACTCACATTCACATACAAGCATTGCTCATTATCATTTTCATTTTTCAACACATAAAGTCTAAACTGTCATTTCCTCTGAAATTCAACAATAATTCAACATTTCATCTAAAGATGCAATCTTGACACATCTAAAGTCTAAACTGCCATTTTCTCTGAAATTCAACAACCATTCAACATTTCATCTAAAGTCTATACTCTATAGTCTCAACCCAACCGAGTCTCACTGTCTCACACTCTCAGTCATCACTCATCAGCCATCAACAATTCAACATTTCAAGTTTTCAACTCCACATCATGCTAGTCATCTAGTCATTTTTACACAATCACATACATCAGGAGACAGTAGTGCTCATTTGCTCAACAGGCAACAGCTCAAGTACTCACTGTCACTGGGCGGCGGATCCGGCTGGCGGTCTGGCCGACTGGCGGTCTGGCGGTGGTGGAGGTGGCGGAGCCCGGAGCAGAGGGGCCGAGCGCCGGAGTGGAGCGGAGGCGGAGGGGAGGAGACGCGGATCGCCGGAGCGGAGGGGCGGATGGCGAGCGATCCGGGATCTAGGCGGCGCGCGCCGTCATGACGGTGGACCTCGCGGTGCCGGCGTCCGGCGGAGCGGAGGGGCGGCGCCGAGCGGAGCGAGGGAGGAGACGCGAGCCGGAGGCCCGGAGGCGAGGGCCGAGCGGACCGGAGGGCGGAGCGGGCGGGCGGGCGGGCGGGCGCGAGCGCCGGCGCCACAGCGAGGGCCGAGAACCGAGCGGAGGAGGAGCGCGAGCGCGGGCGAGGGCGGACCGTCGGAGCCCGGAGGGGAGCGGCGGAGCGAGCGGAGCGACGGATTGGGGACCGGGGTGGTCGGGGAAAATGGGAAATGGGGCCGGGGACCGGGAGAGCGGTCGGGGAGGAAATGGGCGTCGGGGGAAAAGGTGGGCCGGGGGAGCTGCTGGGCCTGGCTTCACGCCAATCACGCGGACGCGGGCGGTCGGCCGGTCGGGAAGGCCTGAAAGTTGCGAAAATGTGATCCAAACAGTTAAACTGACCCAATTATATATATACATATGTAATATACCTCATATATACTAGATTTTTTGTCAAAAATTTTGGGTGTTCAGCTGAACACCCATGAACCACTGTAGATCCGCCCCTGTATATAGCCCGGGACACAAGAATTTATCATATTAGTACAATCAATTAACAAGTAAAACACTTAATTTCACAAAACGGTATCAGCTCGATTGCAACAATGACCGAGTATCATGATCCTTCCTAGCTAGTAAGATATCCACCGACAGCGAGCATTTCAGCATCTCTTGTGCTTCAAGAATCCCGGCGGCTTCCATGCAAAGCATCTCATTCTCACAAGTTTTAGCAACCGATGATGATTGTTAGATTTACAATTAGCAGTGATCGTTTGGTACTCTAGCTAGGGCATGGCAAGGATTCAAGAAAGATCCCCTGGCTCGATCGTTGAGTGCAAAGGACGCCATCCTGATCGATGCACTCACTATTCACTACTACTATCACTGTGCTTATCACTTAATTACCTAGCTAGTTAATTAATTTCTGCATCTTTTTTATGCATGGATCAGACAATTAACTTTGTTTGGTGTTTCCTTCCCCCACACACAGAGGCATAAAGGTCAATTGACCAACACACAAAGGGATGTGTGCCTCAGTGCGTGTGTTGTGTCAGCGTGTGAGGCTTTACACACACACTGTTGGGGAGGGGGGGAAAGAGGAAAGAGAGGAGGAGGAGGAGTGTGCCTTGGCTAGGTCAGCCACCGCCGGCCGCCATGGGGCACCACTGCTGCAGCAAGCAGAAGGTGAAGCGGGGGCTGTGGTCGCCGGAGGAGGACGACAGGCTCGTCAAGTACATCACCGCCCACGGCCACAGCTGCTGGAGCTCCGTCCCCAAGCACGCCGGTACGATGAACCGCTTGATCCACCCATCCTAGCTGCTGTATGTGTTCCTCATGGTCAAATCCATCTTCAGGGCTGCAGCGGTGCGGCAAGAGCTGCCGGCTCCGGTGGATCAACTACCTCCGGCCGGACCTCAAGCGCGGCACCTTCTCCGAGCAGGAGGAGCGCACCATCATCGACGTCCACCGCATCCTCGGTAACCGGTATGTGCATATATGTGCAGACATGCGCCTTCTCTGCTTTTGGATGAGCTGGTCACTCAGAAATTTTGATTGGTCTGTGCTCGCAGGTGGGCGCAGATCGCCAAGCACCTGCCAGGGCGTACGGACAACGAGGTGAAGAACTTTTGGAACTCGTGCATCAAGAAGAAGCTCATCGCGCAGGGCCTCGACCCCAAGACCCACAACCTCCTCCCGGCCTCCAAGACCCTCCTCCATGGCAACACCGCAAACCCTAGCAATCATGCCCAATTCCAGTCCAATGGCGCGGTAGCCAACGGCGCGGTCACCACCACGCCGTTCACCATTAGCTCTCCAACGAAGGCGGCCTTCGACGCCGTCACGGTTGCACCACCAGCGATGCCGCCGGCATTGTACGACGTCCCTGATCCGGGCATGCTGATGGGGCACGATCGCCAGGCGGCAGTGGCGATGCCGGGCTACCCGTACACTGACAACGGCGCCGGCGTGCTGATGAGCTTCAGGGATCAGAATGCCGGTGTCCACGCCTCCATGGACTTCATGAACGGCTCCTCTTCCTCCTCTTCCATGGAGCACGCCGCCGGCATGCCTAACGGCAATGGTTTCAACCCGGGCATGGCGGTGTTCATGGATGAGACGGCGGCAATGTGGGCCACCACCGTCGAGCAGGGCATGGGTACAGGGATAGAGTTGGCGCAGCAGCAGCAAGGGCTGGTGCAGGAGGAGGTGGTTGGGCCGCCGACAGTGATGAACGGTGGTAGTGCTGCTGGCAACGGCGTGGAGATGATGGACGTTTCATTGGCGGTGTACGGGGGCGCCGGTGCAACCACGGCGTTCGATCTGGAGCTGATGGAGTCGTGCGGGATGTTTTGCGGCGGCGCCGGCAACGCCATGGAGCAACTGCAATGGGATTGCTAAGCTCATTATCCTCACCCCCCTAATTAGTTTATCTCCATGTTTTAATTCGATGCGTTCCTTTCCCTTTTGATCATGTTCGTTTCCTGCGTTCTTGATTCAGGTAGTCCTTTCCAGCAAGAAATGCATGCTAAGCGGAGTGACGAATTGAACTCTATCTAATTGAGATATCAATAAAGCTATTTAAATTTCTTCCTTGCTGGTAATAACCATTAGTTCATTTGTTGTTTGTGGTCTCTTCAATTAATTGTTTCATTTCAAATCTAGCAACCTGATTATTCACAAGGGGGAAAAAAGGCACATTTCTTAATTAGCACAGATAAATCCCTTTAAATTATATATTTTTGCATCATTTTCTTGCACTTTGGTCAAACTCACATGTAAAGGAACAAGTAAGTTACTAGCATGCAGCAGCACATACGTTTCAATCTTGTAGTGCAAGAAAAGCTGTTTAAGAGTGTCAATGTGTGCAAGTTTTCTCCAACAAACACTGCACCTTGCAAGCTTGCAGTAAGTAGTATAACACCTTTTGTCTCCATATTTCTTGGAAATTAGAGGATAACCGAGCATTGCAGGCACAAGTTTAAATGGAAGTAGAAGGTCACCCTGAGTCATATTTTATGATAAGATTTCCAGTTTGTCAGCTAATGTATAACGTACGTGAAGCATTGGTGTAATCTTAATTAAAAGGCGTGCTAAAAATAGAGTTGCATGCTAACCCTCTTTTTTTCACAGGAAGAATAACATTCCTTTTTGTCTTGAAATGCCAGGGTGTGAAACAATTAGGCTACACTATTTTATTAGTAAACATAATGTGGCATTTTCCTATAACAACACTTTAGAATTTTTAACAAATACAGCAATTAATGTGTTGAAATAAAAATGTTTTGGTACAAGAATGTCAAATAGGAAGTAAAATTTCACCACATTTAGAAAGATACGTACGTCAAGCATCAACAATCTGCTGAAAGACATATGTTTTAAAAAATAATATGAAAGACATAAAATAATGCACATTTCAGCATATGTATCACTGCCAGCTGCTGGATATTTCAATTCACAGCTTATCCAGTATGAGAGATTTTGGTAATGCAAAAGTATAAATAATATATGTGACTATATGTAGATCCAAGTTAAATTAGTCACATTGGAATTCTTTGTGGAGAAATAGAATGTATATTTGTGTTATATCTTGGATCACTCAAATTCTTCTATATATGTAACCAAATATATATTTGGTCAAATATATATATTTGACCGACTTATATAACCATGCACCTTACTCCAGAATGACTAGTTTAGTCATGCAGATGAACTTATATTTTGAATGTTTACTAATGGTTTAAGTGTAATTATGCTTTCGTGATCATTCCCACTTTGTCTTTCAATTGCCGACGGATTATACAACAGACAGTCAAACATATATGAAGTTCCTTTTTACAACAAGGACAAATTAAACATCCTTATTTCCATGCATTATTGGAATCAAAGCAGTAGACATGACATACAATAATTCATCCAACTTATGAAAGTATATATATGGTATCCAAAAATGTCGCTCCGTTGCATTCAAATAAATTCTATATGTAAGGTTGTTCGAAAGAATAATGGAGTTTTAAAGGAATTATATATGATTTGTTATGTTTCCTACAAATTTCTTGTGAATAAAGCAAGCCCAACACCAAATAGTACAGGCAAGGCCACCAAGGAATCGCTTAGGCGGCTTCCTCGGGGCTAGTGAATATGGGGAAACGTGGATTTGCCTTAGGACTAGCCAACTTTTCCCAAAAAAATAAGTCATCTCTTCCCCATAGGGCTTAGGACATGCTTTTATACCTCTAAGGGCACTCCCAACCCATAGTTTCCATGGATAGTTTCTAGAGGAGAGAGAGGGCATTAAATGTACAATAGAAACTACTCTCCCAACCCACAGTTTCCATGATAGTTTCTTTATAGTGAAAATTTTAATAGCAGCACAAAAGGAGCTTTGATCAATTGTGGCAAGCAATCAAGTAGCGAACAATATTCTAGTACACCCATCACTGATCAACTGAGAAATACATGAAAGAACAAAATGTTTGAATAAGGATTCTTGCAGCGGGAGGAGAGCGCGGCTGAGCACGGGAGCAGGGCTGGGCTGCAACACGGAAGGGGAAGAGAACGCGGGAGCACGGCAGGGAAGAGGCGGGGAGCGTGGGAGGAACTGCTGGCCGGGCGGGAGGGCACCCCGAGCCGCGAGCGCGGGAGACAAATCGATCGCAGAGAGGGGAAAACGCGCGGGAGTGGGGGCTGCGAAGGAGATGGCGCGCGCGGGAGCCGGGGTTGCGGAGGATTTGGCGCACGCGGGAGTGGGGGTTGCGTAGGGAGAGGCGGCGGCGCCACAGTGGATCCGGTAGCTCGGAGATGGAAACGGAGGCCGACTTCCCCAACGCGAAACGAGTGGTTTCTAGCGCATCGGGGCGACCGTAGACACGGTTTCTCAGGGGAGAAACGATTTCCTCCCTCTCCATCTTAACTCACCTTCCACATCAGCAAAACAGCTGAGGTGGCACCCTATTTAATGCCATAAAAACCATGGTGATTTCAGGGTTGGGAGTGCCCTAAGAAGGCATATTACAAGACTAGTCCTACTTAGACCTATTCTTACAGGGGCAACTATAATATTTTCTCTCTCTAAGGTTACACAAATACTTCTACTTAGGCATATGTGAATAGAAGTAGGACTGGTATTTTACAGTACAACAACCCCATGCTAGACAGGCCATGCCATACCATTGGCGCATTGGTCCAAGTGGGCCCTGGTGAGGGCCATTCTCCAACAGTAACTTCTGCGACATTAACAATATGTCAGAGGCAAAGTAATGTTATTTAGTCATCAAATTTATAGTGACCTGTCCTACGAAACCTTATTTGAGTATCTATTCCAACAATCATAACACCACCATTGAAAACATTGTTCTCAAGTCCATGAGCTACCACGGCAAAAAAAAAAAGCCCGGAGATATATCAGAGGCAAACTTACAAGTAGCGGAGAGGGAGTGGACACAGGATGCCACTTTGGTAAATTTAATTTTTGCAACTTGCGTGTCTTGATTATTTGGATATGGTAAACGACACTAGAGTAGATTAAAATTTTCTACCGCGTAAATCAGAAAACTATGTAAGTAAGAGATTATAGATCGTTACCGCTAGATGCATAGTATAGCAGAAGTAGAGTTGAAGTAGCTGGCTTAACATAGCGCGTGTCGGTATAGTAGAAATAGTTGATCATCCTTTAATCAACCGCCTCCTCATTGCGATCGTCTCAATCAGCGCCGTAATCGCAGCAGCGCTGTAATCGCAGCAGCGCTTCTACCGAAGTCCATACGTCCATAGATGAAACGTGGTGCATCAGTGTGCTAGCACCAGCGCGCACGGCAGAGGTTTTGAGAGGTGACTGCTAGAGTTTTGATGGGTGTGTCTCAGGATCAGGCCCGTTGATGAGGGCGTGCAAAGTGGGCGATGGCACAGGGCCTCCAAATTGGTGGGGCCCCCAAACATGCATACGTATTATACGATCATCGTCTGCAATTCTGCATTCATGCCGCGTATCTCAGGAGTCGGGACGGTTCGCCTTCGCCGCCAAGGCCAAGGCGCCAACGCCGCCTGCGTCTGCGTGACTACGCCGTCGTCTTGATCGCGCATGCGCCAAGGCCCCCAACATCATCCGCGCCACTTCCGGCCTCCTTCGTCTCTGATGTACGACTACGATCCATTTGTGCGTGTATACTACTCTTCTTCAGTTTGTTAATTTTCATCACCTCACTTGAAGATTCTGATGCACCAGGTGCGATAGGATTAACTAGTAGTGGTTCCGTTACTTCACTACATCACTCTACTCGTCAGGAATCAGGTGCGAGATAAAAATCCTGTCTTGGAGAAGATTAATTATGAAGATATAATTGGAGATTTCATTTCAAGAAATACAAGACGTATGATGCTTTTTAGTAGAACATGAGGTCAGTACTATATTTTTTGGTCTTAATATTTGATATATTTCCAAATCTTGTATGGAGTAATACATATTGAAGTTACATCTTATATGATTGTACGATAGTATGTCTTAATTATATTAGACCAATATTTTTTAAAAATTGAGAGCCTTATTTTGCAATTCGCCCTGGGGCCCCAAATTTCTGGAGACGGGCCTGCTCAGGATACCCTCCTCAGCCTCATCTCTCTCTTAATATATAGCCTCTAATGAGATCTTTATCCAATACGAATAGAGATCGTGTACTCAGAGAGATACTGACAGAATTCTTATCCAATATGAATAGAAATTGTATTCTACTCGAAAAGTATACCGGACATTTATTATTTCAACACGTTAACTATGTGACCTGTAGGTTCATATATATTCAGTCGTAGCCCGAAAACTCATTTCTGGTCTACAAGTCAGTAGCGGTCCCTAGCATAACATAACGACTCATAAATATACATAAAAATCATATCGGATGAACCTATATAGCGCTCATATACCGATACTTTTGACTCACGATGTCAGATTGAACTCAAGACAAGAAGCGTATTATCCTATGATAGTTCGATCCTGCACTCAAATCTACAATGGATTACTCAATTATGATTAACTGCTCAACCACATTTGGTATGTCCATGTACTTTCTTAATCCAATCATATCGAGTGGCCTAGAGATATCTCTTCCGTTATATAAAAGTGTTAAATTTTATATTGTTTGGTCACATTCCTCCGTATATTTTATAATAAACCTGAAAGCTATCTTTATGACCAGCTTGTTACAGAGTAGTGTTTTGTAACCACAAAGTAAACTATTACACATGTAAGAAACTTTGACGATCTTAGGTCTAATAATCCTACATCATTATGACTGAGATCAGCTGATGACTTAAGAATATAACAACTCCCGCAGTATCCTGTGGTAGGTCAATCCAATACCATATTCTCTAACATACATCCACATTATTGATTTGATATTCCTATATCCATGATCATCAATTAATGTATGTATTGATTTATAAGTCATAATTGTCTCACATAATGATATAAGATCAGAAATAATTTAGAAAACATCAAAATAAGAATAAAAAATTTCAGGAACAAACCACATACTTGTTGATCAATACGAAAGATATTTATTCAAGGAACAATAACATATTATTTAAAATATTATAAACATAGTAGTAATACAATTATCTCCAAAATTATCTCTAGAGTATATCACTAACATTGATCGCATTTTTAGCATTTTTTTTTGTTCTGTTTACTTATTTGTTGAATTCTATACTCACTTCAGCACATACGTGCACGCATATGCCCGCGTTAACCGGTTATTTTCTCCGGATCGGAGTAGTAACTAAAAAAACTCTTTTTGTTGGTCCCTATTTCGCCTAGTAGGATAGTTTTCATATACTAATTAATATGGAAACTACAACGGTCCAAAATGCAAAGATTAATCATGTGCATCGTAGTTGTAATGAGATTATTAGTTTTAGAGTAGCAGATTGAATTGGTCCACTTCGATTTCACGTCTTAGGCCATGTAGAAGTCTATGGTCCCGCTCATTTCGGCTTCAGCTTTTGGCTTCTGGCTTATTTTTCACTATTCATAATTTCATCTTTTTCTGAACTTTTGGTTTTTTTTTAGCTTTTTTGCCGGTTCTTTTTTTGCCGTATTCGTTTGCATTGTTTGTGATGGGCTAACATATTTTTTATATTTTTTAATTTTTTTTTAAATTTAATTATGTTAAATAAGCACATCACCATGTTGTTTTTCACCAACTACGATGCTTTTCAGCCATAAGCCACCAAAAATAAGCCAAAATGATCACCACCATATGTGAGAGGTATATTGAAGTATAAATAAATTATTTATCTTTTCTCATCGATTTAAGTTTTTAGATGAACTCCGTATGCATGCAGCTTAATAGGAAGGGACATGAATATGGGCTGAAAGGATTATATAGGAGGCTCGGAGATTTGTTCGACCAACTAGCATCCTTTCAGAGAACGGTCTTACTCTAGAGTGAGACACAGAGAACTGGTCCATCGATTGACTGTAAGGATGTTTTTTTATATAATTTGTGGGTATTACCATGTACTAAGCTGGAATCAGGACTATACATGTAGCAAAACCACCGGACAGTTTTCTGCCATTTTTGCGACTGATTCAAACAACTTTTGACGATTCTCGTACAAAAAGCATGAGAAATTACACACTATTTTCCTGGGTTGATCAAGCCTTCCTAGAGGCACAAGAAAATAACCATGAGATAACTATAGTCAAACATTACTCTACCCCCATCGTTTGGTCTAACCATAGCTCAAGCAAGCACAAAGAAAAACGTTGGAGAGAAGAACAAACAAACCACACACCAAGATTCATAACCACGAAGCTGCAAGTAACCTCCTGCAATAGGCAGCTAGTGCTGATGGCGAGGTTATAATTAAAACTATGCGGTACACTTCAATTGCCAGCTAATTAAATAATTCTTTCATCTCCTCCTTCTAGGTGAGGTTTGTGTAGGCGAGTTAACAAATTGGAAGTCTCGCTATGATTGGAGCTGAGAGCGACGCAGGACAAAAATGGCCACGAAATCGATGAAATATTGTCGAACACACTACTTAACATATAGGTTGGGATATCTCGATCAAAAATGTTATTCCCTGACCAAGCTTGATGTAGCCATCCATGCAAGTGAAAAAATTATCAGTTTTTTTTCTTATGCTGCAAATGGTCAGTAACTTGTACAACGCAACCAACTAGGACATGCTAACAGCCTTGTAGTGAAACGGCCGATCGTCGTTAGTTGCCGACCGATTGTGAAAAGTACGGGAATTGGAGTTTGATTGACCTCGAGGTTGTGAATCTGTGATCGACCAGGTGTGGTGGATGGGGTAAAAAAAAATGATCGAGGTGCTCCACCGACGTTTTTTTCACTGGATTGCTATATAGTGATGGTTTCGTAAACTGCACATGTCGGTAGGGCCCACACACCAGTGATTGTTTTGTTCTTAAAGACTTCATAGAAAAGGAATCGATCACTCATGCATATTAGGCATAAAATGCTCGGAAAGTGAAATCGCCAAACTAATATTGTATGGGAAAATATCTACTTCCCATATCCCAGCCATCCATATTATAACACCCCGGCTAAATCTATGAGCCCATAGCGCCACACTACTCTATAACACTATCATTTACATTCATCGCTACTAAATTTCGACAACATCTTCTCTAATTATATCTCAATGAAACGATAAACAACATATATTTAACAATAAGCATTAAAATAATAGTGTTATAAACAAGAGTAGACATGACTCGACGACCAAAGTAAGAATAAATAATTCACAAAATCAGACATGGGCCACTCACACTAAAAAACGCTCGAGACCACACGCTCGAGAATGCTTAGGACTCGTGCCCGACAACACTTAAACTTGCAAATTGAATAACAAACATTACTAAGGAAATGCACATTACCATAAAAACTTCCTAACGTGCATCATCAGTTATGAAATTAAATAAGTTCTAGATTGACAAGCTACTTCACTACGGCAACAGTAAGGAAGATAAAAGTGATGTTCTAGGTCATTATTATTATTAGGTGTGGTGCAGAGGTGCTAAATAAAGCAAGCGTGAGTCCAAAACTTAGCAAGCATATAGCAAAATAGAAACATCAACCTACACATATATCCATCTTAACCTCCATTCTATTTAACTGTTCATATACATTTACTCTTTCATTTTCATTAACTTTCTATCATGAATTTACACTTTCTTGTCATGGAAACAATGCAATTGCATGGGCACAAGGCAAGCACAATATAAGGCAGTAACCTTCTCATGCCATTCACATTATTCACATCACCATAACAATAAGTATTTATGAACATCACTTCTCTTTACTGTTGCAATCCAATGTATTATTTGTGCATATGTCTCCACTTCTCTTTAGCTTATACCGGTATAGTGGAGTGAGCACCCATCAATGCTCACTCAAACCCACCCTTTTTCATGTGGGGACCTCAATAACCCATCCTACTTCATACAGTGACCTCAAGCTCCACTCCTATGGAGTGTCTACCAAAGTAAGTCTTATGCTTCCCACTCCTGTGAGGGGTCCACATCAAGTACACCGTAGATGCCACAAATGCCATCTCTCTCCATGATATGTATGCATGTGATGCAACATTTCTTTTTAAGCATGTCATTACGACATGTTTCATTAACCATTATTCACAAACACATCAACACCAAATAACCATATCATGTAACCATATCATGTACCATTACAGTTATCCATCATCATGGCATGAACCAAGAATTATTATAAAGTTACCATGTAAACAGGTAAACATGTATAATTATATCAAGTGTCAAGGTAAAAACTACATCAAATTCAACTAATAACAACCATCAATCCAATTTACTACTTTACCATGCACTTGCATGTTCAACCAAAAGGATGATACATGGACGGCACAGAGCCCAAACCTACACCTGAGCAAACATCATCCATTTCAATACATCACTAAAATGATATATACATGTGGCATCCCATATTTCTATATTTTATTTAGTTGGATTTAATTTAATTTTTTCTAGAGTTTATGTTCTCCTTTTTCCTTTTCTTTTATTTTGACCTAGAGCAAGATTTGTTGAGATTTGTGTTCATTTGCATCCAATTTAAGTTGAATTTATTTTTGTTGAGTTCCTCTTGAGTTGTAGAATTTTTGAAGAATTTTCTAGAATTTTTGGAAACTTTCTGCTATTTTCTAAGCCTTTTTCTTTTTAACTGCCATTTATTTAAAAAGAAAAATCAATTAAAGCCCCTTCCTTCCTCCCAGGTCGACACATGGATGACCCCGATCCTCTCCTCGTGCCACGCGGTGGCATCGCCTGCGCCTACTGCCACCCCAGCCCCACCCCTCTTCTTCCGCCTCTTGCCTCCTCTCTCCTGCACTGCCATGGTCATTGAGCCTACCCGCCTCCCTTCCTTCCACACACGGCCACCTCCTCCCCCTTTCACTTCTCCCACACGCCTCGCGCTTGACTTCCCCTACTTCCCGTGCCCACTCCTCCCTTATCCCTCCACAACCACCGCCGCCCACACAATTTTTGGTGAGAAATTCGCCTGCCGTTGTGCCCTCTCCGTCGTTATAACCTTCCCTGAGCACCTCCTAGCCCCACACCACCCTACCCTTACTTCCTCTCCTGAGCCTCGGAGCTCACTTGCACTATGCCTCTCCTCTCTTTGAGCTACGACCACCCTCCAGTGAGCATTTGGCGCCACTCTGGCCAACCCTAAGGCTCGCCATCACCACCCTCGGCTTCTCCACTCCCATGTGATCACCGTCCATGCTCGTCGCCGGAGGCCCGACTTCACTGGAGACACGAGCATGCCGCCGCCTCTCCCACACCACCGGTCACCTCCAGTCATCCACAACCACCGCTCAAATGATGTCTTTTAAAATGTATTCTTGACTTTGGTGAGTCAAGAAGGTATATGCAATATTTCAAAATAAAATATAAAATTTTGGTTTAGATTTAGGCAAATGGTTAGCTGGTGGGTGCTTGTTAATATACGTTGTTACTAGGTGGCTCAACGTAGGTGCTAGGCGCAAGGGGTATGTGAAAAGTCTGCCTTAAGTCAATTAATGACCAGTCTGTGAGCTACTGTTATAATGACCTATCGTGCTACCACAAGGCTGGTATAGGACAGTCCTGGCTAACTAATTTGCAGGTCCTAACCTGAGTCTCATTATAGGTTGAATGTGAGAGTGGCGTAGCCTACGAGAAGTCTCACACGGCGCAAGAAGGGGCTCTTATTTAGTGAACTCTTTATTGCGGTGAAACCTTAGCAGAGGCATGGCCAGGTTGACAGCTTTGCATTATAAAAGCCTTGTTATGTTTACTCTGTTGCACGCCTATGGAAGTGTGCAGTTGCCGACATCAGGAGTTACTCATATCTTGTAGGTAAATTTGTACCACATGTATAGAGTGTATAAACTATCCTCGATAGTTGTGCCCACGGTCATGGACAGGCTGAGTAAAGTTTTTGATGGATTAGACTTTATTTTTAAAAACTAGTTTAAGTAGAATTATTAGAATCTTTTGAGAAAGATGGTCTGGGTAGGATACCCGTGGTTAGGTTAGTATCACGTTGGTGCCTGCGCTAACAGTACTAAATTGTTAAATTACAATTTTTACTTATTGTATTAAATTCAGTAATTTTTTGTCTATTTACTGTATTTCTTTAAATTTTGATTTACGCTTAAATAACCATATGTGCCTTCACTTGTTGCCCTTACATTAATAATGCATTTACCTGTGTAACATGCGTAGTACATTTTATGTGCTCAGCCTTGCTTAATTCTGTTGCTCAGAGGAAGACGGCTTCTACTACGGTGAGGATCAGCGTGAGTAGGCCGCATCTTACTATCGTTAACCTTTAGGCAGGCTTTTGGCTTCACCGCTTTATTTACTTTGTTTTGCTGTTATTTACTTTTACTTTTAGCCAATGAGCAGTGATGATGTAAAGCTTGGCCATAAGGTCATACTCTTTTTAATTAATAAAATATGTCATCACACTTGATATGTATCCATGTTACCACTGTCTGCACTAGCTGATCCTAGACTAGTGCGATTAACATAGAGGATCCAGAAGTGTTACTACTACAGAAAATCGTATTACAGACGGTTCAGAAACATCATCACAGACGATTTTATGAGCCGTCTGAATTTATGGGTTAGTAACGTACTTGAATTTCTTCTCGATAGCTACCACGATGTGCGTGGCCTCTATGTCTTTCTTCTCCACTATCTCTCCATACATCAAATTGGCTATAAAGGCGGATATTAGGTTACGATGCCTCGCCAAAACACTACTAAGAATGCAAGAGTGCGGCTCCACTTTCGACACAATCCAGTGAGTCTCATACTTGGGTCTACGTGTGTGCACCCTCCAAGGACAACTAGCCTACTCGCACTTCACGGTGTACTGCTCCTGGCTAGATTTCACGACCCGAAAAGTCCGCTGCATTGAAAAGGCCCATAGCTTGATGGCATCCTGCAGTTATGCCTTGTCAGCAAACATTGAATGCAACCGAACCTCTGTCTCATGATATTCCCACGGTGATTCGTGCTCATCATGTGCGGAAACACCCTCAGCATCAAACCGGTTCCATTCCTGCAGGACGGGAGCTTCATCCTCATCCGAACTGTCCTCGTTGTCCTCCTGTACAGCTTCCTCTTCATCCCATGTCGTTTGGTCATCGCACTCCATCTGTTGCACTATGTACTCAATATACTCTCCTTCATCGGCTTATCCTATTCCCTCGCCATGAAGTGAGCATTCTACCTCTCCTCCATGTATTGCATCGACCTCGTCACGAGCATATTCCTTCTCTTCGCCAACATGCGAACTACCCAAGCTACTCGCACCTCCTGGAGCAAGGCCGTATGCACGACCTTATATAGTTTCTAATGGGCATGGTTGTTGGTGATATGCCCTAGAGGCAACATGGAGATGTTGAATATATCACATACTATGTTTATGATACATTGCTTTGTTCCTTGAAATAGACATTATCATTATTGATCAATGAGTATGTGACTTATTCATGAGACTCTTAATGCCAAAATGTTGCTATTTCTAAATGATCCCTGATTATATTTCATATGAGGAACAAATATGATTCAAAGATCAGCATATGTATTGATTGATGATCATGTCTCATGGATCATGGTATGGAGATACCAAATCAATAATATGGACATGTGTTAGTGAACATATGTTGGATAGACCCGCCATGAGACACTGCAGAGATTCCAAGTGTCATCAGTTGGTCTCAAGTAGTGTTTATGTGGAATCCTTAGACTTGAGATCATCATGGTTCCCAAGATGCGTAGTAGCTTACTTTGGGACTACTAACCACTACTCCGTGGCGGGTAGTCATAAAAGTAGTCTTTGGGTTTGCCATGAAACATGTAGTGGGATGTGAATGATCAAGATAGAATTTGCCCCTCCTTATGGGAGAGATATCTCGGGCCCCTCGATGTAATGGATTATGAAAGTGCATGGCCATGCCAATGTGATTGAGGAGTCAATCACGAGTTTATAATCCATCACGGAATCGAGAGAGTGATTGAGCTATTAAGAGGATGACACAGTCTCGCCTTGAGCTTAATCTATATCGTGAGGCAAAGGGATTAGTACATGAGAACATTACGTGTTCGTAGATATGATCTTTACGTATACTTTGGGGTTAATATGTCTTGCTAGAGGCCGCTATTAACGGGTGACCGGAAAGGTGTTTCGGTCGCGACCAAGTATCGTGAACCTGTGGTCGCACACTTAACGGGTTGGAACACTAATTCGAATGTGATTCGGATATGGGCTCAATCGGATAGAGATCCTGATAAACTCCTATTGGGCCTCGGTCCACGAGGCCCAAGTGAGGAGGTCTATATATGGAGGCGGGGGCCGAGGGAACGCACCGATAATCCCGAGCTAATCCGTAGCCGCCACCTCGAGCCAAACCCTAGCCGCTCGCGAGTCTTTGGTACACTCGCGATCGGCGTTCCACCGGACGTGTGGATACCGGTGGAGGCGCCGCTCGTTGCGGCGTTGATCGGCATCAACAACCTCTGATTGGATCCGCTCGTGGTGTGGTTGATCGCGTGGAGGAGACGATCGGTTCGGGACGATCGACTACTTCCACTACTACTGACGCGTGGTTGGATCGGCTTCTCCAACTCTTCTTCATTGCACTGGCGTCTAGTGGTAACGATCCATGATCCTCCTTAAGCATGATGTTCTTGTGTGCGCGGTAGAAAAATTTTGTTTTCTGCTCTCGTAGCCTTCTCGCGATCCATTAATGGTTGCACAACCAGCACATACTCGTATCCACGGCGTCGGTACCCTTGCACAAACCCCTTCCACGCAACAGTGCGCAGCAATGTTCTCAACTCCCATCTGATGTCCGTGGGAGATCGGCTCCAAAGCCCTTGTACGATGATGATGCACACCTCGGGGTCCAACGAAAAACTTAGGGTATGCCAATGCATCATATCTGATATTCAAGCATTCTCGCCGTCTGGGTGTACTAGAATGGCTTGCGGAAAACCACTCAAATCCACACCATTCGGACCTTCACGAACGGTTCCAGTACCATAATGCACTCTCAATGTAGTGGGTATCGATAATGCTGATGTCTGCCAGCATATATGTTTTATTTTGCAGCATGTCAAATCACATCGCACACTACGAAAGTACTGACGTACTACAATTCACATTTCACCGATCGTTCGCCTATCATAACCAACTACACTAACCTTGTAGTATGAACTTCCTATCAGCACCCGCGCACCGACGCCACACTTTTCTCGCTACTCGAGCTGTCCCCCACATGAAACAATTCCTAATGGTTTCGACAATTTACATGGCATATTGATTTAAATGCCTATATACCAGTTATAATGGTACACACGTTTTTCTAACGTACTAACGACATTACATTCATTTGTATTTAATCATAAATATTACGTATTATTGTTTTTTACATACCAAACTATGAAATTTTAACATAAATATTTACTGAATTTTGTAATATGTACAAATTTCTACAGACGATTAATTTGTACGTAACGGTGACTGATTTTCTAAAACTATAAATTTGTGCGCATGCCAATTTGCTAACGATACTAATTTTGTAAAACTATGTTCGCTAAATCATACACAATTACACGCTTGTACGGCTGCTAATATCCTAAAACTACATTAACTAAATTTTCTGTACCAAAAATTGAACTATTTCTATCTACATCTATAATTTTCTACTAACACTAACAGTCATATACAACATTGCAAATACAAAAAAAATACCTACAGTTGCTTCTTCCTCTCCTCTCCACTTCTACGGCTGCTAATTTTCTAAAACTACATTAACTAAATTTTCTATACCAAAAATTGAACTATTTCTATCTACATCTACAATCTTCTATTAACACTAACAGTAAATAATATATGTACTGCATTTACAACATTACAAATACAAAAAAATTTATCTAAATTTGCTTCTTCCTCTCCTCTCCTCTCCTCCCCTCTCCTCTCCTCCCCTCCTCCTTCTCCTCTCCTCTCCTCTCCCTCTCCTTTTCTCTCCTCCCTCTCCTTTTCTCCTCTCTTTTCTTTCCTCTCCTCCTCTCCTCGGCCGGCTCTCTTCTTCTTTCTTTCTGTCAGCTTCTCTTCTTCTTTCTGTTGAGACAGCAGCCGAGCGGTCTCGCTTTTAACCCCCTCCCCCAGTCGCCTAGCTATTGAGCGACAGCAGTTGCAATTGCCCAACGGTCGGGCGATTGCAATAATTCACCCAACAACCGGCGAATTGCTTGTATGTCACCTGGCCGTGGGGCGATAGGCTCCAGTCGCCCAACGGACGGACGACTGAAACCTATTTCTATAAAAAATATTGCCGTAAGTATATTTCTATTATTTCGAATAATAAATAGATTATTCGTGCAAAAAAAATTCTATGAAACACATCCCTGCCCTTTAAGCAGACTAGATGGCCTTTTTTCTGCGAATTAGTGTTGTGCTAAGTAGTGATTGTTAATTCTGGTGATATATGCCTGGTGTTTTTTTTATTTTGTCCCTGTAGCACAGTTGGTGTCTAAACCTAGGTAAAACTCTAATTATTTCTTTCCCCTGATAGTGATTGGCAGAGCTCTGCCCAAGTTCTCAAAAAAAAAGTTGTGCTAAGGAGATGAGACCCATATGTCAGTGGGAATCGACCAAACCAAACAGGATAGGGGACACCTGTATTTTCGCAAGTAAATGTGCCTACAATACAAAGTAGCTCGTACAAAGAAAATACAATTAATAGCGTGTACATTCTAGATCTCAAACTCAATCAATCACGAAAAGATAAGACCCTGTTCATAGATTAATTTCCGTTCATCGTTACATTCAAGGAAAGGTTACTTCTTCCATAGTAGAACCTCACATCACAATTAATCTTCCAATAAGCTGTGTAGTTATTAGTTGCAAATACTAGCCATGGTTGCAGCCTTGTCTTGTGCATGCTCTCACCGATTTGTTCGCTTCGAAAAGGTTTAAATGTCACCTTTTGAACTTTATATACAAGTTAAACACACTTCCGATGAAGTTCATATGATTTCCCGTAGAGGTCAATGGATCCTATCTGAAACCTTGGATTGGCATTACATTCTCTCACACGTAGAAAACGAAACCTGGAAAAGGCAATAAACATTTTTAGTCGGAAGGAAAATATATATTGCACAACGTCTGTATCAGCCAGTAAAATAAAACCTACCGAAAAGCATTTGCTTTATATCTCTTATCCACCGTAAATGTTTTCCTACAGAAACGGCTATCAAACATCACAGAACTCCGAGCATCAATTGTATTCCAGGTAGAGCCTCCGTCTGCGCTCCCTTCAAGAACCCTGTGACACAATATTGCTTGTGATTGATGGAACATCATCATTTCATAGAAGATTCAAAGAAGACGAAGCTACTAAACTAGTAACATATCTAACGACAACTTCAATTAACGATGTGAACAACTTATAGCTCATAACACCTTTTGCCTACAACTTATTAAATTTAAAATCTTGTCAGCAAGCTATATCGTTTTACAGCAATAAAAATGACAGACATGCTATTGAGTGCAGGAAAATGTAACGGCAGAGAAAGTCGAAGTTTTCTTTGAGCAACACAGGAAAGGACAAGACATCCAGTTGTAGACAAGGGCCCAGGCAGGAATATGGCGGCGGTGGCAGAAGGCAGCGGCACGCACGTGGCTTGTAAGGAATGGCAGAGGCCAGGTCTGACATGTGCAGCGGCCAGGACATCCAGCAGTAAGAGGCCGTCATCAACACAGACAGCAGCAACCAGGAGTCCGTAGAGAATGGGGGGAGTCAGTTAATTGATGTCTTTGTCCAGGTCCAGCAAGAGGCTTGTGTCCAAGAAGTAGAATAGTTAGTAAGTTTAGTTCGAACTAAGTTAGAGGTAGAGTCCAGCAGAACTAGGTGAAAGAGAGCCTAAGCTATCCAAGCAAATACTAAGGTAGTTCTTGTTTATTTCTCTTTTCAATTATTTAGTTTTGAGTCAAATGCATGTCTATTCACGGTCCCTCAGGGAAGTGTTGGAGAGAGCTCGTGAGTTTATAGCAAGAAGACATCTCTAGTCTCTCCTGTCTGAAGTTCTCTCATCCATGTCTTTGTCTGTCCCTCTCCTCTAGAAACCCTAATCCCCTTCAAGCCATGTCGTCAAGGTTCCCATCAACATCTCTCCAGGTTCTCTACATTTGATGGTATAAGGGCTGGGACAAGCATGAGTGCATGTCTGTGTGACTGGACCAATAGAGGCTTGGTCTAGTCTAACAAAAATAGCAGCATGGTCAATAACAGCACATTATCGTGGCAGCGATCCTAACAGCTATTCGGGCATTCTATATTCTAATAAACAATGCTAACCAAGATATTTGCAGGTCCACTACGACCAGACCAACCACTCGCCAAAAATAAACTTAAACAAAGGATGAAAAGCCTTTAGCTTGCAAGTCAGGTTTTCAAATAGGTCTAAATTTTTTTTAGCTCATACACTAATTTTTTTGGTTAAATGGGTTTCATAGCTTAGTGCATAACCCAGCTTATTAGGCTTTTAAATTAAACAACATATTAGTTGGCCCCTCAAAGAAGGATTATGTAAGCCAAGTAGACCATTAGTACTAAAAAAGCACTCACGAATTATTTCACACATAACATACAGCGTACACTAGATATAGTCACACAAAATAGAATCAAATCGGAAAACCAAGCAATAAGCATAGAATCACCTCCCAATATGAGTGTTCCCAATATGTAGTGCATAATGTATTCAGCCTGGTAAAAGTTTGTAACGAGACATGTTTTTTAGTTATTGTACCAATCCATTGGATCCCTCTCTGGAACATCATTAGCTGACATCAAATCATATGACTCCAACTCGCAAGTTTGGCCATCAAGCATTTTATAAATTAACCAACATCCTGCAAATTGATTTTGTTAGCTAATACAACAAATCGATAAAATTCCACATTTGTAAGTATTTGAAATACTTTAAACAACTTTCTTTAGCAAAACATGAAAATTTTGCAGTACATCTTCACAACAGTTGACGACCAAACACTACTGCCAAAAGTTGGTGAATAGCATCTGACATGGAAAGAACTAGATTAAATTTCAAGGTGGATATTGACAATGAGGATATGCTGGGAGGAGCGGAAAACGTTTACCATCTAGCATCTAAGAACTAGTTCATGTAGATAATGGAATTCTGCAACAATTTAAAGAATGAACTCAGACAAGCACATTCCTAACTGAACCATCAGAATTTTATTTCCAATCTAGCAAAAGAAAAGTGGATAGATCCATCAGGGAAACAAATGAGATGAAAGTAATGGAAAATGTCATCCAAATGCCAAACATCTCCACGGTTATTATGATTGACAAAGAAAAAAGGATTCAACCTGGGTAACGAAGCATGGGCACAACCATTTTCATCAGAACAAGTTGGGATAATACCGAAAATATGAACCAATCAATTCAAAATTCACAGACATTTTGGTTTATACTTCTAAGTGTACAGCCTACATTTATATAAATAAAACATACCTAAGGTACATGCCCAATTAATCAATAAGCATGGACACACCCGCACAGTAGTACAAACAAGAATATTTTTATAAAAAAGTATATCTCTAGACTTGGGGCATCCATCAAAGTAGTCCCATGTGAATAAGGCTGACTGTGCCTAAAAATTATATTGGCATTCACTACCACCACATTACCTTTGGCTCCATCAGGTTCTTCCCATTTGGTCGAGCGAATGCCATCAAATGCTGCTGTTGCCTGAAATAATTTCGAACACAATATTGTAGGGCAAGCCGTGATGAAGGAATATTTTAAAAAATGCACAATTTGCAACACATACAATTCCAATTGGGAGTTGCTCACTGCTTGCAAGGACTGAACCTGAACAGAGTCTATTGCCTTTTGGGAATTCGTGACCTTTTGTGTAAATGATATTGTTCTTATAGTTACTCAGTATCTCATCAACTGCATCCAATGCTACTGGTAATGCTAAGGATGTATGTATTGGATTTCCAACTGTAGCCACAGATCGTTCTCCATCAGAACCCAACTCTGCTTTCAAGGAAATAGCAGAAAGCAATATTTCAACAGAAGTAAATATATCCTCAAAAAATTGTTGTGTTTTTTGGTCTAATGTAGCTCTCCTGCTTTTCATGTTGGCATCTTTAAGTTTTTGCATCAAGCTCTTCAACGTGTCGAGAACTTCAATGATTCTTTCTTTAGGGATGTTTCTATCACAAAAATGTGAAAGAAGAGCAGAAAGAGCATCATATATGTTTGAAACATGAGCATCCACACATCTCCGAACAGGGCAGGATGAGCAACTGAGTGAGCCTACTTGGCCCAATTCTGACCTCGCTTTTCTCCATTCCACAGAACCACTTTGCCTTCCAGGTAAAGATATTGCGGTGTCAACTTCAAGATAGGCAGCTTTACTAAGTTCCTCGGACTCTTTCTTGTCACGGTTCTCTATGACTGAGAGTGCATCTTTTGACAATCTACTTCGATACTTCCCTGTTATAGACGATAGAGTAGCTGAAACTGTATCTTCGGAGGTAATTGTTCGCCTAGAGAGAACCTGCAAATGAAAGGCAGGACACATGAGAAAAAAAATCTTCTAACCAACAAAGGTATCCCACCCACCTCTAACACAGGCCCTAACAAAGCCAAAATTTTCTACCTCGTGCCACTTTCTGGTGTAGCGTTTTGTTACATCACATACTCCGTCTTTCGAAATAGCAATGGCATAATCTAACTTCTTGTTCCACCTAGAAAATTCATGCAAAACAACATCAGTAAATGCAGAGAAAATTAGACAAACTCTCAGACGCACTTATGGCAAAGCAATATGATTATGCCAAAAGGAATACATTTTACCCTTTCTCATACAACAGGGGATTATCATAGACTCCTTCGCTAGGATCTAGGTGCATCCATCTAAACATTGCAGAACAATGGCATTAAGAATAAGGGTAACAGAATACCAAATTAGAAGCGGTGGGGGGTAGATTACACTAACCTCCCATACAAGTTTGAATAACATTCTGTCCACACATGATCAGTGAAATCCACAATCTGTAAATTATACATAGGTAAGCAAGTTGAATTTATTGACTATAATAGAAATAAACATGGATGGATTCCTTGTTGCTCCAAACAGAATTGTTGCTGAGCTTTGAAATTGTCTTTACAAACAAGCATATTTTTATTGATTTGGACAAGAGCAAGGACCAGTCACCAGTGGACCACATAAATTTAGGTCTGCTAACAAAAGAGTAGCAGCAAGCCAGCAATAGAGAGATAGGAACAAGAACGTTAACAATGATTTTGGAGAAAACCAGCGGAACTGCATGATGAAACAGAATACTCGCAAGAAGTAGAACCTGGAACCTTTTCCAGCGTACAGATATCAATCAAGAGTCTAGTCTAGTAATTCAGATTCTTCTATATTGACAATGTTGACATTATGAAACTAACCATGGGGCGCCGAAATGGGACACTGTTGTAGGGGTGGCCCCCAACTAAGCCCATCCGGCCTGGTGGGCTAACAAGGCCCAATACGACATGTAAAAGGACGTGTATATATCTCGCACAGTACATAACTGTGGGGGGTATTACTGTAATCAGGCCTTATGGCCATAAAAATACATAACATGGGCAAAAGGAAAAGCCAGCCCAGTTCATTTCTCATACTCACCATACTAGTCCCCGAGTTTACTGTTTGGTTGAAGCATCATTGCTTGTTTTACCCGATTTCACTAAAACTTTTGAGATTGAATGTGATGCTAGTGGAATAGGTATTGGTGGTGTTTTGATGCAAGAAAGGAAACATATTGCATACTTTAGTGAGAAACTTAGTAGTGCACAATTGAATTATCCTATTTATGACAAAGAATTATACGCCCTTGTGCGCGTATTAGAGACTTGGCAACATTATCTTTGGCCTAAAGAATTTATCATTCATTCTGATCATGAAGCTTTGAAATATTTGAAAGGTCAAGCTAAACTGAATCATAGACATACTAAGTGGGTTGAATTCATTGAAACTTTTCCATACGTTGTTAAATAGAAGAAAGGCAAAGAGAATGTGGTAACTGATGCATTGTCTAGAAAGAATGTGCTTTTAACTCAGTTGGAAGTAAATGTACCTGGATTAGACAGTTTGAAAGATTTATATACTTCCGACCATGAATTTTTAGAACTATATTCTAAATGCAAAGATGAAAAAGGATGGGATAAATATCATATTCATGATAGATTTTTCTTTCGTGCTAACAAACTATGTGTTCCAGAATCATCCGTGCATTTGTTATTGCTACAGGAATCTTATGCAGGGAAGTTGATGGGACATTTTGGTAGAGAGAAAACTTACATGATGTTGGCCGATCACTTCTATTGCCTCAGGATGAGACGTGACGTCGAAAGGTTTGTTCAACGATGTATCACATGCCATGAAGCTAAATCGAAACTTAATCCACATAGTTTGTACACTTCACTTCCAGTTCCTAGTGCACCTTGGGAAGATATCAACATGGATTTTGTTTTAGGATTGGCTAGGCCTAAGAGGGGGGAAAGATTTTGTTTTTGTAATTGTGGATAGATTCTCTAAGATGGCTCATTTTATTCCTTGCCATAAGAGCGACAACGCGTCGCATGTAGCTGACTTGTTTTTCAGGAAAATTGTGAGACTACATAGCATGCCAAGAAACATTGTTTCAGATCGCGATGTCAAATTTATGAGCTACTTTTGGAACTTTGTGGGCTAAGCTTGAGACAAGGTTGCTCTTTTCGACAACTTGTCACCCACAAATCGATGGACAAACAGAGATAGTGAACCATACACTCTCAATGCTGATGTGGACAATGATCAAAAAGAATTTAGAAGTGGGAAGATTGCCTACCGCATGTTGAATTTGCATATAATAGGGCGGTGCATTCTACAACTCAATTGTGTCCATTTGAGATAGTGTATGGTTTCAAACTGATCACGCCACTTGATTTGATGCCACTTCCATTACAAGAACATGCTAATATGGAGACTTCGAAGCGTGCTGATTTTATAAAAAAAGCTCCATGAAAAGACTAAAGAGATAATTGAAAAGAAGCTACGTGCTTATGCTTCTAAAGCTAACAAGTCTAGAAAGAAATCACTATTTGAACCAGGTGACTTCGTGTGGGTACACATTTGCAAAGAACGTTTTCCGGAGAAGCGTAAATCAAAATTGATGCCTCGCGGTGATGATCCTCTTAAAGTACTTGCCAAGATCAATGATAATGCATATAAGATTAAAATTCCAGGAGACGATTACGGGGTAAGTACAACTTTCAATGTTGCTAATTTGTTACCATTCTTTGGGCAAGACGATACAGTGTCGAGGATAACTCCTTTTCAAGAGGGGGAGGATGATGAGGGCATCCCTACTACTACCATGTCGTCAACTTCTTCAAGTGTTCTTGAAGCACCAAACGGTCCCATGACTAGAACGAGAGCCAAGCTTTTAAACAAACAGGTGAATTTGTTTCTTAATGAATTTCCTTCTATTAATAAGAGCAATATACTATTACTACCTCATGCCAATTTCTTGTGCATTGTTAGATTTGAACAGCTTGAAGATTTTGGAGCCAAAGCATGGAGTAGCACGAGATGACGCCACATACGTTAAGAGTTCAAGAAATCCATCCGGCTACTACCCCAGACGTCATGCATGGAAGGTTGAGGAAAATAAGGAATTGGTTGTTGCCGCCTTTGGAAAGAAAACAAGGCAGGATCCGAATAAAAAGGAAACATCGTTTTTTTAGTAGGAGAAAAGGCTTGCGTGCCTAATTTTCCACCGGACACAAGTGTTCGGTTTGTAGCTAATTTCTCAACCGAATAGAATAGGAATCCGGGAGTCCGGTCAAAACAATGCATGTGTGCCCACATACAAGATGGCTATACGAGACGAGATAGGGGGCACGACTAGATAATTTGGGGATGAATTGACTTGCATGTTTTTGCTCTTTTGGTTAGCCAATCAAATCCAATAGAAAATTTGAGAGTTCTTACAAATTGAGATCGTTCAACCATTCCGCTGGGAATTGAGAGCGCGATAGGGCTTTCACTTAGTGGTCGTGAAGTCCGGCACATGTGATCTTGCGAATTAAAGAGCGTTTGTTCTTGCATTGGCAACGGGGGATCGCTACGATTCGAGAGGCTAGATGTATCTTGATCCTACGTCGAGAAGATCGGACGACCCCGTATCACCACCCTTTGGACGGGCGTCGATGGCGGGACAAAGTGTGTAACGCTCCCCGCCCCCACCCTTCTGGGCGTCGGCCGAAGTCGGCGGCGGACAAAGTTCAGAACGCGTCGGCGAAGTGGGCGGCGGGGCGAAGTCTCAGAACGCTGCCCATCCCCACCTTTGGGCGGGCATCGACGAAGTCGGCGGTGGGACGAAGTCTGTAAACGCACTCCGTCCCCCACCCTTCGGACGGGCATCGACGAAGTCGGCTACGAGACAAAGTCTGTAGACGCGCGCTCCGTCCCCCACTCTTCGGACAGGAGTCGACGAAGTCGGCGGCAGGACGAAGTCTGTAAGCACGCACTCCGTCCCCCACCCTTCGGACAAGAGTCGACTAAGTCGGCAGCGGGACGAAGTCAGAAAACGTGTGGCTTTATACTCCACAGAGTGCGCGCAGAGGCCGGGGACTCTGCTCATCTCATGTATACCCCCATAGAGTTGCCTGGGACATCCAAGTTCCCGACGCTTTATACTTCGCAGAGTAGGCGCGGAGGCCAGGGACTCCACGCGTCTTATTTATACTACGTAGAGTTACCTGGGACGTTTAAATTCCCGGCGCTTTATACTCCGCGGAGTGCGCACGGAGGCCTGGGACTCCGCACGTCTTATTTATACTCCGTAGAGTTTGATGGCAATTACGAACAACAGTTTGCACCTGAAGATGAGGCTTTATTTATATGCGCCCGTTTGTGCAGCAAGTTGTTACAGGTGCGCGTGTACGCTGTACACACGGCGTATATGATGTGTTCCCTACTACGCGTAATAGCGACGCAGCCGGTCCGCATACCACGTGTACTTCAGGTCTTGCCCTTCAAGGGTTGCCAGGCGTAGGCCCCCTATCGGAGTGCTGCCGCTACGATGCAGGGACCCTCCTAGTTGGACTCGAGCTTGCCGACCGTTGCAGCATGCAGTGCCTTGCGCAAGACAAGGTCCCCTACCTTGAAATCGCGTTGATGGACGTGTTTGTTGTATGACTGGACCGTCGCTCACATGTACTAGAGACATGCTCAACTGCGTCAATTCGTACGCCATCCAGGAGGTCCAACTAAACCGCTCGCTCATCGTCCGGGCCGGAGCGAGGACCCTCCTCGATCCAGCTTTTATTTCCTCTAGCGTGACCGCCTCATTACCGAAGAGGAGCTTGAACAGCGTGAACCTCGTAGGGCATGTTGCCATGGTGCGGATGCACCAGAGTACGCTCGGCAACTCGAGTGGCCATCGGCCCTTCGAGAGACTGACGAGGCACTTGACGCCCATGAAGATAGTGTCGTTAGCTCGCTCAACCACCCCATTGGATTGTGGATGTCCAACGAAGGCATAGCAGAGCTTGATACCCATGCATTCGCAAAATGCTCTGAAGGCTGCAGAGTCAAACTGAAGGCTATTGTCAATAGTGATCTCCCTTGGGACCCCAAAGCGGCAAATAACGCTCTGCCAAAGAAAGCGCTACACCGCTGCCGAGGTGACCTTGGATAGGGCGACCGCCTCGGACCACTTAGAGAAGTATTCGTAGGCGACCACGATGAACCGTAGGTCTCCTAGGGTGCGTAGTAGTAGGCCGACCACGTCGACCCCCCATCGTGCCAGTGGCCAGACCGGCAGAATGGGTTGGAGGTACCTTGGTGGCTTGCGGACCATTCTCGCCATCCACTGGCACCCTTGGCATCTCTTGACGAGGTCATGCGCATCCGACGCCGTTGTGGGCCAGTAAAAGCCTTGCCTGAACGCCTTGCCAACAAGGGCCCTTGGGGCAATGTGGGAGCCGCAAAGTCTGGCGTGAATGTTGGTGAGGAGTTGTTGTCCTTCGAGACGCGACAGACAGCGGAGCGACGGAGCGCACACTCCGCGCTTGTAGAGTATGCCCTCGATGACGTTGAATGTTCGCGCACGAGGGCCATTAGGCTCACGCGTCCCTTGCAAGAACATGCATATTGGCTCCCGCCAATCGCCGTCGCCCGTAATCTGGTGAACTAGGACGGGGGTATGCTGGTTGTGCTGAACGGCTGGGACGGCCAGGGTCTTGAAGGATGCCCCCGCCGGCGGCTAGAGTCATTGGCTCTTTGCTTTGGCGAGTGCGTCGACGTCGTCGTTGTCCGCCCTTGGGATGGCCTTGACCGTCATGCCCAAAAAGTGACGCTCTCGTGCTCGAATAGCTGCTAGATACTGAGCTAGGTCCGCGTCTTTGGCTTGGTAGGAATTATCGACGTGCCCTGCAAGCAGTCGTGAGTCAATGTGTACCAAGACCCTCTGGGCACTAAGGGCCTTGATCTTTCCGAGGCCAAACAAGAAGGCCTCGTACTCAGCAACGTTGTTGGTCGCAGGGAAATCGAGGTGCGAGTAGAGGAGCCGGCAACCCTCATGTGTAGTGATGACTGCACCCACGCCTTCCCCGGAGGCACCATAGGCTCCGTCAGTGTCGAGACTCCAGACCGGCTCCGCTGGCAGCCGAGCCTATGATTGGGCCAGCAGGATCCACTCCGCGACGAAGTTTGCGAGGATTTGCGATTTGACCGCTGTGTACGAGGCGTAGTTCAGGGGGAAAGGCGCCAGTTCGACCGCCCACTTGCAGATGCGACCTGTAGCCTCGTTTTGTAGCGTCTCCGCTAGGGGGAATGACGAGGGCACCGTGATCGGATGCGCTAGAAAGTAGTGCCGCAACTTGCACGAAGCCATGAGTGTGTAGGCTAGTTTCTCCAACTCCGTGTATCGTATCTTAGCTCCCTGAAGGGCCTCTGATACGAAGTATACTAGGCGTTGAATGGACCCTTCCTCCAAGACAAGAACTGTGTTGACTGTCACTGGAGCTGCCGCCAAATAGAGCAACAGCGGAGCCTCTGGTGCTGGGGAGACCAAAGTCGGGAGCTCAACGAGATGCTTCTTCAGATCGTCGAAGGCCGTCGTGCAGACACGGTTCCAATGAAACCCATCGCAGCCGCAGAGTGTCTTGAAGAACGGGAGTCCTCGCTCGAACACTCTGGACAAGAAGCGGCTGAGGGCGGCAAGGCGACCCGCGAACCTCTGGATCTCTCGTCGTCTTGGGTGGCTCTATGGAGAGGATTATGTTAACCTTTTCCGAGTTCGCATGTATTCCTTGACCCGACACCAAAAATCCAAGCAGTTAGCCGGCTTGCACCCCGAAGACGCATTTCTCCATAGAGCTTGATTCCAGCTCGTCGTAGGTTGTTGAAAGTTTCCTGTAGGTCTTCAGCCTAGGACTCGACTTGCTTACTCTTGACCACTACGTCGTCGACGTATGCCTCTACGTTCCGACCTAGCTGGGCGGCGAGGGCGAGGGTGACAAGGCGGGTGAACATGGCACCCACACTTTTTAGGTCGAATGGCATCCTGGTAACTCTACGGAGTATAAATAAGACGCGCGGAGTCTCTGACCTCCGTGTGCACTCTGCAGAGTATAAAGCGCCGGGAACTTAGGCATCCCGGGCAACTTTACGGAGTAAAAATAAGAAGCGCGGAGTCCCTAGCCTCCGCACGCACTCTGCGGAGTACAAAGCGTCGGGAACTTAGACATCCCGGGCAACTTTACGAAGTATAAATAAGACGTACGGAGTACCTAGCCTCCGCGCGCACACTGTGGAGTATAAAGCACCGGGAACTTGGACGTCCCAAGCAACTCTATGGGGTATACATAAGACGAGCGGAGTCCCCGACCTCCGCGCACACTCTACGGAGTACAAAGCGCCAGGAACTTGGACGTCCCGGTCAACTCTATGGGGTATACATAAGACGAGCGGAGTCCCCGATCTCCGCGCGCACTCTACGGAGTATAAAGCCACACGTTTTCCGACTTCGTCCCGCCGCTAACTTCATCGATGCATGTCCAAAGGGTGGGGGACGGAGCACGCGTTTACAGACTTCGTCCCGCCGCTGACTTCGCCGACGCCCGTCCGATGTGTGGGGGACAGAGCGCGCGTTTACAAACTTCATCGACGCTCGTCCGAAAGGTGGGGGACGGAGCGCGCATTTTTCGACTCCATCGACGCCCGTCCGAAGGGTGTAGGACGGAGCGCGCATTTATAGACGTCGTCCTGCCACCGACTTCATCAACGCATGTCTGAATGGTGGGGGATGAGCGCACGTTTAAAGACGTCGTCTCGCCGCCGACTTCGCCGACGCCCGTCCGAAGGGTGGGGGCGGAGCGCGTTCTGAACCTCGCCCGACCACCGGTTTCCGACGGCCGGTCAAAGGGCGGGGCGAACACGCGCTGCACTCGCCCCACCGCCGGCTTCGTCGACGCCTATCCGAAGGGTGGGGGACAGAGCGTGCTTTCTCCGACGCTATCTAGTTCGTCTGCCTGCGTGCGACCACTATCGATTTCGCCATGGAAAGGACCGTACTCAACCGGCGTTCCACTACTTCGTGACCGACAAGGACGCCACAAAAAGCGCCCTACCTATACTACGTCCACAGGAGTAGGGTCGTCAAAACGCACAGTACTTCAGCGTTATTTCGATTACTTGTTACAATAGTACGGCACTCAAAGTGTACAATCACGGACGGAGACCCTCGCTCAGCCTACTCTCAGTCCGACTTCTCTAGCTTTATGTCCTCTCTTACGGAGGCATCGCCACTTGCACATCGCTCCGCCCAAAATTGTAGCAGCTCCTCCGCCCATCCCCAATGTCGTAGACAATACGACCAAGGCGGTCCGCGACACGACGGTCTTCCCAAGTGCTCGCCGCCGCGGACAAACATTAACATGACGTCATAACACAAGCCCCCTTCCTTTTCATTGCAAAATGCCTAGTTACATGCTACGCGTGCACCTAGTGTCGTCTACATGCACGCCGATAGCCGCATACATGCAAACGACTACATGCAGGAGCAAAAGGCATCGGCATCACACCTGCCTATCAGCCGGGGCGTCCGAGTTGGGTAAACCACCTTCGTTCCGACGACGCACATCATCTAGCCAGGTGCTGAGGCCCACGCTCCCACTCCGGTGCAGGGTACGCCTCATCGCAACCTCTGTCGCGGCCTCGTCGATGTACTCCCATATCCGCTGGTGGAAAGCGAGGGCAAACCGGCGTACCGCATGTAGCGCCCCGGACATGGTCCTGTGCCCCGCTAGAAGGTCCAGGTGGGGTTAGCCGCGCATGCCGCAATGGCAACCTCCGCAGATTGCCGGGCGGCAACGACCTCCGCCTTTGCGGCTGCTAAGCGCTCCTGCAGACCGCTTCGTTCCTGGTACCTCGCCGCTTGGATAGCTCGAGCAAGAGCAAGGGCCCGCATGCCAAGCCGGTCTGAGCAACCAAACCAGTAAAGAGTTATCTGCATACCAACATACACATAACTTCATTTCAGTGGCCTCCAGAGCACTCTCCAGGTGCTCCGAACCGCATGAAGACAAGGCGTGGCAGTCCAAGGTCAGCCACTTCAAAAACTCTCAGGGCCTCCGGACGAGAACAAAGTCCGCCACGATGAGACGCCGGGATTCCAAGACGGCAGCATCAGGAATGGTCGGACCCGAAGACACGTCCGCAGTGGCAGCGCCAACCGGGCCGCGAGCAGCTCCGTCGCTAGAGCCCTGTGCGCGACCCAAAGATCAGGGGCCCACTGACACCGAGGACAGTGCCAAGGAACAAATCAGGGAAAGCCGCGTGAAATCGCAAGATGACAAGGAGTTGTTCCTACCTTTGGTTTGACTGGGAGATGCCATGAGTCGACAATGCTCGGACTCCATATTTGGGCTCATTGAACCGACGACAAGACCAGCCTCGAAAGCACGCCGGGCAACGACGTCTGCATCGGACTCCGAATCCTTGATAACCGCCGTCAGCGCCACTTGGAAACCCGCGCCTGCTGCCACAGGCGGAGGACACTCGACCACGCTTCATCGCCCGAGCCTCCGGGGATGCCTCGCGGGCTGCCACCAAGCCCGCAGAAATGATGGTACGAGAATCTCGACCGCGCTTTGCCACTCAACCTCCGAGGAGGCCTCATGAACGAGCGATGAGGGAACCGCATCCTCGAGGGCGTCGAGGACTTTGCTTCCCACAACAGCCCCGGGATTTGCAATATCAAGGGCCTCTGCGCCACCCACATCACGAACCTGCTCAGCCTCTAGGTCCGAGTGTGCATGATTTGCGGACTCCAACTCAGTTGACACAGCGGCTTCCTCGACTGTGCGGACCCCCTCGCCGCAGAGGGGACGTCTCTGCTCCATCGCCCTCACGATCACGCGACCGACCGCTACTGGGTGTGGCACACTCCGGCACGGGGATGCCGAGGGCTTTGCACACCCGGTTCATGCTGCCAAGGTTGGCCGTCACCGATGCCCGAAGGTTGTGCTCCTTCGATATATATGGCCCAAGGAAAACGGCCGTCGCGCACTCAGCATCCTCGAGGATGAGCTCTGCCATGAATATAAGTCACCAACAAGCTACCGCATAATCAATAGAAGTGCAGTGGTTACCACAGGGTGCTTACTGGGATCGGTTGGTTTTGGCAACGACGCAATGGTTGGTGGGACGTCGTCGTCGTGGGCGAGGACGCATTGAACATGCCACGGACATGACAACAGAGATATACCGAACATGAGGAACTACGCAAGGTCACGCATGTTTAGTCGAAGGGCAACCCCACGAGCCTCCGCACACGATGCCCATGTCCGCAGTCGAGGGTCACTGATGGAGGCATGTTGAAGTCCATCAAGCGTCCCGACCACTTCAGACAGCTACCGGCCTCCACCCGGTGGTAGAACCACCACCGCATCCAGCTCTAACTCCCACTTCGTACGCGTTGCACTCGTCGGAAATAGCTTCGTACATGAAGACTAAAGCACAAAGTTCACACGTCCCAAGTTGGAGTAGCCCGCTCCGCAAGCTTCTTAGGCTGGCATCGAGCATCATGAAGGAACGCAAACAGCGCCGAGCTCTGCCACACCGTCTCCTCCCAAGAAGCCCAGTTGTACATCGCTAGCCGAACGATCGCGTTGGGCGTCAGTTGTGCAACTTCCAGTCCATACAGCCTGAGGACCTTGCCAACGAACATCGCAGACGGTGAACACGACAGTCTCCGACTCCGTCGGAAGCGGCTCTGCTTCGGCGGCAGGCAGACGGATCACCTCGCGTCCCGCGATCTTCCCCTCACGAACCAACTACCAGACTAGCTCTTCGGTCGCGAGGGTCGGCCCCAGCACATTCGTGCAGGTGCCGTTCACCTTCACCACGTTCCACTTCTTGTTGGCCAGCGATTGGTCGCGCTCCACCAACTTGTACTCCATCTGCGTCGCCGACGAACTCCCACATGATTTTAAATACGCGAATTCAACCCAAATTCAAGTATGTTTTCGAAAATTTCAGTTTTAAGAGTATATACCCATCTATAACAATTCAAATGAAACGCATACTTTTGAAAAAAATATACTCAAATTCAAAGATTTTGAACATATTTAGATTACATGCTTTGCTGACTTTTATATAAAATGAGCACATTCCTACAATCAAATTATCATAAAAAAAGGTAATTGCAGTTCGAATTTCAGTTCAAGCATGTTTAAAATAGATAAACTCGGCATCCAAAATTTCCAAAAATTTTGCACACGATATATAGGGGAAATACCTATTTTACATCATGATGTTGACACCATGGTGTCTCAGTTAATTATACTACACACACGCACTCAAAAGGATAAATAGGTATAACATCATTTAAGCGGTATATAAGAATACATACACCTAGGAGTATGGAATCATACATAGGTATAACATCATTTAAGCGGTATATACATGTATATATATATATATATATATATTGTTGAAGCATGTCTAACTAATCAAACTTTTTTCTGAAGTTGTGTCAATTTGTGTTCCTCGATCTTAACGTATTACAATGAATCTATGGATTACATGTAAGAACCATACGCCATTACTGTCCACCTAGTGTACAATTATGCATATGTCTGAATGCGACCGAGTTGAGCTGAAATTCGATTCGGATTCGGGTTCGTTCTTCATCTGATATGTACTTGATTTCAACTTAAAAATATGGATATGAATATGGTTTGGCTGATATTTGATTCAAATTCGATCTGTTTTCATCTCTATTCAAATTTGAAGGGTTTATTGTGATCAAATTTGAAAAATTTTGAATAAGCTACAATGTGCATAATTTTCTACTTCAGCAGTAATGCTAGGTGATCATTATTTTAGCAATGCTAAAATGGCCAACAAAAGGGAGGCTTAATTTTTGAATTTGGAACATAAGCTGTTTCAAGCATTGAGGCATAATTTTTTAGTTTGGAACATAAGATGTTTTATGAAACTAACCAAACGGGCTTCATATCCAAAAACTCGACAGTAGAATGTGAAGCAATTGGCCCATTCTCCACAGCGTCCTTTCCTAGTTTGTATAAGCTTCCAAAGCAAGAAATATTGAAACAGACAATTTGATCATCAATTTTAAGTTTAGTTTAAAAAATAAACACTTTAACCAGATCACAAAATACTAGGGCTGCTTACTCATACCTTATATGGATCATTGTACCTTGGGAAACGGGTGATAGTAGAACAATGACTGCACCTAAAGATAGCATAGCATCTGTCAGTATATGCAAATGAAGTAAAAAAATAACTGGTCATACAGCATCAGGTGAAAGAAGTGATTTAAGTCCTAAATGATAAAAGTACATTTGGTCCAGTAATGTAGGATCTTGTGAAACTATAATCCTGTGGGACCATTCCAATCCTGACCCTAAGTAGGATCTAAATCAGGACCATATAAAAAGTGATCTAGAAATTATGATCTTTAGAATCACGATTTTGTAGCTAGCATCCTATCATGCTCCTATGATCCCGATCCTATCCACCCAAAAATGATCCTGACAGCCTTGGTTATTTAGATAGAGATAACACTTGGAAATGCATATCAGATTCGCTTATGCTGCAGGTACAGTTGCAGGGTAAAGAACATTCTGGAATGATACTTGAAAAAGATTGAACTTGAAGCAGATGAGAGCACCCTTATCAACAACATAGACATGGGGTAGGAAAACAAAATAGTATATGTAACCAGGCTTCAAATAAAAGCAATATGATTTACTACCAAATTTGCAAGTTGTTGAAGGAGATATGACCCTTCTAGATTAACTTTGAATTAAGATGCGAGATGTAAGACCAACTGAACAACACTATCTGACTGCTACCTATAGATCTCGACATGGGAGGCACCAAATTCAATTTCCGAGGGAAGTGGATTGCCCATTCCAACAATTGTTTCACGGCCACAGCTGTCACAAGGTGCTGCATTAACCCATCTGCAAAGATAAGCATCATTGTTAAAAGTTGAAGCACATTTGAGCTCCATTCTAGGCTGTTCTAGTCACATATACAAACTGTGTATTGAGCATCCTAAAGTATAAAAATCCAAAGAGTAAAAACACCACAGCTAATACCATAAAAGGGCTCAAAGTTATTACTGGAGTGGAGACTAGTATTAACACCCTTGTACCAAATCAATAAACTTAATAAAAAGATCAAAATAGCATCACTCCTTGATTTCTATGTGCCATAGGCTAAAAGTGACACCATGTAAATATCACAGGAGTAATTTGTTCAGGGACTACTAATCAGTCAGCCATGCTTTGCTTTTGCTTGATTCCTTTGATGCCACTGTTTAATGTTTCAAATAGCTCTACTTATAAGAAAATAAATTCAAGATTCCTCTATATATGTTCACTGATCCCCTAGGTGGCCACCTAGGCGCTAGGCGCCACCCTCCCGCCTTGCCCGCCTAGCCGATTTGTCATGCCTAGGCGGCCGCCTAGCCCGCCTAGGCGGCGATTAGGCGCTAGGCACCAGTCTACCACCCGCCTAGCGCCTAGGTGAACACTGTATATGTTTCAAAATGGCTTTCCCAGTTAAAACAGAACACCATATGTGTTGATACTTAGTTTATATAATATGGCATGTCTACAATACCACGCTCTGATCATTTGTATGTGTGTCCTCTGAAGAATGTCCAAACAACCACGCCATAAAAATCTCCAAACAAACATGACGATACACAAGAAAATATCTGAGAGTCATACTGCTGCCGCTATTACAGAAACAGTGTTAGTATGCCAATTTAGAGATATGCACAAAAAATATGTTAGCAGGACGAAAGAGTACTTCAGTTAGGACTTAGGAATATTTAGCAAATAATTAGGTAGAAGAACTAATGCCACAGAAATATAGATGTCTAGATGATAGCAGACACACACACTCGACATTTGAGGAAAGCAATGACTGAAAAAAGAAGGCATGAAAGTGCTTCAGTGACCTGAATGATTGCTTAAACCAGAAAAGCAATTGCAACAGAAAGGCGTGATCTTCTTCATCTTTCGAAGGACTGAAGTTCCCTTCCTACTAAAGCATCTTTTGTAAGAATTTCTGACCACCCATCTCTTCAAACGTAGAATGCAATATAGCAAAATTTTCCATAATCCACATAATTACCCAAACAAAATTCCAGGCACAGCCATGGTGGTAAATTATAAGAGAATCCTAAAATACAACATTTTTACTTGAAGCCAAACTTCTACCAAATAGAAACTTTATCGATATATCCAAGGAAACATAGCCATATTGAAATATAGAGAACATGGAGAAAAAAAAGAAGAAACTAACAGAAATAGAACAGACACAGAAACCTTGGCCAGTGAAACCAGTGCCTTCTCCTCAAGAGTATCTATTGGAACTGTCTTCCGTCCTGCCTCTTGACGCACAGGATCCTCATACTACATCCAAAAAAGTGTAGACAGATAAGGACCAGATATTAAAAAATAATAGAAGGGGATGCTTCATAAATGAAATACTCCTACATTCTAATTCTTACCATCAGAACCTGGCGCATGTAAGGCTCAACTCTTTCTCTGAACACCTCCCCTCCATCATTGCGTATGCTGTACTGTTGTAGGAGAAGTGCCTCTTCTTCTGCCTACGAAAATTTCAAGAAATAAGCATAGTTCTCATGGGAATGATAACAACTGGTTAATTTGGATTTCCTTCTCTCTTTTTCCCCCTATGTAAAGTACTTAATTTAGGAATTACTTCATTTCTTTGCCATCATTACCACAACATAGTTAGGCAAGTTTGACTTTCTGTGGCCACCATTTGGTTCCTAGTCACAGTTGTGGTGCACCACGGTTTCTTAGCACCCTAGCCCGCCCATCATAGACACATTTTCTTGCCAAAATTTACCTATCTTGTTGTGGTAGCCATCCAAACAGCCCCAACACACTATGATGCCATCAGAACCAACTTTTAAGTGATTGTTATGTGCTAGGCAGCCATGCGAAATTAAGTAGGCAAAATAAATACCTTTTAACATCAGTTTTTTAAAGTCAAATACATATGTAGCTTGCATTTGGTATGTGGACAGATTAACCCTCTTGACTCAACTCATGCCGTAACCATACACACTAGTATGAATTTTTGTTCAACTCCAATAAACAGCATATTCAAATAGCCTTATGTATATAAACACAGCATGCACAGACAAAAAATAGTTGATGTAGATGACTCATCAGTTGTGCATGGCTCGATAGCCAGCTCCAATTAATTTATATAATTCCAGTACAGTTACTCCAGTTAATATGGCCATCAAAAAAGTAGTGAACAAAATAAAAATGCCCCCACAGGTCTATCCAGAACATCTACAATGACCTAGATTGAGATGTAATGCATAATTTGCATGATCTAACTGAACATGTGAACTCAACCCAATCAACCAAGTGAGATAAGTCAAATCAAAATCAAATAAAGTTGAAGCAACCAAACTGAAGTGAACTTTTTCCAACATCTGCCTGCCTCCTAGAACAATCGAAGCAAAGAAATAAATAAATAAATGCAAGAAAACTCCATTCCATTGCCAGCTAAAATTCAGATATAGCTTAGTACCTTGCACCAACCGAATTTAACTGAATTCAATATGGTATTCCACACCAACAGAAAAATCTGAAGAGAAGTTGAACAAAATGCAGTTCGCTTCCTGCTACATTCAACTAAATATAGCCAGCATTTGTTCCAACTTGATACCAGATAAACCAAATCAAACCCATAAAAAATGAGGCTACCACAAGTCACGAAGACAACCACACATGGGCCACTTGGTCACCTGGCCCACCTCAAATTGCGCGAGGGCATCAAACTTGAACAAAATGCAATCAAGCACCACATAAATCAAACTTACCTATGCTCCTTTCCAGTGCCCAATCAAACAAAACTGATCTCCAACCATTGAAAACAGTACAAAAAACTGCTACACCATCCAAATTGCAATGGAGAAAATGCAGTACCCATGTTTCACCATATTGACATGTCTGTTACTCCATCTCACTCCCCAATTGAATAACAACACTCAAGTATTATACCTAAGAACCTAGATTAATGCTGTCAAAGTATATATTTGTAATATAGAGTTAAGAGTGGTCCATTGTATATGGCAGGCAGGCCAATGTATGGGTGTGTATATAACTCCTCATGATCAATAGAGAACATGGAGGGTTCTATTTCATAACATGGTATCAGAGCCCAGGGTTAAGGTTAGGTACTGACCTATTATTATCTTTTTCTGCATCATTATATTGAGGATCTCATTGCTCAATCAAGTCTCACTGATACCAAGGCAACCACTACTCCCATGGAACTGCATGTTCAGCTTCGTTCCACATATGGCACTCCTCTTGATGATCCCTCTAGGTACCGTCACATTGTTGGCAGTCTTGTCTATCTCATCGCTACTGCACTGATATTACTTATGTTGTTCACAGTCTTAGCTAGTTTGTCATCGTTCCACATATGGCACTCCTCTTGATGATCCCTCTAGGTACCGTCACATTGTTGGCAGTCTTGTCTATCTCACTGTTACCAGACCAGATATTACTTATGTTGTTCACAGTCCTAGCTAGTTTGTCAATTATATTGAGGATCTCATTGCTCAATCAAGTCTCACTGATACCAAGGCAACCACTACTCCCATGGAACTGCATGTTCAGCTTCATTCCACATATGGCACTCCTCTTGATGATCCCTCTAGGTACCGTCACATTGTTGGCAGTCTTGTCTATCTCACTGTTACAAGACCAGATATTACTTATGTTGTTCACAGTCTTAGCTAGTTTGTCAATGCTTCTACATCAGTTCACTATGGTCATGTGCTTCATGTGTTGCGCTACTTGAGGGGCACTATCAATGTTCAAGAAGGCACTAGGTGGGCAGCGAGGAGGGGCGTAGTGCCTAGGGGGCTTAGGCGGCCGAATTAAAAAAAGAGGACAGCGGGTAGAAGATAAGCAATCATGCATATATGTGTGATGTTTAGAAGAAGAAAATTATTACCTAGAGCAACATTGATGTAAAATAGAGTTGATGTCTTGATGATTGTCGATGTTTTAGTATCGATCTTACGTATGATTTGTTTGGGTTCTGGAGAACTCTTGAATACCTAGCTACGATTACAGAGAGAGAAGACACAGGCATTTTTATACAGGTCAGGGCCTTCTGCAGCGAGAATACTTCTTGTGTGGATATTGCTCAATGAACTGATTGCAATGGAGAAAGTAATGCGAAAAAGCCTTGCTCTACTATTCTCCCTTGGATCTGTCCCTCATCTAGTCATCTCCCCTCCTTTTCCCTGACGTCCACCTTTATATAGCTTGCAAGGCGACGGCCGTTTCTCCATGCCAAGAGACGCCTTAATGTCTCGAATGATAACCGTCCGATGGGAGTTGATAGAGATGTGGTACCTCACTCATCGTGCGGCGGTTTCTGCCAGGGTGAAGTTATGTATACTTATTCCAGAGAATAAATACTTATGCTAACCACCTTGTTAGACAAGCCCACGATGCAAGGGGTTGTCGTAGATAGGTCAGTCAGAGTTTGGCTTAGTCGTGGGATAACTTGCGACTATGCCATGGTCGTAGAAGAAGTTACGACTATGTCATGATCATAGAAGAGCTTACGACTATGAGGTTATCGTAGAAGAGCTTACGACTAAAGGGTAGTCGTAAAAGAGCTTACGCCTAAGGAGTTTATCGTAGAAGAGCTTATGACTAAAGGATAATCGCAGAAAAGCTTACGATTAAGGA
Source organism: Bonia amplexicaulis (assembly GCA_036346245.1). Classification (NCBI taxonomy): domain Eukaryota; kingdom Viridiplantae; phylum Streptophyta; class Magnoliopsida; order Poales; family Poaceae; genus Bonia; species Bonia amplexicaulis. The sequence goes on from CM070753.1 coordinate 6,720,550, forward strand.
GTTGTCGTCCAACGACTAGAACACTGGACACTATAGCTCGCCGTCTGTTCCACTCATCTTAGAGTCAACTTCAGCTTCATGCTTATGCTACTCCACTTGGGCAAGTGAACCTGTTGATCAGCAGTCTGTCACTGGCTATTGCATCTTTCGTGGGTCCTCTCTTGTTGCATGAAAGTCCAAGAAACAGGCTACAGTCTCTCATTCTAGTGCTGAGGCTGAGCTTCGTGCTTTTGCTACTACCACTGTCGAGATTATCTGGCTTCATTGGTTGCTGGCTAATCTTGTTGTTCCTTGTGATGCTCCTATGCCTCGCCTGTGTGACAACACTGGAGCCATTCAAATAGCCAATGATTCTGTGAAGCATGAGCAAACTAAGCATATTAGTGTCGATGCCTCATTCACACGCTCACATTGTCAGGACAACACCATTCCCCTTCAGTATGTGCCTTCAGAACTTCAGGTGGCAAATTTCTTCACCAAGGGACAGACTCGCGAGCATCGTCGTCTTCATCTACTCAAACTCAATGTGTCTGACCCACCTTGAGTTTGAAGGGGGGTGTTAATGTGTATATATTTGTAATTTAGAGTTAAGAGTGGCCCATTGTATATGGCAGGCAGGCCCATGCAGCCCATGTATGGGTGTGTATATAACTCCTCGTAATTAATATAGAGTTAAGAGTGGTCCATTATATATGGCAGGCAGGCCCATGTAGCCCATGTATGGGTGTGTATATAACTCCTCATGATCAATACGGAACGTGGAGGATTCCATTTCATAACAAATGCAATTTACTCAGCACCTGAATTGAATTCAGACACTTCCCACCTGGTTCAAACCTCAACTAAACTGAAACAAAATAGAACCTGGTTCAAACCTCAGCTAAACTGAAACAAAATAGAACTCTGGTGTCTAAATCATGTGAAGCAATTCTAAATACTATAAATACCTATGTCATCCAAGCCAGAGTGCAACAAAATTGCAACCCATCTAATTTAGCACTCATTTCCTCCAACCTCCAACCCACTACCCTACCAAACCAAACAAACCAAGTGACCCCTACCAGCCACTGTCAAAATCAAAATCATAGCGCAATCCGTCCAACTTATCCAAAGCAAACCAGATCAATTTCCATGCTATCCCCGATAAACCCCAACCCCAATTGCAAATCACACAACTACATCAGTTATCAGGGATGTCAAGTAATCACACCACACCTGAAGCATCCTCGCGAGCTCCTCGTCAGACTTCTCCTGCGCCCTCGCAACCGCTGCCCCCGTCTCGTCCACATCCTCCCCCTCCTCATCGATTTCCACAAGGTGGAAGCTCTCGAGAATGGACTCCAAGTTAGTACCATCGTCCACCACGGACCCATCAGCCTCCACCTCGATCTGCACTCGCTCACCACAACGCATCGCCTCAGATGATGAGCAAAGCAAAGAAGCAACTCAGATCGCGGCGAAGCGGTGGGGTGGGGTTCAAACCTCGGCTAAACTGAAACTAAACTAGAAGTCGTGTCTAAATCATGTGAAGCAATTCTAAATACCATCAATCCTGTGTTATCCAAGCCACAGTGTAACCAAAGTGCAACCATTTCAAACTAAACGCAACTAATTTAACAACCCATTCGTCCAACCCCCAACCCACTACCGTACCAAACCAAACAAAACCAATTGACCCCTTCCAATCACTACCAAAAGAGAAAATTGAGAATATGCCCTCCAACTAGATGGAAATCTAGGATATACCCTCCTTTAGATCCTAATTGATAATATACCCTCCTTTAGAGTGTTTTGTTGAGAAAATACCCTTTTCATACCTTTTCATTAGTTTCTATTGTATTTCTCTGTATTCCTTCACTTAAAATGACATATTTACCCCTGAGTACTTCTTGTGCATCATTTGAGCACCCATTAGCCTTCTCAGGATGATTTGGCGGCCGCGCCCTTGACCTCCTCACCGCGCTCCGTCGGCCGCCGGACCTCCGCCCCACACCCTCTGTCGCGCCGTCGTTTGGTCCGGAAAACCCTAGCCAAGCATTGCCCAATCGAGACTTATCTTCTTCACAGCCGTACATGGGGGCAAAATGGTCATCCTAATGTCAAAATACAATACAATAGTATAAAAACTAATGAAAAGGTATAAAAAGGGCATTTTTTCAACAAAACACTCTAAAGGAGGGTATATTATTAATTAGGATCTAAAGGAGGGTATATCCTAGATTTCCATCTAGTTGGAGGGCATATTCTCAATTTTCTCCTACCAAAATGAAAATCATCTCACAATCCATCCAACTTGACCAAAGCAAACCAGATCGATTTCCATGCTATCCCCGACCAACCCCTACTCCAATTCCAACCACAAAAAGGCATCAGCTATCAGGGATGTTAACCGCACCTGAATCATCCTCGCGAGCTCCTCGTCGGACTTCTCCTGCGCCCTCGCCGCCGCCTCCGCAGCGACCGCGTCCTCCGCCTCCCCCTCGCTGATGGCCACGAGGCGGAGGCCCTCGGAGATGGACTCCAGGTCTGTGCCGTCGTCCACCACGGACCCATCCGCCTCCACCTCGATCTGCATGCGCGCACCGCACCGTACCGCATCGCGTCAGAGCAGAGCCACAGCACTCGGATGGTGGCGAGCGCGGTTTTTTTTTTTTGGGGTTGGGAGGGGTTCGAGAAAGCGAAACCTTCTGGAGTTCGGGCGGGACGGAGGTGAGCGAGAAGATCTGGAATCGAAGGACGTCGAGGCCGTGGTCCGTGTCGTACTCCACCGCGTGCTCCTCACCGCCGGAGGCCTGCCTGAGCACGAACCGGCGAGCCACCATCGCGCTTCTCTCCGTCGACCTGGTTTCGGAGTCCAACCTTAGAAGGAAGGAATTGCGTGACAGATGGAAAGCACCGAAGCAGCAAAGGTTTTACTTGCGGCCGCTACGTGCCTCCGTGCTAACAACCACCACCGATCAGATCAGGCTACCTAACCCTTCAGCTTTTTTCGGAGGCTTTTTCGCATTAGAATAAGAGAAAATCTCGTTTTCACACATCCGTCCGTTGATTCAATGGCACTCGGAGCGCCATCGGATTTAGATTAGGAATAAGTTATCTACAATCGTCCGTATATGGCAAGTTACGGAGCAACATGCTCTTTACTTTTTTTGTCAACTAGGATAAAACTTTTTTACGCACATATCTCTCGTACACGTCTATAAGGTCCTATTGGACAGCGTTATAGATGAATCGTGCTAAATGAAGTGACTAACCTATGCTCTTTATTGCTGGTGTTGTTTTTCTCACCATCTACTATGGTTACTCTCACTACAAATAATTTTTCTCGTCACTATTAGCGTGCTCTCCTTCCCTATGGATCCATCAGCATGCTACTCCTGGGTGGTGCCTTTTAGTTTGATCTATTTGTGTACCATAGTAATGCTACTCCCTGCACTGAGATAGCAAACAGCTTGATCCATACATGCATGTGCATGGAGAGATGTTATGTGCTCACCAGCTGCAAGGTGTGCTTTTGAATTTGTAATACTTTGCTCTCAAGTCTATTGGTTTGCTCTCAAATTTATAGTAAATATTGCTCTCAAATGTGTAAAAAAAATTCATATATAAAATTTCATTGATTTTCTGTCAGGTTTGTATTGCTCCAAAATTTACACTAACTTGCTCCCAAATATCTTATATTTGCTTTTGAATTTTATATTGATTTGCTCTCAGAATCATACTGAATTTGCTTTACAAAACTATCTTGAATTTGCTATCAGAATTACACTTATTTGCTTTAAAACTAATCTTGAATTTGCTCTAAAACTTATACTGATTTGTTCTAAACCTAGGGATTTTTGGATGTTGGCCAGCATGTGTTTTTTGCTTACTGTGTAAGTGTCGGACCCCAGGTTTATAACCTGGAATCCCCTGTGATAACACTGCATTATTCCCTGGATCAGTAGATAATGCTCACAGATACAATGATGCATCATTTCATACATAACGAACCATACATTACAATACCAGAGTTTAACTAGACCACGTCGGGTCGAGGTTACAGTAGGGCCATCAGGCCAAATGTCTTACAATACATAAAGAACGGAAGCGGAAACGTACATAGCGTAGGGGCACAACTCGCCACAGGCAAGCGACTGGGTCGACTTGAGTACCCCCGCTATTAATCAGGCACCTGACTAATAACGGATGCACCCACCAAAACTAGCCTGGTCAGCCGGACTGAGGCAAGAGGCAAGACTACCGAAGTCTATCCTAATATCCACCATCTTCATTGCCTTCGGCGTCCTGATCCTCATGGTAGGCGTAGTGCTCTTGATTCACCGTTTCTGAGTGGGGGTTTTAGAGCGAGTGTGAGCACAAACAATCGTGCTCCGCGAACCAACACACAGAATGCATATAAACATAGATGCAAGGCTAACAAAGGTGGCTCAGGTTCTTTTATTTGCTTAAAGCGACTTTTAGAATAATCATAATATAAAATTCCTATGAACTAGCATTTTTCAAGAACTCGTAATTTGACATTATGAAAGTGTGCGATGATTTGTAATAAGATAGGTTCCATCCACCAACTCTTATTTTTACTAAGAAGGTTTCATCCACCCTAATACCAACACTGGAGTACATCGCTCAGGAAAATTTGCCAAAGTCAGGTTACATCCACCTAGCAGATTTTTATTCCCAACCACAAAATTTTTAAAATAGAACTAACTCGAGGAAGATTTCCATGTCTGCCCTTGACCGTAGGCACGGCTATTCGAATAGTTGTATATACTCTGCAGAGACTGTACATCTTTACCCACAAGAAATAATTGTCTCGATGGTCCTACATGATGCCTTGGACATGCAGATCGAGAAAATATCACGAGGCCTTTACAATACCTTGCACTCTAGTATATCACTCCTATGGGGTTACTTCCATAGGTTGTGCGGGATGTCTACCATAGGTTAGCGCAGTCGGACTCCACTCTCCACATACGCTACCCTAGGCGACGTCACCTACATCCGGTGTCCCGTTCCAAGTGGGGCTTTTATTACCCACCTACACACTTTCTCCGTGAAATGACTAGAATGTTCAGTAAATTATTTAGCCAAGCCTACAATATGCCGACTTGTGGTTGTCTTGTTATACGGAGGGTCCACACAGATTAAGTCCTTAATTTGACTGGGCGGTTCATTCCACAACCCTTGTGTTACATCCACACCCACCGCTCTTACCACTCGCCCAAACAGGTTTAGCAGATTTTAGGGTTTTGAGAAGCATAACACAAATTAACATAAATAATCAGCCCCGTACATCTCATGACTGTCCCAAAACTAGTTTTCCATGATTAAAGAATGATTATCAGGGCTACTAAGGCTCTGGATTTCACAAGACTAGTATGACAGTATTACGACTTATAACTACCTTAGTTATAGTTTATACCTAGGGCGACAATGATCATATGAGTTCAAATGTTACTGGTGGGGTATGTTATTATGGGGTAAATACAGGGTCATTAGCTACCTTAGGAGTGACGTATGTTTGCGTATAAAGTAAAGCATGCAGATTTTCATAATTTAAATGAACATAGTTTCACATAAAATATAGGCGCAAAATGATCAAAGTATTGACTCGCCTGGATCGAGAGCTTGGGGATCTTGTGTTGCTTCAATTGGGGGCTCGTCCACCTCTCCGAACTCTACTCGAATGGACGCACCGGAAAAACAACACAAGCGAGCAAAAGCAAATAAATACCAAGTACAATAAAACAAAAATTCAAATGAACTCGAAATTGAACCAAACCAGTTTTATTAGATAGAGCATGATTTTAGAAAAATTTAGAATCTGGTTTTATTAAATTCGGACTTTTGGTTAAGAAGTTATAGTATTTCAAAGTTTCAATTTCTGGAAAATCCGAAAATAAAGAAATGCATTGCGGACAGGTGGGTCTTAGTTAGCAGTGCTTTAATACCCTCTTTAATCACCGGCTTAGGACATCATAAATAACCGGTTAGGGCAGCAGTTATTAGCGTCATTAATGTACTCCCTGCTCGGGCTCATCCCGGCCATTGGGAGGCGGAGCCACGGCACCGAGGGGCCGGAGGCGGCGGGCGCCGGCCAAAATGGGTCATCCACCCTAGAGCGCACCTCGGGGAGAAGTGAATCGGCCGGACTTCGGCCAGGCGGCGACCGACGACGAGTGTGGCGGCGGCCGAAACAGGGGAAGAAGGGCGACGGCGGCTCGGCCGATGAGGGTTCAATTCCTCGGGGGTGGAACATCTACAGGCCTCCGTGGTCTTACCTGGAGCGCTAGTCGAGGTCAAGGTGGAGCAGGGCGGCCTGGCGGCGAGGGAGGTTGCGACGACGAGGAGGTCGACGGTGCCGGCTCACCGGGGAGGGAGACAGGGTTCGGCGAGGTGGGGACAAGGTTCGTGGTGTCCGGGCGGTGCTCCAGGTGCGAGGAATTGGCCCGGGATGCGGCGGCTCACCGAGGAAGCCCGGCGCCGGCGTTGGTGAAGAAGGAGCCCGGCGGCGGCCTGCAGGGGAAAAGAAGGCGATTAGCCCAGGCAGAAGGGAGAGGAGATGAAGGTGAGTTCGGGAAGGCTCAAGAGGCCCTGGTGTCGACCGGTGGCGCTTGGCGGCGGGGATTGCCGGCGGAGCGCCCACGCAGAGGAGGCGATGGAAAGGGAGTGTTGGCGGGGTGGTGGTGGGGTGCGGTGAGGCAACGCGCCCATTTATAAAGCCGGGAAGAGGAGGAGACGCCGAGGCGGCATGGGCATGGCGCCCGGTGTCGCGGCGGCGTCATCGCCGTCTTGCGGCACGGTTCGGCGCGCAGCAACGGGCTTGTCGCGGCGCGTAACACACGAGCGGGCCGGGAGGAGGTGGCCGGGACGCGACGTCGTGGCATTCCGCCTCCTCGGCCGGCAATGACAGATGGCGAGGACGCGCGGCGAGGCCGAACCACCATGGCGGCGTTGATGGCGAGGGCGGGAGACGAGCCCGACGCCCGCCACTACGGGCGCCGGCGAGGGGCCTACACAGGCGAGGTCGGCTTGCGCCGCAATAACTCGCCAGCGGTGGTGGTTGGGGAGAAGACGACGAGCGGCAGGGAGAGAGGAGGAGGGGCCGCCATGGAAGGGAAGAGGAGCGACGCGCCCGGAGGAGGAGATGGGCTACTGTGATGAAAAGGGAGGAGGATGGACTATTAGGAAAAATCGGGGTTATTAATATATATATATATATATTTTAATTTTTTTATACCTTCTAATCTTTGTGGCACATTTTTAAATTCTAGATTTTAAAAGATCATTTGAGATGCCCCTTTGGGAAACAAAATAGGGTTTTCATTCCAAATCATTTAAACACACCTTGGACTTTCTTTTTGAAAAGCAAAGAGGAAAAACAACGGAGAATAAATTCTTTTATTAACATAAGCTTGAAATTTTACAGTAGAACCAAGCTTTGAAAATGGGGTGTTACAGTAAGTGGGCATTATGGTGGGGTGGGAGCGCGTCTGCGCATTCGAAGAATGGAGTGCAGCGACGTGGTCACGCGTGGTACTTTTTTATCTGAGCTATTTTGTCGTTTAGCTATTACGGGATGTGCGCGTGGAGCCGCCAAATGAAGCTCGGCCGGTATGTAGTCGTGTCATTAGAATAAACACAACTGAAAATAGAAGATATTTGATTTGATTGGAGTTTTTGTTTTTGGCTGATCTGAACGGATTGCACCCCATCTCAACAAGCTACAAGAATAAATAAAAGATTATGGCAAATGTCACTACTATTGCCACCTTGTGCATGCTCTCCACAGCCCCCTAGGCTGGCGGAATGACGGATCCAACCTCGTCCTCACCAAATCCGGTGCGGTGGCCGCTGAATTTAGTACAGGAGGCCCGTGCAGAGGAGGACGACGACGGGGGAGGAGGTCCTGCCCGTGATGGAGTTGAAGCTCGTGGCAACGCCGTCGACCGACAACAGAGCACGTGGCAGCATCGTCGAGGTGGAGGCGAAGCTCGTGGCGACGATGGAGTTCAATCCAGCTGAAGCCGCCTCAAAAGGCAAGGCATCTGATTTGGCTTCCAACTTCTAAATGGGTGGCAGTTTTGCTTGCCAAGAGATGTCTCTTCACTTCCAAGATTGAGTTGAGAGACACATGATCGATTCATGGAGTGCAACATCATAAAAATTCGCTTTATTTAAAAATTTAATTTCAAAAAAATTATTTTAAAGTATTTGAATTCTATTTGGATTTTTCTGTGTTTTTCTAGATTTTAAAAAACAATCAATTTTAAAGTTAAAAAGTATTTTTGTAAAAACTAAAAGACCAAGTTTAAGTTAGAAATTTTTTAGTAAGTCTAAAACATTTTATAGAATTTTTGAGAATTTTTTGGAGTTAAAAATCAATTTTAAAAAGTCCAAAATGTATTTTATAAACTTTTTAAAGGCCATATTTGAATTAAAAATATTTTTACTAAGTCTAAAATAGGTCCAGGAATGTCCTATGAATTTTCTGGAATTTGTAGACTTTATTTACTATTTTCTAAGTATTTATAAAGTTTTCTGCTATTTCTGAAAAGTTAATCCAAAAATTAAAATCTGATTTATCTCACGCCAACACGTGTTCGGCCTGGATTCAATACAATCTATTCCTTGATCTAATCCTAGCCACCCATAGCCACTTAAACATCGGCGGCCGAGATCGCCCCATCCTTGCCACATGTCCTTCATCCGGCCACTCACCCCTTCACCTCTCCTTTCTCTCACCGACGCGTGGGGCCCGCTTGTCATCACCTTCTTCAACCTCCCTCCATCTTCCTCCTCCCACCTTCCACTCTCTCCAAACCGCCGCCATTAATAGCCGTCGCCGCTTCGTCTACCGGCCGCCCCGCCTCCTGGGACGCCGCCTCGGCTCCCCACCTCGTCGCAAAAATCGACGAGCCGCCGCCCCCTTCCCCTATAAAGACCCTCCCGGGGGCACTCCCTGGCATCCCCACTCCCACCGCCTATTTCCCTCTCGAGCGCCAGAGCCAAGCCACGCCAAGCGCCATCGCCAAGCCCTCTCTCTCCTCCGCCGCCTCCTCCCTCCGGCCACCACGAGCCTCGGTCACGGTGGGCCGAGGTCCCCGCCGCCTCCTTCACCCCACCGCCGCCGAGCGCCCGCCCGACGAGCGTGTGTCGTCCCGCTTGCCGCTCGTGCGCTCGGCCACGTCACCGTAGGTCCCGAGCCAACGTGGCGGTGGTAGACGCCGCATGGCGCCACGCCAGCCGGGAGCACCACCTCAGCCCCTACCATGATATATTGTGTGAATTGTTATATTCATAAGTGTTATCAGTTGATCTCATACATAGTGTATATAGAATCGTTAGACTTGAGAGTACTATAGTTTCCTTTATGTGTAATAGCTTATTTGTGGGTTGCTAAACACTACTCCGTAACTTGGTGGTCGCAAAGATAGCTTTCGGATTTACTATAAAACATACGTTGAAATATGAGTGATCAAGATAGAATTTGGCCCTCCTATATAACGGGAGAGATATCTCTATGCCCCTCGACATGTTGCATTAAGAAAGTGCATGACCATACCAAATGTACTTGAGAAATCAATCAAAACTAAGTAATACACTACAAGCTCGAGCAACACTACAAGCTCGAGCAAATGATCGAGCTATCAGATAATGGAACTTATTTTTTACCTTGAGTTCGATTTGATATCATGAAGCAACAAGATCGATACATCAGCACTATATAGGTTTATCCGATATGATCTTTGTGTATATTTAAGTGTCGATATGTCCTGCTATGTACCGCTATCGACTTGTGGATAGGAAAGAAGTTTTAGGGCACAACCGAATATACATGAACTATAGTGTTACATACTTAACGGGTTGGAAACACATTAGTTCGGATTTGGGTTGGATCTATTACTAATAGATCAAGTGGGTTTCATACCTTATTAGGCCTTTAATATAGGGTTTCACCGATGGGCTATATTAGAGGCATGTGGCTTAGGATGCATCTCGTACACACCCATGGAAATTCTAGTCGCCACTTATCACAGGTCTTGCCATGCGCGCTCGTATTATCACACTGGCACATGGTGTTCCTCTTTAGATGTGTGGATTTCGGTAAAGACGCTACTACAACTGTAACGTTGATCAGGACGATCACGAGGAGGAGACGGTTGTTTCATGGAGATCGACTATTTCCACTACACCGGCACACGCTATGTTGAACTGGGCTGCTTTAACTTTTCTTCTATTGCACTGTGCATCTAGTGGTAACGATTTATGATCTCTTATTTGTATGGTTTTCTAGTTTACACGATAGAATTTTTAATTTTCGCTGGCATAGCTTACTCGTATCTTAACAAACAAAACATTTGGTCCGAGCAAAAATGAAAAATTCTCACGATTGGGAGAAGTGCTGTAGTCGGAATGGATAAAATCATGAGGAAATATCGCACCAGACCGAAGCAAAGAAAATGTTAGAAGATGAGTCATGAGGAAAAAAATGCATCGGATCGAAGGAAAAAAAAGGTGAAGAAGCACTAATCCATAGTATGCCGATTGGGAGAAGTAAACAAGGACGACTGAGCCCCAACCGTTGGCCGCTGGACCTAGGAACAGTCACCCTCTCGCCGCCGCCAGTTCCATTGGGCCGGTAGAACAACGGGGAAAGAGGAGCAAGTTGGTGGACGACAGCAATGGAGGAAGATCTAGGACTCACTTATGTGTGGGGTCAGCAGTTTATTGGGCCCATCTGCCAGTGGCTTATGAATGAAAAATTAGTGCCAAGTCGGTCTAAGCAGATGAGATTGCTGTTCACCCCAAATCATGTGTTCTAACGAGCATGTATAAAATTTCTGTGTTTTCTAATCATTCTATTTTGCACATGCATTTCATTTCTATTTCTATGCGTTTCTATTCCTACTTCCACTCAGACCCTTACAAGGGCTCTAAATAAATCTCTACGTGAGCAAGATAAATTTACAGCCTTAAGAACCGTAGAAACGTGCTTCTTCACTAAAGCGCATTTGACTATGTGCATAAAGATGAGCAATCATGATTTTGAATTTAATAGGTGTAGTCCTACTTCCACGACTTAATCAACCAACCAGGTGATTTCCGATTCCTAGTTCGAAGTACATAACCCACTACAAGTGAATTGGGGTCTGTCCATTTATGTTTCTGAATTTTGTCTTTTGATTTTTTTTAATGATACTTAGCTTTTAAATGAAGTATTTTTTAAGATGAGATTTATAAATTGATTGTATTAGACACTGTAGCGACTTTATCTAGATCAGTCAAAATCTTACGTGAGTACCTTTCTCTTCGTACTCTGTCCCGTGAACAATCAAAAGCCAAACAATTTGATCAAAACAATAAACTGTAGCCTAAAAAAATATTTTCTTAGATGTTCGTAGTTTTCCATTCCTAGTTTGATACTAGTACGTAGTCCACTGCAAGTGAATTGAAAATGGCCAAGGCCAGCTTTATGAGGTATGACGTATAGTTGTCTATATGGCATGTAGATAGCTGTTTGACTCTTGCATTACATGTTATACATCGCAAGTTATTGGGCATATTCTTTTCGATCGAAATTAGTAACTTTTAATTTTTACTATAGTACTTAACTTTTAAATGAGGTATTTTCTTAAGACGGGGTCTACAAATTAATTATAGTACATCTTAAAAGCTCAACATCTGTATCAACTAAAATCGCAGGCGAATATCTCTCTCTCCATAATCTCTGTCGCAAACAGCTAAAATTCAAAAATTTCAACCAAAAGTCATAAGCCGCAGCTGTGCCAAACAGACTCATTGCATGTCATTGTCTAGAGCGGTTATGTTCTTTTTAGCTTTCTCGGAAGTAAAAAAAATCAAACATCGAAATAGAGTAGTTTGTTGGAACGAATTTTCTAAACAGCTTCATAAACCTAAAATCGTATGTGTAATATATATCAATGTCTCTGTCATCAACTGTCGTATCAAAAAAACGCAAATAAAGACTATCAGCAGCTGCAAAAACCATCAACCACAGTGCAATACAAAAGAACACCCCTACTAGTCACTGATGATCATCGCCACAAGTGTTAATTTTTTCCTCGTATGGCATATGGTAATCTTTTTCTTGTGTTAGTGGGCCTCTTATTTGTAGTTTTAAAAATCTGTTTTTTGATTTTTCTATAGTAACTAATTTTTAAAGGATTGTTTTTTTAAATCGGGTCTATAAGTCTATTGTAGTACATACTATAGCGATTCTATTTATATCACCTAAAACCACATACGAGTTTCTGTTATAAACATACTAAAAGTTATAAACTGCAGTCACAAAACTATAAACCAAATCAAAAAGAAGATACATAAGAACTCACCATCAAGTTGGTGTTTAGTGTTGATGGGTTGTTTGGTGGCCTCATCTTTGTTGTTTTGCATTGTACTGTGACTTAACACATCAAGCACATAAAACTTAACGATTGTTATGTACAAATAACATCCCTTTATAATCTTTATTTTGTTAAGTCTTGTAAACATTGGTTTCTTTTCCGATCCATACAAGTTCTTATAGGATATGGACGCAGTGAAAGCTTTGTTTTATGTGCTCTCCATGGTTGAGTAGGATGCCCACAATTCTTCTCATGTTTAAGTTGATGCCTATTTATTACGTTGCTCCCGTCTTCTCATGTTATTTTGAGAAGAGATATCGGCAGGGCTCGTTTCAGCTTATTTATGGCTTATACTTATACTGCTTATAGTAATTAACTTTTAAACGATGCATTTTTAAGGCGGGGTCAATAGAAAAAATATAGTAAAAAATATACTGAGTTTAATAGTACTGATCAAAATCGCATGCGACTATTTCTCTCTGCGTACTGCTTTCGCGAACAGCCATAATTCAAATATTTAAGCCATAAACCATCAGCCTAAAAGAACCCACCTATCTTCCTCAACCATTATATTGGTTCATCGCTCGAATCTATTTTGTTGCCTATTGAAAAAATGTTCTTAAAAAATAGACTAATATCCTATTCCAAATAGCTTTTGGGTTATGGCTTTTAGAAACCGGCTTTTTGAATGGAGAATCAGCTTTTGAACGGAGTGACCTCTCAAGAAGGTGGTTTCTATAAGCCGTTTGTAAGAATTAGGCCCTATTTATTTAGGCTTAGATTTTTGGTTTATAGCTTAAAGATAATCTTTTGGCTTAATTAGCTTATAAGCACATAGCTTTTAAGCAAAGCCAACCTATTTGGTTGTCTAGTTTTTCTTTGGGTTGGCTTATTGTCTTCAATAATGAATATCTGAAATACCATTTTCACAATGAGCTAAGAAGATATCAAATTTACACATCACAATTCGAGAACCACACATGAATATGCAACTGATTATGTATGAATACATATCAATCCACAAATAATGCATGAACACACAATAATAATCAGTGGTAATTTAACGAATTTTGAGAACTACTTTGAACATGAATCATTGATCATGACCTTGATAATCACAACATCCATCCTCATTCAATTCAAAGAAAGATGAAAAATAGAAAAAATCAATTGGCCATCGTCGTCATGTCTCTCTTGCCATCGGGACACCGTCGTCGTGCCTCCCTTGCCATCGATTGCCACAAGAGGAGGGGGCAACGGATGAAGGAGGAAGCAAATCTTAGGTTTTGTCCTCCAAATTTGAATGGGCGATGCAAATCCACTACCCATTAGAGAAGGGGACGACGAGGTTGTCGGTAGGGGAGGATGGCGGGCGGGTATGGGATGAGGATCTTTGGTGGTGTCGAGCACGAGCTCAAGGAGAGCTGCGGCGCGCAGCACGAGGAAGAGGAGGCCAGTGAGTTGGGGGCGGGGATGGCATCGGCGGGAGCGGGACAACGGCATTGAGCGTTGTGGGGGGTGAACGACGCCGGCAGGAGTGTGACAGCGACGTCGAGCATCGTGGGGGAGAACGACGGCATCAGGACAAGTCTCTCTCAAGAGGGAGATAGTGAGGGAGCCGAAGGGGAAAAGAAAACGAAATGGGAAGGAGGAAAAAAGAGAAAAAATGAAAGGATTTGGAGTTATATAGGAATGTTATTTGATAGGTAATTTTAGCGAACTTGAGTGGTAAATGGATATTCCATTCCGCAAAAGCAAAAAGAAAGCACCTCTCTTATGAATTTTGGCTTTTAGGCTTAAAATAGCTTAAGAGTATGTTCTTTTTAACTCCGACTTATGATTTTTGGGTTATTCGCAAGAGAAAATACGGAGTAACAGAAACTCACATGCGATTTTGACCGATATAAATAAAGTCACTACAGTGTGTACTACAATCAACCTATAGACCATGTCTTAAAAAGATATTCTATTTGAAAACTAGTTATTGTAGAAAAACCAAAAAGCAACTTTTAAATGCCGAAAAGAACATCCATTAAACTTTTCATAACCCGGATGAAAAAGACCAGTTTGTTTAGGCTTTAACTTTTTTTTTGCTTATAAGCCAATAAAAAGTCTAACAAATAGGGCCTTACTACAGAAGGTGTTTTAAACGGAGTGGCTTTTTAACGCGAGTGTCATTTACTCTCTCAATCTCTCTCACAATTAACCAAAAGTCAAAGCGAAAAGCTAAAAGACACGGTACTTTTTGAATATGGCGTGAGAGTAGAAATAAATACTAGTTTACAACGTCTATTTGTTTCTATATAAAATTTGAAATCATCAATCAATTGCGAAAACAATGCTGCTCTTACACGACCTACTTTTCTGAGAAGAAAACGATGTCCTAATAAAGCCAAAGAAATCACATAAAGTTTGAAAAAAAACCCCCCAAAAGGTAATACTAGAACGTATAGGAACAAAAAGCGCAGGGCATCTTCTTTTGCCAAACCTCAAGACTGTCAACCTATAAAACGTCAAAAATTTTCTACGACGACTACAAACCTTCCCCTCGCAAACGGCGAGCGATCCACCCAATCCCAACCATTCCCCACACCCGCCGCCGCCGCCCGCGCCTGGGCGGCCACCCACCCGCCGTCTCACGCCACCGCCGAAACCGGTACCCACCCTCGCGCCCGCCCCAACGTGTCCCTCCCTGCCACCGGCGGGCCCCGCCTGGTGGGCAGGCGGGAAAGCGACGCGTGAAGGAGGCGCTGCTGCCTGTGCGATCCCCACCCGCCCCGCTCGATAGCCGCGCCGCTCTGCTGCCTCTGCGCCCCGTTCCCCATTTGCCCCCTCCCCCATCCATCTATTTCCCCACCGCCTCCGCGACGCTCCCGGTGGGCTCCGCGCAGCGCGTCGGGGTCTCCGCCGATTCGGCTCGATTTCGGGGGGCGCCGCGGCGACCTCGGGAGGTGAGCCGGCTCTCTCGGCGCTGCCATTAACATATATTGGGGTGGGGGTTTTGTCAGGAATTTTGCTGGCGAGAGGTTTGACCGGTGGATGGAGTGGGGGTTTAGGGCGGAGACTCGGATTTGGGTTTGGGTGTGGGCGTGCTGCGTTTGGGGGGTGTGGTTTGTTGGCCGGCGGCTAGCTTGTGCGTTGTGCGAGAAACGGTGGTGCCTCTGTGTGGTGCGATGCTTCTGTTTGTGTGATCCGATTGGGAGCTAGTCGTAGTTGCCTGCGTGCCAGCTCGCTGATTAGTTAGGTTTCTGTACTAGGGTCTGAAAGAGAGTAAACAGCAGCGGAATCTCGGAGATTCATGATGGCAATAGGCGCAAGGGATGAAGCATGGGAGTGTTTGGACTAAAGATAGCACCAGGGAATGGAATCTTGATGCTTGTGTTTGCCATGATCCAATTTGAGCGCTAGTTGTGTGGTGTGCTAGGTTACATTTACGGTAGGTCCTTAACAGGGACTAAAAGCGACACAACACGGGAAATTTGTGGTAGGTTTGGTTGTACGTATCACTACGGAGGTGAGTCATGCTGGCTAGTTGTGTATTGGTGATTAGGGGGGAAGGGTTTGTGTAAGGTTTCTGAGTGGAATTTGGCTATTTATTGCATGCCGCCTTTATAGGTAAAGTCTTTATTTGAGCATCAGTTCAATTTTAGTTACAAGCGATGGCTGGCAATTTTGTCTGTTATATGTTCTGGTTAGCCTAGTTTTCTGTTTTTTAGCTTTCTTATGGGCGTTTTCATGGTAAGAGAGGTTTGCTTTGTTCTTTTTGTTGCACACCATGGATTTGAGCTTGTTGAGTTGTATAATATGTGCATTTACTGTTCCATGATATGGCACAAAGAAAAACAAAGCATTCAATGCAACCGATAATCCAAGTGTCACCATTTCTGTGTTGCAATATGTGGCTGTTTTTTTGGCAACAAATGTTTGTCCTCAGATCGCATACTAACGAAAACAGATAATAACCTTCAGTTTGAGTAGAACCATTCATCAACTAATGCTTCATTTTCAATAAGAACATCATACAAGTAATTTCGGAGTAAATTCATATACCTAAAGTGCTTGGTTGTTCTAATGCATGGGTATCTCTAACCATACACAGAGGTTAGTTTGTTGAATTAAAGGTCTTCTATTTTGACATTTTTGAGTTACTAATAAAGAAATGCATTCTTCTGTTCCTAGCAGCATGTGACGCCGATACTCCGACGATGAAGGAGAGGAGCTCTTTATGTGATAGTGCAGCAGATGGAAATTGGGTTTTGAAATACAAAAGAAAACGAAGCAAGTTAACAGTTAGCCCATCAAATGAGCATGAGGCTACCTCAGCAACATCGGACTCTCCAATAAACAATGGTCCCATCAAAAAGAAGTTCAAGCATGACATTAACATTTCTCCATCATCCAAGAAGATAAGAGGGCGTGATGGGGTGATTTTCTCTTCTAATACCTATTCATTTGTAGTTTATCTGTTTGTCTATCATGTGGATATTGTTTGGGGTTTACTTCTTAAAGTACTTTGCATGTGTTTTTCTTCCAAGTACATACAAGCTGAAGGCTAAAGCAATAATTTTATCACATTTTCCAATGTAGCCAATGTATAAAATACTTCTCATTGATCACACGTACTATCACTATGGCTTCAGTGAAGTACCTGGATTTTAAGAGTTCAAGAATTTTCTTCACACAAATACTTTTAGTCAAGCGAAAAATTTCAGAAGTAGGAGCTTACATGTTTTATTAACCCTCTGATGCCTGCAGCAGTCAGTTAGATATGTTAACGCTTGCTTATTTGACACACAACAGGATGGCTTACCTCTTGTGGTGTTGTTGCGTCCAAGATACATGTCTGCAAACAATACTGGAACCACAGATCTTATTAGGCCACCATACATGCGTGCGGTGACAATTCTAGGCAACTGCAAAAAATTTTAACATAAAATTATCAATACTGAATTTCAGCTGAGTAATTACATCTTTCTCTTCGACAACCCATGTAGCAAGTACATAATTAATGCAAGTTCAAGGCTTTATACACTGTTATTTTCTTTGCATTACTTTGTATATCACCTCTATCATGCTGTTCAAGTCTTCTTATACAGATATTCTTTTTGTTTCTTCAGTATTTCTATGAGTGCATAGAATGCAATCTTGGTGGCAATTTGCTGTGTTGCGGTAGCTGTCCACGAACGTACCACTTGGAATGTCTTAATCCTCCTCCTAAGGTTTGAATCATTTCTGTTGTTTGATTAGACAGCTTTCTTTTCCCTTTTGGTTGTACTGATCAGTTTTTATCTCTTTGCATTCTTCCATTTCCAATCTAGCATGCACCACCTGGGAATTGGCAATGTCCAAGATGTACGAAAAAGGTTACCTTGAAGTTGTTAGGCAATGCCAATGCTGACACTTCTAAACATGAAAGAGCAAGGAGAATGCGTACAAGCACCACATCAGATAGCCCATCTCCCCATAACAAAGTCTCTTTTAGCACGCGGAGCACCACACAAGAGAAAAGGGAATCAAACGAACAAGGAAAACTATCATGTGGTGGTGCATTAAAGGAGGGTGGCCTCAGCGTGAAGGATAATGAAGTTGAGAAAAAGAAGCCATTGATATTGCATTTGAAGAAGCGTTCGACCAAGGAACTATCTGCAAATAGGAAGCCCTTGAAGTCAGGATTCCTTGGGAACTCTTCAGAAGAGAAACAAGAGAAACATGGCAGTGCTTTGAAAATGAAGAAACATCTGCGCCCCACAGACTTGTCTCCAAAGAAATCTAAAAGCAAGAGGCAACATAGTCACAGAAACAGCAAGAGATCTGAAGGAAAAAAGCTCAAATATTTGGCAACTGATGGTGACAGTGCTTCTTCAATGGAACCATCTACATCTCTTGATCACAGCGAATCACCGCCAGAAAGAAAATCGTTGGATGGAAGAACACGTACATCTAGTACCAAGAAAGGAAAAAAGAAAGTGAATTTTGTTGATAAAAAACATTCTGAGGTATTCAAACAACACTTTGTTATGATCTAATATTCACTGAGCGGATACATTTTTTTATATATTTCTCCTTTCCAGAAATGCTCCCGAGTGATTTTCTCATTGGTATACCTTGATGAACACATTTAGTATGTTAGCTGTCTGCTCAAGATATCTGTACTGTGTCTATCGGTTTCTTTTCCTTTTGTTAGAGTTGGCACCTTTCCTGTTATAATTTGCTTAAGCTCATTTTTTTGTTTCGATTATAACCTTTATTTTATGAATAAGCTGAATAATTTAGCATGCAGCCACAATTTTCTCAGCAAACTTGCCATAATTAACAATTCTTTAATAGTATATCATATAATGCTCTCTTAATCCTGATCTCACCTGGGAAATACATAAAACTAGCTGTATGTGCTCCTTTAAGTTTGGTTGCCTTTTAAGGTCATATTGTCTGTTTTCACAGAGGCAATGATGTTTTTGCATTTATTAGCAGCCAAAAGAAACATAGCTTTCGTACTTCCCGGACATAAAACTGGCTTGATTATATTTTCTTTTGTCATTGGGTATAATTTTTGCCCATGGCAGCATTTTCTGATCATTTGTCTTTGGTTGCTACCATGACCAGCCTTCACTGCAATTTCTGTCGCATGAACACCTTATTTGATGCTTGCACTCTTATCCAATGTCCAAATTTTGTAACATAATTATGTTGAGAATGCCACTCCCACTCATATATGTGAAAAATGGTGCAGGAGCAAGGTGTGGTAGGAGACAAAATAATGACTCAGGAGGATCTGCAGGTTCGTTCTGGCAATTATCCACTATTGTAGATAGCGATGTATGGTAGCACCGTAGCTGCACTACACCACTGCCTTATCTATATGAATTGCATCTTCATCCAATCATTCTTTTCCAGCTTCGCCCTGTCCCATTTTCTATTTTTTTCTGATTATCACAAAAACATTGCTCTTTGTTTAGGTTGATCGCATCCTAGGCTGTCGACTTCAGACAAGCCAAATCAGTTCATGGCCCCATGCTTCATCAGGGCAGATTGAATCTAATTTGCAGCTGGAAGATATGGCCCCTCCTAATGCTTCCAGTGCGATAGAATCTAGCCATGTCATTCCAAATAGATTCCATAAAGGAATGCGATCTTCTAACAATGATATCGACACCAGTCTAGATGATGTACATGCTGATGAATCCGCAAATCGTGGTGGTGAAAATCATTCGGATGGTGTTGGAGAGCAAAAGAAGAGTAATGGTAAATCCCATGAAAATAAGGAGTTGCTGAACCAAGTAGAAACCACGAAGACAGTATCAGTATGTTCCACTGATCAAACCATCACAGTAAAAGATGCTGGAGTAATAGGAGAAAATGTTACAGCTTCAACAAATGGTGAACATGAGACAGTATCTGATATTCCAGCAGAAACAGATGACATCGAACTTTCAGTTTTCAAAGCTGATGCAATAGTCCAGACCAAACAAGAGCATACACCTGAAAAAAGTGAAGTACATGGAAAAATAGAAGAAATTGCAAGAAAGGACCATGATGGTACTGCATATGAGTTTTTGGTCAAATGGGTTGGAAAATCAAACATTCATAACAGCTGGGTTTCTGAATCTGAACTAAAAACATTAGCAAAAAGGAAACTAGAAAATTACAAAGCAAAGTATGGAACGGGTTTGATAAACATTTGCAAGGAACAATGGTTCCAACCACAACGAGTGACTGCTCTGCGTGTTTCCTTAGATGAAGTAGAAGAGGCTTTGATCAAATGGTGTGGCCTTCCGTATGACGAATGCACTTGGGAAAGATCAGATGAACCTACCATGATGAATAATATCCATTTGGTCACTCAGTTCAAAAATTTTGAATGCCATGTTTTGGATAAGGATATGGGAGGTGACTATGCAAATGCAAGAAACTGCCAAGAGCTTAATGTGTTGGTTGAGCAGCCAAAAGAACTTCAGGGAGGCATGCTCTTCCCTCATCAACTGGAAGCATTGAACTGGCTACGTAAATGTTGGTGCAAGTCAAAAAATGTTATCCTTGCTGATGAGATGGGCCTCGGAAAGACAGTGTCAGCCTGTGCTTTTCTATCATCCCTGTGTTGTGAATTTAAGATTAAATTGCCATGTCTTGTCTTGGTTCCTCTTTCCACTATGCCCAACTGGATGGCTGAATTTGCATCATGGGCACCTCATTTAAATGTTGTGGAGTATCACGGTTCTGCACGGGCAAGATCTATCATTCGTCAATATGAGTGGCATGCGGGTGATGCAAGCCAGATAGGTAAAATCAAGAAGTCTTACAAGTTCAATGTTTTGCTCACCACTTATGAAATGGTGCTTGTTGATGCTGCATATCTTCGTTCTGTGTCATGGGAAGTTCTTATAGTTGATGAGGGGCATCGTCTGAAGAATTCTAGCAGCAAACTCTTCAGTTTGCTTAATACATTTTCATTTCAGCACAGGGTTTTGTTGACTGGAACTCCCTTACAGAACAACATTGGTGAAATGTATAACTTATTGAACTTCTTACAACCTGCTTCTTTCCCTTCTCTAGCATTGTTTGAGGAGAAGTTTAATGACCTTACAACAGCAGAGAAAGTGGACGAGCTGAAGAAACTTGTAGCTCCACATATGCTTCGAAGGCTGAAAAAGGATGCAATGCAAAACATCCCCCCGAAGACCGAGCGAATGGTACCTGTTGAATTGACATCAATCCAAGCTGAATACTATCGTGCTATGCTTACAAAGAACTACCAAGTACTGCGCAACATTGGGAAAGGCAGCGCTCCTCAGTCATTGCTCAACATAGTAATGCAGCTTCGGAAGGTCTGCAACCATCCATATCTTATTCCTGGAACTGAACCTGAATCAGGTTCACCAGAGTTTTTGCATGAAATGCGAATAAAGGCCTCAGCAAAGTTAACTTTGTTGCACGCTATGCTTAAAATGTTACACAGGGATGGTCACCGTGTTCTTATTTTTTCTCAGATGACAAAACTCCTTGACATCCTTGAAGATTACCTGACTTTGGAGTTTGGTCCTAAAACATTTGAAAGAGTGGATGGTTCGGTATCTGTGGCAGACCGCCAGGCAGCGATTGCTCGTTTTAACCAGGATAAGACTTGTTTTGTATTCTTGCTATCTACACGATCATGTGGACTTGGGATTAATTTGGCAACTGCAGACACTGTTATCATATATGATTCTGATTTCAATCCACATGCTGATATACAGGCGATGAATAGGGCACACAGAATTGGACAGTCAAACAGACTTTTAGTTTACAGGCTTGTAGTACGCGCTAGTGTTGAGGAGCGTATCTTGCAACTTGCCAAGAAGAAATTGATGCTTGATCAACTTTTTGTTAACAAATCAGAATCACAGAAGGAAGTGGAAGATATCATTCGCTGGGGAACAGAGGAACTCTTCAGGAATAGTGATGGTGCGAATGTTAAAGGCAATAATGAAGGTTCTGGTGCGAAACATGATGTAGCTGATGTTGAGTTTAAGCATAGGAGGAGAACTGGTGGCCTAGGTGATGTTTATGAGGACAAATGTGTTGGTGGATCTATTAAACTTATTTGGGATGAAAATGCTATCATGAAGCTTCTTGATAGATCCAACCTTCCATCAACAGTAGCTGAAAGCACTGATGGGGACTCGGACAACAATATTCTTGGCACTGTAAAGGTAATTTAATTTGTGCGCCTTCTTCAAATGATGAATATTTATGCAATGACTCCGTGGTAAATTATGGTATCAAGCATGCTTGTCACGGCGTCGCGATAGAGCTGGGTGGACGCCATGGCCACTCGCCGCCTAGGGGTGAGGAGGACACGGCGGGGAGGGGAGCGGGGAGGGCACTGGGAGGAGAAGGCGCGGGTAGGGAGGTGTCGGGGAGAAGGCGCCGGGAGGGGAAGCACCGGGAGAGGAGGCGGCGGGCGGGAGGCGGGGAGGAGGAGGCAGGAGGCGGCGGCGAGGGAGGCGGCGGCGGGGAGAGGAGGTGGCAGGAGGAGGAGGCGGGGAGAGAGCGGAGTGCGTGCGGGAGAGAGAGAGGAGAGAGTGCGTGCGGGAGTGAGCAGGGAGAGTCGGCAGTTTTATGTCGGCGATGCCGAGTTACCGAGTGTGTGCATGTTGGATACATACAGCAGTGTAGACATGCATAGCGCGGCGGCTCGCCTATGTGTGGCCGTGGCATTGCCTAGGTGTCCAGGCGCCCCTCCCTCGTCGTGGTCACCAACTTCGCCGTGACAACCATGGTACCAAGAATGTCATCTTGTCCATGTTTCACCAAACTGTTGCAGTTCACTTGGAGAAAGTTCACTTAGTTTGGAAGTTTGTAACCAGTACCAGTCGATTAGATTTTGTTGTCAGTATTCTGTTACAGCATTCATCCACTAATTTTGGATCTTTAGTTCTTAGACCACTTTAACAATTATATTTCTTTGTATTGTACTATGGTGGCTACCACTATTGTGATGTAGGTTTTACTTTGTGCAATTGATAGCTTCTCTCTGGATGTCTCAATTAATACTTTCTTTACCTCCATCCATCAAGCAGTCAATAGATTGGAGCGATGAGCTGAATGATGATCCTGGTGCCACTGAGGACATTCCAAATATTGATAATGATGGTTGTGAGCAGGCATCTGAAACAAAGCAGGATGCAGCTAATCGTGTGGAAGAAAATGAATGGGATAAACTTATACGTGTCAGGTGCTCTACAATACCATGTACTTGTTATTTCTTTTGGCTGTCTATTGGCTTATAATGGTCTTTTGCTTTATGTTTTCCTGTTTACTTCATAACTTGACAAGTCAGAAAGGAAAACAAAACGGAAGAATAAATACACCAATTCTAGCATGCATGCACTTGGATAAGTTAGCACATGGTATATACTAGCTTATGAAATTTTATGCTCTACGTCATCACAGTGGAGTCAAATTTTGTGGAAGTATGAACCCCCATTTGGTGAAAAGTGCATGCACTAGAAATTGTGCAGTTATGCAGAGCAAATGGGGACTGGTGCTCATATGTTCACCTAAACCTCATTTGAACTTACGAGAAGTTTCACAGCCAGACCCTTTCTTGTTTCTACTTATATATTAAGGGCTTGTTTGGACGGGTTGAGATGGGCCAGGATCCCAAACCATCGAAATAAGGCCTAAGTGAGGCAATGAAAGTCCATGGTGGTTACTTTACTAATTGCTATAATTGGTCCATTTGCTTAGTGCTGTCTCTCTCTCTCTCTCTCACACACACACACACACACACACACACACACACACACACACACACACACACGCCCCGCGCACAGACACAGCATGGCGGTTGGTTACTAAATGCAAATTGGTATTTCAGATGGGAGCAGTATCAAATTGAGGAGGAGGCGTCTCTTGGTCGAGGCAAGCGTTTGAGGAAGGC
Source organism: Bonia amplexicaulis (assembly GCA_036346245.1). Taxonomy (NCBI): domain Eukaryota; kingdom Viridiplantae; phylum Streptophyta; class Magnoliopsida; order Poales; family Poaceae; genus Bonia; species Bonia amplexicaulis. The sequence goes on from CM070753.1 coordinate 6,744,340, forward strand.
TGTTTCTTACAGGGAAACGTTTGCAGCAGTTCCTAATGAACCTTTAAGTGAGGTACTTTTGTGTTGGACGTGATTTTGTTGTGCATGATTTTTTTAATCAGGAAACATTGCTACTTCATTTACTGCTTTACTACTAAGGGCATGAAAACTATACCTGGCTTGTAGATATCACATAGGAGATCTGTCCTAGCAAGTGAGTAGTGAATAGATCTTTGCATTTTTGGGCACCATGATCCATTGGATTGTAGCATAATAATGTTACAACCCTATAAACATATAGTTTTGCAAAAATGCCCTCTCTATATATGCATATTGACCTTTAGGAAAACATCAACTATTTAACTGTATGGTTTTAGGACGCGTTGTGAGTATTAATGTTGCAAAATTTGAATCTGTAAGTCAAAATTGCACCATAGGCCCCATACTATTCAATGTTGCATGCGGTACTACCATGGTTGTCACGGCGGACTCAGCAACAACGGTAGGGCGCCATGGCATCCTGCAGGTGTGGTACGACGAGCAAGAGACAACATGCAGAGACAAAGCTAAGAGACAACATGCAGAGACAATGTAGAGACAACATGCAGAGACAATGCAACATCTATCATAGATCCAACAACATAATCTAGTCATTCGGGCGATTTGGGTCCATACCTCTTCAGTTTGGGGGAGGAAGGCTAAAGGCATACCCAGACGAGTGGATCGAGTCGCGGATGCAGGGGATCCCCTCGTCACCACGGTCACCGGTCTCCTCGCCTCCCATCGCCCCCACGGTCGCCGGTCTCTTCGCCTTCCCCTCGTCCCCGCGGTCGCGGATGCAGGGGATGCAGGGGAAGTCGGCCGGGCGATAGCAGATTGCTTGCTCTCTGAGTGGAACTGGAGGACGGAGGGAAGCTCGCTGTTCGTCGGAGGGATCTTGGAGACTTGGATGGCGGCGGCGCCGGCAGATGAGTGGTGGCGGCTAGGGTTTCGCCTGAGTGGTGCGTCGCCTTTCCCTCTTCTATTCTCTCGCTCGCTAGTCGGTCTCCAATCACAAGGTAGTAAGACACAACACCGCTTAGTGCTCACTAATATCTCTCTCACCTGGCAAGGTGGCCTCCCAGGATGTCGCCATGGATGACTTGGCGACGCAGTGGACAACCGGAACTCCTGGGCGCTCGCCTAAATTGCCAAGGCACAGCAGACCTCCATGGCGTCGCCCCTGTACCGCCGCGACGCCGTGACTTCCATGGGCACTACGATTTTCTTTATTTGAATCCATCTACCACTTGCTCGTGCTTAATGAAAGACTTCCCATCTATCCCATGGCTAGGAATCTGTTGCGGCACTTAACGGATGCCGCAATAGACTATTTTGTCACATAGCAAATGGTTGCTTTTATTAGTAACTTGAAAAAAAATATACTCGTGACTGAGTCTCAAACACTTTCCCAATTTCTCATGCCCATGACCCCTTTCAAGTAGCACAGCCATGCCCCTCTCTCCTCACAATTCCACAGCTATATCCGAGCAAATTTTGAGGCAGATCTGGGGCGGCGTGAAGGCACCAAGCCAGGTGGGTGGGGTTAATTTGTGGCAGTAGGGGTGTGATATTGTATGTCTGATGTGGCAACAATTTTCCCATGCCAATTCATAGGATGTGTTGCAAGGCTTTCCCGAATCAAGTTAGTTTGCGGTGTGTTTGCCCTAAAATTTTTCTGTCCTATGGTCACACGAATCATTGAATTTTTCTGGTGAGGTAAAGACATTGTCATGTGGGTTCAACAGAGCATGTTCTGTAGTTTCTTGTGCATTTGACTTGCTTTCCTTCCTTTTCGCAAAGAAAATTCTGTGCAATCAATTTTAGTTTAGTTTCTTTGTCTGATTTGTCTTTCTTTGTTACTCCTATTGTTTTGCTTTCCTTCTCATGTTTCGTTTCCTGCCTGGTATGGTGTATAAAAGTGATGCAAAATTTCAGATTTGGGAACTCTTTTGAGTTGTTTGAGTGAACTTGCTGTACAGAATTGAGTTTATTATCTGGTGCAAGATTTGTTTAATGAAATACCTTTATTTAATAAAAAATCCTATCCATGCTTGCTTACAGTATTACATCTGCAAGCATGAGTGTACAAAAGAACTACACGTGCAACAAACAGATAGGCGTTAAAAGGAGAAGTTCTTTGTAGAAAATATTGTTAATGATCTCTTATATATCTATCTCACTGGTACCAGTTAGCTGAAAACTTAGGGTCCTTTTGGTTGGGCTTTTGGCTTCGGCTTTTGGCCCTAAAAGCCAAAAGCCCAACCAAAGGGGTTTCTTTTAGAAGCAGCTTTTTCAAAAGCAGCTGCTTTTTCGTAGTATATTTTTGAAAGCTATTTTGACTCTGCTTTTGGCTTTTGGCTTTCTGCTTTTGGAAAGGGATTGAATAAAACTCTTTCATAGTTGTTTTAAAAGAGATAAAGACAAAAAGTATATTTTATACTTGTTTAACCAAACAACTTTCAATTTTCTACACCTCACCACACGCAGACTTTCTCACACTCACACCCACAACACTTTTTCCCCACGTACCAGACTCAACCAAAGGACCCTTAGGCCCCATTCAAAACGGCTTTTGGCTTCTGGCTTTTAGGTTCTAGGAACGGAAAGCCGTTTTGAATTTATTGGCTTCTTAATACGTTTTTTTTTCTTTTTTCCTTTTGCATTGCCCGGGGAGATATAATGTTTTTTCTTTCATTTTCCCTTTTTTTTCTTTATTTTCCTTTGATTGAATGCCTCAGCCAAAAGCTAACATTTGATACAGTGCCCATTTCAGTCAGAAGTCATCAGCAATAGCCGTTTTGAACGGGGCCTGAATCTTGGAGGCAAGAAGTTGAAAAAAAACAGCGCTACTACTTGATTGTTCTAGCAATACAACCTAAGCACATATGCTTTGCCTCGTAAATTTCATATTGTCGGCTCCATTCAATGTGTTTCGTACTTATACTTGAAAATTCTGGGAGGATCAATTTTTCTTATTCTACCCACTACAGGATTTGGAAAAACCAGCTAGCTAGGGTTATTTCTTTATGGCTGTTTGTGATGATTTTTGTACTATTCTTTATTGTATTTCATAGCATTGTCAAAAAGATGGAAAAATTATCCTAACCTGCTATAGGAACATCCTGACACAGCATCAGCAGCTGGTGATTTTTGGCTCCAAAATGATTTTGGGACACCCGATTGCATCTATTGGTTGGAATTTTTTTTGAGATATGCCCTAGAAGGCACCAGTTTGTGCACAAAAGTGCTTTCTTTAAAAAGACTGCAAGATCGGTTTTATTGTATGTAGATTAATGCATATACCCCCTCCGTTCTTAGATACTTATCACTTTTGAGTTAAGGCCCTATTCTTTTTGGTTTTTTAGCGGCTTTTGGCTTTTGGTTTCTCTCAGCAATCACTATTTATTAGACTAATAAGTCTCAACCAAAATTCATAAGCCGCAGCTTAAAAGAATATGCTCTAAATTTTTGCTCGGAAACTACCCCTCTCAACTACACGCATCTCCCATCGCTTCACTACCTCAGTGTTTGTGTTTGTGATGTTATTATTTGGAGGGTATTTGGGTCACATTTTATCCAAAGCATGATTACCTTCGTACGTGTGATTTGGTCAAAAGTGCTAATTATTTGAGAACGAAGGGAGTATTTTGAATTGATCATTGGTGGTCTGTGTGGATCTTTTGACCTTGTTGACAGAACATAAAGTATTTGCCAATTCTAGCGTAACAATAGTCTGAATTGCAGGCATAATGCAAATTTGATTTGTCTTGAAGGATCAAATGGCCAATGGAACTTGGTTATACGAAATTCTATGCTTTTCCTTATAATTCAGATAGATATCACAGAGTTCCTTAATAGTTTAATCTATCCTGAGTAATATTGCATGATTTACCCCCCAACGCATGCACACACACATACGTACATACATACATATATATGTTCTGAGACTTCCAAAGATATTTGACTGCATTGTGGTTTTTCATTTGCTATTTGCCTTGCACTCTTATATTTCAGTAGTTATGTAGCAGTGCAATGATTTGCTGATATTGGTATACAGGACTCTGATGAGGGGGATGAACCAAAGCGAGAATACACTGCAGCTGGACTGGCTTTGAAGGAAAAATAGTATGCCCCTCCCCTCCCTCCCTCTCCCCATATCCCACTTGCTTTTGCATTGCATTTTCTGTCTTCAGGCACTGATTTACATCTGATTGTAACAGTGGAAAGCTCCGAGCTAGGCAAAAGGAAAGGATTGCTCAGCGGCACACAATCAAGAAATATGCTGATGATAAACTTGAAGAGTTCATAAAACTATATGATTCTAGTGTTAATGAGCATGGTGTGAATCGTTTAAGAATGGTAGAAGATCCCAATTCTGCACAGCCATCTGGGGCTAAACGTTTCAGTGAATCAACTGCAGAAATGAAGCAATCCTCGAAGAAAGCAAAGAGATATCCTGAAATCCCTCAAGAGTTTTATGCCAAACTTCCCGGAAATGCTGCTTCATCGAAGCACCACTCAAAGACAACAGATGTCTTAAACCCAGGGACTTCACATCACCTCTTACCTGTCCTTGGCCTTTGTGCTCCAAATGCTGATCAGGTGAACTCATACAAAAATTCAATTTGTGGGCCAAGCATGAAGGAGCAGAAAAGAGCTAGTGGTGAAGTAGCCAACAAACTGCTGTCTACTCCTGGTGCTGACCATTCCAGTGAACAAAAAATTGATGGCCAATCAGCTCCTAGTAAGCCTATGTTTCCTGGTTCATCTGAGGAGACTTTGCGAGGGCTGAATAACATCTTTCCAGATAGTTACTTCCCCTTCCATCCTGTATGTCCTCTTCTCTATTTGGCTATGCTCCTTTTTTACACTCCTGTCCTCCGCATCAGTTTATATAGTCACTTTATCATTTTCATGTCTTGTCATTCAGAAGTCAAAAGTTAAGATACTAGTCCACTTTATTTATATTAGGAGTAAATGTTGCAAGCAACCTGATTGGTTTTATTTTTTGAAATTTAATTGTATGGATATACTGTTGCTAGAGCGAAGAGTAGTCATTCTTGAGCAGAGCGTGCCATTTTTGTTTAATCAAGTTAAGGGCTACTTTGATTTTAGCAGAAAAAAAGAATAACAATGTTATTGTGTGCAGATTCCTCCTATATCTGGGAAGGGGCTGTGTGATCCTGTCGAAAATCCTGCAACTTCCATTGCTTCATTTCAAAGGAAGCTGGGTCTTCCGAACTCTAGTCTGGAAGATAATATTGCACTGAAGCATATGGTGTCAGTACCAGATCTATTTCCCAACTTGTCACTGGGCACTAATAAGGAATATGTTCGTAATTCTGTCCCAGAATTGCCAAATAGTTCGTTGCTACCGAACTTCATGCTAGATATTGCTGGAACTTCAAAGCAAAAGCACAAGTTCGTTGCAGATATGTCTGGCCTTCTTCCGGTTCTGGGTATTAGCCCAGTTCAATCAATCCATTCTGCCATGCCTGAAAATCACAAAAAGGTCTTGGACAATATAATGATGCGTGCTCAGTACGCCACAAACAAATTCTTTAAGAAGTGGTCAAAACCAGATTATTGGTCAGAAGATGAACTTGATGCTTTGTGGATTGGAGTTCGTAGGCATGGAAGGGGTAATTGGGATGCCATGCTTAGAGATCCAAAGTTGAAGTTTTTGAACCAGCGAACTAATGAAGAGCTGGCCTCGAGATGGATTTTGGAGGAGCAGAAAATTATAGAGGAACCAATGTCTACAGCCACCAGAAGTTCCAACTCTGCATCTTTTCCTAGAATATCTGATGCAATGATGTCTCGGGCACTGAATGGAAGTAACTTCTCCAAACTGAGGATGGAGCCGCCTAAGTTGCAGTCCCACCTAACTGATATTCAGTTAGGTTGCAGTGATATACCATCCAGATTTCCTCATGTTGAGCCTACTAATTACATGAATTCAATTGAGGGTGGTCCATCACTGGCACCATGGCAGGATTTTAAGCATAGATCGGGTTATGGTGGAGATATTCGTGGCAGCACATTTGACAAGTGGGAGAAACCTGATGTTGGACTGGTCCCACCATTTATGCCAAATCCTTTTATGAAGGAAAGCATTGGCTCACTGCCCATGCACAGGCAAAACAGTAGTTCCATTCAGCAGAATGAAGTTGGATCAAGTTCGCATGAGAACATTCTTCTTCATTGTGTTTCAGATGGGCATGTCAATTTTGAGATGCAGCGGCTTGTGAAGTTAGGCAAACAACCCGTTGAGATGAATCTGAATCACACAAAGCACTCAAATCCTCTACTTGAGAGCTCTGGTGACATTGGAGGTTCAAAAGCAAACAAGCTACCACATTGGCTTCAGGAGGCTGTGCGTGCTCCTCTGTCGAAACCACTTGAATGTGAGCTACCGGCAACTGTTTCAGCAATTGCTCAGTCTGTGTGCCTACTTCTTGGAGAACAAAAACCATCAATACCTCCATTCCTTATCCCAGGACCTCACCTTTCTCTCCCAAAGGACCCGAGGAGTACTCCAAAGAAGAGGAGAGTCCGCAAGGTTCAGCAAGCTTACCCCCAGACAGATAATTCCAAAATCAGATTTGGGCGAGGTGATCACAGCTCTACTCCTTCAGCACCACCACTCATAGAAGCTTCACCTGCGTCTCCAGCAGTTGATCAAAATAATGGTGCCCCATAACATGAACTCTCCATGATCATCTTCCGCTGGCAGTCAGGGAATAGATGGGTTACCTCCTTCCGCTTTTGAAGAATCACACAAAACCATGGAAAGTTCAGAAGCTATTGCTGCTACTTGCACGCCCAGGTCAGAGGCTCCTGAAACTGGCTGTCAGAGAACTGAGTTCTCTGCAGTAGATGACATGGCTCGTGGATCTTGTAGATCACCAGGGAGGGATACTCCTGACCCCGGCGCTCTGAGAAGCGAATTGTCTGGATCAGGTGATTCACCTACAGAATTTTCTGTATTGCCAGTGGTTGATGCACCTGGGACAAGCAGCAGACCAGCTGTAGCGCCTGCATTAGGTGACGATGAGTCGAAACAAGAGAATCCATTAGACAACACCAGAAGCATCGGCGACCCAGAGAAGCTGACGTTGAATCCAGCTCCTGTAGATGAGACTGGAGATTCAGGCACATAGTACTCAGTTTCAGGTCAAATAGTTGACGATAAAGTGGACGAAATCGTCTCAGAAGACGAGCATTAGGATTGAGCGATGAGCTCGATATTTCTCTTTCTTCCATTTAGCGCTGGGATTCTCCCTTTTCCCAATGTTTCCAATGTGGGGGGTATCTTGTGTTTGTACGCTTAGTCCAGATAAGAGTAAAATCCAGGGACTAGTATATAGTTCAGCACTAGTCCAGCGGGAAGCAACTCTCAAAAGCCTCCGTATAAATGAAATGTATATTTGCTAACCTGGTGTGGACAAGTATATTCATTTATCTATGCGTGTATGGTTAAGGTAGTCCTTTCATCACCCAGGGTTACAGATACGTGTTTTTCAAGGAAAAAAAATCCTGGATCAGTTGGGAGCCGGTAACCGCCCGGTTTGAGTGGTTCACCGGTCAGCTTCTTTCACGCTATTTTTTTTACCTTGTTCATTATTTTACCATTTCTTCCATTCGTCTTGAATAATGCTTACTTGCTTAGTATGAACATTTTGTTATAGGCCCACGTTTGAACCGCGGAAAACTTTTCCAACTGAGATCTGGATTGTTTCATGTAACATTCTTATTTCAAGCAGGCCTTAAGTGGGTGTATTGTATGTGAAATCTGGTGTGCGCACTGCACAGCACCCTACTGTTTTCATAAAGTCTATGAATCGGTTTGTTGGCACAGATGTAGGCTGTCCGGTCACAGTCCGAGTGTCGTGACCACGCGAGGCTCTGTTCCTATTAGTTTTTAAAAGCTATTTTTAAATAAAATATTTTTTTTAAAATAGAATCTATTAGTCAATTATAATACATACTGTAACGACTTCGTTTATATCGGTTAAAATTGTATGTATCTCCTTTTTTACAAGTTATTACTATTTATAAACTAAAGCTAAAAGTCAATAGAACATATCTTTAGAGCTTGTCTGACAATATTTTATATTTCAGCCGTTTTGTAGGCCCCGCTTCAAGAATATGCCGACTATTGTCGATTTGTATAAACTTGTAGGTGAGATTCTTTCTATAACACTACCACGTCGTGTGACAGATGGATCTCCACATCAGCAAAATTGCTTTGTGTTATTGTAAAAGGAGTTACTTCCATAATGCGGAACGCATTTTTTCCCGATTCCCGCGGTTCTAAAATTTTCAGCAAGGTGTGACTGTGTTAGAGGTTACCTTACCAAAATATTTGTAAATAGTATGATACCCGTATCTCCTCGTCATTCAGATAAACCAATGAACAATAAAAGAAGAAATAATTGCAAGTTTTAACTGATTCAGACAACGACAGGCACCGTTTACATCACAACAACAGGTAGTTGCGCTTAAACATGCTGAACGCTTCAAGTATGTATCTTGAACGGCATTTGGGTATCAGTATATAGTCCTACCACCTCAACATGTAGGTGAGATCAAACTACTGGCCAACCTTGGCAATACAAAACATATCCAAGGTTGGTAATGGAACCTTTTTAAATAATTAATTTTAAATTACAGTGTTATATCCATTTTTTATTTTTTTACAGAAATGGCTATCTGTCGTGCGACATGGACAAGTCGTCTAACTGTTAAGCGACACAAGGTCAAGTCGCCCAATGGTTGGGCGATTTGCCCATGTCGCTTAACGGTTGGGCGATTACTGCCACTAGTCGCCAACATTTGGGTGACATGAGTAAGTCGCCCAACGGTTAGACGACTACTTGTTACCAGCCCGTCCTTTTCTCTTTGACTCGACACCCTCACGGGGTCTTTCATTATTTCTCTTGCAAGAAGAACGAGATGAACTTGAGAAAGGAGAAAAAAGAGAGAGAGAGAGAAGGAGAGGGGGAGAAAGTTGCGAGAGGAGAAGCAGAGAAGCTCGGGAGAGGGAGAGAAGGAGACGGGGAGAAGTAGAGCAGCACGGGAGAGGGAGTGAAGGAGAGGAGAGGAGCTCAGGAGGTTAGAAAGGATGACAAAGGAAACTTGTTGATAAGAAGAAAATATCTTCACGTGAAAGTAATAGCCTCATCCATTCTTATTTTTATCCAAATGTAGGCAATGTGTAGCCCCGTATTTGTTTAGCATGTATTTAGTGAATGCATATTGACAAATGGTAATATTTGCAGTGAGAACTCAGTCATGTCGGAACCCACAACATTGAAAGTGCATTACAGTTGAAAGCATCTAGGCCCCTAAAAATAGTTTTAGTAATTAATGACATTATGTGAATATGGAGCTAACATGTTTACTGAGTATTTGAAAAGTTTAGTCTCAATGATGAATGTAAGATATGTGCAAAGGGTCAACATGAAGATCAATGTGGTAAGTAGTCTAGTATCCCTTTTATTTTTATCGGTCTTAGGAGAAAGGGTGAAAGACCGGCTTATAGCATAAATGCCGTACTATTAAGAAGAATCATGGCTAGTAACTTGATAGCATATTCTTGTGCCATTTGGATCAATTTAGGACCATGTATGCACTTAAAATTAAAATTGATAGCAAATTGTGCACTATTAGGAAAATCGGTAGTACCAGAATGTAAACGATGGTACTTCCACATCCTGGAAATTCTAATAAAACGAGTGGTACAGTTTTTCCAGAGAGCACCCTTGGAATCACATTTGTCTTTCTGGAAATCGGAAGTATCAAAGTTTTAACGGTGGAACTACCGTAGAGCGGAAGGACCGCAATTCTTGAGTGGAACTTCCAGAACTCGAAAGTTCCAAAAATCCAGACGGTACGTTTTTTCAAAGAGCGCTAAGATTTGGCCTCCAAGACAAACGGAAGTACTGCGCCAGATTTCGGAACTACCGAAGATCGGAACTACCGCGATTACAATGGCGGTAGTGCTGCACCGACTTTCAACGGCTAGTTCTGATGCTTTGATGTAGCCGTTACTATTGCTACAGTACAGGTATGGTAGTTCCGCAATTTGTACAATGTTACTACCGCTCGCCTTGATTTTTCAGGATTATTTTTTGCAACGGCTGTATTTGGTTGGTGGGGGTATAAATACTCCCCCACCAGCTCAAAGGACATAGTTAAACACTTCATTGTAATATCCTTGAGCATAGAGCATTCACTCCACATCTCATTTGCCTTTATTCCCTTTATTTGAGGTAGTTGAGCCAAAATCAAGTGCATTCATCTTAGATTGATCCTTGGCACTTGATCGCCGTCAAGTGAAGTTGTGGTTTATTACTCTTGGTGTGTGCCGGTACCTATATGGCTTGGCGGGAGATTGCGAGATGACCCCTTCAAGAAGATTGTGAAGAGGCCCAGTACGGACTTGTGAGTGGTTTGGTGTTACTATCTCCGGAGCAGAGAAAGGACAACAATTAGTGGATTGAGTGGTTGAGGCTTAATTCATGGAGCTGGTCCAAGTCACTTGGACTTTCCTTAACATGAATTAGGGGAAACTGGTAAGTTTCCGAACACCACGGTAAAACATTGTGTGTCAATTGGTTACTTTTTTCTCTACTTTCCGCACTTATATTTCTAACTTGTGATTGCTAAGATTGTCATATTTACTTGTGCTAAAGATATATTTGTACAAACTTGTGCTTGTGGTGCCTTAGCTATAATAGAATTGTGCAGGTTTAAAATTGCATTGAAATCTTGCCTAGCTATAGTTTGTGGTAATTAGTTTTAGAAGGTAAGAATTTTTAGAATCTTTTATTCACCCCTTCTAGTCACTTATCCTTGATTCTACAAGTGGTATCAGTGTTTGGTCTCTCGTTGATTTAGACTTAACCGTTTAGAGAGAAAAGGATGACTAGTGAGGGGATTGCTATAGGGAAGACATCTCTTTTTGATGGCTCTAATTATTTTTATTGAAAAATTAGAATTTCTATCTATCTTAAGGCCATGAGTTCGAGCTTGTGGAAAATTATAAATGAGAATTATGTTATGTCTCTTGATCCACTACATCCCACGGAACAAGAGGTGCATAATGCTCATTTAGATGCTCAAGCTATGAATGTTCTATTTAGCGTTTTAAACGCGGTTGAGTTAAATAGAGTGAACAATTTGAAAACCGTTCACAATATTTGGACCACCCTCTCAGAAATCTATGAGGGAACATACACGGCTAAAGAAGCCAAATTGCATAGGCTTTCGATCAATATGAGACATTCACAATGTTGCCTCATGAGGATATAAATGAAGTATATTCTCGCTTCAACAACATTGTGAATGAGCTCAAAGGCCTTGGCACAGCACTAACAGATGTTGATATTGTAAGAAAGATGCTTAGGGTGTTACCGGAGAAGTATGAGACGTTGCTGACACTCTTCCTCAACTCTCTCGAGTTGACAAGAATGACGCCAACACAACTCTTGAGAAACCTTATCACCAATGAGTTGTACAAGAAGGATAAGAAGGAGCTCTTGGAGCAATCCTCCTCGAAGAGCAAAAAGATCATCGCTTTCAAGGCCAAGACGGTATCAAGTGATGAGTTCGAGGATGAAGAAGAGGACTCTGAGGAGGAATTGGCCATTATTGTGAGAAAAATGAAGAAGTTCATGAAGAAACGCTCATATTGAAGCGCTAGTCATGATAAGAGCAAGAAAGGGCTCTCTTATGACAACAAGTGCTATGCAACATTCGTTGCTATGAGTATGATGGAAAGAGGCACATTGCCTCTCATTGTCTTATGAAGAAGGATGACAAGGGCAAGTTATCCAAGTACAAGGACTTGAACGGTAAGAAGAAGCTTTTCAATAAGCTTCACAAGGATGGCAAGAATGAATCTCATATAGGAGAGTGGAACTCCAATAAGCAGTATACCAACTCCAATAAGCAGTATACCGACTCCGATGAGGATGAGTCCCCCAAGAAGAAGGGATTTGTCGGCATCGCCATGAAGAAAGCTCTATCACTCTTCTCATCTCCCAAATGCCTCATGGCAAAAGGAGAGAATGTAAAATCCTTTGATGACGATGAATCTTCATATGATGAGCTTATGGATATGCTAGAAGAATTGACTGAATATCTTGAAAAAAGAAGTCGAAATTCAAAGTCTTAAAGAGAGAGCATCTCTCTCTTAAAGATTCTTTTGAGGAGCTAAAGGAATTCCATGACTGGCTTGTCCAAAAAACTCTAGCAAAAATAGCACTAGCATTGGAATTACATGTGATATTTTTGATGACATGCCTAGTGCAAAAATTGCTAGAACTAGCATTTCTACCTCATGTGATGATTTGCTTGCCATCCCATGTAGTTCTAATGTTGATTCAAATCATGGTAATACTAAGCCATATGATGCTAAGCTTATTATTGAAAATAACGAGCTAAAAGATTAAGTGACAAAGCTCAACAAAAGCTTGAAAAGATGCTTCAAAGGAAAATCCACTCCTGACAAGCTATTGAGTGAGCAAAGGTGCTTATTCAATAAGGAGGGACTTGTGTATGTACTCAAGAAAGATAAGAAACCGGCAAGCAAGACCACAAGATATGTGAGGCAAAATGGTAAGTATTAACAAAAATACCAGAAATAGGACACATGAAACCAAATTAGTCTATAGGTAAGACTCCTTTCATTGGATTGTTTGATTCTTGTTACATGCTTAAGAAACCCAAGAATAGTAGTGCTATTGCTAAATTCGTTGGCACTTTAATTTGGGTGCTAAAAAGAATGCCATTTGGATGCCCAAAGCCTTGGTTACTAACCTCTAATGATCCAAATATATTTGGGTACCTAAAAGAACCTAATTTTGTTTTGTAGGTGAACTATAAGACCGGTAGAAGGTATTTGGTGCTTCATAGTGGGTGCATTCAAAACACATGACCGAAGACCGGATGATGTTCACCACACTTGAGAATGGAAGCAATGAGAGGATCACATTTGAAGACAATAGCAAAGTAAAGGTACTTGGATTTGGTAAAATTGCTATCTCTAATGACCTTTCTAGTTCTAATGTATCTTTTGTAGAAATATTACATTTCAATTTGCTATCCGTTGCTCAATTGTGTGATCTTAGTTTAATATGCTCATTCCCTAAATATGGAGTAACAATTTCAAAAGAAAAAGAAAATGAACTTGTTTTCAAAGGCATTAGATTTGGAAATCTTTATTTAGCTAATTTCTCCTCTAGTGATTCATGCTTAAAAACTTGTTTAATAGCAAGAACTTTTTTTGGGTTGGTTATGATATAGAAGGTTAGGTCATGTGGGTATGATATAACTTAAAAAGCTTTTCAAACATGATTTATTAGTTAGATTGAAAGATGTGAAGTTTGAGAAAAATACATTATATAGCACTTGCTAAGCCGGAAAGTAAGTTATAAACTCTCATCCTTACAAGAGTATCATATCAACTTTTAGGCCATTAGAGCTCTTGCATATGGATTTGTTTGGGCCAACAATCTATAAGAGTATCGGGGGTAATAACTATTATTTAGTCATTGTGGATGATTACTGTTATACACATGTGTATTCTTCCTACATGACAAGGCCGAAGCCTCCGGTATTTTCAAAAGCTATTCAAAAAGGGTCCAAAATGAATTTGATTTCAAAATTAAGAAAATTAGAAGTGACAATGGGTCCAATTTAAAAACACTAAAATTGAAGATTTTTGTGATGAACTTAGAATAAAGCATGAGCTTTCCACTACCTACACTCCAGAGTAAAATAGAGTTGTAGAGAGCAAAAATCAAACATTAATTAAAATGGCTAGGACAATGCTTGATGAATATAATACTTTCGATAATTTTTAGGCGAAAGCTATTAACACCTCTTGTCATGACATAAATCGCCTTTATTTGCATCGTCTTTTGAAAAAGACTTCTTATGAGCTTCTCATTGGAAGAAGAATGAACATTTTCTAGTTTAGAGTATTTGGTTGCAAATGCTATATCTTGAGAAAGAATGTTCAACTCTCAAAATTTTAAAGTCGATGTGATTAATGATTTTTGCTTGGTTATTCTTAAAATAGCAAAGTTTGTAGAGTCTTCAACAAAAGCTTCAGTCTAGTTGAAGAATTATGTGATATCCAATTTGATGAAACTAATGGATCTTAAGAAGAGCAAGAGAATTTGAATGATGTAGGTGATAAAGGACTTAGGTGAGCAATTGAAAACATGAAAATTGGTGACATCAAGCCAAAGAAAGACCCAAGTGAATCACCTTCATCAAAGCAAGTTAAAACTCCCACCTCCTCCACAACAAGCAACATTCAAGCAATAGACATGGAATACAAAGGATAACAACCTTCAACACTACCACCGAAGATTCACAATGCTATCTCCAAGGATCATCCAATAGATCAAATATTAGGTGACGTGAGTAAGGGCATTCAAACTAGATCTAGAGAGCTTCATTTTGTGAATATTACTCTTTTGTGTCTTCTCTTGAGCCAAAATTTATAGATGATGTTCTAGATGATCCGGATTTGGTGAATGACATTTGGACATTGGTGGAAAGACCCAAGGAACACAATGTAATTGGCACAAAATGGATCTTCTGCAATAAACAAGATGAGAATGGAATTGTGGTAAGAAACAAGCAAGGTTAGTTGCTCAAAGTTATACTCAAGTTGAAGGCTTACATTATGATGAAACTTTTACACCCGTAGCTAGACTTAAGTCAATTCGTATATTATTTGGCTTTGCTTAATGTTTCGATATTAAGCTATTTCAAATGGATGTTAAATTTTTAAATGGAAAAACATCGGAACTTGTATATATATTGAATAGCCTCTGAGCGAAAAAAAGCTACCTAGAGCATGATATGAGCGCCTTTGAGATTTTCTATTCTCAAAAGGATTCAAAATTGGGAAGATTGATATAATTTTATTTACAAAAACTGTTGATGATGATAACTTTGTATACTAAATTTATGTTGATGATATTATATTTAGTTTTACAAACACAGGGATGGAACCTTTATAAGTTAAACAAAGTACATGAGAGATCTATTCAAGAAGTTTGGCATGGAGGATGCAAAACCCATCAAGACCCTCATTGCAACAAATAGGTATCTTGATCTCAATGAAGGAGGTAAGCTCGTAGATTTAAAGCTTTATAGATATATTATTGGTAGTTTGGTTTATCTTACCGCATCTAGACCCGATATCATGTTTAGTGTTTACATGTGTGCACGCTTTCAAGTTTGTCCAAAAGAGTATCATTTAACGGCCATAAAGAGAATTCCAAGATATTTAAAACATTACTCAAGCATAGACTTATGGTACCCTAAAGGTGTCAAATTTGATTTAATTGGATATTTGGATTCCAATTATACGTGTTGCAAAGTGGATAGAAAAAATACCTCAGGTAGTTGTCAATTTCTAGAAAGATCTTTAGTGTCATGGTCTTCCAAGAAATAAAATTCCATAGCACTTACCACCACCGAAGACGAATATATTTCCGTGGGTAGTTGCTGTGCTCAATTGTTGTGGATGAGACAAACTTTGATAGATTATGGGATCAAATTTGATAAAATGTCTCTTTTGTGTGATAATGATAGTGCGGTGAAAATAGCCAATAACCCGGTCCAACACTCAAGAACCAAGCATATAGATATACATCACCATTTCTTGAGAGATCATGTGAGGAAGGGAGACATTATACCTAGCCACATTTGGACCGAAGACCAATTAGCGGATATTTTCACCAAACTATTAGATGAAAGCCACTTTTGCAAGTGAAGAATGAATTAAATGTCACAGACTACTCAAATATTGCTTGAACTCATGCCTCATGCTTTCGTGCTCATTTGGTATTATTTGAGGTATTTTCAAGTATTTTTTCGAAAGCCTCTATGTACATGAAAATTATGTTCATAAGTATTCCTATATATTTCTTAATGCATAGTAATCATGAATGATCTTTATTTGAGTGCAAAACTAGGTATCATTTGCACTGGGCACAAACATTGCTGTGAAGGACAAGCCGTCTAGAAGTCCGCCTGGTTATCTGGTTTTGCAGAGGGCCTTCTTAGCCTTTAGTGCTTGTATCGACGTTTTCAAAAACATGTTACCAGTGATCTCAATCGACGAGACATATCTAGTAGGGAAATACAAGGGGCAGATCCCGACAGTGATTGGTGTTGATGGCAACAATCAGATTCTACCCTTGGCCATCGCATTCATCGAAAGTGAGAATTTCGACAGCTAGTTATGGTTCCTTCGACATGTGAAGGAAGGAGTAGTTGGGGCACGTCCTGATGACTGTATAATCCATGATCACCACTCTGGGATCATGAAGACCATAAGAAAACTTCAGCAAGACCTGAAGGAGCCATTCCCTTGGCTAGATATGAGGAACAAATGGTGCATTCACCATCTGGGAGCCAACTTGTTCAATCAGTTCCCACAATAATAGTTGATGAAGCTGTCCAAGAGGCTGGCCATGCAGAACCAGTAGTGTGTATTTGATGCGCTGTGGAAGATGTTGGAGGAGCACACCATAAAGCACGTCGTCAAGAGGAACAACTGGCTGGCCATTCCTGGGGCGGCGCAACCCGAACGCCTAGGGATATGGATGGACTCCTGGGGATGAGGGAGTTCTATTTTTGGTGTTTTTCATGCTCAGGATGCGCTGTAGTTCGCCGGCGGCGAGCGGTGGCTCTCGGTGGTCTTCCATGTCGTGGGCGAGCTATGGTTGCCGACAGGGAAAAAACATGGGCGTTTGAGAATCACTAGGAGGAGAGGAAGGCTATGTTTGGGTTGGTTTGGGCTAAGAGTTTATGTGTGGAGCTATCGACGGCGATGGTCTTTGGCCGCACGACGGACATGGCCACCGGAGAAGTAAGGGGCAAGGAAAGCTTAGGCGATGTTGCGGTGGGGTTAATAGGGACTTGAGGATGCTACAGAATTAAGCAATTGAAATGGAATAGACCGGATAAGAAGAATTAAAATTTGTTCTTGAGAGTTTCTGGTGACGAGGGCAACGCGACGGCCGTTAAGAGAGTTTGGGTGGTCTGTGGCTTACCTGGGCGCTAATGTGGTTCACCAGCGGGGCCCAGAGCCTTTTATAGGAAATCTAGGGCTGTTCGGCACAGGGGAGGGTGCCGTTTGGCTTTGGCACGTGGCTGTGGCGAGAAGGTGCGGGAGAGCTCGGCATCAATATCGAACGAACGGCATGATCTTCGAATCAAGGTAATGGACTGTCTGGATGAAGGATCCATGCGGCACTTCGACGATTTTTTTGTGGAAAAAATGTTATGTGTCGCATCAAAGCACAAATTGATCACACACATAGCAACAAGTAACAATGCCAGGCCACTGAACAGTACAGGAGTGCTTCAAAAGCAGACATTCTTCAAAAAACACACTGACTCCACTCTATCTACAGTCTCTGATCCACTGTCCAATGTAAGTAACAAAAAAGGGGAAGATATTATCAAAAGAAAAGGAAAGAAAATATCAGCAAAGAAGAGGGCTACTAAACCAAACTGCAAGCAGAAAGCTCATCACTGACCGAGACAAGGAGACCGAGCTGCAGAAATTTCCATGATGAAAGTAGAATCAAATGGGGAGTGAAGAAAACAACCACTTTGAATGTATGAGCAAAGAAAACAGGCTTGAAATAGTACATTACTCCTCCAAATTGATCATACTTTATGCTGCAAATGCAAACTGAGAGACCCTTATTAGGTCTAAAATATGTTTGTAATAAACAATTAGCATTTTAGTTGATTTAAATTTGAATTTTGCAAGAGTTTCAGAAAATTCAGATTTGATGCCAATGCTGATGGTCGAACCGATGGGAGAAAGCAATCGGACCGGCTTGAAATGGCAATTTGACCATCGGTCCAGTATGACCAGAATTTGGGGTGGTCCAAACGCCGAGGCGGTATGATTTATTTCTAATTAATGGTTGCTTTATTCCTGAGAGCATGTTTTGTAGTTAAACATGTGTGGTCGGACCAGCCATGGTTAGCGGTTGGACTTCAGTGAGTTGGCTGGTGTGACCAACATTGAAAATGTAGTCACACCCGATGGCTGGTTAGACCGGCCAGTGGTCGGCGGTCTGACCAGCGTGAAGAGAGCGGTCAGACCAGTGACTACGGGCAGGGATTAGGGGTGAGTGATAAGAAATCAATTCAATTTCTATGAATATAAATTGCAAGTATATAAATTGAGTTCAAGAAAGCAAATCACAACTTACATACGATGTTTTACCATCGTGTTCAGAAACTTATCAATTTTTTCCTAATCCACGTTGAGGCAGTCCCAACTAAATTGGACTCGCTCCATAAATTAAGCCAATTGCCTCACTTTCTACTACTGGTAGCTCTTACTCCTCTGGGTAGGTGAGCTCTAACTTTCACAACATATCAGGCCTTCTCACAATCTTTTTTGAGAAGATTATCAGACACGATGCCTCCAACACTGTCTAGGAGTCGACAACCTCCAAGAGTAATAAGTCAAGCCGCTCGCTTGACTTTCACCAAGTGAAACAAATACACAAGCTCAAGTAAATAAGAAATCTACCTATAGATGCAATACCTGCAACTAGAGATCTCTCTCCTTACTCACAATATGCAACATATGAACAATTGATATGAGAGTCTCACACTAGCTCAAGAGAATGAAAATAGGTTTAACAGCCTTTCCAACATCGGCAACATCCTCTCCAAATGGTCACAAGAGCGTATTTATACCCCACATAAAGAACTAGCCATTGAGAGCAAAAATAAGAAAATGTGGTACTACCACAGGCAAACGGTCGGTCGTACAACTCTCCTCGTAACAGCTGAAAAACTAGCCATTACAATCTCAACCGGTCTTACCGCCCTCATAGGGGCCGATAAGACCACCACACAGGCTAATCTAATCGCTCGACAAGACTGAGAAAAATGGAGCTCTTTGAAAAAATCACTACTAGCAACTAATGCCCGGTAGTACCACAATGTCTAGTCCGACCGCTCGCATGACGTCGATCATACTGCTCGCCATGACCTGGTCTAACCGTCAACTAATGGTCAATTGGACCACGACTGGTTATTCCGCCCCGGTCATACCGCAGCCGGTCCAACCGCTTACATAGAGTCGGTCATACCGCCTTGCAATTTTCAGTTGAGACAGATTTCATATACTTCAACACATTTCAAATCATAGTACCATGCAAACAAAAGTCAAAGTATGATTCACAATGAGATGCGAAATACATTTGCACACTTTAGAATTATGCCATAAGGATTGGGTACATAGACTCGACCTATTTGTAAAACACACTGACAAACATAGGTCACATGTTATAAGAATCATGCATGAGTTTCAACTATTTGCAAAATATATTTGCAAATTTAAGCATCATGCCACAAGGAGTAGAGAACATGGACTTTAATAATTTGCAAAAGATATTTACAAATCTAAGTCACATGTTACAAGGATTATACACGAGCTACAACTATTTACAAAACACATTCGCAAATACTAGCATCATACCATGGAGAGTTAGAGCGAATGAGATTGAACTATCAACATATGATGAGACTCAAGATACTAGATAAGACCCCTATTAATAGTAGGTAACATATACTAGCAATCCATTCTTCTAACCAAACATCAAGACTAATAAAGGACTAAGAACACATCCCTTAGCCTATGCTAATTATATCTTTGCCTTGCGCATCCTCTTAAAGCTTGATGACGAAAATTTTAACTTTAAGTTTGAGTCCTTGTCTTGATACATCAACCCATGATGCATCCTCTACTTTTTCCTCCATCAACATATGATAAGTGTTCTCTTGAATTGATGATCAACTTATGATCATCTCCTCTTTAGGATATTGACTTGATGCTCATCAACACATGATATCATCTTTCATCCTAAATCTTGATTTGATGATGATCAACTCATAATTCTATCCAAAGCCTTCATCATCATGGAACATAACCTATTCATCCAACTCATGAAATATATTAGTCCCATAATATTGATTGTCATTAATTAGCAAACATGTCATTAACTCATAATGACAGATCTAGATTCTTCACGATTCATAGCTTGGAAGCCATAATGGTTTATGTTGCATTGCATAATGCATAGTTTTGACTAAAATGGTGTCTTCACAATAAAAAAGGAGTTATTCAGGGTTGGCCGATTTAGAGATGGTTCTTAGTGACTCTTGCTGATGTCTTTTAGCTATGGTTTATGACTTTTAATTGAAAATAAATAGTAGTAATTGAAAGAAGTGGTTTTTAGAAGGATAAGACGAGCGGTGCAAAAAATAAGGGATAAATGAGTACGTATGACGAGTGCGAGAGGAGTAGGACAAGTAATGTATCTGTGATCCTTGACTTATCCCCAAAGCGAGACAGTAGTAAGAAGAGTGGAGAAATCACTTCAAGAAGTCAGATGTCGTATTGACTTTTGGTTTTTCTAAGTAAAAGCCAGAATTTAAAACCAATACGAACATGACCTTAATCGACAAGCAATTCTGATCATATCTAATGTCCTCGGACTCTTTTGGGGGCTATGGTTTGGTTGATTGAGCGGGTGTTCCAAGCGGGAAGTTGAATCATATAGAAAATTGTCCTATACAGCCGTTCAAAGCGTTCAGAGCTTTTAGAATTCCTATAAAATTTATGTGGGACAGCTCAATCGATTGAAATTTTAGAGGAAATCTACCGTGATCAAGTGTTCCTTCGTACTTTCTCTCTCCAAAGTTATATCCTTTTCCAATGAATATGCAAGCAAATCAATTGAAAAAACCCTAGTCTCTATAATCTCTAACAACTCAACTAGACATACATCCTAATTTATGTGTTTTTCAGTTTATATTTTTCTCATGTGTTCCAAAGGACTGGAAGTGTTTATTTGAGATCAGGTTATTTCTGAGACCTCCTGCTTGATATTTTTTAGCCCCGTTCATCCCGGCTTCGGTTTTTGCCTTCCAAGCCTGAATGAACATGTTGGATTTTTAATTTAGACTTTTTTGTTTTTTTTTTCTCTTTTTTATTTTGCATTGTCCTTGTCCATAGGTATATAATAGTGTTTTTCTTTTTTACCTTATTATTTTATTTTTCTTTAATTCAGAAAAAGTTAACAGCTACTTCGGTATAATTTTAGCCAAAAATCAATAGCCGGAAGCCAAAAGCCACTAAAATAGCCAACCGCTGCAATCTAGAACAAGTGCGGATGACATGTGGACCCGGCCGGCGGTAAGAAGCAACATGGCAGTCACTTGTTGCCTGTAAAAAGCTAAAAGGCGTGTAACCTGATTACCTGAGACGAATTCAGAAGTTTCTTCGGTTAAAAGTCTTGATAGTTGCTTTGCTTTGGAGACAACCTGTCAAGAGCTGTGTACATTGGGGTGATAACCAGACGTGGTTATGTGGTGACACTGTGACAGTAATAAGGGATGGTTGGAAGCACAAGTGTTTTTTTTTTCTGTGTGGAATCTCAAGGAGAAGCATGTGAGGCCTGCAGTTTGAAGACCTTTGCTTCATTCTATATAATCTTTAGTTCTTCTGAACATTTTTGTTCCAGTTTCCAATGTCTCTCACACACACACAACTCATCACTCAGTACTGCACGGTGCCCGATGTCATGGGTTTTTTTGTTTAAAGTTGATTTATGTATGTACTGTCTACAGTAACTATCTTTTAAATAATGTGTTTTTTAAGACGAAGCTAATAAAAGATTGTAGTAAAAAGTATAGTTAGTTCAGTTATACCAGCCAAAATCGTATGTGACTATTTTATTCTGCATACTGTCTCTCGCGAACCAGTGGCGGAGAGAGGGGGGCCTGGCACCCCCATGCAGGATGCAGCCATGCAGTTTGAGTCCTCCACTGCTCAGCCATGCAGACATGTGAGACATGCAGTTTGACTAGTGAGTGCGACATGCGGCCCGTGCATGCGACCATGCACCATCAATGCGAGACATGCACCATGCAAGATGCAGCCCGTGCATTACCAGATACGCTAATACGCGTTTCGTTTCACCGAGAAGGAGGCGGCGCGATGCGAGCTTCGATGCTTCACCGTTTGTAGCATGCTCGCCAACCGAGACTGAGGAGTCCGCCGTCCGTGTCCGCCTGTCGCCTGCGCCCGGCAAAGTGCTGAAGTGCAAACTCGCCTTCGCCGCTCCGCGGCTCCGCTCCGCCGACGTCGTCCGTCCGTCCGTCGCGGTCCCCATCAGCGTCAGCGTCACGCCGTCACTGCGTCAGGTAATCTCTCTGACTATACGGATACGGTGAGGACTGAGGCATTCGGGATTCGGCTTCCATACTTCCAGTACCAAAATACCAAATGAATTTCCTTGTGCACTGTGACAGCCTGTAGGACGCTTGGAGGCAAAAGTTTCATCCAGTGGATTTCCAATTTGAGCTGGTTCACAGTTTTCCTTTACAATATTAGATGATATGAAGAAGAGAAAGACAATTCATAGTTTTTTTAAGCCTGTTGGTTCAAGTGCTAATTGTATTGAAGCCATTAGAAACCGAGGCTGTCAGAGTAACGTGGAAGGGGAAACTCCTAACGTGGCCGCAAAGATTAGTACTGATGATATTATTAAGGCCTATGATCTTGCTGGTAGTCGTAGAGCTAAGTTTATGTTAATAGAGATGTAATTTTTTTGCATTGTAATTTGCGAAACATATTACTTTGATAGTCTGATATGTGACTATTGGATCGGTAAATCCGGCATGTTTCATTGGTTCTATTCTACTTGTTGTCCATATTGCCCCCCCATATCCAATTCCTGGCTCCGCCCCTGTCGTGAACATTCATAATTCAAATATTTAAGTCATAAGCCATAAGGCATTAGCCCAAAAAGAACTCGTTGCTTTCTGAAGGGAAAGGGTGAAACTCAAGTGATTGCAAGTTTGCAACAGAACAGAGAAAAATAATGGCATGGATAGAGGAATCATCACGGCACCTGATGATGGAAGATGATGCTATGCAATGGACGGCATGGCACCGTTGGATTCTGGTTTGACCTGTACTAGCTTAGTTACTTGTACTCGCTCTGTTTTTATTTACTTGGCACTGTTGATTTGGACCGATCAAACTTCATCATCTTCAACCGATAATTATTTTCTAAATATTTAGATTGGTCATACTAAAATAATATTTTTATATTTGTCAAAAGAAATACTTTTATTGCATTATACTCTGATATTTTATAAATATGTTAGTGTAAAATTAATTGTCAAAGTTTAATCTTAAAACCATGAAAAATCAGTGGTGCCATGTATTTACATGTGGAGGTAGTGTACGTGGATAGGATCGTAGGAAGCATCAAGATTGGGCGTGTGATGGCTCTAGTTTATGCCTAGATCTCAGCGGAGCGGCGGCGGATCCGATGGTGAGATCGGAAGAAGCATCGACGGCGGCGCGCGCCGCCGCGACCGGAGCCGAAGGAGCACTGCAAGTGGCTTGCTAGGTCAACGGTGGGGAGGCAGCAGCGCCAGCTGTTCCCAGAGGGAGCAAAACAATATAGGTTGTGTTGTTCATTCCCTAGATGTGTTCTTTACCAAGTTTATGCGTCTGCAGTAGCACCAGGCTTAAATAGTTCCTGGGACCAACGTGCTGCATTGCAGCAGCTTACCTGGGCAAGACTGTAAATACTGACAGATACTATATTACTACCTGGGATCAGATAGTTTCTGAAGCAGAAAACAGATTTAATTACATGCCGATATGCGGCCATTAGCTATACGACACTAGGAACACAGATCCAGTATTAATAACAAATCTCTCATACAGAGCAAGTAATCTCAAATGAAGACCGGTCAAGTGTTATCCCAATTCAATTTCATAATATTACCAGGTTAGCTGAAAGAATGATGTGGTCAGGATAGTTGAAAAAGTTGTGTAAAATAGAACTGGTAATATTATACCACTGGAACAAAAAGACTTTTCTATCGGATACGTGAGAACAGTACAGCAAGGTTTCAACTCACCATCTTCAGTGCAATGGCCAGACAAATGAATCTTTTAAAAGCATACAATGCACAATGTACATTCCATGAGGGCTACACAGGATAACATCAGGTCGAATTATTTAAGATGTAAGTGCATCTGGCCTAACATGATTCAGATAGACCTAACGGGTGCTGCAAATATCTGGGTGAAAAAAGGGTAGTGATTATGTACAGCTGGGCCATTACATGGATTCGAAAATAAGGGGTGGCCAGCTGTCATCTCATATTCGACAAACCGATTTAGACAGAATTGGTTAAAAGTCTGTAGTTTTTACTAGCTTTCACCAAGTTTGACCTTTTTTCACCTTCGTTCAGGCGGTCACCAACCCCCCAGCAGCAAACAAGGAGGTCGAACCTGATCTATCACCAACTTTTGCCATCTTGAGATTCTGTCAGAACTTGGGCTATTTGAATGCATGCACACTTGCATTGTTGCCTCCTCTCACTGAAGCTGAGATCTGCTACTGCTTTCAGGCCAATGGAAGCTCGGTGCATTGTTGTACTGTGACAAATCAAATGAAATAGTCTCCACCTAGAAAACAAACATTTTTTTAAAAAAAAATAGCGTTAGCATATGCCAATTCCACTAACCCCAGTAAGAACAAAGAGGACAGAAAGTAGGAGAGAATATATTTGAGCCTACTCCGTAGGGGAAGGTTTCTGGTGCACCAGTAGATGTTAATGACCACCCCTCATTTACTTGACTCTGCTGTACCAAATGGGAAAAAAACTTAAACGTCAAGAACCGTAACAAAAAAATACTATAATCAAATGTGCGAATCTAATACCAATACATACATGTGTGCCATCAGTTACGCTATCGGTTGTGGTGACTGCGGTGTTTAGAGTGTTCGCAGTGGCATTTCTCCTCTTGTTATAGGCCCTTTTAGTTTTCTTTTTCAAGGTATCGAGAACAGTTGGGGTCGCCAGTTTTTTCTTGCGAGAGCGTTTGGACTGACCTTGCATAAGATCCCAGCCCTTTGTGCTAAGAGAAATGGGCACCGCATCATCAGTAAAATCCTCATTCACAGGATTGTAAGCAAAATTGGCAGTTGAAACATGACTGTCAACCCTTTGATCGCGTAGTGACTTCTCATAAGAAATCACTTTATCCCTGATCTCCCTCATGATTGACAAAGCATATTCTCTTGATTCTGAGTTCAAGGAACCAAATTCCACAACTTCTGCAAAGTATTGGTGGCCAAGTTTGTAGAGATCATCATAACTTCCCAATTCCTGGTTAATTAATGAAACAGGCTGAGACATGGTAGCACAACTTCGTTTACAATCCTTGCACCAGCGATGAATGATGTATTTTGGAGGAATAATCAGTACTAGCTCCTGCCTCAGTACAGCGAGAGCATGTCTGCACAATATACCTTTGAATTGGAACAACCGGCAGAGACACCATACGACATCTTCAACATTGTCATAAGCAACTTTGTAGTCCACCTTCTTTGTTTCATTTACATGCTCTGAAACAATGTATGTAACCACTGAATCACTCCGGTCAAGTATACTACAATTGCAATGAAATGAATGCCCTATTTCGTTCAAGAACTTCTCAAATATTCCTATCGTGTACACCTTTGCTGCTTGATCCTCAACAGGCAACCCAGACATCATCGGTGGCCTCATCTGAGATGATCGTAAATCCTCATAGGTTTCCTTTTCTAACTTACTTTTAACAGCTGCCTCATACTCCTCAACAAACATTTTCACAGAGGTTCCCGATGTCAACCAGCCATCAAAATAGTCGGTTGCACTATCACTTCGGTCTGTGACAGACATTCCTGCCCAAAAAGAATCCTTCACATAAACAGGAGCCCACTGCGTCCTGACCTCATATAGTTTGGACAACCATTCATTTCCCTCCAAATGAAATTGCTGGATCATTTCTTGCCACTCTTTGTCAAAATCAGGCATAGTAACTGAATCATAGGCTAATGTGGTGAAAGTTGAAATCATTTCATCCTTTTTTCCCATTCCCTCCAACTTTTCAGGAAGCTCATTTAAGATGTGCCAAAGGCAAAAGCGGTGCCGTGCATTAGGGAAAACCTTTTTAACAGCTATTGCAACATCGTGACAATAGTTGGTAATTATTGAAGGTGGTGACGTTGCATTCATACATCTTAACCATGTATCGAAAAGCCACACGTAAGCTCCAAGAGATCTACCAGCAAGCAAACCACACCCTAGTAGCACTGGCTGAGCATGGTGGTTAGTCCCCACAAATGACACAAACTGCATATCATACTGATCACTAAAGTTCGTGACATTAATAGCAACAACGTCACCAAAGTAATTGTAAGAACTACGTGATTTGGCATCAGCCCAAAAGACATTCCTTAGCTGTCCTTGCTCATTCATATCTAAACTGTAAAAGAAACATGGGTTTTGGTCTTGCATGTTGTTGAAAAACCTCAATAAGGCCTCTAAATCTCCTTCAGCAAGCTTCAGTTTCCTATTTCTGTCTATCTTGGTCCTGAATTCAATCTGGGTAGATGAAGGTATGCCACTATCTCCACCTCTGCTTGAATGTGCAGCAGCTGAGCTGCTCTGCGGTGCCTCAGACAGACAAGGTGGATTTTGAGAGAAAGGAGAGTTCTTCAATTGCCTCTTGAATTTAAGTAAGCTAGGATCCAGTGGATGGTTATGCTCCAACTCAAGAACAATAACTTCCCACCGATTTTGAAAATGAGCATCCTTCACAATCATCTTAGCCTTGCAGCCAGTCTTTGTGCCTCGCTTTCTTGCAGGTCTTGTCACACCAGATCTCAGTCTAGACTGCCCTCCTTTAGAACATATGAACGTAGAGCGATAGCGGAAACCATCGAAGGTATTGTTAGATCTTCTTGTAATACCAAAACCAGAGTGACAGCCATATGCTACATAGAACTGAAAGGCGTCTTCCTCCGAGGAAAATACCATCCCTACTTTTGGTACCAATGCCGGATCTATATCAACCGGCTTGAAGACATCACCCTCAGCAACATTTCCTTCTTTCTCACCATCTTGTTGCACGTCTTCTTCATTAGATGATTCGGTACTATAATCTTCCTCCTCCATTGGTCCCAAATAATCTAATCAGCCTGAAAATAGAGCAACTATATCATAATCTGTGCATAGATATTCTTAACAAAAGCATGCTGAGCACAGCTACAGCACTTTGGATGCATCATCATCACATATAAAGATATATGAATTGGAGGGACAGTGGCAATGGAATTTCAGATAGTTGATACAATAAACCTGCTTTGGTTTCATAACATTTGTAGGGGCAAAGAAAGAAAGATTTTTATCTTGTTACACTTTGATACCCCTTCTTATGTGCGGCCTTTGGATTGGATCAGAGTTTGTGAGATACAGCACAAGCGTGCACGGCATCAAGAACGACGAAGAGAACCAAAATAACAACATTGAAGCAACCACGACGAGAGAGAAAACATTTGGCGAAACCGACCGCAAATTCTTTAAACACAACCTTAAAAGAGTACAAGGGATTGTCGCTCACTTACAACCCTCTCGAATGTTTTAGGACTCTCGGATCCTTATCCTATACAAGAATCTAGTGCTAAAGAATATCCTATCTTGTAATCCTCTCCATGGTCACCCCCCATGGTTTATATAGTACATCCTAGTCCTTCTCCAATTTAGAATAGGAATCATAATCCTCCTAATTAAGGCTGTAAAAAAAGCTTGAGTGTGGCTCGTTTAAAGTTTAAGCCGAGCTCGAATCAAGCCTAGAACGAACAGAGCTCGAGTGGCTCGCGAGCTTCACCGAGCCAAGCTTGAATAGTTCACGGGCCTCCATTCGAGCTTAAATAGTGATATATATTAACTCTTACTGAGCTTACCAGACCCGAACTTGAGCTCGAGCTTTTCTTATTGTTGAAATTAGTGTGTGTAATACTTTGACTGTTATCGAGCTTGCTCGAGTCGAGCTCGAGCTCAAACTTCTTATTTTTGAAAAGCATAATAAATTATTTTAGTTATTATCGAGTTTCAACGAGCCAAGCTCGAGCCCAGGTCTAGGCTCAGACCCCAACTCAAGCTCGGCTCAAGCTTCTACTGAGCTCGAGCCTGGAAGACCAGGCTAGGTCGAGCTCGGCTCATTTACAGCACTACTCCTAATCCTAGTAGGATTCATCCAGGACTCTATAGCACGCATTTCCAAATCCCAGACATTGTCTGACTCCATTCTAGACACTTGCACATAAACCCTCCACAAATGTGCCAAATCCTATCCCAGCCTCCCATTTGAATCCACCACGAGCTAGGGTTAGGGTGATTTGGAGGCGATTGAGTAGCGTTGAGCTCCGACGACTTCGTCAGGCGGCCTCCATCGGTGCGCCTCCTCCGTCCAAGGAGTGGTGGTCCAAGAGGATGGGGACGACTGAGGATGACGGCGACGGTCCAAGAGGACGGCAGCGGCTAAGGAGGCGACGGCCGTAGGAGAGGGCGGCGGTGACCTCGGCAAGCCCGGATCTGTGCGGATCAGGGGATATGGCAGTGCCTCACCAGGGCCAACGCAGCAGGATCCGACAGCGGGATCTAGCGGCGACAGCCACGAGACGGGCTGGGAACCGACAACTAAGGAGGTGGCAGCCACAGGAGAGGGCAGCGGCGACCTCGACAATCCCATATCCATGCGGATCCGGGGGAGGGGACGGCAGTGGCTGACAGGGCCGGGCGCGGTGAGATCCGACGGCAGCATGGCGGTGGGATCCGACGGTGACTGCTACTAGAAGACAACGGCTACTACGAGGTGGCCGCCCCAAGGAGTGGAGATCGCTCCTCCTAGGGGCAGCAACTGCGAAAGACAAGCGGAGGCTAGGGTTTGAAACTAGACTCTGATACCATTTTAGACTAAGAGGAGGAAGGGATGAATAAAGGTTAGTTGTATTGAACTCATTGGGCTATATAGAGAGTACATGGGATACATAATACTAAACCCCGGAAATTAAGAAATACCATAAATACCCTTAACAGCAACAACCTGAAGCTAATATACATTCATGAGAAGTACCTGATTGATTGATGACTAGTACGTCTAGTACGTCCGAATCATTCTTTGCTATTGCCGTTGAGCATGCACCCTTCGTTTGCTTCAAACTTGGTCAGTCTTTTATCATGTGACATTCCTCATCACATAGATAGCATAT
Organism: Bonia amplexicaulis; assembly: GCA_036346245.1. Classification (NCBI taxonomy): domain Eukaryota; kingdom Viridiplantae; phylum Streptophyta; class Magnoliopsida; order Poales; family Poaceae; genus Bonia; species Bonia amplexicaulis. The sequence goes on from CM070753.1 coordinate 6,773,565, forward strand.
GCGTGTGCCCTTGGTCTTACACTTCTTCCTATGAGCTTTGCTTCTGCCTACAACACCTACTGCAGCCAATGCTTGATCACCTGAGAATGAATATTCCGATAGCTTTTCAAGGACTCGGCCTCCAATAGATATGCAACTGCCTCATTAAAATTGGGAGTGATTTTCCCAACAAGCATATTCATTACCAATTGCTCCCATGATGGTGATCGAGATGATGCCCGTATGACGACATTGTCGTTCTATTCAATTTTCTCATCCACACTAATCAGCTTTGTGATAAGTTTGTTGAAGACATTGAGATAGTCAACGAACCGTGTACCTTTCTCCATATGCAACCTGTACAACTGTTGCTTCAGCACCCATCGGTTTGCCAGCGACTTTGCAATATACAATTCTTCTAAATCCTTCCATAATTTCTTCAGCAAATTTTCCTTGATTACGAGTACTTTACTTCATCGAAGAGATATAGGTGGATTGTACTGACAACCTTCCGCTCCACCACCTTCCGGTCTTCATCGGGCGTCTTTTCCGGTTTGTCCCCTTCAAGAGGATCGATTAGCCTCTTCTGGACAAAGACATCCTTCACCACGCATTGGCACACGCTGAAATTTCCTTCGCCGTCAAATTTCTCTACTTGATTCCACATTGTCGATATCGATTTTGTGCCACCTGACGCTTTACCGACCTTCTCACAAATCAAATTAATTCGGTCTTGGCTCTGATACCACTTGTTACACTGCTACCCCCTTTATGCATAGCAGCCCTAGATAGGATCAGAGTTTGTGAGATACGGCATAAGCGTGCATAGTATCAAGAACGAAGATGAATCTCATAGAAAGAACCAAAATAATGATGTTGAAGCAATCATAACGAGAGAAAAGATTTGGCAAAGCCGACCACAAATTCTTTAAGCACATCCTCAAGAGTAAAAGGGGTTGTTGCTTACAACCCTCTCGAATCTTTTAGGACCCTTGGATCAATTTCCCTATACAAGAATTTAGTGCTCGAGAATTTACTAACCTCTAATCCTCACGTACGCTCTCTGCTTTAGATGAATAAGCTTGATTGCTTTGTTGCTTGGTTTCTCTCCATAGTCACTCCCATGGTTTATATAGCCACTCATAGCCTTTCTCCAATTTATAGTAAGAATCCTAATCCTAATAGGATTCATCTATGACTCTTTAAGAATCCTAATCCTAATAGGAATCCTAATCCTAATAGGATTCATCTATGACTCTTTATAGAACACATTTCCAAATGCTAAAAGACTACATATGAGCCACCCTAACTCAACATATCTTCATTTTTGTTGCTTTGGTGCTATCTAATGTTGCATTTCTCGCTCTCACAGTTATCTAATGGGCCCTGGTGCCAAACCAAGCAAGCATCAATGATGATTGATGAGATGCAACCCAAACAAACTAATTGCACTAGAGGATGATGGAACAAATTGTTTTGGGTAAAGAGCATTTAGTCAAATGTAAAGTTCTCAACCAATGTCTCAAGGTTCTCTTATATGATGTTCGGTAAACATGCAGAGAGCATGGCACAATTCAGACAACTCAATGTCCCCATAAAGATAAATGTTAACTTGGAGCACACTTTAGGTTGCACCTGAACTTCTACACAAAATCGAACAGAATTCAGATCTATATGCTCCCACAGCTTGCGGTAACCTAATATCAAGAACCACCTAATTCCAACACAAATCCATCCCAAAAGAAAGTTGAGTCTTGCAAAAGCTTTTCGCTGTCCAGTTCCACCCAACAAACACTACGCTCAACTGGACCAACAAACACTTCCTTCAACTGCACCATACTAGTTCTAGGAGGACAGTTCGCAAGCCACAATTGGTACAGAGCTCCACACACCTCGTTTGAAGTCGCCGAAGCTCAGCCCCACGCCATCACGTTCCAATCACCCTACCCCAACCTCCGAGTCTTTGGAGGGAGGAGTGTAGGATAAGTCTCGCCGGTTGAGGTCACCGGATGGAGGCGGCACGATGATGGAGGCCGCCTGACGAAGTCGCCGAAGCTCAACGCTACTCAATCCCCTCCAAATCGCCCTAACCCTAGCTCGTGGTGGATTCAAATGGGGGGCTGGGATAGGATTTGGCATATTTGTGGAGGATTTATGTGCAAGTGTCTAGGATGGAGACGGACAGTGTTTTACGAAAAGAGAAAACTGTTTGAATGGCACCGGGAATTAACCCCATTCTTAATTTGCCACTGAAAAAATATGGTTGTTTCTATGCAACCAAGTTTCTCTTGTGGTCCTCCATACCACTCCCGTTAGTTTTAGTACGTCACGTTGCCGTTATCCCTAAATGCCCAGTGCATTTGGCCCCTATGGTGTCTCCTCTTGCCCGCCTCCCTCCCCCAATCACCAACCTCGCCGGCGAGCAATGTGGCCACATCCTCGTCCTCCTCTGCATCCTGGCTTCCAAAACCACCACCAGATCTGCTTGCCAAGGCATGCCCATTCTCCTCTGGCACGAAAGACCGCATGATATGCCATGTGGAGCCCACCAAGCGGCCATCAACGGCGGCGGCTTGAGCACCACCGGCGGCAAGCGCACGCCCTTAATCCCTTCCTCGGCAGCCCGCCACGGGGCTGGGAGCCCCACGTGGGAAGGTTGGGGTGCGGATGAGGAAGGAGGCAAGATGGTGCGGCCGAGGGAGGAGCCTCGCGGTGGCGCTCCTCCTAGAATGTGCTGCAACCGGTAGAGATGGTGGCGGCGCTCCTCCTTTCTTGCCCTCCTTCCTTATCCATGGAAAGGCCCGCGGCGGCGCTCCTCCTTCAAGGCCCTTCTTCCTCATCCACGACGGAGTAGGTGGAGTCGCAGGCAGGAGTCTCCAAACCCATGGTGATGGCGGCGGCGAGATTTGCTTCGTTGGGCAAGAGAAGGAAAAGGGAAGAAGATAAAGAGGTAGAAGAAGAAGATGCTTGGTGAGAGGAGACGCTGGCGGCGGATCCAGCCTCCGGTGAGGTAAGGCGCTAGCGACGGGTGATCGTGCAAAAATAGCACACCCGCAAGTGCACGGGTTACGACGAGTGTCGTGTTCTTCACAGAGACTAGATTGAGGCTACCGGTGCTCAGTTAAAGCTAGGTCAATCTAAACGAGGGATAAAACGGAAAAACTACACCTAAAACGAGTACCGAATCGGCCTAATGAACTAACAAAGTAAAACGATTGAACGAACCCCTAGTCGCACAGACGAAACTACGAACTAAATGAACAGATGAACAAAAGATGATGGGACGAATGACCATACGAATTGACATTGCACGTCCAAACGAACAACATGGCGAGGGAACACACACAACTACCGAACGACACTAACTAACTATCGACCGCGAGACAGAACAAGGAAGTCGAGAAGCACAGGGTGAGTCCAGAAAGAAAGAGGGGAAAATCGGTCGACAGCCAACTAGACGACGGCAGGACAATAAAAACAAACAACTACGACGAGCAACCACACGATCTAACTACCAACAGACCGCGAAAAGAAGATAGGAGGGAGTCGAGAAGCATTAGGGGGTCTAGAAGCAAGGAGAGAGTCAAGACAGGCAGACAGCAAAGGGAGAGGGACGGTCGCCGGCTAGCTAACTCACGCAAAACGACACATAGATGAACACAGATACTGGACTACCAGATCACTAAACACAAGCACAACTCACAAGCTAACATCTAACACGGATAACACATAACAACTAAACAGATATCACAATTGACAATTACTACTAACAACTATAACACTGCCTAACACAGGCCAAAACTGAACAACACGAAACACAAGCCTCACTGCTACTAACAACATAGAACACAATTGAACAGTACTAACACAGATACTACACATCATTCAGCTGAAAATAAACAACTCACAGCTACTACTAAATGACTAGCACACATATCACAAATCACATAACAACAAATTACAAGCACAAATTCTTGAATTAAACTACTGGCAACATGAACATAGAGCAATTCTGGAACAAATTAACAGAGCATATTGCATCCACAGATCACATGCATACAGCACAGTGGGATCTCCACAAACACAAGTCACATTCCAGAGTTTCCATCGATCTCAGCATGGTAGTAGCAAGAACAGCACAGTAGAGCAATAACAGTAAAGCAATAAACAGAACTTAGAGAAGATGAAGAAGGGTATTGGGAAATAACCGAAGGAAGCAGCAATTAGGGAAGCACAGGGGGGTTGTTGCCGAGGTCGGTGAAGTGAAGCAGTCGTCGGGTTGGAGAAGAAGAAGAGGTGGTGAAGCCGAAGTCGACGTCGTGATGGCGGCGCACGGGGGGAGCAGTGGGAGGCGAGCTGTGGTGGCCCGGTCTTGATGGCTGCCGGTGGGGAGCGGCGGCTTGGTGTGTCGGCGGAGGCGCTTGGTGGGCGAGGAAAGGTGTCGCGCCGGTGGTGGAGCAGTGAAGGAAGCAGATGGGGGCGAAGGCGCGTAGTGGAAGGAGATGGGCGGCAAGCTGTGGTGTGTGGCGCAGAGGGAGGAGAAGCGGTGGCCGGTGGGCGAGGTGGCGCTGTGGTGGGAAAGCAGAAGGAGGAGTCGGCGGTGGAGGGCACGCGTGGAAGGAGTTGGCGCGGAGGGATGTAGGGGATTTAGGTGGCGGCCGCCGTCGAGCTGGCTCGGCCTCGCCGGCGCCGGTGGTGGAGAAGAAGGCTGGGGAAGAAGAGAAGCAAGGGAAGGAAGGGAGGAAAAAAATGCCGGGCGGCGCTAGGGATTTAGGCCGATTTGGGGAATGGCAATCTTGTGATTTAGTCCTCATAGGTTTCAGAACTTGCAATCCGTTTCTTTTCTCTTTGAATTTCTTCTTCTTAGGCTATCCGGAAGTCTATTTTATTCACGGTTTGATCCTATATGTATGTGGTGACGCGTAGATCTGTACGAAGAAGACCCGGAATGCTAAATTTTAAGATTATATATCTTGATGCGCAAAAATATAAAATAATCCAATTCAAACAATTAATTATAGAAAACATGTGAAAGGTGATAAATAATCCTAAAATACAAAAAATAATAGGGGTAAATGATTAGAAAAAATATGCAAAAATGACGCATGTCAGCGGGTCCGGTCGTCGGTTAGATGAGGTGCTCGTCTCGTCTAGTTCCTGCTTCCCGGCGGTGGGAGTGAGGGAGGTGGGAGGAGGGGAGAAGACCGGCCGTGACTAGAGAGAGAAGATAGGGCTAAGGTTGAAGAAGAGAGAAAGAAGAGTAAAAGAATCGGTTAACACCTAGTGGCGTAAAGGGAATTTTCTCTTTACAAAATGTGCTAAGTTCATGGGGGGCTTGATCCCGTTCGTACACTTCACATCCAACCGTCTACCTCAGGGTTTACAAGTTCACACTGGAAGTAGGGTGTGCATTGCAGCTGCAACCCAGCCGCAGACGTTGCCCTCCACTCTCTTTGACCCATCTCCACCACCGCCCTCCACTCTCTTCGACCCGTCGCTGCTGCCACTGTCATCTCGACTAGGGAAGCCAGGCCTCTGTTTCTCCCTGTCCACCTCAGAGCCTAGACTCCCTCGGCTACCACCCCGAGTAACTGTGGCTCCGAATGTGAGGCTCCTTGGTTCTTGATTTCTAATCTTTATGGTTTTTCTCTTCGAATATCCTCCCGAAGCGTGATGAGTGGATTCCCTATACTAGATTGATGCGATAAGGAGTTTGCTCCGGGGTTTCCGCCACTGCCACAGCTTGCGTTGGTTTATTGCGCTGCTGAAACTGCCCTCACTGTAAGAACACTACTCGGCTAAACAATTTTAGGAATACTTGTGCATAATTCTCTTGCTTTTAGTTAAGTAGAATTTAATATACATACTTGTGCGCTTGTTTTAGGCCAATTGCTACGGATCATCGAGGAACAGATCTTTGTTTGTTGGCCAAACTGCTCATTTATCCATCTTTGCGATTACCATCAACTTTTCCTCAAACCTTAACGCAGAATGCTAGACTCCGACTTCAGTTTGTGGTCTTTGTCATGGTGTAGATCGGGATAATTTTGTTCAAAGGTTGTATAATCTTAATATACAAGAGGAGGAAATTGGATGATTATTGGAGATTTTAATTTCTATTGGTCTTCACTTGATAGAAATAGATCAGGGGCAAACATCAATGATATCCTCATCTTCAATGAAATAACCAGCAATCTTTGTTTACTGGAAATTCCACTTAAAGGAAGGAATTTCACCTGGAGTAACATGCAGGAGGAGCCTCTGATGGAACAACTAGATTGGTGTTTCACCTTAGTAAACTGGATCGTTGTATACCCCAACACTTTACTTATCCCTATGGCCAAAATAATTTCGGATCATATACCATGCACAGTGCAGATTGGTACAAACATCCCTAAGGCCCAAATCTTCAGATTTGAAAACCTTTGGGTTGACCAACCTGTGTTCAAAGAAATTGTGGAAAACATCTGGAATTCTGAGGTCAGAGCACCAAATAGTGCAGGCAAAATTTCAGCAAAATTCAAGTTACTCAGGAGAGCTGTCAAGAAGTGGGGGGAACTTTTATCTCAATTTAATAGGCTCATTAAGGATTGTAATGATACTCTGGAAATCTTGGATAAATTGAAAGAACAGATATCGTTGTTTATGCAAGAATGGAATTTCAAAGTTATCCTTAAGAAACATGTTCTTCAACTTCTCAAGTACAAAAATGAATATTGGAGGAAAAAGTATACAATCAGATGGGTAAATTTGGGGATGAGAATACAAAATTTTTTCATGCTGCAGCTACTGAAAGATATAGAATCAATATAATCACAAGTCTGGAAATTGCAGATGGTCGAATTGTCTCAAACCACAATGAAAAGGCAGCGATTATGTGGGACACTTATAAAAACAGAATGGGTCTTTCTGAACATCCAACAATGTTATTTGACTTGGATGAACTTTTCTTGCCCATAGATGATCTAGATGCTCTGACAAATCCTTTTACCAAGAGTGAAATTGATGACTTAGTTAAAAATTTGCAATTGGACAAAACTCCTGGCCTAGATAGATTCAATGATCTTTTCTTAAAAAGTTACCGAAACATTATGAAAGAGGACTCTTATAGATTATGTAATGACTTTTACAATGGTGGGCTTGACCTACAATCTATAAACAATTCGTTGATTACTCTTGTTCCAAAGGTGAACAATCTAGTGAATAAGAATGATTTCAGGCCTATTTCTGTTTTGAACACTGTACTCAAATTGATCACCAAATTGTTGGCCAACAGACTTTAGGCAATGATTCTGGACCTCATCCATCAAAATCAATATGGTTTCATCAAAGGACGAACTATTCAGGATTGTCTTGGCTGGGCCTATGAGTACCTCTATCAATGTCACTATTCAAAGAAAGAGATATTAATTCTAAAACTTGATTTTGGGAAGGTGTTTGATACTGTTGAACATCAGGCCATTCTTCATATGTTGAAGCAGCTCAGTTTTAATGACAAATTGATTGGATAGATCAAATCTATCTTGGATTCTAGTTCTTTCTTTGTTCTTCTCAATGGAGTGCTAGGGAAATCTTTAAAATACAAGAGAGGGGTTAGGCAAGGAGATCCCCTCCCCCTTGTTGTTTGTCATTGCTGCTGACCTTCTACAACACATTGTAAATAAATCAAGGGAGAGAGGTCCCTTTAGCCTCCCTTTGAATCTGTCTCACTCGATGGACTTTCCAATTGTCCAATATGCTGATGATACTATTTTAATAATGAAAGCCTCTCAGAAAGAAATCTTTTGCCTCAAAGGTATTTTGCAAAGCTTCTCTCAATCCACAGGTCTCAAGATTAATTTTCACAAATCCTGTATGGTTCCCATTAATGTTTCGACTAAAAAGATGTCTCAATTGGCTAGTGTGTTTACATGTAAAATTGGTTCTCTCCCTTTCACCTATCTTAGTTTGCTTTGGGAATTACTAGACTGAAAGTGGAGGATCATACCCCCTTGATGAATAGGATTGAAAGGAGATTAACAACTACTTCTTTATTGCTGGGCATGGCTGGAAGATTAACCTTAGTCAACTCTGTTCTTTCATCCTTACCCACCTACACCATGTGTACTTTGAAACTTCCAAAAAAGGTCATAGACAATATTGATAGAGCCAGGAATCATTGTCTTTGGAGATGATCAAAGGTGAATGCTAAGGGAAACTCTCTTGTTTCTTGGAGAAAAGTTTGCATTCCAAAGAACAAAGGTGGGTTAGGGGTGATTAACCTTCATATTCAGAATGAAGCCTCATTGGTCAAGCATTTACATAAGTTTTATAATAAAATGGACATTCCTTGGGTGAACTTGATCTGGAACTCTCATTACATGGAGGGGCAGATTCCTCATTATGTGGCGACTAGAGGCTCATTTTGGTGAAGAGATATCATGAATTTTTGTGATCACTTCAGAGGAATTGCCTCAGGCATCCTAGGGGATGGCTCAACCATTCTTCTCTAGTATGATGTTTGGAACAATAACTATCTCAAAGAAAAGTTGCCTAGACGGTATTCTTTTGTGAAAAATAAAAATATTTCCTTGGCATAGTTCCTCTCTGACACTGCACCTCAGAATCACTTTCGCACACCTTTAACTATTTAGGCGTTTGAGGAGCTTCAATTGTTGTAGAGTTTGCTTAATCAGATTTAGTAGTCTGATTCTCAGAAGGATAGTTGGAAATATTGCTGGGGAAATTGCACATACTCTTCAAGGAAATTCTACTCAACTCCTTTCAATACCCTGTCGTCGCCTAGACCCTTCAACTGGATCTAGAAGTCAAAATGCTATAAGAAGCTTAAGGTCTTTGTTTGGCTTCTCTTCAGAGACAGACTCAATTCCAGAAATTTGCTAAGAAGAAAAAACTTCAGAATTGAGAAGATGACTACAACTGGGAATTGAAGCTTTGGCACTTGCAAGAGACCAAATGCCTATTCCGACCTCCATGGTCCTGAGGATCATATTGGAGAGTGGCAAACTTCCTGACGTTGATATGTTGAGCATGGTGTTTTTGCATATGTTGAAGACACAAGTAGGATCCTATCTTGTTACTGGTGTTCTGGCTAAGACTTGCAAGTACTTCTTGGATGAAGTTCAAGATAGAAGGCAATTGAAAGAACTGGATCCAATAAAGAACAATGTCACCTTGTTCAATATGGTTTTGGAGTTTTGTGTTAACTTCAAATGCATGATCAAGGCCTAGAAAATAATGAAGCTGACGGCGTTGGTTGGGGTTGTGGTCGATGTAAATACAATGGTGATCTCTAGCCACATCTTTGATATGGTTGGGCAACGAGATGAGTTGATGGACATGAAAAGAAGTGTTGATTCTTTCATGTCTTTGCCATTCTTTTAGCACTATCAACATTTTTATGACAGTCTATTGAGCTTGCATTTCAAATACGGTGACATGGATGCTGCTACAAAATTTTTAATCGATTTACATCGAAGACAAAAGCCTGTTGTTTTCTTCAGCAATGGTTTACAAAAACAAGGTATGATACAAACTAGCTTTGGCAACCTAAAAACAGGATATAGAATAATGTTTGACCCCACAAAAGTGGACAACGGGTTCGTTTTTGACAAAGAAAGTCAATCAGGCCTTCTTGTTGTAATTGATGAAAATCTTCTTCCTAGTGAAAGGGTTCTAGCTAAACTTACTATAGGCCATGTGAAAGCAAATAATGTGAGTATATTCTCTAGATTTTTTATTGCATTGCATAAGGCAGATCTAAAGAGAATTTCTCTTTCAGATGTGATTGGAGTCAGCTGGGATTTCTGTGGGGATTGGTACTTACATGTCTCTTTTGAGAGCATATGAGAAGGAGAATAAACTAGAGGAATTCAATGGCCTTCTCCAGCAGATACAAAAATTAGACTTTAACATGGTTGACAATCATTCTAATTCATCCCTTTACTATAAAGGGTATTGTCGAAATAGTGAAGGATGAAATGCCTCTGACTAATTCATCTTTGCTTGCCATTTTGGTTGAAGAAATAGAACATTATAACGCTCGAGACCACTTAAGTTATGAGTTCAATAATTCAATTCTATTCTTCTGCAAGACAAAAATGATGGAAGATGATCTAAGCACATATAAGCACATGAAAGAGCAAAATATTAGACCCATTTTGCATACTTTTAGCCATATAGTGTGTAGGGACCCCAGATTTTACTATCTGGAATCCTCTGTGATTTTGTAGGACCGAAATGGCGACAGAGGGGGGTGAATGTCGTTCTGTTTTAAAATTGCCCCCGAGAATTCGTACACTGATTTTTCAGACAAATGCAGAACGAGGCAACTCACAGAAAATTAATTCTGCTGAAAACTGGAACGCATGCGATACTAAAAAATTCAGCATAAATCAGAGAGTAATCGGTAAAATTTCAATGAAAATATTGCCGCTTGATCTGCATGCAAAATCGTCAAAGATCAACAAAAGAAATAAAAAGAAAAGTAACTTCAACCAAGGAATGTGCTAGCGTCGTGAGTAAAACAACAAAACGGGAATACGGCTGGACTAATCGCAGCAGACTAAAACCGACAAAAGGAAAACCAGACTTCTGGACAAAGCAAAATAAAGCAAAAAAGATCACAGAAAAGAAACTGTAGACAGCAAAAGAGAGAAGGCAAGCTGAAATTCATTCGGCTGAAAAGAGGGCTCAAAGCCAACAAATGAAAGAGCAACAACTGCCGCTTTGCCAAAGCAAGCGCTGCACAGACCAGAAGAGGGCGAAAGACACAAAATCTGCAGAGAAAGAAACTGAGGCAGTAAAAGGAAATGAAACTGCAGCCCAAACTGAAACGAAACCACAAAGACAGCAAACCGAAAACTCAGAAATTAGCAAAAGAACAGTAAGTACAAATCAGCTGCACTTGGAATGGCCGAAAGCAGGGAATGGACAATACTGAAGAATCCTGCACATGCTGCCGTGAAACAGTAAGAAGAAAACAGGAATTACTTTAGCTATGAACAACCTGGAAGTCTACAGCTGAAAACATCCTGAACAAAGGCTATAATAAAGATCATCCTTGTCTGAAAATCAGAAAAGCAGGAAGAACCGAGGCAAACCAAAAGTAGACATGTTGTTGGTCTTTTCTGCTCTCAAGAAAATGATAGAAGACCAGGTTCTCTAAAGAATAGATTATCAAGAAGATGCACATTCTTGTTGTGGTCAATCGGCATAACACAAGAGAACAACACCCACATCAGCTTGATATGCACAACAGAGTAGCGCTAATACCGTTTTGCTCTTAGAGAATGAACTGGTCACTTGACCTTGAGACTTATTCACGTGAAGAGCAAGATAAGTAATGAAACTACTCAGACAAAGAACTTCATCCAAGAGAACAGAGACAACTCAAAACATCTCTTAGAGATCAACACATGCAAAGAAGAAAAGAGAGAGACATCCCCATACGCATGAACATTAGAACAAAAGGAATGGTTACAAGACTCTCAATCCATCCTCTCCCTCTCAACCCTCAAAAACACCAAGAGCCTCACAAGCTTCTTGGGAGGAACACAACACACAAGGAATGAACTCTTAAAACCCTAACTCTCTATTGTGTCCTAAGGGGTATGCAGCCCTCACCTCTATTTATAGCCCTTGGCTAACGGGTCTCCAACCCGTTCGGCTAAACCCTAACGGAGCTGCCTCCGCCAGGCGACCTTACGAAATTCCCGTTTAGCCCTTCGCACCTTCCGGGAAGCTTCCGCGCTCCTTGCCTCGCACGCCTCGCAACCACCTCGAGTCCACGTCGTCTTCGACACATCCCGACCGTTCTGACCTCAGCGCCACCTGCGCCTAGTCCGATCCACCGTGTCTTGCCGCGACTCCGCCTCGCTGTCCTGCGGACACACACACAAGAAACACGTCAAATAGCACCGCTCGATACATGAAAGCGTAAATAGATATCAAATCTGTCGAGTCATCAGAATATGCAACCTAAACACATACGACTAAGTTTGACCAAAATCCGACCGAGCCCGTTTACACCACGCAACGTCAGGGTCGAACCTACTGACTCAAACTCGACTTTTGTAAACAAATGTCAATTACTCATCACTCACAATGGTCTCTCAGATTTAATGCACTATTCCCTGGATCAGTAGATAGTGCTTACAGATACAAAAAATGAATATCAAATACAAACCACGCGGAAGCATAAATAGAATAGTAGACTTACTCATGGGTCGATTAGGTCAAAATCAGTAAATTGCAGCAGCGGAAAACGAAGCACACCGGGTGAACCCTCAGGACATGCCCACAGACAGCCAACTGGAGGTTCGCGACCTAGCCCTTGACGTCTTCACCTTCTTTGCCTTCAAGACCAAAGTATTGCTGATGCGTAGTGATCCGATTCCTGATTCTGGATTTTGTTATGAGAGCGAGTGTGAGCACACTAACCACCGTGCCCTGCGAGCCAATACACAGGATGCAAATAATAGTATGCATGGCTAATCAATGGAGAGCCTCGCGTTGTTTTATTTGCCAAAAATTGCTCTTCGCATTACTCTTATTACTTAATCAGGGTTTTATTATTGCTGTCTAAACCTCCGAACAGCGAGTTTCATCACTTATCTAATCCACCGATTATACGCTTTCCACTTTATCACCTACCATCTTATCAATCCAGCCATGGGTGTCTGATTCTCACATAGTCCTATCTTTCCTCAAAAATTTATTCCTCCAATCTCAAATTTCACCATAGCCATAAAATCCCGATTTTTGGATCCACTGTTTGCCAACTTGGTAACTACACAACCTAATGATAATCCAATATCTTTACTTATGACCCACCGATCAAATAATTTGCATTGCATTATCCAAAATATTCAATGATCGAATCGAAGTGACCACTCTCATATATGAGTCCGAATATCTACCACCAATTCATAAATCCAATCTTAGGCTCATTATTCAGTAATTTAATTAACTCCTCATTCTAATACAAATCTGGTTTTCTTTATCTGATGTATCATGAATTCCTAGTAATCCAATCTTGTGATTGTTATTCATCAGTTCTTCACCTCGTAATTTCTAATAATCCCCTAATATAATTACTTTCTTTATTCCACCAAAATCATTCTTATCAGGGCTTGCTAACAGTCCAATTCTTTGCTATTAATTCAAAATTATAATTTGCTCTCCCAATAATCAATCTTGTTTACCATTATCTATCTCTCACTAATTCTCTAGTTTACCTCCACCAAGAATATCCGTGATCAAGTCTACGACTCACTAGTATACATCCACCAAGATTATCATTGATCAAGATTATACTCCAGTAATCGTTATCATTTCTTCAATAATCCCATAAATTCAATTCATCGTTCTAGTATATGATCAAATCCTATTAATCCCATTATTCACAACCTCTTCCAAGAATTCATATTATTTATTGTAGGACCGAAATGGCAACAGAGGGGGGGGGTGAATGGTGCCTTAAAAATTCTCCCAAAATTCAACCCTATCTTTCTCCAAGAGCTAAAGAGTCGTGAAGAAGAAGATTGGTTGTTCACTTTGAAAACTCGGAGAGAACAGAGAAGAATCACCACCGGAAGAAAAACAACATAGAACACCAAAGAATTGCCGTGGTCAAAAGATATCTCATGAAGATCACCACGGTCGTAAATCAAGGAAAACAGAGAGGCGGCAGATTGAGTCCGATAATAGATTACCGTGGTCGCCGATCCGAAAATGGACGAAGAAAACAATGCGGCGCCTAAACCGAGAAGATCGGACCATCGGTCGAAATCGAGAATTACCACGGTCGAATCACCGCCGGAAGGTCTTTATCGTGATCGAAGACAATGAGAAGAACTCATGACCAAGACAACCAAAGAATCGTAGTCGTAAGACCAACTCAAGGTAGTCAGAATACAAGAATGCAAGTCGCACGGACGACACTTTGAAATGAGAGTAGCCACACTACCGCCGTGGTCGTAGCAAAGAATATGGACGTGGTCGAACGGCAACTCGTAGTCGATAACAGAAGTGGTCATGTCTGAGACGAGAGGTCGAACTCGCGTGGTAGTAAGTCAATTGATGATCGAACGGCCGACGTGGTCGAAATGATTACCCGAACCGACAAATGAAAATAAACAATAATACCGTGATGTCGAAGCGAGAAGCGATAACCCGATGGTCGATATGCGCACACGGCCAAGATCACGTGGTCGTAAGCTCGAACAGAGCCGCTCCATGCGCACGACCGCAAAGACCAAAACCCGATAACTTGCAAATCTTCAAACGAAATGAGGAGATATTTTAACCACAAAGATTCAAATCTTCTCGAAGAGAAATCACCTAGTAAAACTAAAGTCTTTGCAATGGTCGGCTAGAACGACACGGTCAAAACCGAAAGCGAGAACCGGAGGCGCATGACCGAGACACGAAATTTCTCCGATTCGACCTTGCTCTCGGGAATGAATCGCCAAATTGCCTTGAGCCGATTCTCTGCTCGAGCAAATCAAATATAAGCCAACTCTCAAAGGAAATACTGATGGGCCGAAATGAAGAGATGGCAAATAAATCAATGAAAACATCTCAAGAACGACCTCTCAACCCGGATCACAAACACGCACCCATCTCATAGATAAACTCTAACAAGTACAGAGATGAGTCCTCTCAAATCATAACACGGAGGTTTTGCAACCACTCCCACAGGAGGACAAGCTCTAGCCCTAGAGAACACACACAGATACACTCCCAAGGGAGGGAGGCGGGCGCCTCCAAGGCCTAGCCGACCAACTCAAGTCCAACACTTGCCTCCCTCTCCCTTTTATAGCCTCACACCGAGACTAACCCTAATGGATCCATCCATTAGTCCACACTGGGATAACCCAGAAACCCCACCTAACACCGGTTTTATCACTCACTTTACCCGCTAACTCAAATGCTTTGCCTCGCTATCCTAACTGACCCGCACTTTGCCCGTTAGCGCCAATGTAATCCACTTCTTTTCTCGTGTGCTTTACCGAGGGACAGCTTCCTTGCGCCTTTGGCATTTCTCCAAAATGCCCTCACACCGCCTTCTGTCCAAGCTTGCAACCACCTCGCAAGACTAGGTCTCCTTGGCTTCCCCGTGCGTTCGGACCCCAACACCACCGTGTCTCGTCCCGACCATCCTAGCCTCACTGCACCTATCTCCGACCGGCCGCATCGGCTCCCTTCCTCATCGCCCACCTTGAGCTCCAGCTTCTTTGGCTTCACCCACTGTTCGGACCTCAACATCTCCCATGTCTAGTCCCGACCATTCCAAGCCTCACCAAGACTTGTCTCCAAGATCATCTGTCCCTCGACTCCTCCGTAGTCTAGTCTCGGTCTATTCACGCACACGACCACACCCAACCTCCTCGACTGTCTGACCTCGGCTCCTCCAGCCTAGTCCCGGTCCTCCTCGTTGTTGCCCGTCGTGCTCGGCTCTGCAGCCCAGCTCGGTTCCTCGTCTCCCGCCGCAACCACCTCACCACCTCGATCATCTTGGCGTCTCCGACCGTCTGGACCTCAACACCTCCTGTGCCTAGTCCCGGTCCTCCCACGCCTCACCATGAAATAGCTCCGAAGTCCTGCAGCCACACGACAAGCAAACCATCACATAGCACCGCACAATACACACGCACCATCAATCGACACAAGTATCACAAGACAACACCGGTCGTAAATCCCTACGACCACCCGAAGCACAAGACAAGAAGTGGTCAAAACCACGAAGACTTCCCCGCTTCCTTCGACCACACAAAGATGTCGTCACGACCATCACAAAGCTCGTTACGACCATGCGGATACAAGCTACGACCATCACTAGCCGCTATGACTTTATCGCACAAAGTCTAGACCTCATACGAGCACTCTGTTGCACCAACCAGAGACACTCGAGCCCAACAGAAAATAGATTGCAACAAGACCTGTCAAAATGATGAACCAATAAGTCAACAAGGTCCATGACAACCGCAGAACCCATACGACCAAACCCCAACATAATCGGACATCACATGGGCTCATACGACCGGTTTAATGAGCTCCATCGACCACGGTCGACATCCGCTAACGTGGTCGAAACAACAGCGCCCAACGTGATCGAACGCCCGATCTCCCAACGTGGTCGAAGACCCACGCGCCACAACGTGGTCGAAACGCCAGCGCCCAACGTGGTCGACGCCCCAAGCGCCAACGTGGTCGTAAACCCCGCACCGACCACCGATCACGACCAACGCGGTCGAAACTTCACAACGTGGTCGTAGATGGCCCTAGAGACCTCCGACCACGGTTATTTTCACGAGTAAGATACCGCGTGGTCCTCACGCAGTCCGACCGACTTCCGATCACGTCCAAATTCACCGAGGATGCCGCAACGTGGTCGTGGCGCCCCGTGGCCTCCGACCACGCCAACGAGTCGAGACTCCACAACGTGGTCGCACGCTACTCGATCGGTTCTTGATTTCGCTCAACGTGGTCGTATACCCTTCCGATCACGACCAACGTGGTCGTCTGACACTCGAAGGGTTTCGACCACGACCAAACATGGTCGTAAATGGCCGGGGTGACCTTCGATCATGGCCAAATATTCCGAGGGCTCCGCAACGTGGTCGCACTCCACCCGAGAGACTTTCGACCACGGCTAAACTTGTCGAGAAGGCCACAACGTGATCGTAGATCTCCACAGCGTGGTCGTATAGCCTTCCGACCACTCGTTCAATGCCTCACTCGGTTTCAACTAAGGACAACGTGAGTCGTAAGCGCCTCTGGCGACAAATGTTAAGGCTTACGACTTTGCGAGTCACTCAAACCTTAAAACCAAACTCAATCTTTCTAGATCAAGAGTCAATTACTCATCACAACCATGGGGTGACCTCCACATGGTCTCACAATCTCCCTTGATGAGTATATTGACAAACACGTAAAAAGCATGAGGAAGAGTTAGTTTTTGAACAGAAGAAAGGATGGAGATGCAAAAGCCACACATGGTCTAGAAGAATGAAGAAGTGACTCAAGACCATGTTGACACAGAATGAAATGGAGCAGACAGAGAAAGATCAAAATTTCTACGAAACTCCAAATCACACGAAAGTCCAATCTTGCTCATGGTCCAAGAAGCGATGCTCACATGACCATTGTCATAGCAAGATGACCAAGCATTCTCCCCCTTAATGCCTTTTACACCCCTTAATGCCTTTTTCTCTATCCTTCTCCCCCTTTTGGCAATAAAGTCATCAAGATGCAAGGAAGAAACATAGAGCATGAATGAAATGGGGTGACTACAATTAATTCATTTTAAGCAAAGGAGCCATGAAATTATCGAAAGTGACTTCACGTAAAATTATATCAAGCCATAAAGGTGACAATGCTATCTAGATCATAACAAACTATGTATTGCCAAGCTCAAGCCAAATAAGTTATGATCTTTAAATTAAATGGTTTGATTAGCATGTCGAGTCACTCAAGATTATAGTCTAGAAGAAGGTATCCAAACGTGAGTCAAGCCATGTCAATATTCTAAGTGGAACCACGAAGCTATAGTTGAGTCAATTTTAGAGTGCTATAAGTTCAAAAATGAGACACTTTGTTCAAGCACTAGATATCACAAGTAATTCACTACTTGTAGTACTTTGGATACCACTTGTAGAATACTTGTAGTGAGCAAAATTAGCACAATTGGCTTTTATCGAAATTCATGGTTGGTTTCAACCATTTTCACAAGAATTTTTGTTTTCATAGCCATGTGCTAGATCTCAAGCCTTATGCGATCACTCCAAGCAATAAGCTTAAAGAGGTGATCTTGGTCATCCAAAACTCCCCGAGTTCATGCCGAGTGCAATGGCAAGCCGTCTCATGAGAAAGAATTGGTGAGATCGGTTTTTCGCACAAAGAGATCTTTTGCATTTACTTGAATTAGTTCATGAACAAAGAGTTAAGACTTAACTCATGCATCACTAATGAACTAACTTAGCTCAATCTAAATCTCAAAAACAGATTCAAGGCTCAACTTAGCCTATTCGACATGGCCTGAATCAAAAGAGGATCACTAAAGCCAGACTATTCACAAGTTTGAACAAGACATGATTTGATTCAAGTTGTTCACATTTAATTAAGCTAGTATGGCAAGAGCTAAGCAACACATAGAAGGGCATGATAAATCAAGCTATCACAGGACATGGCAAGATATAAATCATGATATCATGTCACATAAAGATAATATTCGTGGCTCCAAGATTGTACAGCATTCATGTGAATGTGACGCACTATTGAACAAAAGAATGCACATGAGATGAACTCCCCAAAACATAGCCCGAATAGACGAGAAGGATCCAACTCCCCTAGAGAAGGCAAAAGAGAAGAACCAAGAAATTTGGCACAAAATCCAGAAAGAGAAGGTTCTAGCTCAAAGAGGTGATTCCCAAACACATCCTATCCTTATGGTCTCTAGTCTATAACCTCATACCACGGGGCAAAAAGCACACTATGTCAATGCAAAAGACTCTAGTGGCCAAGAAAAAAGTTCAACCTAGGTAGAAGAGAATCCTAGAGAACCAAAGCCCAAACTAGGTAGTAAATAATCCTAGAGAACCATTTGGATGAGAGGTGTGAATGAGACAACATCACCTAGAGTTAGCTCCTACTGACCAAACCGACCCTTCCTACCACTAGAGGACATATACTATGCAAAGCCGAGTGGCGGGAAGCAGAACACTAAAGATCACAGGGGAGCAAACCTCGGTTACAGTTGCTCGGGAGGTTGTTGTAGTGGTCGAGGTCGAATATGTGTCCAGGACGAGGTCGTAGATGAGTCCATGGTCGCAGATGAATCCAAATTGAGTCCAGACCATAGTCAAGATGATTCTGGGGTCGCGATTGATCCCGGGTCTAGACCGTGGTCGCAGACGAGTCTGAGAATAGTCGGAGTCGTGTTCGGTGTGGTCAAACTCGCGTCTGAGGATCGGTTGTAGTTGAGTCCGAGTCGTGGCCGAAGTTGAGTCCGGATCATAGTCGTGGTCGAATCCGGTTCATGGTCGTGTATGGGTTCAGCCGAGAGTCCATACTGTGGTCGTAGAAACTACGACGTGGTCATAAAGACCAGGGAGCAGCTGTACCACTCTCCCCTCATTCATAACCTACGGATTAAGCATAGGGGCAGTGGTGTCCTAGTACTGGGGTAAATAATACACAGGCATGGATCCAAGATCGAGACAAATGACCACAATCGGTAGCATTACAGATGTATGAGAACACGCACCGCCACAAGCTCAATCTAGCCCTCATCAAAAGCATCTAGAACAACAAGCCTAGAGCCACCCAATACTAGAAGCAGCTTGTGACCTAACCACAAATCTCATGATATTTAAGCATAAGCACAGACTAATGCTACCAAGATGTCATACAATTTATTTCATGCCATAACAGCAATAAGATCAAAGTATACAAGCATCACAATGAATCACAACCATACACATAGCGATGACAGAGCGATCACGTACATATGCTAGCATGGATAAAAGCATGTATACTAGAAAAGATACAAAGGCATGAATAAACGCACCATCATGACACAAAGAAACTATCCAAGATATACTCAAGCTCATACTTGTCCATACATATGCATACATCATGTAGACATACAACATGGCAAATCAACATCATGAAAAGTATGCTAACATGTATAAATAATGATGAATGAACATAAGGAGCAAGATGTGAACCATGATAGATACTACAGAGCACAAGGTCATGATGATACTTGACTTCTAATGCACACATTCTACTTAGCTCATGAAGTCAAGTCAAAGCTTAAGCATGTAACAAATACAACAAGGTACATGGATACTTAGCGACATACACATACAGCATGACATGAAAGCATTGAGAGAAAACATGCCAAGATGGTACAAGTGAGCACATGAACAAGAACAACATGCCAATATGGTCAAACATGAGTATAAGGGCATGAAGGTATAGAGTAGCTCACAAAGTAGGTGGAGACGCCAAACGTGAAGGTACATGCCTCTTGGAGGCCATGAAGTGGAGAACCAACAAATGTTCTAGTCACATGATCAAAGAAAAGACTAGAACCCAATCATTCACATGTTCTCCAACCGGCGTCTGGATACCTACAAATGACAAGTGCTTGGGAACCCAAGACTTGACACACTCACAAAAGAAGTATGCAAGAAAACAAGATGCAATGGATGGTCCAAGCAAGAAGATCAATCCCTGAGGCACACCGCAAATGGACAACTCGACAAGTGAAACGAGTCCCATAACTGGAAAAGCGGTGAATACCTTACTTGAAAGCACCAAGAAGAGAACCAACCAAAGCATCAAAGTAACTCACAACTTCTCCTCGCCGTAGGTGCGCACCTCGTTTAGGTGAACGAGGTCCACCATTTGAGAAACGGCGGAAATCCTTCCTCGTGACAAAGACGTAGACAAAGATCAACAAAAGAAACAAGTCCACGATGTCGATGATGTCCATCCTTCTCACAAAATGAGCAATGGTGCAAGCGTCTACAATCGAGACAAGATCCAAAAGACAAAGCACCATTCTTGCTCGAAGAGAAGTCCTTGGACCAACTGAGAAGAGCCAACAAGAAATGCACTAGCCAAGAACAGAAGCAACTAATCAAAAAGGCACAAGTGCAATCAACAATAGAACTATGCTCAAGGAAAGATCCACCTCTTAAATGAAAGAGGTGACAAGGACTCAAGATGAAGTGCTCGTATCATCGCACTACTCTCCTCAAAGTATTTTCACAATCTCAGAAGGTAAGACAATATAGGCCAGAGATGAGAATGCACGAGTTTAAAGATTGTTTTCTTTCTTTTTTCATCCGTCGGTTGGGAAGCGGGGTATATCAAGACGCACCAATGTACCGAGAGCCGTGCGTCAAGGGAAAGCACAAGGTCGACGAATACTACTCTCGGTGCCGCCCTCGATGCGGTGACTAAACGGAAACTTTTTACGACCACGGGTTCTTGTAAATAACATCACCCTCTAACCGAAAATGACCTCTTGTCGCAAAGGACATTATTGGCAAAACACCCTAATAAGATTCAAAGGAAAGTTTACAAGATTCCCTACTAGTTGCCAAGCTCCAGATCGGTTAAGATCAAATACAGAGCCAACCTTGCTCTGATACCAATTGTAGGACCGAAATGGCAACAGAGGGGGGGTGAATGGTGCCTTAAAAATTCTCCCAAAATTCAACCCTATCTTTCTCCAAGAGCTAAAGAGTCATGAAGAAGAAGATTGGTTGTTCATTTGGAAAACTCGGAGAGAACAGAGAAGAATCACCACCGGAAGAAAAACAACATAGAACACCAAAGAATTGCCGTGGTCAAAAGATATCTCATGAAGATCATCACGGTCAGAAATCAAGGAAAAAGCAGAGAGGCGATTGAGTCCGATAATAGATTACCGTGGTCGTCGGATCGAAAATGGACGAAGAAAACAATGCTAGCCTAAACCGAGAAGATCAGACCATCGGTCGAAATCAGAGAATTACCACGGTCGAATCACCTGCCAGAAGGTCTTTATCGTGATCGAAAGACACCGAGAAGAACTCATGACCAAGACAACCAAAGAATCGTAGTCGTAAGACCAACTCAAGGTAGTCAGAATACAAAGAATGCAAGTCGCACGACGATCACTTTGAAATGAGAGTAGCCACACTACCGCCGTGGTCGTAGCAAAGAATATGGACGTGGTCGAACGGCAACTCGTAGTCGATAATCGAGAAGTGGTCATGCGAGATGAGAGGTCGAACTCGCGTGGTAGTAAGTCAATTGATGACTGAACGGCCGACGTGGTCGAAATGATTACCCGAACCGACAAATGAAAATAAACAGTAAATACTGTGATGTCGAAACGAGAAGCAGATAACCCGATGGTCAGATATGCGCACACAGCCAAGATCACGTGGTCGTAAGCTCGAACAGAGCCGTTCCATGCGCACGACCGCAAAGACCAAAACCCAGATAACTTGCAAATCTTCAAACGAAATGAGGAGATATTTTAACCACAAAGATTCAAAGATC
This sequence comes from Bonia amplexicaulis, assembly GCA_036346245.1. Classification (NCBI taxonomy): domain Eukaryota; kingdom Viridiplantae; phylum Streptophyta; class Magnoliopsida; order Poales; family Poaceae; genus Bonia; species Bonia amplexicaulis. The sequence goes on from CM070753.1 coordinate 6,795,612, forward strand.
TTCGAAGAGAAATCACCTAGTAAAACTAAAGTCTTTGCAATGGTCGGCTAGAACGACACGGTCAAAACTGAAAGCAGAGAACTGGAGGCGCATGACCGAGAGACACAGAAATTTCTCCGATTCGACCTTGCTCTCGGAATGAATCGCCAAATTGCCTTGAGCCGATTCTCTTCGAGCAAATCAAATATAAGCCAACTCTCAAAGGAAATACGTATGAACCGAAAATGAAGAGATGGCAAATAAATCAATGAAAACATCTCAAGAACGACCTCTCAACCCGGATCACAAACACGCACCCATCTCATAGATAAACTCTAACAAGTACGAGAGATGAGTCCTCTCAAATCATAACACGGAGGTTTTGCAACCACTCCCCGGGAGGACAAGCTCTAGCCCTAGAGCACACACACACAGATACACTCCCAAGGGAGGGAGAGGCGGCTGCCTCCAAGGCCTAGCCGACCAACTCAAGTCCAACACTTGCCTCCCCTCTCCCTTTTATAGCCTCACACCCGAGACTAACCCTAATGGATCCATCCATTAGTCCACACTGGGGATAACCCGTAAACCCCACCTAACACCGGGTTTTATCACTCACTTTACCCGCTAACTCAAATGCTTTGCCTGCTATCCTAACAGACCCGCACTTTGCCCGTTAGCGCCAACAGAATCCACTTCTTTTCTCAGGTGCTTTACGGAGGGACAGCTTCCTTTGCGACTTTGGCATTTCTCCAAAATGCCCTCACACCGCCTTCCCGTCCAAGCTTGCAACCACCTCGCAAGACTAGGTCTCCTTGGCTTCCCCGGTCGTTCGGACCCCAACACCACCGTGTCTCGTCCCGACCATCCTAGCCTCACTGCACCTATCTCCGACCATTTGCATCGACTCCCTTCCTCATCGACCACCTTGAGCTCCAGTCTTCTTTGGCTTCACCCACTGCTCGGACCTCAACATCTCCCATGTCTAGTCCCGACCATTCCAAGCCTCACCAAGACTTGTCTCCAAGATCATCGGTCCCTCGACTCCTCCGAGTCTAGTCTCGGTCTATTCCACCGCACACGACCGCACCCAACCTCCTCGACTGTCGGACCTCGGCTCCTCCACGAGCCTAGTCCGGTCCTCCTCGTTGTTGCCCGTCGTGCTCGGCTCTGGCGCCCGAGCTCCGGTTCCTCGTCTCCGGCTGCAACCACCTCACCACCTCGATCATCTTGGCGTCTCCGACCGTCTCGACCTCAACGCCTCCATGCCTAGTCCCGGTCCTCCCACGCCTCACCATGAAATAGCTCAAGTCCTGCACCACACGCACAAGCAAACCATCACATAGCACCGCACAATACACACGACCATCAATCGGCACAAGTATCACAAAGACAACACCGGTCGTAAATCCCTACGACCACCCGAAGCACAAGACAAGAAGTGGTCAAAACCACGAAGACTTCCCTTTCCTTCGACCACACAGCATGTCGTCACGACCATCACAAAGCTCGTTACGACCATGCAGATACAAGCTACGACCATCACTAGCCGCTATGACTTTATCGCACAAAGTCTAGACCTCATACGAGCACTCGTTGCACCAACCGAGACACTCGAGCCCAACAGAAAATAGATTGCAACAAGACTGTCAAAATGATGAACCAATAAGTCAACAAGGTCCATGACAACCGCAGGAACCCATACGACCAAACCCCAACATAATCGGACATCACATGGGCTCATACGACCGGTTTAATGAGCTCCATCGACCACGGTCGACATCCGCTAACGTGGTCGAAACAACAGCGCCCAACGTGATCGAACGCCCGATCTCCCAACGTGGTCGAAGACCCACGCGCCACAACGTGGTCGAAACGCCAGGCGCCCAACGTGGTCGACGCCCCAAGCGCCAACGTGGTCGTAAACCCGGCGCCGACCACCGATCACGACCAACGCGGTCGAAACTTCACAACGTGGTCGTAGATGGCCCTAGAGACCTCCGACCACGGTTATTTTCACGAGTAAGATACCGCGTGGTCCTCACGCAGTCCGACCGACTTCGATCACGCCCAAATTCACCGAGGATGCCGCAACGTGGTCGAATCGCCCCGTGGCCTCCGACCACGCCAACGTGTCGTGAGACTCCACAACGTGGTCGCACGCTACTCGATCGGTTCTTGATTTCGCTCAACGTGGTCGTATACCTTCCGATCACGACCAACGTGGTCGTCTGACACTCGAAGGGTTTCACCACGACCAAACATGGTCGTAAATGGCCGGGTGACCTTCGATCATGGCCAAATATTCGAGGGCTCCGCAACGTGGTCGCACTCCACCCGAGAGACTTTCGACCACGGCTAAACTTGTCGAGAAGGCCACAACGTGATCGTAGATCTCCACAGTGGTCGTATAGCCTTCCACCACTGCTCAATGCCTCACTCGGTTTCAACTAAGGACAACGTGTCGTAAGGCGGTCTGGCGACAAATGTTAAGGCTTACGACTTTGCGAGTCAGCTCAAACCTCAAAAACCAAACTCAATCTTTCTAGATCAAGAGTCAATTACTCATCACAACCATGGGGTGACCTCCACATGGTCTCACATTTATCCGTATCGTAATCCCGTAATTTCCCTTGCACTTCCTAATTCTCCAAAAATCATTAAAATCTTCTATCTGGCCTATCAATCCATTTAGGCTCCACCAATTTATTTCTCTTAGAAACTTCACTATCGTTCTCTTTTTATGATCGACATGGATCCACCGATATCTTTATCGCTTACCACAAATGACCATTTTCTCGTTCTTACGACTCTATTCATTCTTCCCGACATCTTATTTTATGTGAACTATTATCATTATTTTGCTTTTGAAATATAATACATAGAAATTTCCTGAGACTTAGCAGTTTGAACAAAACATAATATGTAAGAGAATGCAATAATAGTAGTGATTCAGATTCCATCCACCGTTATATGGCATCTACACCATATGCATAATCCTTCAGCGTTATATCCGCTTAACTATCACTGAGGCGACACCCAGGACAACACAAATCAAGGTCTTGCACTGCCCTCCACTTTTTCCATTCCTGCCCACAAAGTTTTTGAAATAGAACTATATCTGGTTAAGTTCTCATGTCCGCCCTTGACCGTGGGCACGGCTATTCGAATAGTTTTGACTCTGCAAAGTTTGTACACTTCCACCACAAGAGACAATCCACTCATTGCCCCACATGATTCCTTAGTCATGCAATTGAGCAGACCATCACAGTGACTTTTCAAATTATCTAGTTCCTTTAGTCATCTCACCTTATGGGAAACTGCCCACTTGCGGTGGGTCCAATCTATACACGGGATGTTCCCCACGGTTACTAGCGTTATTCGGGCTCCACTCCCCTCAGCGCTAGTACGACTGGGAAACTTCACCCTCCACTCGGTGTCCCTTTAGGCCTCCTCTTGCCCTTGCTTATCCACTTCTCTCTACTACCAGTGAGATGAGTCCGGGAATTGCGATAAATTTACTTAGCCAAGTTGTATTTTAAAGACTTGTGGTTGCACTGTTTTACATAGGAGGCCATGACAAGATTCAGTCCTTAGTGGTATCTGGGCGGTTCTACCACACTTCATAATTTGTGCTTTCACTGCACCACACCAGCCCCCAAACCATCCGCCCAGATATTCAAGCAAGCTTTTGGGGATCATAAAATAACCATATCGAACATATACCAGTCATTACCACCATGACTGCCCAACCAAATTTTCTCATGATTAAAAGTGATGCTTGGGGCATTTTGGTGCCCCTGAATATCTATGCAGTACTAAGCATGGCATACGGTTACAGACTTATTTTCGAACGGTTAATATCATAAATTTTTCTAGGGCGACAAAGTTCACATAATCAACTATTCAAAAGGTGGTGTAATATTAATCAAGGTAAGCAATGGGCATATAACCAAATTCTTAAATTAAACATGTATTTGTATATAAAATAACAGCATGCACTTTGATAATTTAAATGAAAGTAATTTGCAGAAAATGTAGGTTCAACATGATCAAAGTATTGACTCGCCTGGCGCGGTTTACCGCGGTCTTGAGCTCACACGAAGCTTTCTCGTTTGTTGGTTATGAGCTTTTGGTCTTGTTCTTCACTTTGCTCTTAATCACACTTGACCCCTCGATTCTTCAGGACTCTAATTTCTAATTTATGTGCTAAACGACTGAGCACGAATAAAATTAAATAACTTAAAAGATCCACCTAAATCCAAATGAAATCAATTTAGCTTTGTTATGAGTTAATAGGTGATTTGAGGCAAGGTCGGTGACAGGGTACGATGACTCGCTCTTTTTATTACTAGCCTCCTTTTATTATTTTTGTATTTATTTAGGAAGTTCCATGAGTCAGGTTAAACCTATGATTCGGTGTATGAGATTAGAGGAGCATTATTTTGTCGAGCGCCCATATTCAGAGTTTATGCTATATGCGTTGGGTACCTTTCTTAGCTTATTGAATTAATTCATATTACTAGTAATTTAATATGTAGCATTTTATGCGACCCTAATTACTCGTGTTATTAGTTAAATGTTTACTTTAGAGTATTTATATGTCGGTGAGATTATTTTGATGCTTGATGACCTAGGGTTGCTATATTTTAGCATACGTATATTATTATGACCTTTTTATAAATATTTAGATTTTAAATAAATATTGAGGCCACATTATTTACTCATATATGACAAGTAATTAACTCTCAGATAATCCTATTTACCTCTAATCGAGTCTATTAGCTTCCAGGAATTTCTAATTTTTGTTTAAACTGAGTTGTATGGGCAACGCTTGGTATATAGGTCATATTTCAATAGTTGTGGTTTAGCAAAATCTACCACTAAAATTTACTTCATGGCGGCCTGATAAATATTAGGGCATATTTGTTTATATTTTAATTAAGGGAAATTTTTTATTAAATTTGGACATTTATCCAAAGCCACTTTTCCTTATTAATGCCTTTTATAAATAATTGGATTTAAAATTTAATATTAAAGGCACACAAATTACTTATCATGATAACTAATCCAGATTTAAATCATACATAAGCTCTTAAAAATCTTAATTAAATTTTATTAGTCTTCATGAACAATTTCTAATTTTCCCCAAATTTTGCTTGATTAACTTCCTAATTGAAATGTATTAAAACTAAAATAGCACAAAAAGAGTGGGAGACGAGGAGGATGGGAATCGAACTCGGGACCTGAGAGCCAAGGCTTAAGGCGTGCTCTCGGCTACCAAGTGGGCGGAAGATTAAGACTGATGGAGGAGTGGCAATATACCTCAAGAGGTGAACGGCTTGAGGGGCTCAAAACAGAGTAAGATGGCGCCGACGGGGAGGAGCCTTGCCGGCGGCGAGCGGCGACCGGAGGGGGTTGGGGGACCGCCAAACGGGTCGCTAAGAAGGCGTGTAGGTCAAGGGGCGGTGGTGTAAACCGGGAAGGGGCAAGGCGGCTCGGGCGGCAATTGGAGCGGCCGATGGGGAGGGTGGAAAGAGGGTGGCGGCGGCGTCGGCGTGGAGGAGGGCGGCAACTGGCGTGCGCGTGGGCATGAGGAAGACCGAGTGAACCTTACCGTGCTGCCGGTCGGGCCGGGAAGGGTCCGAGGCTGGCCGGTGGCGGAAGCCGAGGGCGGCACGGGGAGCTTCACGGTGCCGGCGATCTACGGTGGACGAGGCACTCTGGTGTCGGTCGGAGGAGGTCCACGGCGGCGAGAAGACGCTCCCCAAGCAAGGAATTGAAGGAAAGGCTGTCCGAGGAAGCGGCGGCGGTGAGAATGGCGGCGGCGGTCGTTTCCGGGGAAGGAGGCGCTGCGGTGGATGTCGGCTCAATCAGCTCGGGGAAAAGGGTTGGCGGGGAGTGGAGAGGCGTCGGACACGACCGGAATGGTGGGACTTCGCCGGAGCGACCGGGGCGGCGTGGAGGCGCGGCGGCTCGTGCGGGCACGGCAAGAGAAAAAGGAAGGGAAGAGGGGCGAGGCAGAAAGGGAGGCCGGGGTCGCGTCTGTATAACCGGAAGGGACGTGTTGCAGCTGCGGACCGGGCGGTGTGGGAGGTCCGGCGGGCAAAGACCGGCGTGGGGCTCGGTGCGCGGAGGCGTGCGAGGCGCAGAGCGCAGGGACGCGACGTTGGCGGGGCGGAGGTGACGCAATGACGCCAGATTGCAGGCGGGCCGGCATTTCCGCGGTTTTCAGTGAGACAATGGGAAATGATGGAGAAGACAGAAGGAGGCGCGGAGCCGGGTGACGTGAACGCGCGATAGCCACGCAGAGGAGGCCGGAAGAGGAAAGGAGGCGGAAAAAGGAGCCAGGCGCCCGGGGAAAAGAAAGAGAGGGAGGAGACAGAAAAAGAAGAAAATAAAAGGTGGGGCCCACGTGGCATAGAGAAAGGGAAGGGAAGTGCTAGAATTCCAAGATTTAATTTTCTATAGCTTGAGCTTTGAGACTTCAAATTTCTAATTATTCAATGAGAATTTCTACTATTATTATCTAGGTTATATGTGTGTATGTGTGTGTGTATATACATGTATACGTGTTTTGTGTTTTATTCATTTACTTTTGTTGCTATTGATGGCATTATTTCCAAATGAAATTTTATATTTTAACTCAGGTTTCTCCCTCCTTATGGTGGATCATCTTTTCAGATTCGTACCTAGAATTATAGTTTTCTATTATTTGCATACTTCCTTTTATGGCATTACTAATGTTTGCTCTGTCTTTTTCATAGATTTCCAATTGGTGGAACCTTAACCAAAATTTAAGAATCACCGTAAAAAAATCCAAATTCAAACAAAATACATGGCAAAAATAATTCAAAAGTTTTTCATTTTCAAATTTAAATTTTCAGGATGTTGCATAGTGTGCGCATATTCCTTATTAAACATGCATAGGGAGATCACGATACTTTGTGGAGAAATAAAGCGCAGACTCGAATATGGAGAGTTAGCTGTGGATAGGGACTTGCTTAACTGTTTGATTTTGTATTTCCTCAAAGGTGGCTATTTTGTGAGGGTGATGGAGGTTATAAGCTACATGTCAAACCATAAAATTCACTGTGGCAAGTGGAAGTACAGACAAGTCTTTCTGAAGTTACACAAGAATATATATAGGAACTTGAATTCATTGCATGATAAAACAAAAGCCCAGACCAAAAGGACTGAAGATGTCCAAGCTTTTAGGTCATGGGTGAAAGATCAAGCCCCATTTAAGCTAGTTTTGGTCTTAATGACAAACACCATTATGGAGTTTTACAAATACCATTATAATATTTTAGTGTTAATGACAAATACTTTTATAATGTGTTGGTGATAATGACAAATGTATATATGAGACTAATATGTTTGTTTAAGTTTATCCTTGCTTAGTCTCATTTAAATGAAAATGTGAAATCATTGAGAAACGTATTAGTATATATTTCTTTTAATCTTGTTGCATTTCTCACATCCAAATATATGATTAAATGATAAATATTTCATGGGACTAATATGCTTGTGCAAGTATATTATAGCTTAGTCTTATTTGGATGGAAATGTGAATTCAAATAGGTATGCATTCGAAATCACACATTCTCATATACTAATGCATTCCTACATCCAAAATATAGATTGAACTCCTCTATTAGTCCAAAATTAATATGTGCATATGTCTTCATTATATACACTTGTATGCACACATGTAGGAGGAGCTCTCTCTATATTTTGGAGTTTCATGAGAATTGATCAATGCTTCTCTTAATATGCATATTTAGGATCTTTACATTGAAATATATCTGTTGAGTATATATATAGCTTGTGTAGTTTATATATACTCATGTGCAATAGGGTTGTCATCTAATTCCTCCATTATGTGCTAATGGTTGGACGATTAATGATATTCGGACAAGTAAGCTTTGTTTAAAGCTTATCTTAGAGTATACAATTGTTATGTACAAGTTGTATACTTGCAAATCAACTTTTATCTCATTATTTGTTGATATTGTCATGAATTACCAAAAAAGGAAGATTGTTGAATCCAATCCCTCCATTATGTGTTAATGGTGAAGTTTGGTAATTGATGACAATTATTTTGTGGACTAACATTTTTCATGAGTTGGATGAACAGGTTAGTTTCCACAAATGAGGATAACTTGGGATGACTTCATGTGTTGAAGATCATCATGTCAAGATATAAGAAGAAGATGGCTTCATGTGTTGAAGGCTATCAAGAAGAAGATGTATCATGAGTTGATGCATGTCCATGGGGAGATGATCACATGTTGATCATCAAGTCAAGTGAAGACCATCATGTGTTGATGGAGTTGATGAAAAAAGATGCATAATGAGTTGATGCATATCAAGACGATGACCTAAGTCAAATGTATAACTGGCTAGGGCTACGGATGTGTTCCTAGTCTTTTACCGGTTTTGGTGTTTGGTTAGAAGACCGGATTGCTAGTATAGGTTGCTGTACTATTAAGAGAGGTCATGTATAGTAGTTTCAGTTTCATCATGTGTTGATGGCTCATCCTCACCTACTCTACCTCATCTTGACATGAGGCCTATATTTGCAAATGTGTTTTGCATATAGTTGAAGCTCATGTGTTAAATTCTTGTAACATGGGACTATGCATTACAAATGTGTTTTGTAAGTGCTTAAAGTTCATGTTTCCATTCTTTGTGGAATGAGGCTTATATTTGCAAATGTGTTTTGCAAATGGTTGAAGCTCATATATAAACCTTGTGACATGAGACTTATGTTTGCAAATGTGTTTTTCAAATGTGTGAAGTCTATGTAACAATTATTTATGTTATGATTCCAAAAGTGTGCAAATGTGTTTTGCAACTTGTTGGGAATCATGTGTCATCTTTTTGTGCATGATATTATAGTTTACAAAAGTGTTTTGCAAAATCTGTTGAGATATCTGCACTTCTCAAGAAAAATCTAAACTACCGTTGTGTGTGTAGCGGTACTACCGGAGGTAGGAAGTACCGGATCTGTGTGAGCGGTACTACCGGACCTGGCGCTCAGACCGTCCTGATAATAGCGGTCAGACCGGCCTGAGAACAGCGGTCTGATCGGCTCGCGAAGCTATCGTTCCTTCGCACGGAACCTTTGTTTCAGAGAGCGACTCCGTGAATTTTTCTGAGAAGCGTCTGACCGGTCCTGTGTGGGCGGTCTGACCGGACCTGGCGATCTGACCAGTCCTATGTGGACGGTCTGACCGAGGTTTTCTCCGTAACGACTATTTTTCTGACCGTTGGCGAGGCGAGCGGAAATACCGGCCTCTGGCCAGCGGTACTTTCGATTTCCCTGATATTTAAGGGATTTGGCTCCAACGGCTTGTTTTCTTATGTGGGGTATAAATACCCCCTTGTGGCCAGTTGGAGAAGTTGTTGTTGTTGTTGCTTGACCTTATTTTGTACTCTTGTGTTAGAGTGAGGCTCTCCACTCAATTGTGCATGTGTTGCACTTTGTAAGAAGGGAGAGAGGATCTAGATTGCATATGTTGTATCTAGATGTGGACTTGGTGTTCAAATTGAGCTAGTGCATTCGTTGCATGTGGTGAGAGTCAAGTGAGGGACTTGACTTGTTACTCTTGGAGTTTGCCGACAGCTAGACGACGTTGGAGGTGTCGTACGCGGTGATCTTTTTAAAGAAGGTTGTGAGAAAACCCGGCGAAGTGTGAAGGTTGGTGCTCACCTACCCAGAGAAGAAAGAGCTACCACTAGTGGAATTGAGGTGGAAGGCTTAATTCGTGGAGCCGGTCCAATTAGTTCGGGCTTACCTCAACGTGGACTAGGGAAGACTGGCAAGTCTCCGAACACCGCGGTAAAAAGAGAACGTATCGGTTGTGGTTTGTTTCCTTGTGTTCAATTTATACTCAAACAATTTACGTTCATAAAATTAAATTGATTGCTTATCATCCTAGAATTGCAAACCTTAAATTAGGCTAGAATTATTGGTGCACTTAGGCGAACTTGTTTGATTAGGCGTTATTTGTGCTAAACCAACTTGATTTTAGCTTCCGCATTGTTTACTTGGTTTAGGCAAATAGAAAAGATCTTGAATTAATATCAATAATTTGAGGAGAATTTTTAGACCGTCTATTCACCCCTCTAGTCGGCCTCTTCGATCTTACAATGGGTAGGCATTAAATAGACAAATTGAGTTCAATGCTGCAATTCTTTTGCTTTTCAGAAACACTCTTCTATGGCATGTACATAACTAAAGCTCTCTTCTCTAGTGTAACATACCATCAACATCTGTAGTATAATGTTGTATTGTCTTTTTGAGCCCTTCATTTACCATGCGATGTTTAGGTCCAATTTTGTTAAGCTAAATTTTGAAAATAAAATTTGCAATGCTGATAATACTTGTAGATTGTAAAGTTATTATTTGGACTTAAAATGTTGTGTTTGTTGCATGAGTGAAAAAGAGACGCATTTCATGTGTAATTTATGAAAAGAAGCAAAGAAGTAAGCAGATTGCCATATGGAGAACATGAGTACAAAATTAGCCCTGCGTCAAAGTTTTGTTGAGTCGATCAATTTCTCCAGTGTACCTCACTCTTGAAAACTTGTTGTTCTCGTGTTATTTTCCTTGAGCCTGGATCTCTGAAAGGGAGATCTCATTAGAGTTGGTGAAGTTGGTAGATTGCTTATGATTAGCACTACTCAAGAACTACGAATTGTACAGAACCGCAATTGTACACATAGATGAGCCAACAGCTTTGGATGGGCAAAGTTGCATTCGCTGGGTAAACACTACCACTTATTACAGGTATGTTTGGATTGTCTTCTAAAAGCTGTTTTTTTATAGTAAATAGCTTTTTTATATTACCTAGCTTTCAAATGGAGTGTGTTTTTAAGGTGGGGTCTAGTACTCGATTGTAGTACACACTATAGTAACTTTATTTATATCGGCTAAAATCGCACGCGAGTTTCTCTATCTCTGTACGGCTCTCTACAAGCTGTTACTATTCATAAACTAAAGTCAAAAACTATCGGCAAAAACCAATATGAACGAGCCACTTCAGTATTTTGTCTAATTGTGGCATCTCACTCCATTTCCAGTTCACCTCTGTCCATGAACTGCAGCTTCATAAACAGGTTTCGTTTAAGCTGCCTATTCATGATTCTACAACACCAGGACTACCATGGATTTGAGTGGTGTGATTGCTTTAGTGTGGGAATCTAAGGGCCAATGGTTCAGAATATAGACTTTGGCCAAAGTCCTGCTTAAATATAATCCAATGGTTGATTCGTCAAAATTCCGCACAAAAGAAATTGGTTACCTTTAATAAATACTCTGTACCTACTTTATTCTCCTTCTACCTTACTACCCACTCATCCTAACATCTTGTTATAAAATTGTTCATGCCAGCCTCTCAGTTGTTGCTATAAAATTGTGCCAATACCCTTTCTGAAGTCTTATGCAACTCTTGACGTCAATTGTGTACCTTTGTGGTTGGTCCTCACACAATAATTTAAACCAAATGGTCCAAGATAACAAAACATTCACTTGCACGTACAAGTGCATTTATAATATTTTTACTCACCCTGACTCTAAGATAAGACTCACAGACGGACTTCATACTACTCACATTTCTCTAAGGTTTATCTCCTCTATCTATCTCCAACATAGGAACCACGTCCAAATAATTTAAAAGAAGAAACCATCACCACCTACAGGGGCGGAGATGGGCCTCGGGCCAGTTAGGCAACGGCCCGAGGCCTAGAAAAAATAGTAGTGAAAAATTTTAATAAATATATTAAAAAAAGTATTGCACAGTACATGGGCCCAAGGCTTTCCACCGGCCCAAGACTATTTTCGGTCGGTCCGACACTATTCCTAGCCGGCAGTCGGCCCAGCAGAGTGAAGCGGCCTGCGGCAGTGCGACCCAATGAGGCAATGAGCGAAGCGGCAGCCCTAAGCCAACCCTAAGCCGCAGCCCGCAAGGCGCGGACCGCAGTCACCAGCTCCCCTCCAATCTCGCCTCTCCGCCGTCCCCAGCCCCCCACCGCATCCTCTCCCCGTAACGCCGTGTCGCTGCCCCCCGCATCTACTCTACCGCGCCCCCGCCTCCTCTCCGTTCTGGCACCATCCCCATGGGCCGCGGCCGCCTCCTCTTCGCCATGCACCGCCTGCCTCCTCTCCGCCGAGTCTGCCGGCCACCGCGACGCCGCCCTCGCCTCCTCGGCTCCTCTCCGGCTCTCCACCGCGACGCCGCCCCATACCTCCTCTTCGCCTCGACGCCGCCCCCCACCTCCTCTCTGCCATGATGTCGGCCCTTGCCTCCTCAGCTCCTCTCCGCTGCGACACCGCCCCCCTTGGTGAGCCCGATCTGATGCCTCCATGCCCGATCTAACTTCCTTGTTCCATGTTTTCTCATGGTTATCCTTCCCAATATTTGTGATGCTATATTTACTTGTTTGTTTGAATCACTTTGTATGATTTACTTTATGTATCACAGTTTAGAACTTAGAAGTTTAAGGCTGGCTGTGCTAATTTACCAACCATAGCTAGAGAAACCGTTGATATATCTAGTGTTAGAGGTTTCTACTTGATTTTGACAATTTGTGATGGGAAGCTTGGCCTTGAGCATCTTGTGGTTTTAATGTTTTACTATAAGATTAGTGATGTGAATTAGTAAATAAATTTGTGGTTTGCACCCTACAGTCTTGGTGTAGGTTTGAGGTAAATTCATTAATTGTTTTTTTGGTTCTAAGAGAACCTGTGGTCTGTGGATGTACATACATGAGTGGAGGTTTTCTTGATTTTAGCCTGAGTCGATTTGGATCAGCATTTTTTTGGAAGTAGCATTTTTTTGGAAGTAGTTTCTTTGTCATTTGTCAATTAGTGGAGCAAATTTGTTCATGTGTTCTAAAATATTGTCAGACCCAGATTTTAACATCCGGAATCCTCTGTGATTTATTGCACTATTTCCTGGATCAGTAGATAGTGCTCACAGATTACATTAATGAACATCAAATACATATCATGCGGAAGTATAAATATAATAACGGATTTACTCATGGGCCGAACAGGCCGAAATCTTTAAATTGCAGCAGTGGAAGAACAAAGCACATAGGTGGGACCCGTAGGACGTGCCCACAAGCAGCCAACTGGGGGTTCACGACCTAGTTCTTAACGTTTTCATATTCTTTGCCATCATGACCAAGAGTATTTCTGAAGCGTAGTGATCTGCTTCCTGATTCTAGATTTGTTGTGAGAGCGAGTGTGAGCACACTAACTACCGTGCGCCGCGAGCCAATACACATAATGCAAATAAATACTATGTAGGGCTAATCAAAGGAGAGGCTCGGGTTATTTTATTTGCCAGAAATTGCTTTTAGCATTATTCTTATTATTTAATCATGGTGTTATTATTGCTGTCTAATCTACTGATCATGCACTCCCTATATTGATTTACTGTCTAAGACACCAAACAGCTAGTGTCATCATTTATCTAACCCACCGACCAAACAGTTCCCCTTGCATTGTTAAAAAAATTGTATTAATCGAATCGGGGTTACCAACTCTCATATGAATTCAAATTTTTACCACCAATTAATAGATCCAATCTCAAATTCATTATTTACCCATCTAATCAATTTCTCAGTCTAATAAAAATTCAGTATCCTCTAATTTAGATCCACCAATATCTTTTGTGTCTAATTCCTAATAATCCAATCATGTGGTTACTATCCATCAATTCTTCACTTCTAAACTCAAACGATTATACACCATAATTATTTTTAACTCCACCGATATCATATGTATCAGGACTTTCTAACAATTCAATTTTCTCTGTCTTTGATCCAACACCATAATTTGTTCTTCCAATAATCGGCCTTATTTTTCATTATCAATATTCTAGCTATACATCCACCAGGAATATTATTGATCAAGTTTATACCCCAATAATTGTTATTATAATTCCGAGAATACAATTGATTCATTTAGTAACCGATCAAATTCTATTAATCCCAGCATTTACAACATCTGCCAAGAATCTATATTATTTATCGGTGTCGTAATCCAGCAATTACTTTCGCACTCCCTAATTCTCCATAGTCATTTAATTCATCCATCTAGCCAATCTATTCACTCTACAGTCCAATGCTAATCCAATACATTTAATTTGGATTCACCAATTTATTTTTCCAGAATCCACACTATCCTTTCCCTTTGATAATCGACACGAAATCCACCGACATCTTCGTATGTTTACCGCAAACTTCCATCTTCTTTACTTTCGACTCCTTTTATTTTTCCTTATATTTTGTTTTGTAAAAGAAGAAGCTTTATCATTATTTAGAAATATGATACGTAGAAATTTCCTGAGATCTAGCAGTTTTGAACCAAAAACATAATGCATAAAGGAATGTAATAATAATATCGATTCAGATTCCATCTACCGTTACATGGCCTCTGCACCATATACTTAATCCTTCAGTGTTATAGCCGCTTACATTATCACTGGGGTGACACCCAGGGCAACACAAATCGGGGCTTTCCGCTGCCATCCTCTTTCCATTCCCACCCACAAAGTTTTTGAAACAGAACTATATCGGGTTAAGTTCCCATGTCCACCCTTGACCGTGGGCACGGCTATTCGAATAGTTTTGACTCTGCAGAGTTTGTACACTTTCACCACAAGAGACAATCCGCTCGCTGCCCCATATGATTCCTTAGTTACGTGGTTGAGTAGACCATCATAGTAACTTTTCAAAGTATCTAGTCACTTTTGTCACCTCACCCTATGGGCTGCTCCCACTTGCGGTGGGTCCCATACGTTGCATGTGATGTAACCACATCTACTACCATAGTCAGGCTCCACTCTCCGCAATGCTAGTACGGCTAGTTACTTACCCTCCCCTCGGTGTCCCTTTAGGCCTCCCCTTGCCCTTGCATATCCACTCCTATCCACTACCGGTGAGATGAGTCCGGGGGTTTCGATAAATTTACTTAGCCAAGTTGTACTTTACAAACTTTTGGTTGTACTATTATACATAGGAGGTCATGACAAGATTCAGTCCTTAGTGGTATCTGGGCTGTGCTACCACTAACCACACTCTCGTGCACCGCTGCACCACACCCCCGATCCATCCGCCCAGATATTTAAGCAAGTTGGGGTTTTTGGAAACATAGAATATCCTTGTGAGAGACCATATGAGAGGTGCTCACATGCTTGTGATGAGTAATTGGCACGTATGCTGAAAAGTTTGTGAAATGGATCAATGCTGCTGTGTTGCTGCCGTTTCCAGATTTCACTGTGCGGAACTACCGCCGTTTACACGGCGGTACTACTATCGCTATGCCAGCAATCGAGCGATGGCGCGATAAAACTTGAGTTTGATTTGGTTGGTTGTGCGACTATTGCATATGGTAATTCCATTATCTTGAGCGGTGCTATGTGATTTGTTTCTTGTCTGTGTGACTGCAGGACATCGAGGCGGAGTCATGGCGAGGCACGGGATGACTGGACTAGGCACAAGTGGTGCTGAGGTCAGAACGGTCGGGATGTACTGAAGACGGTGCGTACTCGAGATGGTTGCGAGGTGTGCACGGCAAGGAACGAGGAAGCTTCCCGGAAGGTGCAGCAGGGGCGTTTTGGGAAAAGCGCAAGACTACAAAAATGAAAGCGGATTCGGTTCAAGTTAGTTGATAAAGCAATAGGGTTGTTGGCACTAATGGGTAAAGTGTTGTTGTGAACCCATTAATGGACACTATAAAAGGAGATGGAGAGGCATGTGGAGAAAGTGAGAGTTAGGGTTTCTTTTCTCTCCATGTGTTGTGTGAGTCTTTCCCTTTTTCTTTTGGGTTGTTGGGGAGTTGGTGGGAGAAGAGCAGTTGTTGCTCTGCCCTTTCCCCCTCTCTTTGTGACTTGGGTGTGTTCTTGATTTCTTCTTCCTCTTCTGAATGTACATGCGTATGGGGACGTATCTTGGAATGAATTGGTTGTAGCAACTCTTGTGATCATTCATCTCTATTTGTCTATGCGAAAAATCTTGATTTGAGATGATTTTGAATTGCGCATTTCATTCTTTGTTCTTCCTAGTTTTTCTCCCCTTCTTGTATCTTTTGGTGATTTCTTGATTTTGAGTTGTTATTTGTTGATGCTATGAACTAGGGAGATTATCAAGATCACCTGAGCATCTCATTTTTGAAATCGGAAGGAAGAATCATCAAGTCTCCTTTTTCTTCAGATCGGGCGCAGGTTTTTGCTCGTGACTGTTTCTAGGGTTAGAACTCAGAGTTCTTGTGCCCCCTTTGATTTTCTTAAGGAATCTTGAAATTGGTTCTTGTGTTATCTTTCTGAGATTGTTCCTTTGCTATCCTCAAAGTTTTCTAAGTCAAGAATCTAATAATCTTGCGAATTTCTCAGATTTCAGATTTGCTATCGCCTGATTTCTTCGTGCGGTAGTACCTCTCCTTGAAAGGTACAACTGCTCAAAGGTACTACCGCTCAGCTCGGTGGTACTACCGCTCAGAGGTACTACCGTTCGGCTCAGCGGTACTACCGCTCAGAGGTACTACCGCTCGTCTCAGCGGTACTACCGCTTGCTAGCAGAACAGCCCAGAATCGGTTTTTCTCTCTGGATTTGCTTCATTCGCTTATCTGTGATTTCCAGTGAGTTCTCTTCTGCTGTGTGAATACTTGAGGGGAGGATTTTATTTTTGAAGGCACCATTCACCCCCCTCTGTTGCCATTTCAGTCCCACGTCTTGTCCAAATGCACCAGCCATTTTCACCATGGCTTCCCAAATCAGTTTATCATGATGTAAAAGTGATGCTTGGGGCATTTTGGTGCCCTTGAATATCTAAGCAATACTAAGCATGTTGTATAATTACGGACTTATTTTCAAAAGGTTACTATCATAATTTTGCTAGGGCGACAAGGTTCGCATATTCAAATATTCAAAAAAGGGTGTAATATTAATCAAGGTAAACATGTGCATATAACTAGGATATTAAATTAAACATGTATTGGCATATAAAATAACATCATGTAATTTGATAAATTAAACAAAAGTAATTTGCAGAAAATATAGGTTCAACATGATCAAAGTATTGACTCGCCTTGCGCGGTTTACCGCGGTCTTGAGTTCACACAATGCTCCCTCTTGAGCTTCTACTCTTTATCTTCGCTTTGCTCTTGATCTCGCTTGATCCATTGATTCTTCGGGACTCAATTGAACTTGATTAGTTTTTATTATGATTAAATAGGTGATTTGAGACAAGGTTGATTGGACGCGAAGTATTGTCGGTGTTATAGTGGTTGGAGTGAAGTGGGGAATGGCAGCGAAACTTGTCAAAATGGAGATCAAGGATGGGTCATGATAAAGGCATATTCATGAGAGTATTTCTTATTTAGTACTCGGAGTTAGCTAGGTATAGCTGATGGTAGAATACGATGACTCGATCTTTGTATTAATATCTTCCTCTATTATTTTTGTATTTATCAAAAAACGTTCCAGGAGCTAGGTTAGACCTATGACGCGGCAACAGAGCCGAGAGCGCGCGCCAGCCAGCTGGGTTCGGGGAGTTACCTAACGAAAAGAGGTGGGAGATTTAGTTAAACCGAAGGTGTGGGCGCTGGAGCAGAGGAGCTCGCGGCTGCGGTTACGACCGATGGTGGCGCCGACGAGGGGTGGTCGGAGAGGGGCAAGTGAACGCTAAAATGCGTCGCTTGCGCCGAGGGGAAGCCGGTGGAAGTGCAGGCGGGGTCCGAGGGGCTTCGGAGCGGGCCGGCGGCGTGCGGTGGCGGTGAGCTTGGGGAGGTGCTCGGCGCCGGCGAGATACGGGCTCGGAGGGGCTCGGGCGAGGTCGGAAGGAGCTTCGCCTTGCCCCGAGGGTGGTGCGGGCGAGAGGAATCTTCTCGGCTTCAATCGGCGGCAGGTCGGGTGACCGAAGTTAGGGAAGAAAGAGGGCTCGCTAGCGATTGGGGTGCGTGGGGCTCGATTGTTCGGGATGGGAGGCAGAAGGAGGCGTGGCGGAGCGGACAGAGGGGCGCACGGGCTTTATAGGCGGCGGGGCAGTGCTCGCAATGGGCGGGGCTGTGCAGTCACGTCGGGGACGTGCCGCGGTGGCAGGCGGCGGTGGCAGACGGTGGTGGCGACAGAGCGAAAATGACCGGGCGTCATTGCCATATCTTTGGGGAAGATTTGGCGTGACAGCTCATGGCAGGTTGTAGCCTTGCGCCGTGCGCCACAGGAAGAAAGCAGAGCAGAGCAGAGAGGAGACGGGGAGGAGGAAGAAGAAAGAAAGGAGCAGGGCAGTGATATATTGGGGCGGTGCATGCTTGCCATGAGGACAGAGTGTGACAGAGAGCAATGGGAGAGAGAAGAAAGGAAGTGATGCGGAGCAAGCTTGGCCATGCGACGGAGGAAAAAGAAATGGGAGTTTCGGCGCAGAGAGAAGGAGAAAAGAAAGAGAGGAGGAGGAGGAGGAGAAAAGAAAGGAGGCGGGCGCATGGGGAAAAAGAAAGAAAGGAGGAGGAGCCAGCTCGGCCACGCGGCAGAGAAAGAGAGAGGGAGGAGGAAAGAGGAAAAGGGAGTGGGTCCCACCTGGAAGAGAGAGGAAAAAGGAGAATGGAAGAAAAGGGAAAAGAAGGCTCATGCAAAATTTTAGTATTTGGATTTCTAGTTTAAATTGGAGTTAGCATTAGGAATTACTAATTTCTGGAGTTTTGCATGCTATTCAAAGTTTAAATTTTTATTTAAACCTTGTATTTAATTTTGGATTTTCAATTCATGTCTTGGTTCAATTACAAAATCTAGTAGTCTTTTATTTTCAAATCTATCAAATTTGCTATGAATTGTTTATACAAATTTTTGAATGCCCAACCTTTGTTTTGTATGCTAATTAAAGTAAAGGAAGGAACTTCCAGTTTAAACATCTAAAAATGTGTTCTAATATTTCTTTTGGTTGCATTTTATTGATTTGAATTTGAATTCAAGATTTTTGGTATTTTGATTCTTAGATTTTTAAACTCCTAAAAGTATCTCTTATCTTTTATCGTCATAATTATTATTTGTATTTGAGATTTATTTCCAGTTATTATTTTGCTCAACACAAAACTCAGGAAAACCCAAATAAGATTTTGAACCAAAAATTTAAATGCCAGTGAGATGCAATCAAAAGTTTTAAATTACTCAAAATTTCAAACATCGAACATTTAGGGTGTTACAAATATGAACAAAATTTCCGCTTGGTTAGTTAGAATGGATGCACACTTACATAGGATGTTACAACAGGCATTTTGTGATTGCTTCTGATTGTTGCTCTGCATGTCTAGGTTTTTCATTTTCAATCAGTAAGTACTGTCATGAAAGATGGATTTGGCATGATGTCATTCCAAGATTAATACAATTGTACATTGTTAACACATTAACATGATGCCATCAGTCCATCGCGGACTATCTTCATTAGCTTGTTTATTTGCTATATTTTTTCCTTGCGAACTATAAACTCATTCGATGTTTGAACTAGTCAGATCAGATCATGCCATTTGGTGCTGGTGGATTCGAAGGCTCAAGTGCGTCATGTAGCACTGGTACTAATATGTGTCCTACCCCATCTAGTGGAGTTGCCTTGGCTAGGAACATCTTAAATGCTAGGAGGGAGAACCGGAGAACTAACTAATTTGTTACTTCAATATTAAGGTATTCTCGATTTCTCAATTCCTTATAAGAACTCATTAATTTCTTATTTATTTTATATACATATACACACACATATATATATATATATATATATATATATATATATATATATATATATATATATAATGTATCGTCAGATCGGTGTTTTTGGAAAAATGGCGAATCACAGTATTGCCGTATCGCGTATCTGTATCGGGGTATCCGGGCAACATATATTATAGACTTATATCCTCCTTAGTTTTGGACCCGAGGCTCTAACAAATCCTAACTTTGCCACTGACCACCTAGCTATATGATTCCTCTCCTCTTCTTCCTCCACTCCTCTACACATCATTGCTGTCGTCACCATATCTTGTTGTCAACCTCCAAACTTCTCCCCACTCATTGTTGAATCCACTCCTCCAGTTTCATCGGCCCAAAATTATCCTCATATTTCCTTCTATCACACCCTCATGATCCATGGCGAAGGAGGCACATGTTCCCTCCTCAAGCTCCAAGTGACGGTCCAAATCTGAATGTGATGACCAACGACAACCTGAAACTTGGATGAAATGTCTAATGATGATGGCTCTTTCTTAGCTTCTCAACGACCGTTTCTTAACGGTAATGGTCGATACGTGGGTTTATCTTCTTTCTTTATCTTCTTGCATTGGTCTATAAAGTTATCATTAATTCCTTAGTTATTAGTCGTTATCTCAAGTTCTTCAATATATAGTCTGATTATAAACCTCCTCTTTCCTCTTAGAGTTGGCATGGAGAGCATGCTGGATATGCTCCAAGAAGCCTCATCCACGACCAACACAAACACGCCACCGATCAACTCATCCTCTTGCAAACCCTCAGTCACACACGTCGACCCACACCCCGCCGCATCCACAACCAATCACTCCAACCCTTCCTCCTCTCCACCTTCATTCCTCCAAACCCTAGCACAAACCCTAATGTCCACCGCCGCCGACCCCTCCCACCCCATCTCCCTCTCCGGTGACTCCTCGCCGTCCTCCCCCACCTCGTCCGGGTCCTCCTCCCCCTCCTCATCCACCGCCGCCGCCGCCGCCGGCTCCGACGATCCCGGCCCCCTCGCCCAAGTCATCTCGACATCCACCCCCTCCGCCGCCGGCGATGGCGCCGCCGTCCCCACCTCCCCGCGCATGGGCATGTACTTCGAGACGGAGGACGACGCGTACGAGTTCTACAAGGCCTACGCCGCCCGCCTCGGCTTCGTCGTCCGCAAGTCCAACAAGTCCAAGAACTCTCGCCACACCGTCACCCGCCGCCTCTTCGTCTGCTCCAAGCAGGGCTTCCGCCAAGAACCCAAGAAGCCCCAAGACGAGACCGCCGCCGCCTCGCCCCCGCCTCCTCGGTGCCCGGACTCGCGCACCGGCTGCCTGGCGTCCCTCACCATCAAGCTCCTCCCTTCCGCCAACGCCTTCCGCGTCACCGACTTCGTCACCGGGCACAACCACCCCCTCGCCTCCGCGGCGCCCGCCGTGTCGCTGGCCATGCTGCCACCGAGTTCGTCGCACCACGCCATCGCTGCTGCGACGAGCTTGCCAGACCCAAGGGATGGGCCACACCCCGACATGCACTTTGAGACGGAGGACGACGCGTATGCCTTCTACAACCGGTATGCTGAGCACGTGGGCTTCAGCGTCCGCCGCTCTTACAAGAAGCGCAAGCGCGGGGTCATCGTATCCCGGATCTTTGTGTGTTCCCGTGAGGGCGTGAGCGACCGTGCCAAGCACGAGGGCCTAGCCAATATCAGCACCAATGCTGGCACAGGGGCAGCAGGCACACCTAGGCCAGGCCCCCCACCAACGCGGACAGGGTGCCAGGCAAGAATGGTGATCAAGATCACCCCATGTCGGACATACCGCGTAGCAAAGTTTTTCGCAGAGCATAACCACCCACTCGCCAATCCGGAGAGTGTGCACAAGCTGCGGTCACATAAGATGAGGGCTCGGGCACACGAGCTTGGGGCAGGGGAACTGCATCGAAGGAAACAAGGGAAGGGTGTGCAGCTTGGGGATGTTGGTGCTGCACTGGAATACTTGGAGGAGTTGCAGGTGGTGAACCCTTCAGTGTATTATGCAGTAGGAATGGGACCTGATGGGAAATCAGCTGCGAATTTCTTCTGGGCCGATGCAAAGTCAATGATTGACTTCAGGAGCTTTGGTGATGTTGTCTGCTTCGATACAACATATGGGTTGAATGTGTATGGGCGGCCGTTTGCATTGTTTGTTGGCGTGGACAACCACAAGCAGCTGCTTGTGTTTGGTGCAGCGTTGCTCTATGATGAGAGCATTGAGTCATTGAAATGGGTATTTGAGGCATTTGCTGATGCCATGCGTGCTAGGCAGCCAGATACTATATTGATTGATGAGCGTCCTGAGTGTGCCATTGCCGCAGCAGAGGTGTGGCCTAGAAGCAAGTGTTGCACAAGTGTGTGGCATATCTACCATAATTCAAAGAGGCACTTGAAGCAGGTGTTTGAAAGCTCGAAGAGTTTTGGCAATGCTTTGAGCCATTGTCTCTTTGACTGTGAGGATGAGGTGGGGTTCTTGTCAGCTTGGGAAAAGCTAATTGAGAAACATGACATCGGTGAGAGTGAGTGGCTCAGCAGACTTTTCCTGGAGAAAGAAAAATGGGCTTTGCCTTATGGGAGAACCATGTTTTCTGCTGATATACTCACCACTCTTAGGAAGGATAATATGATTAATGAGCTGAAACGAGAGCTCAGTGAGCAAGAAGATATTCTGCAGTTCTTCAAGCGTTATGAGACCATGCTGGAAGAGCATCGGTCAAAGAAATTGCATGCTGATGTTGATGGCAGCCAGGTGACTTTGCCAATCCCATCCTTGCGAATGTTAAAACAAGCCTCAAATGCATACACACCTGAAGCTTTCAAGATGTTCCAGGGTGAGTTTGAGGCTTACATGAATTGCATGTCCTTCCCCTGCGGTGTGGTTGGCACAATCTCGGAGTACAAAATAACGCTTGATGAGAAGCCATCAGAGAGCACTGTGAAATTTGATGCACTAGATGGCTCAGCCACTTGCAGCTGCAGGAAGTTTGAATCTGTTGGAATTCAATGCTGTCATGTACTAAAGGTGCTTGATCTCAAGAATATCAAGGAGCTCCCAGAACAATACATTTTGAAGAGATGGAGGAAAGATGCCCGTTCTGTTAGAATGGGGGAAGAACCTACCTGTGGATCTGGCAGTAGCATGCGGTCAGCCTCAGAAGTTAGTTTCAGTAACATGTGCCGTGTCGTTAGCTTGATAGCTTCAAGGGCTGCCAAATCTGAGGAGGCAATGTCATACATTGAAAGTCAATCAAGTGTTCTTCTTAAACATCTAGATGATATTCTACAAACAAGCTATCCTGAGATTGGAAATCATGCTGTTGTTTCAAGTAGTCAAGCAATTTCTTTTGTAGGAAACCAACATCCTGACCACACATCGCAAGCAAGAGCAGTTGCACGGACAACAAATGGTATAATGTTTTAACATTTCCAACATATCATCATTTTGTATTGTTTTTAAAGAGATTACATTGTAGGTCTGATGGGGGTTTGATGGCACAATTGCAGTCCAGACCATGCTGTCAAACATGGTAAGTAGCTATATTAATGCATCCAAGATATGGGGGAATGCTACTTTCTGTCACTTACCATAACATTATTGCACCATGTGGCTATCTGTACACACCTTGAACTGCAAATTTACATGACATGCTTCATTAGTACTTATGATTCGCATCCTCACTCTAGAGCCAGTTATAGAAATGCAAAACCTGGAGTTTGGAGTAGGCATTAGAATTGTATAGTTTTTTAATCCAGTCTCATGCCATGTGTCCAATTAGTAAGTTTTGGAAACTTCCCTGTTTTCTAAATATGCGTGTATAATAGACAAAATCACTAAAAACAGAAAAAACAAACAAACAACATGTTGATGTGTGTCCTTAATGCCTGCAACCACCCACATGCGCCACGTTAAAAGTGCGGGTGGGCAGTCAGATGT
The DNA here is from genome assembly GCA_036346245.1 of Bonia amplexicaulis. NCBI lineage: Eukaryota > Viridiplantae > Streptophyta > Magnoliopsida > Poales > Poaceae > Bonia > Bonia amplexicaulis. Next base: position 6,819,302 of record CM070753.1, read on the forward strand.
TTGATGTGTAGAGTAATGCTATTTACTGAGAAGTTTTCCTTTTTAGTTGAACATAGTTGCCACATCAACTGTTCTATAAGAAGAAATAATAAACTCTATTAATTTCAACATTTTGTAGACTCAGGCCAAATAGATGCTCTGTCATTGGTATAACACGATATGTTCTGGGAATGGGCTGAGTTCATCTAATTGCTTTACTGTTAACCGGATTTCCTGAACACATTGTGATTCCCTTCTTTATATTCGCCTGCCCCTCTACTTTCAGTTATAATTGGTTTAAACTTTAAAGTTCAAATTGTTGTTTTTTGTGACTTCTGAAACTACTGAGTCTTCAGGGCTCAGGCTGTTACGATTGACATTGCATGCTCAAACTAATGTTTAACTTTTCATGTGTTAATTGCTACCTTTTTGTTGAGTTTATTATTTTGAGTAGTAGAGATTCTTTGAAAGGTTACTGACAACTGGTTTGTTCCTTTGACAAAACTTCAGGACTGACATCCCTGTTGGGGATTTCAGCTGGTCTTGAACTTGTATAATCCAGTGGACAATTGAACGTGTCAGCCCGTTCTTCGTAATTTGAGTTGAATCTAGGTTTCAAGCAATGGCTATGTACAGTATTTATATGTTACCATGTTGATGTAAGCAAGTGGATCCTGTAGACATTGTCATTTCCCAACTTGGTAACTGTGATGCTAATCATAAACAGTTCTGATGAGCCTATGCCTTCTCTGAATCCATGAGCATTATATACCATGCATTTTGGTGATTGTTCAATGGTCCGTGCCTAGCAACTAATGTAATTAAGAGGCCAAGGGGGAGGAGAGCTGCTAAATTGCTCCTGCAAACTTGTTTATTCTTCCATATGAAATTTATTGATACACAGCCTCTACAGGCAAGCTTAACCATCACAAATTACGACAAACAAATGATCAGAGAATAGGGGAAAAATAATTATTATATCTATATTCCGCTGCATCTATGTTTGTCGTAGCTACTGCAGCTGCACTTGGTTAGTGTTACCTCACAAAGCTGGACTGCAATTATGTCCTGGTTGCCCTGTTGGCTGCTCTCAGCGATCTTGAAGGCGATGTTCTTATTTGGGTAGCTGCAAGAAACCCTGTGGTAGGGAGAAACCGAGACAATTGCAATGCAGCATGTCAGTTTTGTCGTTAACTCAGTTGTGCAAGATCATTTCTGGTGTAGTTCCTTTCGCTTTCTTTACCATCTGAAGAAAAAGCAGCTAGGTGTATGGTTGAAGCAGGGGTTTTCTTAGCCAGGTTTATTACTTGCGCTCACCTCCTGTACTCAATTCCGACATGGCCGAGGTTGAGCAGCGCTGCACCGGCGTCCGCGTTCTGCCCCATCCCGGCGAAGGCATGCTGGCTGAGGATGAAACCGGTGGTGCCGTCGCTCGCGCCGGAGTCGGAGATGAAGTTCCACGAACAGGACTATGTTCAAACACACACAAGGATAATAACATTTGCAGAAAATTGGCATTCCCAGTTATATTGCAAACAAGATACTTGAATTACAAAATGTACAGCAAATTCAAATGTGGCATACAGGGAGCCTATCTTGCACTCCCAAAGTGTACCTTTAACAGTATTAGATTCAATTAAAACTGAGGCAAATGTCGTGTTCTATCATGTGATGGCTGCATGAAAACAATCGAAGCTGGATACTTACAACGGAGGTGGCTATATTTCTAAAGATCCAAAATGCAGCCTAAGGTAAATTGTACATGATCAATGAATAGATGTTATACAGCTAAAGTAGAGCTCTAGTCTTTCTTGTACACTATTGTTGTATAGACTGGACTCCACATGTTGTTCTTGACATAATCAACAGTTTCTTCCTGTATCACAAAGAGTTCAAGGTTAATGAAGTAAAGAAGAATAAAACCGTAATAATAAACCTGCCTTGGATGGTAAAGAGATCAACCACCTCACTGATCCATGTCACGATATCCCTCATCTAGATCCTCTGCAACAGCTTCCCTCACAACTGCTGCTGCCACCTCCTTAGTGATGTCACGTATTCTGCATGCATTATAATATACCAAAAGGCATAACATACATAAAAAAACTGGAACATCGGTTTTAGGATTATATAACCTGGAGATCAGAGGGTAAATTATCCCTTGGAGAACCTCTTCTTCTTTCATGTATGATGCCAAGCTAAACAATTTTTCATGGTTAAGAAAATAGAAAAAGATTAAATAAGTATTTCAGTTGTCTTAAAAGATCTAATGAGGTTAAGGTAGTCACCGCTCAGCCGCAGCCTGGAGCATTCCGTCAGAGATAACCCGTGCACCAGACAAAAGGGTTCCAAGCCCTATTCTGCAGAGCGATGAAGCAAAGCAAATGAAGTCATAATTTGCACAAGAACGAAGTCCAACAGCATAGTGTACAATCGTAACAGAGCTAACCCAGGAAAGAGATACAAGTTGTTCCCTCGATTAGAGTGGCCGATCTTCCCGTCACCTACAAGAGAACCATTAATAGCTGCACCACGAGTAACACCTTACAGATCCAGTATTTAACAATCCATCCAAGTTTTGATTACAGCATCATAGGCTTTGATTATCTGCATAGCTGATGCCAAGCAGAGATGTAACTGGTGAGCTCGGTATAAGGAGAAAGCGAGGCTCAGCTACATGGAAAGAAGCACACAGAGGAAGTACGCACAACAGTACGGACGAACAAACATACCAAGATCCACATCATCAAATGGGCTTCCACTGGCAAAGATCATCTTTTCACCAAGAATTGAAAAGGCCTCTTCCGGTGTACCTTGAGCTATATATAATATGGAACCAACACAGGATTAGCTAACAAGTAACAAATAGTAAACTTCATAGTAAAATTCTACATCACAAACCGTTCTTAGTTGGATTTGACATTGCAAAAATTGCTGGTCTGGAAGAGGATGAATCTTTTAGTGCTTCTAAGACCTGAAGATACAAGCAACCCACAATCAGCATTCACTTTGATCGTTGATGGTTTTTCAAGAACTCAAAATGGTGGATGCAATGCAACTAATCTAATCTTCGAGTACCAAACTGGTTGTGATGCAAGGTCCAAAACTTGAGACAAGCATTGGATTTGCAGGGACCCTTCAGAAAGAATTATTAGTAAAGCGGTGACAACATAGGATGTTTATGTTTGGCAAGCTTATTGTAGAAGACAAATAACTGAGACTGCAATATATAAGAATACAAATTGTACTCACAACATCTAGGCAGAAAAAGAGATCAACAAATGACCTACAATTTGTCTACTGATATCTGGGGAGTTAATGAGTCTGTCCTTTTGCAAGATATTTAAGGTGCGTAGATTTACTGACATGTAACTAGTGATTGAAACTAGTGGAGGAAACAATAATTGGACATAAATCGTGAATGTATTATGAATTCAGACTTCAGAATAAATGGCTAGGAGTCAGTACTGAACAGAAATTGGCATGTCGTTATTGTAAGATATCAGAATAAATAACTAGTGGGGGGTTTCAGATGGTGCATATGGGGTTTTGGTTATGATAATAGAAACCAAGAAAGAGAAGATATCTTGAACTTTATCGTAGCCTATGATCTCATGATAGCTAACACCTTATTTTAGAAAGAGACATTTCCATTTAGTTACCTTTAGCAGTGATCAGCATTCTAACCAAATCGATTTTGTCCTTATCAAGAGGGAGGACAAATGAACCTGCATAAATTATAGGGTTATACCTGGAGAGTGTGTTGTCCAGCAACATAAGTTGATAGTCTCTGAATTTTGTTTTAGGACACAGCTTCGTAGGCTAAGGTCGTCAAAGCCACAAAAACGAAGTGGTGGAAACTCAAAGGGGACGCCTCACAAACATTTAAGGAGAGGATGATCACGGATAGGAAATGAAATGTGGGAGAAGGAATAGTATGTGGATGGAGATAGCAACTCGTATTAGGAAGGTTGCTACGGAGGTGCTTGGAGTGACCCGAGGGATAAGATACGAATCTAAAGACACCTGGTGATGGAACGAGGAAATGCAAAATGCTATTGAGAAGACTGTTATGAACAAATTCATCATGAGGCCAATGGGCCAATATATATACACGTACAAGTATAGCATATATGCAGATAACCCCTTATACAACAGGAAAAATGCACGGGTATAATACACATCTAACACCCCCTTTAAACTTATAGTGGATCAACAACATGAAGTTTGGAGAGATAGAAAATGTGCTGTGCTCTGGTCTATGCCTTTGTGAAGAAGGCTGCCAACTGAAACTCTGAAGGCACATACTGAAGAGCAACAACCTGGTTCTGCACCTATACCCGCATGTAGGAAGCATCAACACAAATATGATTTGTAAGCTCATGCTTCATCGGATCTTTAGCAATGCTAATAGCACATGTACTGTCAAACAAAAGAGGAGTCGGTGCAAAAACAGAAACACCAAAATTCTCAAGTAACCACCGTAGCCAAGTAACATCCGCACTCAACAAAGTCATAGCTCGCAATTTAGCCTCAGCACTCAAATGAGAAACTGTTGTCTGCTTCTTAGTTTTCCAATCGATGAGAAAACCACCAAGAAAAACATAATAAGCAGAGAGACCGGCGATCAGAGGGAACACTAGCCCAGGTGGCATCAAAGTATGCCTAGACCTGTAAAGAGCTGGAGCGAAGGAAAAAGTGACGACAAGAGATAGTTCCACAAAGGTATCACAGAACACGAAGATGACTATAGTGAAGTTGAGTGTGAGCAGAAACAAACTGACTCAAGATATGTACATAGTATGAAATGTCAGGACAAGTGACACCAAGGTAAACAAAGCTCCCAACAAGATGATGATAACGAGTAGGATCAACGAGAGGTTCACCATCAGTGGGACGAAGATGAACATTAAACTCCATGGGAGTCAGCAGTGCGCTGGTCAGTAAGAGAGACACGATCAAGAAGCTCCTAAATATACTTTCTTGGGACAAATAGAAGCCCTGAGGAGTAGAAATAACCTTGATTCCAAGAAAGTAGCGAAGATGACCCAGATCAGACATGAGAAACTGCTCATGAAGATGCTCCTTAACAAAAGTGATGTACTAAGAATCATCCCCAGTAATGATCATATCATCAATCTACAAAAGAAGAAGTGTCAGACCACGAGGCGAAATGTGAATAAAAAGAGTAGAATCATGAGCACTAGCAGAGAAACCAGCTGCAGTGAGAACAGAAGAAAAACGATTAAATCAGTCACGAGGAGCTTGCTTAAGGCCATAGAGAGATCGGCGAAGACGACAAACCATATCCTCATGATCAGAATACCCAGGGGTGACAGCATGTAGCCCTCCTCACGCAACTCACCATAGCATTCCAATAGCATTGTGGACGCCATCCTAGATAATACTTGATGCTGACTATGTACATAGACTAAGAGAAATGTTCGCAAGAGTTGCACAGGGAAACAGAAATCCATAACAGAAGAGGCATAGGCATACAAGATTGCCAAAGATTTTAAGCCACTAGGAAATGCACAAAAGCAAATAAAAGAAGGAACATCGACAAATTGTACCAAAGAATAGGACTTGGTATGCAACTATGATAAGACTACATCTCCATTTGATGATGCGAGATATGATGAAACTAGGGAGTAGTTCTCAGTTCTCACCTGGAACTAACGACAATAATGAATCAAGCGTCTGGTGGAGAGATTATTATTCCTGAAAGCAAATAATATAAATGCTCCATATATTTTTCGCATGTGAAAAATTCATGTGCGTAATGCAAGAGCTGATCATACCTCCAACTGTTCAAGACATGAGCCTATTTATGAGGTAGGCAATAACATTTCTCATAAATGGAAGGCCACAATGCCTCCTGCCTCTCTATGGTTGATGTTACAAAAGCAGTTCCTTACAATTGCGTATAGAGCACCGTACTATCAACAACAGTTTGAGCAGTGTTCAACAATCTGCTACTATAATACAAGCGAATTGTTCTTCAGTAACATAGGATCATGCTTATAGATGAAAATGATGCATCCTGCCAGCCTCCGGGCACTGTAGTGACATGTAGGCATTAAACTTGTAGCATCAATTTGTACATATATATTTTAGGTACATATATTTTGTACACTGACGGTTGAAATCTCAGACAATTTTAATGTCCAACTAGCAAGAGCCCCGTGTGTTGCAACGGATTTGAAATAAAACGGTATCACAAGTGCTTAATTGCATCAGTATTGAGTAAAATTTTGTTAAGACCGAATGATATATATATGACTGCTCTCAAGTCCCAGCTGCTGAATGCAGAAGACTTTAATAGGTACTTAGATACATTTAAAATTTCCTGAGTACCATATACCATTAGCATGAATTGCCTTCTCTATTATATTGCAATATTGCATGACACAAGGACATACAAATGAAATACATGACAATAAAATCATGGACCCCTTTTGTAATAAGTTGGCATCATCCAGTCATCCTACCATAACAAATACTACCATTCACCACTTACTAATATTCTTTTGTTTCATAAAAGCTCCCTGTTGTGAGCATAGGCAGAACCATTAAGATAACAGAGATATTACTCAAACCAGCACGCTTAAGATGAACTAAATAAATTTCTCTGGAAGTATATTTGTAGTATTTCTCCCATTTCCAGGACATTAAATCGTCAGATATAATTGGACTCACCAGGAGATAGTAATGCCATTTCTTGTAGTGATAGTAGATCCACCGGAGCAGAACGAATATGACAGAACTGACAATACACATATGGTGCATCCTGTGCTCCTGTAGCAGCATACTGGCACCCAAGAGGTAGCAAAATGTCTGAAACAATTAGTTGATCGTAATAAACATGACTATTTATTACGCATTATTTGTCTGATCTGGCCTTGCTTGCCTCTTCCATTGAAACACTCTTTTTCATGATGCGCCAGAATATCAAAATCAGCTGGAGCATATTCGTAATCTTCAACTGGATACATATCCCTTCCAAAATCCTCCTCGTCATGTAAATAAGCAGCAGCATCTGCATCATTGTCCACAAGGATGTCAAAACCAGGCGAAGACTCCCCAAAAAATCATCATCCTCCCTACTGTTCTGGTGGATTTTTTCCAGTCGATTACGGTCCATGATAAAAAGGGCATCTATCACCTTTCACGCAGTTCCCTTTCAGAAAGTAATAGCATGTGATCATCTGCTTGCCCATGTTATAAACAACATAGTGTGAAGAAACTGCAGGTATTCCAGGAGTTGGAGCACCAAACCTACCATCAATTGGCTGGGCAAGAGTAAGGAAGCAGAATTAAACTTCAGATAACAACTTTAATTGATAAAATGTCCAAGCAATTTTAAGCTGGGAGCACTAAGGGGTTCCTATGAGATGTTAGTTTCTAATGAACATCAGCATAACCGTTAATTTAATATTTACCAATGTTGCCTGCTGGTATATATTGACATAAATTCATAGTAAATAAGCAGAAAAATAAAGGGGAAAGGAGTATACCGGATGGCGAAATGAGCATTTTGGATTCAAGCAATTGCCATTTAACTAGTACCAACAGTCTCTAGGGTTCATCTGGGCACCCTCACTGTGATGGAGATCACATTCATTCCCTGATAGAAGGAATGAAAAGTATCATTCCATGATAGAAGGAATAAAGAAGCATTGCCAGTTCAAAGATTCTGACTGGAAACTAATAACAAAACTATGATAGACAAATATTCATGATAAATAAGAAATTATGGACTATTGATGAATAATGTAGTATAATTGGGACAATGTAGCATAATGAGATTAAGAATTTAACAATATATCAACTATAGAATGTGACGCCCAGAAAATTAATAGGTCGATTAAGAAAATTAATAACAAAGTGATGAGTCAAGTGCACATTTTGCAACAATATCAATCTGAAACATCCTATAAATAATTATTAACTGGCAAGAAACCTAGGCTCATAACAACATATACACCACATACACACAGGGTGTTCAAAGGATAAAACAACGGAAAGTCCTAGGCGGACCTCACGGGAGATGTCATCATCAAGCATCGACAGATCTTCCGGTAAACCAGGTATCAGTATGTAGTATGAATTACTTTCGTCTCGGCTCAACAACCCTGGGGAAAGTTTTGGCCTAGTTGAAAACTTGAGCTGCATTGTAGCACGGAGGCACATAACTAATTGAACAAATGGTTCTCTTGCTCCAACAAGTGCAAGCTCATGAAATGCGGCTGCGAGCACTTTTTAATGCTTGCTCCCCTCGTTTAGACGAAGAAGTTAAAAATGACTTTTGCATTCGTTGCCCTGATTTACCAGAAGATCCTACTCCCTCGGCTGCCTCCACCCCAGCCCTGTCATGGCCATTAGCCCCATCTCGTCCACCACTACACAGAACAGAGCAAAAGTCCTCCAAAATCAGCCTCAATTCAAGCAGAATTACAATAGGCAAAGAAGTTTGCCTTAGGCTGCAATTTGGGGGCTAGGTCGCACCTGCATCGCCGTTGCCTCGCCCGGATCAGGCCACTGTCATCCGGATCTAGCCTTCGTCACCGTCCACCCGGGAACTGTCTCCCTTTTCTCTCTGGATTTGGCCACAGTGCACCCTGTCTCACCCAAATCCGGCCACCACGGCCTCACCTCAAGCATATTTGGTCGCCGTCGACATCACCTAGCCCATCCTCCCTTGATTTAGGGAGAGCGGATATAGCGGTGGTGAGTGGCAGCGGTACAAAAAAAAGAAGGATAGCAAGGGTAAAGCAAGGTAGCGGTGGGGCGAAGGTGGTAGGGGCAAGGCGAGAAGTGGTAGGCCGACGGTGCTAGTGGCGGGCCGGGGCAGGGTGGGACGGCGCAGACTTGTGGAGTGGCATCTGCGGTGGGTTCTTAATGTGGGGCGATTAGGCGGCGAGCGCTAGGTAGGAGGGTGAGGGCGCATTGAGGGCGGTGGAGATGGAGCGGCGACGGCGGAGGGAGTGGAGGGTGAGGAGTTGAGATGGAGAGAAAGGAGATTTTCTGGTTTGGCGTTGCCGGTGATGAGAGGGCATCGTGGGGAGCGGTTGGGGAGAAGTCTGCGTGCGTGGGAGGGTGCATCGTGAGATCGGACGACTGTGTAGAGTTGAGAGAGAACGGACGGCTACAGAGAGATGTGGGAGAACACATCGACGACCACCAACTCACGTTTTTAAAGAGTAGAGATGTTTATACAGGTGCACAAGCCGCACCAGCCTGTCCTAGGAAAACATTGGATCCGCATCATGTTTTATTAAGGGACATAATAGAAGGGCAGAGGTGCCCAAATGGGCCATTCCTGTCGGGCCGGCCCATAGCCCGCTATTGTTGGTTCGACAAAGGCACGGCATGGCCCACCATCGAATCATGCCGGCCCTGATACGTCGGGCTAGCTTGACATGATGTGTCGGGCCGTCTTGGGTTGTCATCGTAGCCTGACGTGTCGGCCCGACCCAACACTGCTCAGGCACGATCTCGCCCGACACGTCCCATTTTATTTTTTAATATTTATATAACTATGTTTCATTTTTTAATTTTATAAGTATAAATAATTTTATTTTATATTTTTATATATGTCTTAGGATTTTTTCTTATATTTTTAACATTTTTATATTAAATGAACTAATCGTGTCCGATACAAACCCGATTAGAGTCGTCCAAATGGGCCGAGCCTACAGGCCGCACCACTACTTGACAGTGTAGACCCTACCGCTTATGGCACGTACCGGCTAAGCAAATCCGGGCCGGGACGCAAGACGACCGACCGGGCCATGCCTGGGCCGGGCGCGGCAGGCCAAGCACCACGACGACTGGTTTAGCAATCGGTCGTTGGCCCTACCGCTTATTTCGAAAAATAACTGCTTTTTACCGTTGGGGCAAAAATTGAAAAAAATCTGAAATTTTTTCTATAAATAGGGGGGCATCCGGCCTCCATTTTCACACCTCAAACCTCACTCTCATCTCTTGGTTTAGCTGTGAAAATCCGAAAGTGTTTTGTAAATTTGGTGAAAATTCGGGCAAAATTCAAAATTCAAAAATCTTGAAAGATTTTGTAGGAGCTAAAAGGAGGTAGTAGTGTTGTCTTATTTTAATTTTTTGGTATTATTTGTTGGTTTAATAGTAAGTTAATCGTTCTTTCATATTTGAATTTGCAGTTGATTTAATGGAGAACTACGATTTTGAACTCTCCGAATTCGGCCTTTCGGCGGAGGATATGCAACCGTTTCAACAAGCGTATCCATCCGCGGAGGATATACAACAAATTGGAGAGGCCCCGGTGGCGTAGGGTCCTCCAATCGATCCATCTTCTGCTGGCTCAACAAGTGCATCCACAACCCAAAGCACGGGTGCAAAAAGAACAAGAGCTAGTACATCAGTAGTTTGGAATGATTTCGACAAGAAGTTTAAGACCGATGATGATGGGAATTCGGTGAGGTATGCTGTTTGTAAAATTTGTGGTAATGAATTGACTGCAAAATCTTCAGGTGGGACGGGTCAACTACAACGACATGCGGCAAGCTGCAAAAGAAGGCAACGAATACAAATGCGCCAGACACAACTGCAATATAACCCCGACGGCTCGGTACGTACGTGGGAGTACAACCCAGAGGTAGCTCGAGAATCTCTTTGTAGATTGATTGGTTCTCAAGATTTACCTTTAAATTTTGGTGAGTCCGATGCTTTTCAAATATATATTAGGAATGCTCATAACCCTCGATTTAGTTCTGTATCTAGGCAAACAACAACTAGAGATTTAATTAAATATTATAACAATTGCCATGATAAATTGAAAGAAATGTTTCATACATGTACATTCTCTATTGCTTTGACATCCGACATGTGGAGTGGTAGGGCTAGAAAAGATTATATTAGTGTTGTTGCTCATTATGTTAATGATGACTGGATAATGGAAAAAAGAATTATAGAATTTAAATTAATTAATGTTTCACATAATGCTGAAAATATTGCAGAAAGTATTATTAGAGTTGTAGAAGATTTTAGCCTCGCAGATAAGATTTTTCTATAACTTTAGATAATGCAGCTGCAAACACTAGATTAAATGCTTGTATTGATTCTTTTAGGGATGCAATTTCATTTATTAATTGTTCTAACCAACGAATAGCTGCATATAAGAGTTTTTACGTAGCAATGAATGTTCGTACTAGAAAATTTGATTTAGACATGCCTGTTAGATGGAACTCTACTTACCTTATGCTTAAACATATATTGCCATATAAGAGCACATTATCTGTATTCCTTCACACCCAAAGTCATCAATCTCGTAGCTCCTCTAGTAGAACCTAAGTTAGAGACCCTGAACTTACTGAGAACGATTGAGTTGTTGGTCAAAAAATATTTTTCTTTCTAGAACTTTTTCATAAAGCTACACTTTGTCTTTCTGGAGTATACTACCCTACATCTCCTCTAATTGTTCATAACATTCTTGAAATTGCCACTCACCTAAAAACTTTTGAAAATGATCCTATACTACGGGATGCGGTAGTTACCATGAAAACTAAGTTTTTAAAATATTGGAGGGAAATTCCTATTTTATATACATTCGCCTTTATTTTGGATCCTAGGGCCAAATTCCATAGATTTATAAATGTTTTACAATTTTTAAGTGATGCTACCGGTTTAGATTACTGTACATACTATACTACTGTTAAGGATAAATTATATGACGTATATGATAAATATGAAAATAAGTTTGGGTCTATGCGTTTGGAAAGACCCCCCGTAGTCCCTAGCACCTCTAGGGGGACTATGCAATGGGGCAAGATTTTTGGTTCTTAGTCTAAAGATTCTCGTGCAGGTGCAGGTACACATCAGTCAGGAGGAGGAAGGCGGCAAAGCACTGGAGACCTATCAAGCTATCTCAACAAAGATAGCGTTAGCTTCGAGCGTGAGTTGAACATCCTCTCATGGTGGCAAACCGAAGGTATCATATCCATGCTATCCATATTAGCACGGATGTGTTGATTGTTCCGTCTCTACGCCTCCTGAGTCGACATTCGATCTATCCGGAAGAATAATCGAGGAGAGACGAACAAGTCTCTCCAATGAGATGGTCGAAGTCCTTATGACCGTCAAAGACTGGGAACAAGCTGATTCAAGACTTCAACATACTGCGGATAATAGAGATTTGGAAGAATCTTTTGAGAATTTATATCTTGATAGCAATGAATATGATTTTCAATATTTTTCTTCACATGTAGTCATTAATGAGCTTTATAGGCTGTACTCTTTTTTCTTTACCAATGTTTTCTCAAGTTGAGTTTTTACTTGGTAAAGTTTTTAATGAGGCAGTCATCCCATGTAATTTAATATGTTAATAAAGCTCATTATGTCATTGAAAATATTTATTTTCATGATTAACAATGTATACGGTTTTCTATAATTTTTCTGATTTTTTTGTTAATTTTCTACAATTTTCTATATTTTTTAAATTTTTTTCTTTTTTTCGCTTTAATTGGTACGGACCAAGCACGCCCATTAAGCCTTACACGTGCCTGAACTGGCACGACATGAGATCTGGCCGTGTCTGGGCTCGCACCGCGGCCCGTGGGCCGTGCCGAGGTTGGGGCCGTGCCGGCCCGGCACGGCCCATTGGACAGTTCTAAACCCGATACGTCCGTGAGACTATTAGATCATACTTGATCAATATCTCGGACTGATACGACACGGCCTATTCGGGGTAACGGACCAGACGGTCCTGTGCCTAAATAGGTCATGCCCGGATGGCCGGTGCTGCACATTTGGCCACGTGAAAAGGGTCTCTTCCGACTTTCCAATCCTCAGGCGCCGCAAGCGCTCGCTAATAAACGGCGGGCACCAATCTCGCCTCTCGGAAGGCAACGACGCCAGACGCGCAGCGGGGGGAGCGGAGCGCATCACTCGCGAGAGAGAGAGAGAGGAAGCAAGGGACCGGATCCGATCCGATCTGATCCCACCGCCGCCCGCCGGAGAAGGGAAGACGAGGAGGAGGAGCGGAGATGGCCCCCGTGTCGGCGCTGGCCAAGTACAAGCTGGTGTTCCTGGGCGACCAATCCGTCGGCAAGACCAGCATCATCACCCGCTTCATGTACGACAAGTTCGACAACACCTACCAGGTGCGTCCTCCTCGATCTTTTCGCCTCCAATCCCGTGCGGTTTGATCTTGCCGTTTGCTCGTGGCGAGCCGGGGTTGGGCTGGATCTGATCGGGCCAGATCCGCGGCGAGCCGGCGGGCGGGCGGACCTTTGGTTCGGTCTGGTTCCGTGGACGGGTGATTGGATCTGTCGATCAGGCGCGCGGCGTGTGGCCGTCAAGCCGCTTTTGGTCGTGGCAATCCGATGGTTACGGCATCTGATTCTGTGCATTTTGTTTAAAGAGAGTTTGTCCGTGACGTATCTCGAAAATGTTGGGAGTGCTCATCATTCCTAATCGAGGAAGGTGAATTGGCATGTTGTGGATACGTGTGTAATCACTAGGGTGTTGTTTGGGATTTAAGGCATGAGAAATTGCGCCGCGTTGTTCGGTGAGAAATATGTCCGGGGTGCTTGAGGCCAAGCTTTTGAGTGCATTGGCACAACGATTGGGATGGGAATGTCCTGCTGCTGGATTATAGGCGTTGCAATGCAGGGAACGAAAACTACGAGTTGTGTTAAAAGGCCTCTTACAAGGCGAGCACGAAGCAACGTCACACCTGGGATCCCAATTTTATTTGGAACCTTTGCCATTTCGAGGGGCTTGGCACCTTGCGCAAAGCATGAGCCTAACACTAGCTTTTTTTCACAGAATTGTTATGGCTTAAAGACCTTCAAGGAAGTGTAGAATAGATGACACAATCTGAGTCTGAATTACTGTTGTGTTTTCTTCATATGTACATCCCCAATAGATGTGTTGTTCCTGATGAATGATGACTGTTGTTACGCTGTGATGTATGGTTGTGAGAGTGGTGATGGCGTTCCGATGCTTTTTTTTTTGACACACTTCGTGGAAGTAAAAAAGAAATGTTTGTTTTTTTAATAATAAAATATTGCTCGGTTAATTGCCTGCTTACGTTTTGTTCCTTTGAAACAGGCTACAATTGGTATTGACTTTCTGTCGAAGACAATGTACCTTGAAGACAGAACTGTGAGACTCCAACTCTGGTATGGTGACATCTTGTCCTGCATCTCTGACAAGTTGGTCTGTCCGTTGGAGTACCGCTGAGTGCCGACCTTTATCAACTGTATTTTCGTACTTTACTTTTCAGGGATACAGCTGGTCAGGAAAGATTCAGGAGTTTAATTCCAAGCTACATCAGAGATTCTTCAGTTGCTGTTATTGTATATGATGTTGCAAGTATGCTCTCTCTCTGCCTCCACATTTTTTCATGAGCTGTTTGTAAACCCAAATATGCTGCACAGAAAGAAATTCTTAAGCAAATTTTTGATGTTAGACGTGCAAAAGCTGCAATTTTGACTAGCAACTTCTTTTTTAGTTAAATTCAGATTACATTTCCTTTTTCCCTTATTTTTTCGTTCATGCTGTAGGCAGGCAGTCTTTCTTAAACACTTCAAAGTGGATAGAGGAAGTCCGCACTGAGAGGGGCAGTGATGTTATCATTGTGCTTGTTGGGAACAAAACTGATCTTGTTGACAAGCGGTGAGTGTGGTTCGCATTGTTATCTATTTCATGCAGCTTTTATTGGTTCTATCGGTTGGGTGCTAATGATTGCACATACCCTTTGGTTCTTTGTGATGGCAGATGCAGTTCTCCAGATGTCTTTTCTGTTGTTAGCCCTATGTGTGCCAAAATTTGCAGTTTGATTGTCTTATATAGGACAGAACCGCATGATGCCTTATGACATAGTAATATACATTTTTTCGAACCGCATGATGCCTTATGACATAGTGATACACATTTTTTCTACCATCACTGAATACTAGAGTAATTCAATACAAAAATCATGTCAAGCAAAATTAACTAGCATTATCTGGTTTGTTTTACTTTGGAATTTTAGTTGGATGCCACCCCAAAACTTGTGATAAGAAACGTTATGAGTATGACAAGTGGGAGCTTGGTCCACATGTCAAATTTTTTAAGAGTTGCTTTTTTGTTTATGTCACATTTTGGTGTGAATTTTTGGAATGAGGTGCATATTGGCAGAACCTCAAATTTCATAACTACAGTTATGTGCTCAATGTCCTTTTCCATGATAGGTTAAATTGACCATTGGGATATTTGAATCTTGTGGCTTGACTGTCTTTAATCGAACATTTGCATGGTCGTAAATCATATGCTATTGCTTAGTATTTATGCTCAGTAACTTGTAACATGAACTAAAGTATGGCATATATTGATATTTTGATGCTTTTGAGTTTTGAGCCTTTTCTTTCTTGAGTCATTTGATTGTGGTTATTTTCTGCTTAGCTACATTAGCCAAATTACCAATGATCTTCTTCCTCCTTAAGGTCCTAATGTGATCTGTAGAAATGTTTTCTTCGCATATCTTTGCTGAAGTTCTGTTGATTCTCATGCAACAGGCAAGTCTCCATAGAGGAAGGGGAAGCCAAGGCAAAAGATCTCGGTGTGATGTTTATTGAAACCAGTGCTAAAGCTGGTTTTAACATTAAGGTATACTTCACAAATAGATATTTCTTGTGTATTTCATTTAGTACAAGTTGACTTCATGTTTGATAAGATGCTTAAAGAGTAGGCTAATTTTTCTGGAAGTTCGAAGCAGTGTGCTTTTCTTTTAGGAAGGGTCAACTATGGCTTGTGTAATGAATGGGTCACAATTCATTCCTTTTTTCTGGCAAGTTGATTAACCTTCTTGTTTGTTTTGTATTAACCACCACAAACTTGTGACCACTGACCAGGCACTGTTCCGTAAGATCGCGGCTGCACTCCCTGGAATGGAGACCCTTTCATCAGCAAAGCAGGAAGACATGGTTGACGTGAACTTGAAGTCCAGCAACGCGAATTCATCCCAGTCTCAGGCGCAGTCTGGGGGGTGCAGTTGTTAGTTCCACTCTAACACTGGCTGCTCTTGATGTCAAGACCCCATGCCATCAGACGGCCCTAATGCTTCTCTCGGGAGGGTTGACTGTCTCGCGCCAGTGAATCCATCCAAGTCTTGATTCAATGAACGGATCATTTGCATCGGAAATATACGTTTTATGAGTTTTTAGTATTTTGTCAGTGGCCTAAGCTAGCAACAGTGTATAGTTGGGTTGGCACTGCGAACTCCTATGGCTTGAGCTGATTATTAGAGTTAGTGATTGGTTTATGTTCAACCTATATTTTCATCTCCCATCTTATTGCAGTTAGCTCGAGTCATGTTTTCTATGGTGTACTGAACATATATTGGAATTTTTGCAAGCTACAATAATGCTTACATGGCAATAGCCATATGTTATCCCAGATATTTGGGCATTGGAAAGTTCGGTTTTACAGAATGGTTGGACAGTGGAATCCCAGATAGTCATATGCTCTATGTGAAATCATAGCAAACCTTCGAGGATGATACTCCCGTTTAGCTACAGTTGGCTGGGTTTGGAATGCGAGAGTTCCCTAACGATCCTTCCCTACGGAATTCATACAAAATTCATGCGTGCCGACGTGCCAGTGGTGGGGCTAAAACAATAGGTAGCCAACCAAAACTGGAGATCTGTTCTTGTGTTTTTCCACCGTACTCAATCTACACTGTTGATGCTTGGTCCGGTCTACACGGTCTTTACAGTCCTAAAGCATCATCATCCCTCTTTTCTGGTCTTTACAACAAGAGTATAGTCCGATTGTATGACTCAGGATCATTATCCAGATGTTATGATGGTATTTTACCGTTTTATGGACATCTTCAACTATTTGCTGATTGATTTTGGATTTGTTCTTTTCGGTTGTGGCTGCTTTTACCTTTAGATCGATAAACGGCTTCGAAAAGATTATCTCAATAAGTCTTTTTTAAAAAACGGTGAAAAAATCATTCTATTTATGTATTCGAGAGAAGTCATATGAAAAGAACGGATCTTTATCTTTAGAGATTGAAAACACCTTACCGTTAGAACCATCGTTTATCAGTGGACCTGTGATAAAAAAGACTAGCCTCGTAGGCGCGGCGGCACGCCGCGCCAGCCACCGTACGTAAAAAAATAAAAGAGGCGATAATTCGTGAGGAGTTTTCCAAAAAAACCGGGGCGAAAACGTATTTTCGAGGAAGGTGAAGGGCCTTTCTAGGAAAAACCGGGAGCAAAAACGTATTTTCGAAAAAGGCGGAGGGGTTTTTCGGAAAAACCGAGGACCTGTACGTAAAAAACCGGGGACCCGCACGCGGTTTCCGAAAACGCGGGGGGCTATCCAGCAAAACGGAGGGGGCAAAAAAATTTTCTAAGGACTTTTTTGCGAGAACCAAGGACCTGTATGTAATTTCGAGAAA
Organism: Bonia amplexicaulis; assembly: GCA_036346245.1. Taxonomy (NCBI): domain Eukaryota; kingdom Viridiplantae; phylum Streptophyta; class Magnoliopsida; order Poales; family Poaceae; genus Bonia; species Bonia amplexicaulis. Next base: position 6,836,709 of record CM070753.1, read on the forward strand.
CACGGGGGCCTTTTCGTAATTTACCACCCCAAACCGTACGAAGATTCGCGTCACACGCGGCGCGCGCGCGCTGGCCGCTCGCGCGGGCGGGGCGATGTGGCCGAGCGGGGTCGCGGGGAGTCCCCCGGCTATCAGGGGGCTGGGATTTGGCCGTGGTTCTAGAGTAGGCATACCAACAGGTATGGTGGAACATGGAAATCTGGAGACAAAACCTGCAAAAAATTAAACGGTCATTGATAGATGTGCAGGGAAATTGCTTGTCTTACATCTGTGTCCACATAATCGGTACACAATATTACACCTGAGCATGTTTTAAATTCATAAGCACCTATTGGTTCAAGACTTGAAGCTGATATCTTCTGTTAAGAATAGCGTTTCTCAACCGCTTCTGTACTCTTTATCACATGAAATTGGCGCTTAGTTGTTTACTCTAATGGGTCATACTTGACTCTTTATTTTCATACCGGTGTGCTCTATATATTTTGATATCAGTGAACCCATATTTTCATAACTCCGAGAAGACTATCGTGAGTTGTCTTCGCAATAGTTTCTTCCATATTTAGCTTTGTTGCATGTTCTAAAGGTCACTGGATTCATCATGATTTGTGAAGCTATGGCCAATGACTTAAGGAAGATTGCCTTAAATACCAGCAAAAACAATACCATACTTTTCAATGTTCACACCACTTCACACCTGTTTGTGACAATTTTTTTTCTTTTTTTCAAATGCTTAGGCTAACTTCCCTTCGGCTGAGAGCTTGATAGAGAGGATTCGCGAAGATGGAAGAATAGCAGAGAAAGCCCTTGATCTACCAATATACGCCTGCTACATGGAGTCACCGTACGTGAAAAGGGATCAAAACGACTGAACACTCTTAACCGTTTATAGTAACCTACTTATCACAGATACACTACTGCAGAAAAAATCATTACAGACGGTTTAAAAATATCATCACAGACAATTTCATAAGCCGTCTGAGTTTATAGGTCAGTAATAATATGAGATCATTACAGACGACTTTCCAACCGTCTGTGACGCGAGTTATTACAGACGGTTTGTGCTAAAACCGACCGTCTGTAATAGTTGACAATCACAAACGGTTTTTAGTACAAACCGTCTGTGATATGTGATATATCACATACGGTTTCAACTATAAATTGTCTGTGACATTAAACTATCACAGACGGTTTGCAGTTGAAATCGCGTGTGATATATCACATATCACAGATGCATGTGATATATAACATATCACAGATGGTTTGTACTAAAAACCGTCTATGATTGTCAATTATCATAGACTGTTATAAGTTAATAACCGTCTGTGATATTCCTTTCTACTCTTAAACCTATTTCTGTTTGCTGGCTAACATCAGGAAATGATGTTAGTCATACCCTCTGAAACAAGCATATCAACACATTATATATACATCCAATTCATATTCATTTATTTCAGAAACAAGAACATCTATTTCACAAATCAATTAACCGAAACGAATTATCCAACTTTGAACAAATATACACATGAATAATTAAGCTCAATCTTATCCTAGTGAAATTCATTCTACATTGTGGAACTCTCCATCTTCTTTTATAACTCTAGACATCAAGAAGTACGCACACTGTCCTCGAATATGTTTGAGGTCAGCCTGTTTCAACGGAGTTATAGGGATGGACGCAACCTCTCGGTAGGAAGATCAATGTCATGGATACATATATAAATTGATAAGTATAAAATAATTATCGCAAGATTGACAAACCTGAGTATCATAGTTCTTCCCAGAATCGACGAGTAATTACGTGTTGTGGTAAACATAGAATCCACATGTGTTGCCCGGCGGCTGTTGGTGGCACTGCAAAAATAGAATTTGTTAGTTCGAGAGGTATTAGTTTGAAGTGTTATATAGGATTAATGTGTACTAGCGAATACCGGGAAATCTAGATCGTGTCGCAGGGCATCGATCTCTCCCTTGGATTTTCATACCTCTATAACATATGTGGCGAACAACCTACGTGATTCCAACTGGTGATTTCTTTAATCTGGCTTCAGTCACCATGTATCTATATATATACAATAGTAATGAGTTATATATGACATTTATCGGTATTACATAATTGTAGACCGTGATTGTACACACTTACAGTATCCAGCATCGAATGAGTGAGGTGTCGAGGGCGTCGAGTGTGAAGAGAAAGAATAAGTCCTCGAAGGTCACTCTGAAGACACAGTCATGAATATCGTGCTACAAATGATGCGGCCTACACTTGACGATGACACCTGAGCGCCATTATTCCTCCAGCTTGTTGGCATGTTCCATGTAATATGTATGCAATCTTTGGCAAGCCAGTCCTAGGGTTAGGAGGCACTCTTTCGAGACGACCAACGGCTCGCTTAGCATGAATTTCTGGGCCAACGGCAAGTAGGGGATCTCATCATCGATCTTCTTCGGTTTGTTCTTGCCGCCTTGGCTGTAGTTCAACTTCACGGTGAAGGACCGAAATGGCAACAGAGGGGGGGTGAATGGTGCCTTAAAAAATTTCCTCCCCAAGTTCTTCTTCTCCTTTAGCTAGAGAGCTAAGAAGTCAGAAAAACAAAGATCAACCGAACAGCAACAATAAAACAAGAAGTCGTGTCAAGACAACCGTAGTCGTAAATGTGAAATCAGATCGGGTTTTGACCGTGGTCGTATGGGGTGAGAACAGACCAAAGATACGCAAGACCACCGCTACAGACGAGGTTGAATGACCGAAAGCAGAGGATATCGCGGTGAAAACCGAACCGAAAACTTATGCCGTAGTCGATCATCCGACAACGTAATGTATACAGAAATACTCATTGTCGCGCACGACCGAGGAGCAAGAAATTAGAGATCTTTTTGCACAGAGATCCAAAATGAATGAAACTTGAAACTTAGTTCGTACAAGATCTCGGAAGTAAAATACCAAGAACCTCAAAGTCTTCACAATGAAGAGGAGAAACCAAAGTCGAAAATCGAAACAGAGAGCTCGGTGCGAGAACCACGAGCTCGGTTTTCTCTGATTTTGCTTTTGCTCTCGGGAATGATCTTAGCAAGTCATAAAACAATTTCCCGTCTGAGCAAGTGAAGCACAAGCCAACTCTCGGACAAAACACATATGATCGAAAGAACACGAGAGGGCAAACAGATCAAACAAATCATCTCAAGAACAAAACCGAGAAAGATACGAGAGATGAATCCAATCTTTTCTATTGCACATGGAGGTTTCTCTGACCACTCCATCGGAGGTACACGAGCATCCATGCTCTTACCCAGAGACAACTCACACAAGATAGAGAGGAACACTCAGAGCACTCAGGGGACAACCTCACTTCGCTCCCGAGACCTAACCTCTCTATTTATAGTCTCACACGCTAACGGGTCTCAACAGACCACCGTTCTGAGAGTCCAAGGCTGCGAGCCTCCAGTGCTTTGCCCATTACCCAGTGGCAACGGCTCCACCGCTTTGCCCAATAGCACCACCAACTCCAAGTGCTTTCCCGGAGGACACGCCTTCCTTTGTGCTTTGGCATTTCTCCAAAATGCCCTTGACAGCCTCCCGAAGCTTCCTCCTCATGCCTTGATGTTTTCTGGTTACACCACTCGGGCAAGACCACGTCCTCTTCGGCTTTCACGTCGTTCTGGACCTCAACATCTCCTATGTCTAGTCCCGACCTCTCTAAGCCTCACCAAGACATGTCTCCCAGTACCTGCAACCATCACAGACAACAAAACCATCACATAGCACTGATCCATACTCTGCACATCTCACAGAGCTCAAGTCTCTTTTCCACAGAAATTAGACTTTACTAAACCTTGTCAAAATGTAGAACAAATCAGTCTACAAGGTCCACAACATCACAAGGAACCCAACCGACCAAACCTCACCGTAATCGGACAAGAAATGCACCCTCACGACCAATTTTAGTGATCCCGTACGACCACGGTCATCCAACCGATAACGTGGTCGAACGCGGTTTCGACCACGTTCAATTCTCGCGCTAACGTGGTCGTAGCTCTCCGAGCGCATAACGCGGTCGCACCACCGAGTGCCACAACGTAGTCGTGGCTCCTTTCCCACAACATGGTCGAGGCCTCGAGCTCCCACAACGTGGTCGTGACGCCCACCGACCACGGCCAAAGTGGTCGAACGCCCGACCGCCCAACGTGGTCGAGGCTCCGATCCCACAACGTGGTCGTAAACCCTAGCGCCGAGTGCCGACCACGGTCAAATCTTCGAGGGCTCATAACGTGGTCGAAGCTCGAGCGCTACAACGTGATCGAACGCTCCCAATGCCAGCGTGGTCGTAAACCCTTCCGACCATGGCCAAAGAACTCGTACGTTGCTCGGCTGGAACCCGATACTCGGCAACGTGGTCGTACGCCACCCGATATGCGCCAACGTGGTCGTAACGCCTTCCGACCACCGCCGCTTTGCCGAGAACACCTCAACGTGGTCGTGCGCTCCGAGCGAATTCGACCACGACCAAACGTGGTCGTATGGCATGCTACATGGTCGTACGAGCGAGGGACAAGTCGTACACGACTTCATTTCGACCAGAATTAAGACTTTGCAATAAAAGCCCAAAACAAACTCAATTTTCCTTCAAACAACAGTCAAATACTCATCACAAAGATGGGATCATTTCCACATGATCTCTCAATCTCCCCCTTGATGAGTATATTGACAAACACCGTAAAATATGAAGTTGAGTTTGTAGAAGCCGACATGGTCCAAGGAAAGAAAATGAAATTATGACCATGTCGATGAAGGAATACTAGAGCAACACATAAAGAGCAAATTGATCTCCAAAGCTCTAGCAAGTTCCCGAAGTTGAGAAATTTTCTTTTTCTCCAATCTATTCTCCCCCTTTTGGCAATAAACACATCAAGTATGCAAGAGAGAATAAGTCAAAATGATGGATGGAATGGTGATTTGATTATTCAAAGTATGCAGAGCCATGAGAATTATCCAAAATGACCAAATGTATTACACCAAGCCATAACATACAAGTATGCTACAAAGATCATGACTATGTATGTAAAGAGAAGCTAAGCTAACGAGATGGTATAATCTGATTTTTTTTAATTTGAAGTGCTTAGCAAGTCAAGTCAAACAAGATTTTAGTCTAGCTAATGATATCCACAAATGATGCAAGCCATGTCAATGAGCTAAATGGAATCGAGAAGCTAGTGTTGAGCCAACTAGAGTGCTATTTATTCAAGAATGATACATTTGTTTAAGTACACTTGAAATTTTAGCAATTGAGCATAAATGACATTTTTCTTTTAGAGATCTCATGATTGTTTTCAATCATATTTTTGTCATGTGCTAGACCTCAAGCCTTATGCGATCATTCCAAGCGAGAAGCTTAAGGAAATGATCTTGGTCATCCAAATCTCCCCTGAGTTCATGCCTTGTGCAATGGCAAGCCGTCTCATGAGAAGGAATTGGTGAGATCGGTTTTTCACGTAAGAGATCTCCTTTTTTGATAGATTGTACTAACTTATGTGTCATCAAGAAACTATATAGCTCAATCTATTGCTCAACTAAGATTCAAGACTCAACTCACCTATTTGACATGGCAAGAACCATAAAAGGATAACACAAAGCTGACTAGTCTCAAATATGAACATGACAGGAATTAGGTCAAATTTGGCATTTTAATTAACCTATCATGGCAAAGACTTGACTACACATATAAAGTCATGATCGATTAGCAATGGAGCACAAATCATGGCAATGTGTAAAGCATTGAAAGCATGTCATAACCGGATAATAATCAAGGCTCAATGTGGTTATATTACAATGCGAATGCAATGCGAAAATCGACTCCCCTCAACATGTGATGCGACTTTTAGTTCAAGTTGAGTTTAAGTCAAAATAAAATCTAGAAGTTCCCAAATGAACTCCCCACGAACCAAAGCAATAAAAATCAAGAGTCGGCAAATAAATCGGAAAAGCAGTGATCCTTAAAGCATAGATAAGATATAGAGGATACTATGGCTCGATCGACTCTCATCTACCCTATATGTCTCCGGACAACAAATGTCGAGAAAACGCACACTAGAGAGCAAACACGCACCACATCTGCCGAGGGTGGCCCAACCTCGCTAGAACCTAAAAGAAGTGAGTGAGCTCAACCTAGTGAGATAAGAAACGACTATCCCGAAGCACAAGATAAGAGCAAGAAGTCTAAGCAACTCAAAGAAGAGACACACTCTAACCTATGCTAGAAGGACTAATCCCAATGCACCCGTAAATGCAATGCAATGAAATGAGACGAAGCATAATCAATATGATAAAGCGAGAAAGCCCAAAGCTCCCCTCACAACAGTCCATAAGGACAAACCACCCCAAGCTCTCCCGCAGAGTGAAAACCTCGTGCTATCCAAAGGCTTGGTGAAGATATCGACCAACCGGTGGTCACTCTCCTGGCCGGAGCACTATGTCACCCTTCTCCACATGGTCTCGAAGGAAGTGATATCTAATATCGATGTGCTTGGTCCGAGAGTCTTGTCTTGGGTTCTTAGCAATGCTAATCGCAGACGTGTTATCGCGAAGAGCGGAACACGATCGATAGCAACCCAAAGTCCCGCAGTCGAGACCATCCAAAGCACTTGGCTACACAGAATCGGGCTGCGAACGCGTGCTCGGCCTCTGCGGTGGATCGTGCAACACCGGATCGCTTCCTCGAAGACCAAGAAACGAGAGAAGTGCCAATGAACCGGCGGTGCGAAGTGCTCTTCCTATCTATCCTACACCGCAAAGTCTCGCATCCGAATAGGCTCTAAGGGATAGCAGGATGAGGAAGAGTACCGATACCATAGTCAATGGTAGCTCGAAGATACCGAAGATGCGCTTCACTTGCTTTGGCGGTGAGATCTGCGAGGAGAAGCTCAAACCGCACAAAGACACACGAGAAAAGTGTATGTCCGGTCTCGAGGCGTGAGGTACAAGAGAGAGCCAATCATACTTCGAACTCTTTTGATCAAGCGGCTCGCCGTCCTCATCTCGGGTCAAGTGTGGCCGTAGAAGCCATCGAGTCGACACCGCTTTCCATCACTCATGTCGAAGCGTCTCGGAGATCACGGTGTACTTGCCTTGATGCAAGAAGGTACCCTCCCGAGTCTCGCTTGATTTGGAAGCCAAGGAAGAAAGTCAACTCACCCATCATGCTCATCTCAAACTCGGTGCTCATGACATCCGAGAACGTGAAACTAGAGCATGGGAAGAGCCGCCAAAGATAATGTCATCGACATAAATTTAGGCGACGAAGGTCATTGCCAAGCCGGCGAATGAACAAGGTCTTGTCAACTTTACCCATCTCAAAATCATGTCTCAATAGATAGGACTTAAGCCTCTCATACCAAGCTCTAGGGGCTTGCTTAAGTCCATACAATGCTTTGGAAAGCTTGAAGACATGACTAGGGTATTTGGGGTTCTCGAAACACGGAGGTCGTCGACATAGACTTCTTCCTCAATGAAGCCATTGAGAAAGGCACTCTTGACGTCCATCTGGTAAAGCTTGAAACCCTTAGAAGCCGCAAAGGCAAGCGAATTCTAATGGCCTCAAGACGAGCTACGGGGGCAAAGGTCTCCTCGAAATCCGGACCCTCAACACAGGAGTACCCTGCAACCAGCCTAGCCTTGTTTCAATGACTACCCCATCCTCACTTTGCTTGTTCTTGAACACCCATTTGGTTCCAATGATATTTTGATCTCGAGGGGGCTCAACAAGCGTCCAGACCTTGTTTCTCTCGAAACTCTCTAGCTCCTCATGCATGGCATTGACCCAAGACTCGTCAGATAAAGCATGGCAAACGTCCTTAGGCTCAAAGGAAGCTACGAAGGCGAGTGGAGATGTAAAAGTGACACGCCGGACTTGGAACGTGTGACTCGCTCAAATAGATCTCCAATCATCCGCTCGGAAGGATGAGATTTTGGATTTGTCTTGGAGGTCTGGATGAGATGAAGAAGTGGCCTCTACCTCGTTACTGACGGGTAGGAACAGAGCCACTAGCTCGGAAGAAGCGAAGGCAAGGTGGTCTCCTCGAGGTGCGGTGGAAGAAGGCACCTCAAGGGGTGGAGGAGGAACCGGATCGGGTAGACAACCTTCATCTCCATCATCCTCATCATCCACGAAGATGGTCTCGGATGCTCTAGTGAACACGAGATATCGGGCCTAGTCCCTGACCGCCTCATCGAAAGTTACCTCACGTGTTTCTACCATTTTACTAGACTCAGCAGTTCCGGACCCTATAGGCCCGCCAAGAAGTCGAGTAGCCCGTAAAAAGTCCATCACAAGAACGTGACTCGAACTTATCTAGGTTCCGGACTTGAATAAAACACTTGCAACCAAACACACGAAAATGAGAAACACCGGGCTTTCGCCGTATCTTAACTCATAAGAAGTGCGGTGCAAGTGTGCCCAAGAAAACTCGATTGGAAACATGGCGCGGGTGGCTATAGCCTCACCCAAAACTTCCGCGGTGTAGAGTACTCATCAAGCATCGCCCCGCCATCTCAACCAAGGTACGGTTCTTTCTCTCCACAACGCCATTCTCACGAGGGACGATGGAGAAGAGAACGGTGCTCTACACTGCCTCACCACGTAAACTCTCAAAATAGGAATTCTTGAACTCCGTGCCATTGTCACTGCGGATCGCTCGTAAGGCACCTGGAAGCTCAATAGAAAGCCTACTGAAAAGACCTCGGAAATGTGAAAACGTCTCATCCTTCGAGGCTAAGAAAAACACCCAAGAGTACCTCGAGAAGTCATCAACTACGACAAGAACATACCACTTCCTCCCCGCCGATCGCACTCGAGCCGGTCCAACCGTATCCATATGGAGCAATGTCCGGTGCATCGGTCATAGTAATGTGTGACCGGGAGGAGAAGCGGCAACCATCTTGCCGTGCAAGCATGGAGCGCAAACAAGATCTTTGACCATCTTGAGTTTCGGCGCACCACGAATGAGGTCGTGGCCGCTAACTCGAGTCAAATGGTCAAATCCAATATGACCAAGTCTCCTATGCCAGAAGGAAAGGTCGCGGGACTCAGAAGCAAGCAAACAACGGAGAGGATCACCAAAAGACTCAGAAAAATCAGCACGAAAGATCCTCCCAAAGCGAGAAATCCATAAACCGGACTACAGAAGAATCAAGAATTTTGCAGTTGTTTTTCTTAAAACTCACCTCGAAATCGTCATCGGTAAGCTCTGAGAGACTGAAAGCAAATTGTACTGCAGCTTACTAACAAAGGCAACATCTTTTAAAATAAATGAATCATTAATGCAAGATGTACCTTTGGCGATGACTCGCCTGTAAGAGGCGTCTCCAAGGTGATCGTCTCATCACCGAGCACGGCAAGGAAGAAAACCAACGGAATCTCCGGTCATGTGTCGTGAACACCCGAGTCTACAAGCCAAACCTTTCCTTCCACCCCCGCGAACCCGAGTCAACAAGAGAGCAAAGTCTCGATCTTGGGATAAATCAAGATAGATTTTGGAACCCAATCTTGAGTCACACGTCGAGCAGAAGAAGTAGTCACACACGACTGACCTCTAACTACCCTACACTCTCCGTCGCTCAAAGAAGCAGAAGGTCTATGTGCGCACTGGTCATTCTTTGGGTCCGACCGCTACGGAGAGCGAGTCGAGCACCGGCGAAGACGCCGATCACGCCGCGGGTAGCTATCTCGATGGAAACGAGATCTACCCTCAGGATGGCGGAAGTCACGACCAGAGGGAGCACGAGGACTAAAAATGTAAGACTCGGAAAACCAAGTCCCTGTCGCCCAAAGCTACCAACAAGAGCAAACCTAGACCTCGTGTTGGTCTTAGGTGCACTCAAGGTCCGGGGCGACCACGAATACGCCTAAGAGACTCAACACGGTCTCTTCGCGATCTTGGCGCTTGAAGCAATGGTCAAACAAATGCCCATCCTTCGATGAAGGTGCAATGATACCGCCTCCGAGGGGTCAAGTAGCATGAGATGGCCGCCGAGAGGTCAAGTCTGCAGTGAAATCACCTTGTCACGTAAATCCCTTGGACAAAGCCCGCTGATCTAAATTGAACTTTCTTGTTCTTGGGCTTGACCTCGATCACACCTGCGGCTATGGGTCTGAGCACGGCAGGTGGATGCTTCCTCACATCCTCACGGAAATCATATCCTAGACCCTGTTTGAACTTGCAAATCTTTGATTGGTCTAGAATAAGATTGAGATCCTTCTTGCCTCCTACAAATTTCTCGAGAGTGTTCATAAGGTGCGACACTCCCGAAGAGAGAGGTGCAAGAGGAGCAAGGAGAAGAAGAAGAGACAGCAGGAGGAGAGGAAGGAGAAGAACCAATAGCAGAAGAGCGAATAGCACGTGCGTATTTTTCCTTATGCACGGCCACCTCAACCTTGAGGGCTTCACAGGACACACAGGGGGCAGCCCTAATCCTAGCCATTTGGTTCTCGTAACTCTTCCTAAACGTCTCTACCATGTCCTTATCCTTTTCCAACATTTCAGCACAGAAAGCACAGGAAGGATGTGATTTTTCTATAAGGTCCTTAGTTAGCTTCACACACTTTTCATCTAAGGCAATCAAATCAGATTTTAGTTTATTACAACTTTTGCATGGTGAGCTAACAGATCCTTAGAAGCATCTTGAGCCATTTTCTTATTATCATCAACAAATTCTTGAAACTGTTTGGAGACGATTCAAGTTCAAGATAAGTTTGGGACAATTTGCACATGAAGTAATAGGCTCAAGTAAAAGGCTTGTAACTCAAGCAATTTTGTGATCCGCCCTTTTAAGTTCATTTTAAATTATTGCAACTTTCACAAGTCTCGTGCGGATCAAGCAACATGGTATAAAGACCTCTAAAAGCATTGTCCTTATCCTCACATGAAGTGCAAGAAATAGTCTCAACAAGAGAAGATGAAACAGAGCTATCCTACTCATCTCAAGCTCAGCAAGAAGACTAATATTCTCCACCTTAACAAAATCTAGTTCAGAGGACAAACTATCATGCGAGGTCCTTAACTTCTCCATATCTCCAAGCAAAGCGGGGCATGTATCACATTCATCACGGAGGGAGCGGATATAAGTGAAGTAAGCTCCGTGACAATCTAGCTACTTCCTTCTCCAACTCAAGACATCTAGCCCTAGACTTGGCATGAAATCTACCTAGCTTAAGGAAAGCATCATTAAGTCGGTCATAAGTAGGGCTCACCTCGTCGGAATTGAGTACTGACTCATTGTCGCTCGATTAAGCCCTCGAGGCCATGAAGCACATGCCGAGAAGTCTTCGCCGCTCTTGGGGTCTTGATCACCCGTCCGTCGTCGTCGCTCCATCCCTCCACCTCGGCCGAGGTCGAGGTCGTCGAACGCGGAGAGGACGCGGTGGAAAAGCTTCTTAGCCTTCCCAAAGTCGCGAACTTCTTCTTGCCTTGCGTCGAGCCGGAGGCTTCTTGTTGCGGTTCTTGTCGGTGTAGTCGTTCTTGACCGAACCGTAGTAGTCGTTCTTGCCCTTCTCCGCCTTGGGGCGGTTTGCTCGAATGTGGTTGGGGCCACCACACTCAAAGCAAATCAATGGTCCTCTTCTCTTTCCATCCCTCCTCCTCTTGTAAGCATGGGAGAACTTCCGAGCTAGGAGGGCCACTGTTCATCCTCTAGCTGCTCTAGCGATCATCGCTTACATCACGAGAGAGCGATAGGGAGAACCCATAAAGAGAATCGGCAGAAGAACCGAAGCGGCGGTGGGATCGGTGACTAGTGCCATCGATTGAGACTTGACCGACGAGAGACTATGTCAATCTCGTGAGTCTTGAGGCGCGAGTAAAGCGCGTCAAGAGTCGTGGTCGAGAGGTCCGTGGTGTCCTTGATGGTAGTCACCTTCATCTCCCAAACCCAAGATCGAGTGCGAGAAAGAATTTGTCGGCGTTATCCGAGTCGGAGTATGTGAGACCGACGGCTCGGAGATTGCTCAAAATTTTGTGAAAGCGAGAAAAGCACTCGTCAAGGGACTCACCAGCAAGCATCTCGAATTTGCTGTAATCACGCTTGAACTGGTCTTGTCGCACCGTCTTTATTTGGGTGGTGCCCTCATGGTAAGCATTGAGGGTCACCCAAATATCGAAGGTCGACGTCGGTGAGAGATGCGATCAAACTCGCTTCTACTCAAACCCCGAACAATGATGTTCCTCGCTCTTGCGTTAGCCTCAACATCGACCATATTCCGGCATTGATGTTCTCATCGGTAGGAACAACGAATCGACCTTGACCTTTCGCCAGATGGCGTAGCCCGAGCACGGATGTAGGTCTCCATCCGGCTCTTCCGAATGGAAAATCCATCCCATCAAAGATCGGGGCTTGGTCGAGTACTTGTCTGTCGCCATGGCTCTTGAGACCGGTTAAAGATCTATCAAGAAGAGCTAACCGGCTCTGATACCAATTGAAGGACCGAAATGGCAACAGAGGGGGGGTGAATGGTGCCTTAAAAATTTCCTCCCCAAGTTCTTCTTCTCCTTTAGCTAGAGAGCTAAGAAGTCAGAAAAACAAAGATCAACCGAACAACAACAATAAAACAAGAAGTCGTGGCAAGACAACCGTAGTCGTAAATGTGAAATCAGATCGGGTTTTGACCGTGGTCGTATGGGGTGAGAATGACCGAAGATACGCAAGACCACCGCTACACGACGAGGTTGAATGACCGAAAGCAGAGGATATCGTTGGTGAAAACCGAACCGAAAACTTATGCCGTAGTCGATCATCCGACAACGAATGTATACAGAAATACTACATTGTCGCGCATCGACCGAGGAGCAAGAAATTAGAGATCTTTTTGCACAGAGATCCAAAATGAATGAAACTTGAAACTTAGTTCGTACAAGATCTCTGGAAGTAAAAATACCAAGAACCTCCAAAGTCTTCACAATGAAGAGGAGAAACCAAAGTCGAAAATCAAACAGAGAGCTCGGTGCAGAACCACGAGCTCGGTTTTCTCTGATTTTGCTTTTGCTCTCGGGAATGATCTTAGCAAGCGGTCATAAAACAATTTCCCGGTCGAGCAAGTGAAGCACAAGCCAACTCTCGGACAAAACACATATGATCGAAAGAACACGAGAGGGCAAACAGATCAAACAAATCATCTCAAGAACAAAACCGAGAAAGATACGAGAGATGAATCCAATCTTTCTATTGCACATGGAGGTTTCTCTGACCACTCCATCGGAGGTACACGAGCATCCATGCTCTTACCGAGACAACTCACACAAGATAGAGAGGAACACTCGAGCACTCGGGGACAACCTCACTTCGCTCCCGAGACCTAACCTCTCTATTTATAGTCTCACACGCTAACGGGTCTCAACAGACCACCGTTCTGAGAGAGTCCAGTGCTGCGGGCCTCCAGTGCTTTGCCCATTACCCGTGGGCAACGGCTCCACCGCTTGCCCAATAGCACCACCAACTCCAAGCTTTCCCGAGGACACGCCTTCCTTTGCGGGCTTTGGCATTTCTCCAAAATGCCCTCCGGCAGCCTCCCAAGCTTCCTCCTCATGCCTTGCTGTTTCTCGTTACACCACTCGGGCAAGACCACGTCCTCTTGGCTTTCACGTCGTTCGGACCTCAACATCTCCTATGTCTAGTCCCGACCTCTAAGCCTCACCAAGACATGTCTCCCAAGACACGCATCCATCACGCACAACAAAACCATCACATAGCACTGATCCATACTCTGCACATCTCACAGAGCTCAAGTCTCTTTTCCACAGAAATTAGACTTTACTAAACCTTGTCAAAATGTAGAACAAACCAGTCTACAAGGTCCACAACATCACAAGGAACCCAACCGACCAAACCTCACCGTAATCGGACAAGAAATGCACCCTCACGACCAATTTTAGTGATCCCGTACGACCACGGTCATCCAACCGATAACGTGGTCGAACGCGGTTTCGACCACGTTCAATTCTCGCTAACGTGGTCGTAGCTCTCCGGCGCATAACGCGGTCGCACCACCGAGTGCCACAACGTAGTCGTGGCTCCTTTCCCACAACGTGGTCGAGGCCTCGAGCTCCCACAACGTGGTCGTGACGCCCACCGACCACGGCCAAAGTGGTCGAACGCCCGACCGCCCAACGTGGTCGAGGCTCCGATCCCACAACGTGGTCGTAAACCCTAGCGCCGAGTGCCGACCACGGTCAAATCTTCCGAGGGCTCATAGCGTGGTCGAAGCTCGAGCGCTACAACGTGATCGAGCGCTCCCAATTGCCAGCGTGGTCGTAAACCCTTCCGACCACGGCCAAAGAACTCGTCGTTGCTTCTACCGAACCCGATGCTCGACAACGTGGTCGTCGCCACCCGATATGCGCCAACGTGGTCGTAACGCCTTCCGACCACCGCCGCTTTGCCGAGAACACCTCAACGTGGTCGTACGCTCCTGAACGAAATTCGACCACGACCAAACGTGGTCGTATGGCATGCTACATGGTCGTACGAGCCAGGGACAAGTCGTACACGACTTCATTTCGACCAGAATTAAGACTTTGCAATAAAAGCCCAAAACAAACTCAATTTTCCTTCAAACAACAGTCAAATACTCATCACAAAGATGGGATCATTTCCACATGATCTCTCACACGGTAGTCGACTGGGCACGAGATGTATATGCACCGCGACTTTGCTGTGTCTGTGCAGGTAGCTGTGGTGCGGATAGCTCCCGTGGACTTGGCATCGGTGTAGATGGCTCTTGTGGACTTGGCACAAGTGTAGATAGCTCGAGTGGACTTGGCACCAATGCAGATAGCTTTCATGGACTTAGCACCGACGCAGGGGCCTTTAGGCAGATGTCCCTCTTGAGCCACTGGATGAATGTTCTATGGCTTGCCCTAGAGTCATGATCTCGTCATTAGGGGGCATCTGCAGCTAGACGACCTTGAAATTGGCATGAACACCATCCATATTCACTTTTGTGAAACCTGGTGCTAGAGATACATCGTGCATCAAGGCCCCGGGCCCAGATGGATACACCTAGCCCCAAGCAACGCATAGGGCAACAGAGGCATATCTCACTTGGAGCTTGCACTTAGTAGCCACCTACATAATGATACAAAATTAGCAACTCCAATAGGCCTATCAATGGATCGAGTATTCTAGAGATAATAATTATTACCAGATGTCATTGACAGGAAATCGGTGATCGCTTTCTATGGTAGGGTTAGATGCACAACTACTCTGACGGTTGGGGGTTGCTTAGCACAGGAGCGACGGGGGCATCCTGCTGATTTTCCTTATACCTTTGCATCTCATCTCTAATTTGTGTCGTAATGTCCTCTCGTAGCTGTGCTTCTCGCTCGGCTTTGGCTCTCTTCCTACTTCAGTATGCTTCGGAGTCCTCTGTGAAACCATATTTCCAAGGAACGTAAAGACCAAAGCCTCTCGTGCGACCCTGGTACTCCTTGTTTTCTAGGGCTGCGGAGAGTAAATCTCTCTCCCTAACTGCCTGGAATGAGCATTAGGAAGATTCTACACTCAACGCTTCCAGGCGGTAGGACACTTCCTCATCTGCAGGTTTCGAAAGGAGATGGCCCCCGACATGATAGATGACCTCGCTCTTATCTAGTTTTAGGGGTGCTCATCAGGGATCCCGGCAAATAGCGGGAAGGTCTCCCGCATGATTACCTGTTTGTTCTCCTTTCTCCATTGCAGGATTTTACCCGTATACCCAGTGGTGCAAAGTCTATGGGGGTGCGTGTTTTTTGCCTGGAGGGCCCTGTGCAATGCACTTTCACTCCTAAAATTGTCTGTTGTCTTCATTGTCATAAACTCTTGCCATTGCGGTTCTAGGAATGGATATTTATGGAAGGGTGTCATATCCTTCTCCACATATTGCTTGACAAGCAGGCTCTTGAAGTTCTTCCGCGCTTTGCACACCACTAGCAATGCATGTTGTTTCATGGAGGCCTTGTGTTCTTCCGGGATTTCGAACGAATGAAAAACTTCCGTCACCAACTCATTTTTTCGATCTTCGGTTATGGTATTCCAGGAATCGAACATGATCTCAATTTGTTCTCATGCAACTATTCCAACTGTTCTCTGGAATGCGGGCACTGCTCAGCGAGGATTGAGAGGGGTCCCAAACGAATCAACATATGTGATGGTAAATCGGCCCTCGAGCCTTTTCGAAAGTTCTCTTCTTTTCTGGGATTTTTCAGAGAACAATGCATCACACGCATCCGGCGACGATGTCGAAGAATGAGCAGATGACATATTTAAAAGATAATAGAAGTGAGCAATTCTTGATCCAATTCTTGGTGAAATTGGATGGCCAAATCAACACATAGGTATGTGAATCACCCATGTCATTTAAACAATATATTATGCTCAAAACATATATAGAACATGTGGGCTATTAAATTCAGCATAAAGCTTAGACTTTCGGCCAACATGAAATCAGTGCATATGTGATCACTAGACAATACTCTAGTTTAGCGAACAAACTTGATAATTTTCCAGTATAATGAATCACGGAAACATGTTCAGCAATAAGCCTAATTGGCTAATAAAGAAAGTAATGACTACAAGATTGAATGTCAAAACAGCAAAAAGCAATACATTAGAGCACAAGTTTGAACAATTCAATTTCAGTATATGATCGACAATTCAAATCATCGAGCTATCAATCCGAACCCACATATCACTTTGCAATATCTCCTAGTGCTAGAGCTTAAGCAATTTAATTGAAATTTCACATATATGAACTCCATTTTGATGCTATATGAATATACATATATAAGGCAATATGCTGAATAGTACATAAAAGTATGCATTGAAAATCTGCATAATGCATAGATTAATAAAGTGTGTTTTTGCTCTCAGGTGAGGAGTTGCACAAGTTCTAAACTTGGACTTCTTCCACTCTTGTCAATATTTCAATGATCACAGTGACAATTCCACAAAAATTCTGCCTGATTGTCTAATTGAATATTACCTCATTGTAGTATCAATGTCAAGAGCATGCAAAATTAATAGATTTTGGTAGAAATCAGAAACAAGTAAAAGATATGAGCTACTGTAGAACCAACATATATTTGGACAAACAAAAGGATAGCAGTAAGCAATATTGAGCGGAAGACTAAGGACTAGCTATTGACAAAGTTGCCGACTACACTGCACAGAAGTATATAACTAGCAAATGTGAATTCAAACTAGCAAAATAATCCTAGATTTTCACTGAGATTCCAATCTTGATAAATTTTCTCATTGAGCAATCAAAAACCCACAATCTATCATGCAATAGTTCTCCTAGTGCCAGCCGTCAATGAGATTTCAGAGATAATAAACAGAGACTAGCACGACTAACTAATACACAATCAAATCTCACAGAGAAATGAAGAACATAAAGTAAAGCTCACTGTGTGGCTCGGGGGAGGCGGAGTGATCAGGGAGGAGGAGAGCGCCGGGCGCGGGGAGAAGGGCAGCTGGGCTCGGGGGAGGCAGTCACAGGCTCTAGGGAAGCGGCATGCTCGGGGAAGGAGGGGAGCACCAGGCGAAGGGGAGGAGGGCTTCCAGAGTTGAGGGAGGCAGCAATGGGCTTGAGGAGGACTGGGGTGTGGTGTTAGTACAGTGGGGACAAACCCTAAAGCGCAATATATAGGATAATAATCACAAACGGATCCATTTAAGAACCGTCTGTGATATTTTTAATCACAAACAGTTCTAAATAAAAACCATCTATAATAATAACATATCATAGACAGTTTTAATTTAGAACTGTCTGTGATTAGAAATATCACAGACGGTTTTAATTTAAAACCGTCTGTGATGATCATCACACATTCTCATATAAATAAATGCACATTCACACACACGCACACACACACACACACACACACACATATATATATATATATATATATATATATATATATATATATATATATATATATATATATATATATATGTGTGTGTGTGTATGACTCATTCTCATATACATAAATGCACACACACACACACACACACACACACACACACACACACACACACACACACACACACACACACACACATATATATATATATATATATATATATATATATATATATACACATATATCACACATTCTCATATACATAAATACAAATTCACATATATATCACACATTCTTATTTACATAAATGCAAATTCACATATACATCACACATTCTCATACACAAATATAATTGCAAATACAGAACATATGACACATAAATATTTCATTCATCATTTCACTTGCTTATTTCCTTTAAAAATTAGCCCTTCATGATAATCAACATGTATGTGGCTAGTTTTGTCACGTTGTTCTTCCTTGACCCTTATGTCGTTTCCGAAAGGAGGTAACTCATCAAATTGATTGTACTCTTCCTCGTCCACTACATTCTCAACTCCGACAATCCTCTTTTTTCCATGAAGAATTGCATGGCGCTTCTTATTTGACTGGTCGGTTACAAAGAAAAGTTGAACAACTTGGTAGCAAGTACGAATGGTTCATCTTTGTTTTGTCACGTTTGAGGTCAATGGTAGTGACACCGTACTTGTCAACCTTCACTTGTGGGAGATGGACCCATGACACCAAAACAAGGGGATCTTGAAATGCACGTGGTCGAGCTCCCAAATCTCCTCGATGAACCCATAGTAGGAGTTCCTCAACCTATCGGTACTGAACGTATCTATGCGGATACCGCTGTTCTGGTTAGTGCTCTTTACATCCTGTGCCTGCGTATAGAATGTGTACACATTTATGTTATATCCTTGCCATGTCACAACTATAAATGTTAGCCCTTTTGCAAACCATGTTAGCATATCACTTGACAAGCTCCTAGCGAGTCGCTCCTTCAACCAATGGTTGAATCGACTGTTGTATTATCTCATGATCCAAACATTCGACCGCTCTAGATTCTGTTGCTGAAGCATGTCATTGTGCTGGTTGATATATGGGGACACTTCAGTTATGTGTTGCAAGACCGTGAAATGGGTTTGAGCATACGTATCCATGTATGGAGTAATTGCTTTCCTTCTGTTGGTCCCGATACCCTTGAACCTCCCCTCATGGCGAGATCGAGGCACACCTATCGGTTCGACCTGAGCTGTGTAATCGATATAGAACTAATGACCTCTTCAATTGTACAACCTTCGACGATGCTGCCCTCCAGCCGAGTTCGATTCATTACATACGACATGAGAATTCCCATGAATCTGTCGAACGGGTACATGCTACGTAGAACACGAGCCCACATATTTTTATCTCCCACACAATGTGAACAATGAGATAGACCATGATATCAAAAAACGATGGAGGAAAATACATTTCAAGATGACAAAGAGTTGTCACCACCACGTCCTACAGAGCATCTAGTCCTTCGGGATCGGTGACCTTCTGAGCAATTGTGTTAAAGAAATAACACAACCTCATGATTGTCTCTCGGATCTTGATCAGCAAAATACTTCTAACTGCAATACAGAGTATCTGTGTCATCAGCACATGATAATCATGAGACTTCATGTCATTTCATTTCAAATCTTCCATCGAAACAAGTTTCTTCATGTTAGCGGAATAACCAGACGGAATTTTCACATCATGCAAGCACTGTCACAATTTAGTTCTCTCGATCTTGGATAGAGTGTAACAACCAAGGGAAGGTAAGTTCATCGTTTATCAATATTTGTCGGTGCTAACTCAGGCCTTATATCCATATCAATCAAGTCAAGCTACGCATTAACAACATCCTTTGTTTTATCATGAATATTCAGTAAGAGACCAATCAAGTTGTTACATACATTCTTCTCTACGTATATGACATTGATGCAGTGGCAAACTTCTAGGTGCTCCCAATAAGCTAAGTCCCAAAATATTGATCTCTTCTTTTACACGTTCTTCTCGCAGGTCATCGATTTAAGTCTCTTTCCGAGCACACAATCTAAATCCATAATCATATCATAGACCTCTTTTCTGCTTAAATACCTTGGAGCTGAAATGTCCCCCATCTCTCCGTCGAATTGTTTCTTCATCCTATGGTATGGGTGAGCCCTCCGAAGGAATCTACGGTGACGCATGTATATGGTTTTGCGCGAGTGCTTCAGCCACACACTCTCAATATCATCTAAGCAATGAGTACAGGCTTTGGCCCCCTTTAGTGCTCTGGCCTGACAGGTTTGCAAGAGCAGGATAATTATTTATGGTGCAGAACAACAAGAAGCATAAAGTGTTGTTCTCTCGTTTGTATGCATCCATACCTGTACCCCTTCTATCCACAGTGTTTTTAGATCTTCCTCCAACAGTGCTAGGTACACATAAATATCATTGCCAGGTTGTTTTGGTCCATGGATAAGTATCGATATCAAAATATACTTCCGCTTTATACACAACCAAGGAGGAATGTTGTATATGTAGAGAGTCACGGGCCAAGTACTATGTCGGCTGCTTATGTTATCGAAAGAATTCATTCCATCTGTACTCAATCTAAACCTTATATTCCTCGATTCTACACCGATGTCTGCAAACCTCATGTTGATGTTTCTCCATTGGGTGGAATCAGTAAGGTGTCTTAGCATTCCGTCCTTCTTATGCTCCTTCGAGTGCCAACGCAGTAGTTTTGCCTCCTTTGGGTTCACGAAAAACCACTTTAAATGTGGAATTATAGGAAGATACCATACCACCTTAGCAGGAGTCATTTCTTCACCTCTATTCCCTCGACGTCATCTAATTGATTCTTACGCTTGTATCGGGATGCGTTGCACACCATACATACATGCATGTTTGCATACTCTTTACGGTAGAGGATATAGTCGTTCGGACATGCATGTATTCTTTCTACTTTCATTTCTAATAGATAAAAAACCTTCTTGGCTTTGTAGGTGTTTTGGGCAACTCGTTTCCTTCCTGAAATATGTCCGCTAAAAGACCTAATAGTGCCATGAAACTCTTATCAGACCAACTGTTGCTTGCCTTCAATTTCAGCAGTTTAAGCATGGCTGACAATCTCATGTATTTTGACTTGCAGCACATGAACAAATGTTTCTCTAAGTCCTCCATCAAGCTCCGGAATTTAACATACTCTCTCTCATCACAGCTCCCTTCTGCATCGCAAAGCATCTGATCCAAATTATCATCATGTAGCCTATCCGAATCGGAACCACAATCGATATCATCTAGCAGCATATCATTGACTTCATCAGCGATGTTGCTATTACTACATTTCTGTGTAATCTGCTCTTCACCATGACTGGTCCAACGTGCATACCCCGTTTTGAAACCCGTTCGAATCAAGTGTGCTTCAATCTATGCTCAGTTCTTAAGTATTTTTAGATTTTCACAATCAATGCATGGACAATACATATATTCCGCCCCCTTATTCAACATATTCTTCTTGGCAGCTCTTGTAAAAGTAGAAATGCCATTAATGTACTCTTCACTCACACGGTTCCGACTGTACATCCAGTTTGGGGCCTACGTTATGCATATAACAATCTAATATTACATATTGAATTAATTAATTAGTACACTATATATGTAGGATCGAAATTAGGTATCTATATGGTGCAAGCATAATTAATTACATTGAATTAAGTAGAAATATACTATGAAATGGTGCTAGATGTAAATAATACTCTCCACATCAAGCTAGTTAGATCTAAACCATCTTCAATTCTCCTTTCATCAAAAGCTAGATCTAAATTATAATGCAATTAGGAACAAATTACTAACATAGGTAGCCAATAACTTAGTGGATCTACACTTACTATTGCCAAATAGTCTCGTTTCACTCACATCCTACATTATGCATATAACATATCCTTCTCGGCAGCTCTTGTAAAAGTAGCAGCGTAGATCTGGATGGCCTCAAAGCCTCGCCTCCACCTCAAAGCAGCAGCGTAGATCTGGAATTTAAGATAGAGGTCGATGGGTCTATGCACAATTAATATAGTAAAATTATCGCAGACAGTTTTTAATACAAACCATCTGTATTAAGGGAGAGCGGCGAGGCAGCAGGGTGAGGTGGGTACGACACCCGTCCAGATGAGTGTCACGATAATTAAGGGCGCGAGGTACAATGGCCTGTGTTGGCAGTGGTGGGCTCTAAGGTGTTGGAATTTGCGGCGCGGAGCTGTCGGTCGAGAGAAAGCAGAGAAGGTAGGAAGAGCAGAAATGGTGGTAGCTGCTCTAACGCGCTGCCAGAAGCATTTAAGAGGGTGTCAGAGGTGGGATAGGTGAGGTGGTATAGTCTCTGTAATAGCCCAGCTGTTTTTCATAAAAAAATAAAATAGAATAGAATAATTATTATTAAATTAAATTAAGTTGGTTTAAAATAAAAATAAAGAATTTTTGTTGTGTGAACTTTGAATTTTGCTTTGCCTTGATTTTCTGCTTTTAAAAAGGTTGGATTTGAAAAGTAATTTAAATAAAAACTTAAAAATATTATTAAATAAAAGGATATGTTGAATTTCAGAGAAATCCTATTTTAAATTAATCATTTGGCATTTATTTGGATTCTCTGAGTTTTCCTGGAGTTTAAAATCTATTCGAAATTAAAAAGTATTTTAAAGTATGAAAATATAATATCAACTTTTGTTGGAAATAATTTTATTAAGTCCAAAATTTCTCCAACAACTTTTGTAAATTTTTCTTCAATTTTTGGGATTTATTTAATATTTTTCTGTGCCTTTATAAATTTTCTAGGCTTTTCTGAAAATCTAAAATCAGAAAATAAAATTTAATTTCCTCCTCCCTCTCAGCCACCACGCATGCGCCAGATTCCGCCCACGTCGCCGCCATCCGACCGCCCGCCGTCCCGCCTTCCTCCCTCCCGTTCGCCACGTGTGCGGCTCGGATCCGCCACGCCTTCTCCTTCCGCCCATCCCCACCGCCCCTCCCACTTAATCCCGGCCGCCCGATCCGCCCCCGTCCGCCGCAATCCGCACCGCCTGCTACGCCCGCCAAGACCGCCTCCTCGCGCCTTCCCTTTCATCCCCACGATCACCGCCACCTCGCACCATTTCCGTGAGTAAATCCAGCCGCCTTGCTCTGCGCCCCTATAAAATCCTCCCGCCGCGCCCATCTCGCACCACCTCCTCCGCCCGCCCGCTCCTCCCGAGCTCTCCTCCTCTCCCTCGTGCGGCCTCTTTCTGAGCGCAGGCGAAGGCAACGGCGAGCAATCGCCGCCGGACCGAAGCCCCTCGTGCCCGACTGACGCCGCCGTCGTCTTCCTCGCACCACCGCCGCCCACGGGCGCCATTCCTGTGGCTCGAACGTCGCCGGAGAGACCTCGCCGTCATCGACCAAGCCACGCCACCGTCCTTCCTCGCGGCCGTGGCTTCCGCCATCTCCGTAAACCCCGCACCCACCCACGAGTTCCCTCGGTCTCCTCTCCTCCTGCGCCACTGCCGCCACGGAGCGCCCATGAAGCTCCCAAGCCCGAGCTCGCCGGCCGGCCACGCCGTCGGCCGGGCGGCGACGGGCGCCTCGTGCCCCGCCGCGTCGGCCCCTCCTGCCCTGTTGGCGCCACGCAGGCAGCCGTGCCACCTCGGCCGTTCCCCCTCCTTGGACCCGGTCCATGGACCCGGGGACCAGTGTCAATCGGCCTACCCGAGGGCTGACGCCTGCTGACGCAATAAATTCGATTTTTCAGTATAAAAACAATTCGGCCGAAAAAGAAATTCCATGCTGACGCAATAATTCGATTTTCCTTTAGAAAAATAATTCCAGAAAACCCCTTTTTCCTTTTTCTCTGATTCCAAACTTCCGAGAGCCCGTTCTCCTTCATCCTAGCTCCGATTGAGCCCATTGAAATTTCTAAATTCATCAAAATTCACCTCTATCCATTTATGGCCTTAATTCAAATATTTGAAGTTAATTTTAATTTATTTTGAATTTATTTGAGTTTGGTGGGTTATTTTCACATGTAGACTTCGACGATTCGGAAGAATTTCTCGACGAAAGTTTGCACCCAACTCAAGAGCAAGGCAAGTCACACTCCTTGACCATGTTGATCCCAGATTGTAAATAAAATTATGTTGTTTTAAATTACTCTGTATGCTTAATTTTATTCAATGTATTTCATTTCAGATTTAAATTTAGTTATTGCCTAATTGTTAATTCCTCCATTGACATTGACTTCCTCAACACCTTGTCACCCTAGATTAAAACTCTAGTAGTACATTAGTATTGGCTAGAGGATTTTATATCAAATGCTTAGACCTGCTTAGACTTAATATTTGTTTTGGGATACCTTTTCACATAAAATGATAAGCTTTTGAAATATATTCTTGACTTCGGTGAGTCAAGAAGGATTATGAAACATTTGGAAATAAAACATAAAATCTGGTTTGGACTTAGGCTAATGGTTAGGTGGTGGGTGCAGGCATGCACTGTTGTTCGGAGACACAGTGTTAATTGTCGGGCACAAGGGGTATGTGGTTGAGCCTAAGTTAATTAAGGATCGGTTTGTGAGCTACTATTGCAAAGCCCTATCGTACTACCACAAGGCTGGTATGGGACAGTCCTGGCTAACTAATTTGCGAGTCCCAACTTGAGCCTTGTCGCAGGATGAAAGTGAGCGTGGCGTAGGCATGAGAAGTCTCACTTGGCTCAAGAGGGGGCTCCAACTTGTGAAACCTCAGTGTTGGCTTGGCCAGGTTGAAGGCTTTGCATTGTAAAGGCCTTGCCATGATCTCCTCGTCGCACACCAAAGGAAGTGTGCTTATCGCGTGGCAATATGGGAGGATCATGTCTTGTGGGTAAAGCTGTACAACCTCTGCAGAGTGTATAATCTATCCTGGATAGTCGTGCCCACGGTCATGGGCATGCTGAGTAAAGTTTTTCATGGATTAGACATTGGTTTTTGAAACAATTTGCAAAACTGTGTAGTCAGAGCCACATGAGAACTTTTTGGAAAAGATGGTCCGGGTGGGATACCCGTGGATAGGTTGGTGTTGGTCGGAGCCTGCACTAACGGTAATACCTTTAATTACAGTTACTGTTTTCACATATTGTATTGAATTCAGCAATTTCAATCTATTTATTGTATATCTTTAAATGTTGTTTTATGCAAACTAACCCTATCAGCCTTCCTTTGTGGCCTTTATCATTATATTGCATTTCTCCGTGTGACTTGCAGAGTACAAGGTTGTACTCACCTTGCTATCTCCACACAGAGGAAGACGACTTCAACTACGGTGAAGATCTGGACGAATAGGTCGCCTCTTACTGTCGTTTGCCTGTGGGTAGGCTCAGTGGGCTTCTTCCGCTTCGGTGTTTTTCTTCCGCTGCTATTATTTAAATTTTGGCTTATGTGCCGTGGATGTAGACTTTGGCATTCGTGCCCATATTTAGATAATAAATGTCATTGTGTTTGATATTTATCTTTGTTGTTGACTGTGTGCACTAGCTGATCCTGGACTAGTGCGATTTACATAGAGGATCCAGGAGTCGTTGCTCCGGGTCCCAGTAGTCTCTGACCATGTGTAGTGGCGTGGTATCGATCGGAAGTCACGGGAAGGTACGACGGCGAAAGTCAAGGCGGCGGTGGAGATTTTTCAGATGATGAATAGCGAGCGCACGCGAATGGTTGAAGGGGTGAGTCGGGAGGAGAAAAACAGCATGGATGGCTGGGATGGATGTGACATTAGGCCAGGATTACAGAAAAATCAAAATCAAACAAAGGGTTCAAATTCTTTTGAAATTTTGTTTTGTTTCAACCTGTCCCCCTTAAAAGAATCTCGTCCTCGAGATTAGCTTGATTCAAGGAGTAGGTTAGGAAATCCTCGCTGCAAATCTGATTCTTTCTCCCACGTTGCTTCATCCACTGTATGATTCCGCCATTGAATTTTGTGAAACTTAATATTTATGTGTCTTAACTATCTCTCTATGGTTTCCAAAGCTTGTATTGGCTCTTCATAGTAAGTTAAATCATCTTGTAAATCTATATATTCAGCTAGCACTTGTTCTGTAGGCTCACGAAGGCATTTCCGTATTTGTGACATATGAAATACATTGTGTAGTCTGGCTAAGTTTTGTGTCAGTTGTAACTTGTAAGCTACTTCTCCTACCCTTTCTATAATCTCGTATGGACCAACATATCTTGAGGCTAACTTCCCTTTTATCGGAAACCTCTTTTATGGATTTGAAGGGTGTGACCATAAGGTATATGTAATTTCCAACTTTGAAGCTTAAATCCTTTCTACAAATGTCTGCATAGTTCTTCTGTTGGTTTTGAGCTATCTTCATTTTATCTCGTACGATTCTAACATGTGTTTTCGCATTCTGAACAATTTGTGGACCAAGGTATTGTCGCTCTCTGGTTTCTATCCAATTCAATGGTGTTCTACATCTCTGCTATGTAAAGCTTCAAATGGTGCCATCCTAATACTCGCTTGATAACTATTATTATACGAAAATTCTGCAAATGGTAGACATATCCCAAGCTGCTCTATAAACTAGTGCATATGCTCTTAGCATGTCTTCTAATATCTGATTTACTCGTTCAGTCTGTCTTCCGGTTTGTGGATGATAAGCAGTGCTAAATGCTAAGTATGTCCCCATTGCATCATGTAGCTTCTCCCAGAATGTAGATGTGAACTATGCTCCTCTATCTGAGACTATCATCTGCGGAACTCTGTGTAACACCACGATCTTGGTCAGGTATAGCTCTACCAATTTGATTTTGCCATAGGATTGCTTAATTGGTATAAAATGTGCCACTTTCGTCAATCGATCTACGATTACCCAAATAGCATCACAATGCAACCATCACAAGTCTTGGGGAGTTCTGTAATAAAATCCATACCAATGTCTTCCCATTTTCATTCCGGAACTAGTAAGGGTTGTAATAATCTTGATGGGTTTTGATGGTCTATTTTGATCTTTTGACACACGTCACAATGTGCAATATACTCTGCAATTTCTCTTTTCATTTCACTCCACCACTACCTTTTCTTCAAATCTTGGCAAATTTTTGTTCCTCCTAGGTGTATAGAGAATTGTGATGAATAAGCTTCTTGTAGTATCAAATCTTTTAACTCATTATTGGGTATACAGAAGCGATCGTGGAATTTCAAAATTCCTTGTTCATCTTCAACGAATTCTGTTGAATTCTCTTCTTAACTTCTCTTTTTAAGTTGTTGTATTTCTTCATCATTTTCTTGAGTTGTCTTAATTTGATCTTTCAGAGTCTGCCGGATTTCCAATGCTGCTATACAACCTTGTTCAATGATATGTAGATTCAATTGTTGAATTTCCTCTTATAATTGAGATGAACATTTCAAAATATAAGCTATATCATGATACACTTTTCGACTCAATGTATCTGCTACAACATTAGCATTTCCAAGATGATACTGAAGATCTAAGTCATAGTCTTTAATTAATTCCAACCATCTTCGTTGTCGTAGATTTAGATCTGGTTGAGTGAATATGTACTTCAAACTTTTGTGGTCGGTGAAGATCTCACAATGATTACCTAGCAAATAATGTCTCCAGGTTTTAGTGCATGCACTGCGGCTGCTAATTCCAAATCATGGGTTGGGTAATCTACTTCATGAGGTCGTAACTATCTCGAAACATAAGCTACTAGTCTTCTGTCTTGCATTAACAGACATTCTAGTCCTTGTTTTGAGGCATCACAGTAGATTTGAAAATCCTTCTCAGGATTAGAAAGCATACAGACTGTCCACTTGTATGGGTTATCCGTCTTAAGAAGCCGAGTGGGGGGCCTCGAGAATTTTGAAAATCCTTCTATAAATCGATGGTAATACCATGTCAATCCTAGAAAACTTCGAACTTCTGTTACAATGGTTGGTTATTTCCATTCAATTACGGCTTTTACCTTCTCGGGATCTTGTAGGATCGGAAATGGCAACAGAGGGGGGTGAATGGTGCCTTCTAAAAATGCCCCCAAAGTATCAACACAATTCTTTTCTTCGATAGCTATGGGAGCTATGAAGAATGAATTAGTTGCTCACAGGAAGACTAAAGCTATTTTGACGGAAACTGAAACGACTAAGAATCATAGAACATACTTGTTCCAAATTACAAGTGAGCGCACTAGGAACCAAAACTAGACCAGAGCCAAAGCTATCAAAAAGAGATAAAACAGTGAAGATGACAAAAGTAGAAGCTGCTGCCGAAAAGAATCACAAAAGAACTAGCTGCCGACAACTAAAGCAGTCCAAAAACAGAAAAAGAGACTGAAAATCACAACTTTCTGCAGGCCTAAGAAAGGACAACCAAAACTGATAATTTTGCTTCACTTGGTTTGGAAGAATGGCTCAAGGTAAATTTACTGCAGACAACAAAGTGAATACTGACAGAACCGAAAACAGGAAATGCTGATTCAAATTGATGGAAGTTCACTGCTGAAAATTCAGACCCATGTGGTAATCGGCAGTAGACCTGAAACTTAAAGAATTGCCTAGACTTCTGCAGTTAACCGAGAGCAGCAGCTGAGTTAATAATAAGCACCGAACTGCAGACCAACAAAAGAAATTGAGCAGCAGCTGACAACCGAAAGTGCAGACTACAGCTAGCTGAAAACAGCACATCGAAAACAGAGAAGACAAAGATCATTTGCTGCTGAAAACCTGTAATTTCTTTGCTGAAAAACGGACTGCAAACCGAACTAATCACAGAGAGATGAGACAGAGTTTTCCTGCTGGCCTAGAGAAACTTTGCTGCCGAAATAGGAGAGCAAAAAACAAAACAGGAAAGACAACAAAAGAACAGAAACTGAGACTCAAAACAGCAAGAGAATGCCAACCGAAAAACTCAATAAACAGAGAGGACCGACTGCATACAGACTTTGCCGCTGGCCAAAAACTTTCAAGTAAAAGAATCAGTCGGAGGAGAAAAAAAACTGAGAAGCAAACAAGGAATCCAAACAAGGAGCAATTTCAATCTATCAAACAAAGAAGACTAATCAGATCAGAGACCTCAAGCCAAAAGACCTGGAGACTGATTCCCCATAAAGCAGAACAAGAACAAAAATATGCTTTAACAGGATTTCAACTTGGCATTCAGAAGGCAAATAGCAGCAAGAACTGGATCAAATTGAAGGAGACACAACACAGAGAGAAAATAGATTCAAACATATGAACCACCAGCCTTCTCAGAATGACTAGGAGACATGAATGAGAACAAGGGTTTTCTGCAACCATTTCAACGCAGGTCTCACATGCCGAGAAAAGCACACATACAGTCACTCACAACAAGAACTCGCGCAGGGTGGAAAGAGCAGCTGCTCCCCATACACAGTTCCATCAGAGAGCCAGACAAAATGCCCTCACAACTCTTCACAAACTCCCTAACAACTAAAGCCTCAAAGCAAAACAAACATACAAAGCTTCTTTTGACTCTAGCAAACCCTAACTCTCTCTCAAAGCCCTGAGGGGGTATGCAGCCCCTCTCCTCTATTTATAGCCTTGTCTAACGGGTCTCCGCCCCGTTACGCCCGCTAAATCCATCGGCGCCCGCTCCCGCCAGTGCAGCTTTGCGAAATTCCCGCCGCCCCTCCCGCACCTTCCGGAAGCTTCCGCTCCTTGTCTCGCACGCCGCAACCACCTCGAGTCCACGTCGTCTTCGACACATCACGACCGTTCTGACCTCAGCGCCACCTGCGCCTAGTTCGGTCACCTCATGTCTCGCCACGACTCCGCCTCGATGTCCTGCAGCCACACAGACAAGAAACACGTCAAATAGCACCGCTCGATACATGAAAGCGTAAATAGAGATCAAACCTGTCGAGTCATCAGAATATGCAACATGAACCCATACGACTAGGTTCGACCAAGTCCGACCGAGCCCGTTACGCCACGCAACGTCTAAGTCCGAACCAACCGACTCAAACTCGACTTTTCTTAAAACGATGTCAATTACTCATCATACACAACGGGATGACCTCCACATGGTCTCTCATATCTACTTTTACTCCTTCTGTAATAATATGTCCGAGAAATGCTACTTCCTTTATCCAAAACTCACATTTAGGGAACTTAGCGTATAGCTGATGTTCTCTCGGTTTACTTATGGCAACATGTAAATGTTGTTGATGCTCTTCTTCTGTCTTGGAGTATATCAATGTATCATTAATGAATATTATCACAAAATGATCAAGTTGTTCTATGTAAACTAGGTTCATTAGATTCATAAAATATGCTGGCGCATTTGTCTAACCAAATGGTAAAACTGTGAAATCAAATAAACCATATCTTGTGGTAAAGGATGTCTCTTCTCGATCCTGTTCTTGAATTTTGAGTTGATATCCAGATCGTAAGTCAATCTTAGAAAATATTTTGGCTCCTTTAAGTTGATCAAACAAGTCATCTATTCGTGGCAAAAGATACTTATTCTTAATGGTCGTTGCATTTAGTTCTCGGTAATCTACACACATCCTTTGACTTCCATCTTTGTTTTTGGCAAATAGTACTAGGGCGGACCATGGGGATACACTAGAACGTATTAATTTTTTTCCATTAACTCATCCATTTGTTTCTTAAGCTCCTTCAACTCATGAGCAGACATTCAATATTGTTGATTCGTTATAGGCTTGGTTCCTGGTATTAGTTTAATAGCGAGTTCTATTGGTCTATCTGGTGGCTTTCCAGATAACTCTTTTGGAAAAGCATCGGGATATTCTTGGACTATCGACACTTGAGAAACTCCTTTTTCTACCATTATATTATGGACACTCATCTTCATCTTTTCTATTAAAGCTGGATCCGTCTTTACTGTCACTTCCTGTCCTTCCGGGCTCATCAAAGTGATTCACTTATTCTCACAATCCACCTTAGCTTTGTGTCTAGTTAACCAGTTCATTCCCAATATGACATCTAATCCTTTCATCTCTAACAGTAATAGGTTGGTTTTGAATTTAACCCCTTGGATCTCTAGGTCCAAGGCATTACACCCAAAGCGAGATTCCATTCTACTTCCAAGTGTTTGAAAAAACATAGGATTTTTGCAAAGTGATAAATGGAAATTGGTTTTTCACCACAAAAGCCGATGAAAGAAATGAATGTGTAGCTCCAGGGTCAAATAAAACCAATGAGGGTTTGGAGTGGATTAGAAACGTACCAACGATGATGTCGTTGGCTCCTGCTACCTCTTCAGCTAAAATATGATTCACGCTTCCTTGGACTGGTCTCAATATACCTTTACCTTTTTCTGCTACTAGTGTTGTTGCTAATGTTTCGACTTGTACTCCTGATGGTCTTACTACAAACTATCGCATCTGGTAAACTCCTTCTTGCTTTGGCACAGTGATAATTTGACGTGAAACTGGTGTTTGAGCTTTAGCTTGGGCTTTTGCGACTTCAGAAGGCAAATGCCTCCTTGGGCATTGGCTTTTATAGTGCCCAAGTTGGTCACAACGATAACAGGTAGGGCACTTCTGTGGACAATCCCTCTGGTAGTGATTCCCTCCACATTTAAAACATCGTAGCATTGTGAATTGCGATGCATTATGTGAGGCATCATAGTAGTTGATTTGTTCTATATTGAGGCCTTGGGGTAAACACTACTCGTCTGTTTTATTGATTTCTGAATTGTGGGGATATCACTATTCGTTTACGGGCTGCACCTGACGATGATGCCCTATGTATAGCTTTCCTTCTATGAGTATCTTCTAACTCATTTCTAGCTTCTTCTGACATAATTAGCTTATTCACCATTGCGGATAAGTCTTTAAAGTTAATGGCAGAGATATGATATTTTAAAGACTTATTCAGTCCTTCCTTAAAGCGATCCATATTCTTAGCCTCGGTCCTTATGTCATCTAGGGCGTAACGAGCGAGATGGTTATATTGGTGAATGTATTTTGTAATGGTGCGTCCTCCTTGCTTCAAGACTAGAAATTCACGACGCTTTGCTTCAATCACTCCTGTAGGAACATGAGCTTGACGGAATGATTCATCGAACTCCTTC
Organism: Bonia amplexicaulis; assembly: GCA_036346245.1. NCBI lineage: Eukaryota > Viridiplantae > Streptophyta > Magnoliopsida > Poales > Poaceae > Bonia > Bonia amplexicaulis. The sequence goes on from CM070753.1 coordinate 6,868,668, forward strand.
CATATGATTTCTCTATCTCCACTCATGGATTCACCCACTGTGGGGTGACTTGGCCTTGAAGTTGGTGGGAAGCGTATAAAATTTTCTCTGTCATTACATTGCATGGTATTTAGCTTCCGTTTCACATCTGTGATCCAATCTTCAGCAGCTATTGGATCCGATGATGACGAGAAAACTGGAGGTCTAGTCTTCTGGAAGTCCACCCATCTGGATGGAAGGGACATTCCCTATTGGTTTACTTCTTATGCACCTTCATTTATCATAGCTATCTTCTCTAATAGTTTGGCATGCATGTTGCTCTATCATTTGCGCTTGATTCAATTTGGCTTGGCATCGATTTTCCTCTATTTTTGCTAAGATATCTGCTATGCTATGTTGATTTGCTTCTTCATGATGGGGATATCCTGTCCATGCGGGCTGGTTCCTACCATTTGTCTTGTGCTAGGTGGGATGCGAGGTTAGTTCTGCAGCGGTTTTAGAAAGTCAGATAGATAAGTAAGAGTTTAGAGTCAAGGTAAGAGTAGAATGAATAAGGTAAGAATTTAAATTGAATAAAGAAGACTGAAGTTTTGATGGGGTAGAATAAGGATATTAGTAACAATCAAATTATTAGGTTGGCAAACATAACTTTTATTCATTATACAAGTTGAACACATACCATACATATGAGGTATACATCACAAATTTGTTTAAACAACCAAAAAGATGTTACTACAAAAGGGTACTACTTCTATACTGGCGTAATTTACAACACAACACAACTTCCTCATTTAATTTCCTTTATCTGATGGTGGATTGCTTTTCGTGTACCATACTTTTATTTCGTCATCTTCTTCTTCATTTATCATTGGTTCCTTCCCTTTTCTTGATCATTGTTGATGTTGGGCTTCTTCGGGGCATGTGAAGGGGATTCTTGAAAAAGCTTGCGGTATTGAGGGGCTGTCATTATCTTTGGCTTCTTTGGTGTCCAGGCAGAGACATTGGGAGTTTCATCACACCCAGAAATTTCACCTTCTTCAAGTTGCTCATAGCGCTATAAATTCCTCTTCAGTATTCCCACTTCTCATTGATCCAAATACAACTGATGGCATAGGTCCTAGTATTCGCTCAATGTCCTTGAGTATAGGGCTTCCTGGTATGCTATGTGTCGCACAGCTTCTTTAATTCGAGGGACTTCTTCCATCTCTGGTTAGGGTACTATAAAATTATATCCTTCGTCATCATCTTAGGGAATAAGATGAAAAGGGTTATTAATCAAATTCAACATCATAGTATCGGCGAAGGTACAACACTGCCTTTCTAGCCACATCTTGGATGGCGTCTTGTTCCTTGAGTCGATATGCTGTGAATTTCTGAGGGACATCTGGCCTTAGCGGAAAAGGTTCTAATAATACCCATGCTTTCCATTGAAACAACTTTCCTCTAATAAATTGTCCTCGAGCATGGAAAATGGGTGATGCCATTCTGATGCATAAAGGTATTTTTGCATCTTCCATAGGAGTGCTGCCCACCCACGTAAATTTTCTGGCTCAGAGTGGACATAACGTACCATCTGTTCACATCGTCAATTTGAGTTTAGACAAGAGTAGGTATAACTACTTATAACAGGACAAATATAGATAAGGCAGATACGGAAAGGATTAATATAGGAGTAATACTTGTATTTTATGCAACTCCTTTTTTACCTTTAAAATAGTTTTTGCAAATATTCCTAATACAATTAGGGTCGTCCTACGGTCAAGCAAAAGAGCTCTGATACCACTCTATAACGCCCCTATTTCTAGGGGCGTCATGTCTTTCTCGCAACAGCCCATGACTATTCAGCTATGAGGTACTGTAGTGGAATGTACATCATTATCATCACAAGCTCAAATACAAAAAGCCAACTTTATTACAAGATAACGACTTATCAGCCAAGTCTTATAGCGGGGTGTGCGACCCTTAGATATATTACAATTCAAAAGAACACCACAGGCTTGCCTGAGCGAAGAACAACCCTAATTCCAAACATCATCTACTTCGTAGTATTCTTCCACGTCATCCTCGTAGACTTCTTCATTTTCTTGCCACACACTTTCTATTAATGTTTTTAGCACGTATGAGTACAAACCACTGTACTCAACAAATCACGTGGGAAAACGCTATTTAATTACATGTAGGGATTTCCAAAGGATGGGAGTATAGTGCTTTTATTATTTTATGTTGATGTAATTTTAGGTTGTAAACATTTTTCTTAAGGAAATTGGGGTTTTAACAACTTGATTACCAGCCTTAACAAATTTCAAACCTACTTATGCTTTGTTGTTGGATTCACCCATTAAACATAGCTTCAGTTATCAGAAGTACGACGTATTCAAATACTATTAATTTATGACTCTATAGAGCTGGCCAGCTTTACTCACAAGCTATCTTAACTCCCACGACAAAGTTAGGAAAACAAGGCTTTTCACTGCTCAATTCTTTGTATAGTCTCTACCCAGTAGGTGCTTCTTCCCAACAAACTCGGGTGGCCCACGACCTCGCCTGTTTCGAAGGAGACCTTACTATTGTTAAGTATGGTTCTACCCAGTAGGTGCTTCCTCCCAACAATCTCGGGTGGCCCACGCCCTCGCTCGATTCGAATGGGATCTTACTGTACATGGTAGGTGCTGCTTCCCAACAAACTCGGGTGGCCCACAGCCTCGCCTGATTCGAAGGGGACCTTACCATTTCCATACAACAGACTCCCTCACCTCCCTCCACCATTTGTAGATATTCAATCGAACTTGAGTAGCTACTAAATCAGGTTTGACGACTCAACGCTTGTGATTGAGCGATCACTATGTTCCTTGGCACAAGATTCTAGTCCTTATATTTTCACTTATATTTTCACTGAGTCATCTTCCATCCACAAACCCTTATTTCAGCGCCCTTCCGCACTGCCACCTTTCTGGTCCATGCCTCTACCCTAGGACAAAGTCATGGGACCCAACCATCCCGTGGCTTCCCATGATATCTCCTTGCCCTAGAAGCTCTTTTTAAAAACTCTACTGGCATAATGCCAACCCTCTAAGTAGTGCAAAACAGTTGGGTTTTTGATCTACCATGATTATTTGAATAGTATATCTAATATTAGTAAGCCTTGTCAAGGTGAATATAGCCATCAAATTAATAGGGCTTTTCTAGGTGGTAGGACATAACTAAATCATGTCATTCTAAACATTTATTGTACATAAAATAACAATGTGCAAATGACATAATGAAAATACTGATAAATAAGTAATTTAAAGGAATATACGTTCAACATGATCAAAGACATGTGACTTGCCTTGCGGATCAATGTATTCTACAATTTCTTATTCTTTCGATTCTTGTGCTTGAACTTGAGCTTCACCTTCCTGGATTGGCTGGTCTACAACGTCGTGTGCTGGCGCAAAGCAAAAAAGGTAATTCAATTACGTGCTCGAAGGGTTGAGCCAGGAATAAAAAGAAAGAAAAAAACAAAATCCAGATAAATCAAATAAAATAGGTTTAGGGTTTATAGGGGGTCTGATATGGGGAAACGGAGCTGAGAAATGGGTAGATGAGTTCGAAACGGTAGGGTTTTATGAACAGTAACGGGTTTGGGTACTGTTCATCGTGGGTTTTCACTGTTCACTTTGGGTGGTTACTGTTCATGTCGGATCCGCTTGCTATAGTTATGAACAGTGGAAGAGGTGGTTAGCTGGTTGATTCACCACCACCTTGTGCCCATGAACATCATCATGATCTTCCCACTGCTCACCGTGGCGACCCTAAACAGGGAAGAAGGAGATGGCGACCGACAGCACTACAGTGGCTTGCAATAAAATTAGAGACCATGGATGGGTTCATGGGGCCATGAGGGTTCCATTTTTGGGGTCGACGGTGGTTGGAAAGTAGGCAATCGTCGGCGGCGAGGTTTTCCTTTCTCGGTACTTTTGAATGGCACAAGGAGTAATGGTGGGTTAATGAGATGGTAGCATTACGGGTTGGGCATCTCTAGGCTAGAGGAAGCTCAGGGGAGTGGTGGCTCGGGTTGGGGTTGGCTAAGTTGAGCTGCCCACGATGGCCTCCTATGGCCGAGCGACGAACAAAGGTGCCGGCGCAGCAGTGGGCTCAAGAGGTTAGGGCAAAGCTTCAGTAAGGCTTCTATAGGCATGAAGAAGCTGCAGACAAAAGCAATTGAAAAAGGATGGAATGAATAGAAGAAATGGAAATTTGAGCTTACTTTGAGTTTTCCGGTGATCGCCGACGGAGTTTTGGTCGTCGGAGCGTTGGGGTGGGTAGCTTAAGAATGAACGACACATACGAAGAGGCATATGACCTAGTCCTAAGATTGCTCGACCAAATAGCAGAATCAAATCCCAGGAGATACAAAAATAAGGTGGAGCGACCGCATCCCACGAAGGGGCCAAATTGCTTTATTCTTGACGGAGTGTTTTGGGCCTTCAGTCAGGTGATCGATGGGTTCAAGTTTTGCCATCCCGTGCTGATGATGGACGGTACCTTCCTATTCAGAAAGTACAATGGCACCATCCTGACTGCAGTTACAGCTAATGTCAACGACCAATTACTCGTGGCATTCACAATTGTGGAAAACGAGAACACATAGAGCTGGCTGTGGTTCCTGGACAATGTGAAGCAAGCGGTGGTTCAGGACCACGTGGATGTGTGTGTCATCTCGGACCACAACACTGGGTTGCTATCCGCGATGAGCACGATGCAGAACAGGACACATTCCCTGTTCGTGTGAAACGACCTGAGGAACCGTTAGTGCATGAGGTATCTCGCTGCAAACTTCCAATGCAAAGAGCTGATGAAGACCTTCAAGAAGCTCTGTATGCAAAACCAGAGGTGGAAGTTTGATGTTGTGTGGAGATAGCTCGATGAGGACACCAACAAGCATGTCGTGCACTCACAATATGGCGAACCATGGGCAGCAACGGGCAGTCCTGCATGAGTTGGGGAGTTCACGCAGTGGGTGAACACACATGTGTCTGACTTGGAGAATTGGTCTCTTCTGCATGACACCAGCGGTGCAAGTTATGGAATTATGACGAAAAATTGAGAGATCATGTGGAGATGATCCCATCTTTATGATGAGTAATTGACCCTTGGTTGAAGGAAAATTGAGTTTGTTTTGGGCTTTTATTGCAAATTCTTAGCTCGTCGTAGTCAAAGTCGTATACGACTTTCCCACGAACCGCATCGACCACATTGGAACTGATCGAAGCCGAAACGTGCGTACGACCATCTGGGACGTGATCGGAAGTCGTTCGGGTGGTCTACGACCACGCTGTGGCGTCCCCGGCGAATTTGAACGTGATCGGAAGTCTTCGGTCCCGTCACGACCACTTGGGAGCTGGTCGAAGCCGACCACGCACGACCACTCTGCGGGTCTCTCGGCGTTTTAACCGTGGTCGAAGTCGATCGACCACGTTGGGCTTAATCGAAATCAATCGGGACTCTACGACCACGTTACGGCTTTCTCGGGAAGTTTGGTCGTGGTCGGGAGCCGATCGGACGGTGTGCGACCACGCTTGGAGCCCTCGTAAGATTTGACCGTGGTCGGCACTCGGCGCTAGGGTTTACGACCACGTTGTGGTCTCGGTCTTTCGACCACGTTGTGGGATCGGAGACTCGACCACGTTGGGCGGTCGGGCGTTCGACCACTTTGGCCGTGGTCGTTGGGCGACACGACCACGTTGTTTGATCGGTGGTGCGACCACGCCAGCGCTCGGAGAGATTCGACCATGCTAAGGTTTTCGACCACGTTGTGGCGGTCGGCTTCGACCACGTTGTCGGCAGATTGACCGTGGTCGATGGAGCTCTTTAAACCGGTCGTGTGGGCACATGTGGTGTCCGATTACGGTGAGGTTTGGTCGGTTGGGTTCCTTGTGATGTTATGGACCTTGTAGACCGGTTTGTTCTACATTTTGACAAGGTTTGGTAAAGTCTAATTTCGTGGAAAGAGACTTGAGCTCGTGAGTCAGTGCGGTGTATGGATCGGTGCTATGTGATGTTTTGTTGTTTATGTTGGATGCGTGTCTGGAGACTAGTCTTGGTGAGGCTTTGGACAATCGGGACTAGACATGGGAGATGTTGAGGTCCGAACGACGTGGAAAAGCCGAGGAGGACGTGTCGCCAGTGGGTCGACAAAGATGGACGACAAGGCGGTGGAGGAAGCTTCACGGAAGGCGCGGAGGGGCATTTGGAGAAATGTCAAAGCTGCGGAGGAAGCCTGCCCACCGAGAAAGCACTGCGACCGGAGAGTTGGTGGTGCAAGCGGGCAAAGCGGTGGAGCCGTTGCACGGGTAATGGGCAAAGCACTGGAGGCCTCAGAAAGCACTGGAGCTCTCAGTGGGTGGTCTGTGGAGACCCGTTGGCGTGTGAGTATAAATAGAGGAGGAGACTCGAGTCAGGTGAGGTTGTCCCCGAGTTGCTCGAGCTTTTCTTTCTATTTGTGTGAGTTGTCTCGGTAAGAGCATGGATGCTCGTGTACCTCCGATGGAGTGGTCAGAAACCTCCATATGCAATAGAAAAGATTGGATTCATCTCTCGTATCTTTCTCGCTTTTGTTCTTGAGATGATTTGTTTGATCTGTTTGCCCTCTCGTGTTCTTTCGATCATATGTGTTTTATCCGAGAGTTGGCTTGTGCTTCACTTGCTCGGGACTGGAAATTGTTTTGAGACCTTCGGTCATTTCATTCCCGAGAGCAAAGTCGAAATCGAGAAGTCTCGTGATTCTTATTCTTCCGCCTCCGGTTTCTCGCGTTTTCGACTTTGCCGCCTTTGCCGACCATCGCTTAGATCTCTTTTTCTTGGTTTATTCACTTCTAGAGATCTTATACGAGCTAGAGTTCAAGTTTCTTTTGGTTTTGACCTCTGAGCAAAAGTTCTTCAAAATCTTGCTCGTGGTCGTGCGCTGACAACAAAGTATTTCTGATACGTTACATTGTCGGATCGGCACCATTTGACCACACGCCTTTGGTCTTTTCGACCACGCTTTGATTTCCGTGGCCGATCGTTTCTAGCTCTCGACCACACAAGAGTATCTCTCTGTTGTCGGTTGATCGACTACTGACATAAGTTTTCGGTTCGATTTTGCCGTTATCCTCTGCTTTACGGTCGTTCGACCTCGTCTGTGTAGCGGTGGTCTTGTGTGTGCTGGTCTGTTCTCACTCCATACGACCACGGTCAAAACCCGACACTGTTTCACGATTACGACTACGGTTGTCTTCGGTTACGACTTCTGGTTTCATTGTTGCTGTGTTTGGTTGAGCTTTGTTTTTCTGACTTCTTAGCTCTCTAGCTAAAGGAGAAGAAGAACTTGGGGAGGAAGTTTTTAAGGCACCATTCACCCCCCCCTCTGTTGCCATTTCGGTCCTTCAATTGGTATCAGAGCCGGTTAGCTCTTCTCGATAGATCTTTAACCGGTCTCAAGAGCCATGGCGACGGACAAGTATTCCACCAAGCCTCCTGTCTTTGATGGCCTGGATTACCCTTCCGAAGAGCCGAATGGAAACATACATCCGTGCTCGGGGTATGCCATCCGGAGGAAGGTGAAGGTTCGGTTGTTGTTCTGCCGATGAGAACATCAATGCCGGAATATGGTCGATGTTGAGGCAAACGCAAGGGCAAGGAACATCATCATTCGTGGATTGAGCGAGCGAGTTTGATCGCATCTCTCACCGTCGTCGCCTTCGATATTTGGACGACCCTCGATGCTTACCATGAGGGCACCACCCAAATAAAGACAAGGCGACAGACCGGTTCAGCGAATACAACAAATTTGAGATGCTTGCTGGCGAGTCCCTTGACGAGTGCTTCTCTCGCTTTCACAAAATTTTGAGCAACCTTCGAGCCGTCGGTCTCACATACTCCGACTCGGATAACGCCGACAAATGCTTTCTGACTCGATCTTGGGTTTGGGAGATGAAGGTGACTACCATCAAGGATACCACGGACCTCTCGACCGACTCTTGATGCGCTTTACTCGCGCCCAAGACTCACGAGATTGACATAGTCTCGTCGGTCGAAGTCACAATCGATGGCATTAGTCACTGATCCCGCTCCTGGATCTTCTTCTGCTGAGCCGATATGTGGATTCTCCCTTGCTGCTCTCTGTGACATAACTGATGATCAGTTAGAGCAGCTTGCGGACGAACAGCTAGCCCTCCTAGCACGTAGATTTTCTCATGCCTACAAAAGGAGGAGGGATGGTAAAGAGGAGGTCCTGTGATTTGCTTGAGTGTGGTGGCCCCAACCACATTCGGCAACCGCCTTAAGCGGGGAAGGGCAAACCGACTTCGCGGTTCCCGCACGAACGACTACATCAACAAGAACCGCAACACGAAGCCCTCAAAGAATGTTCAAGGCAAGAAGAAGTTCCGCGACTTTGGGAAGGCCAAGAAGCTCTTCCACCGCGTCCTCGCCGCCTTCGACGATCTCGACCTCAGCGAGGTGGAGGGATGGAGCGACGACAACGGGACGGGTGATCAAGAACCCAAAGATGGCGATGACTTCTCGGCATGTGCTTCATGGCCCTTGAGGGCGAGATCGTGACAATGAGTCAGCATCTCGACTCGGACGAGGTATGCCCCACCTATAACCACTCAATCATGCTTTTCTTAAGCTAGGTGGATTTCATGCTAGAGCTAAGGCTAGGTGTCTTGAGTTAGAGAAGGAAGTAGCTAGATTGTCACGAGCTTACTTCACTTACATCCGCTTCCTCTCGTGACGAATGTGATACATGCCCTGCCTTGATTGGTGATATGGAGAAGCTAATGACTTCATATGATAGTGTGACCTCTGAGCTAGATATTCTTAAGGTGGAGAATGTTAGTCTGCTCGCTGAACTAGAGATGTCTAGGATTGTTTTTCCTTCATCTACCGTTGAGACTACTTCTTGCACCTCATGTGAGGATAAGGACAATGCTTTTAGAGGTCTTTACACTATGCTTCTCGATCCGCCCGAGATTTGTGAAAGTTGCAATAACTTAAAGATGAACTTAAAGCAGGCGGATCATAAAATTGTTTGAATTACAAGCTTTTCTTCTTGAGCCTATTGCTTCATGTGTGAATTGTCCTAAGCTTCTCACCGAACTTGAATCGCTCCAAACGGTTTCAAGATATGATTGATCATGATAGGAAGTTGGCTCGGTTTGCTTCAAAGGACCTGTTAGCTCACCATGCATTAATTGTAACAAACTAAAATCGACTTGATTGCATTGGATGAGAAATGTGAAGCTAACTAAGGACCTTCTAGAAAGCCACCTTCACTTGTAATGTGATTGAGGAGAAGGGAAGAAGCCCGGGATAAGGGTACGACGCCTAGAGACGCGAACCAACCCGCTAGTAGTAGGAATGTGCCCCAGTCGTCGGTGTGCGTGCACAAGCCAAACTTTCCTCTCTGTTGGTTCTTCTTCTCGCCTCCCTTACCTTCTCGCTATCTCTTCTTCTCCCCGCCTTTCTTGTGCCTCTCTGCTTTGGGAGTGTCGGTGCCTTATGAACACTCTCGAGAGATTTGTAGGGGCAAGAAGAATCTTAATCTTATTCTAGACCAATCAAGATTTGCAAATTCAATCAAGGTCTAGGATATGATTTTCGAGAGGATAGAAGAAAGCATCCACCGCCGTGCTCGCACCCATAGCCGCAGTGTGATCGAGGTCAAGCCCAAGAACAAGAAAGTTCAATTTAGATCGTGGGCTTTGTCCAAGGGATTTACGACAGACAGGTGATTTCACTGCAGCCTTGACCTCTCGGGCGAAGCCATCTCATGCTACTTGACCCCTCGGCAGGCGGTATCATTGCACCTTCCGCGGAAGGATGGGCATTTGTTTGACCATTGCTTCAAGCGCCAAGATCGCGCGAAGAGACCGTGTTGAGTCTCTTAGGCGTATTCAGGGTCAGTCCCAGACCTTGAGTGCACCTAAGACCAGCGCGAGGTCTAGGCTTGCTACTGTTTGTAGCTTTGGGCAGCACCGACGACTTGGTTTCTCTGAGTCTTCTGTTTTTCGTCCTCGTGCTCCCTCTGGTCGTGACTTCCGCCGTCCCGAGGGTAGATCTCGCTTTCCCATCGAGATGCTTACCCGCGGCGTGATCGACTGCTGTTGGTGCACCGACTCGCTCGTCCGTAGCAGTCGGACCCAACAACAGCTTCATGTCTGTTCACAGACCCTCTGCTTCTTTGAGCGACGGAGAGCGTAGGGTAGTTAGAGGTCAGTCGTGTGTGACTACTTCTTCTGCTCGACGTGTGACTCAGTATTGGGTTCCAAAATCTATTTTGATTTATCCCAGTACTGAGACTTTGCTCTCTTGTTGACTCAGGCTCTCTTCTCATGCTCTAGTTTCACGCCTCGGATGTCATGAGCACCGAGTTTGAGATGAGCATGATGGGTGAGTTGACTTTCTTCCTTGGCTTCGGATCGAGCGACTCTCGGAGGGTACCTTCTTGCATCAAGGCAAGTACACCCGTGACCTCCTGAGACGTTTCGACATGAGTGATGGAAAGCCAGTGTCAACTCCGATGGCTTCTACAGCCACACTTGACCCAGATGAGGACGGCGAGCCAGTTGATCAAAAAGAGTTCAGAAGTATGATTGGCTCCCTCTTGTACCTCACTGCCTCGAGACCGGACATACACTTCTCCGTGTGTCTTTGTGCTCGGTTTCAGGCTTCACCTCGTGTATCTCACCGCCAGGCGGTGAAGCGCATCTTTCGGTACCTTCGAGCTACCATTGACTATGGTATCTGGTACTCTTCCTCATCCTGTCTATCCCTTAGAGCCTATTCGGATGCGCACTTTGCCTACCAGGATAGATAGGAAGAGCACTGCACCGCCAATTCATTGGCACTTCTCTTGTTCTGGTCCTCGAGGAAGCGGTCCGGTGTTGCACGCCCACCGCAGAGGCCGAGTTCGCTGCGGCCGATTCTTTGTAGCCAAGTGCTTTGGATGGTCTCGACCCTGCGGGACTTTGGGTTAGTTATCGACAGTGTTCCACTCCTTTGTGATAACACTTCTGCAATTAACATTGCTAAGAACCCGGTGCGACATTCTCGGACCAAGCATATCGACATTCGCTTTCACTTCCTTAGAGACCATGTGGAGAAGGGTGACATCGTGCTCCGGTTTGTGGAGGTGACCACCGGTTGGTCGACATCTTCACCAAGCCTTTGGATGGCTCGAGGTTTTCACTCTGCGGGAGAGCTTGGGGTGGTTTGTCCTTACGGACCGTTGTGAGGGAGCTTGGGCTTCTTGCTTTATCATATTATTTATGCTTCTGTATCCTTACTGTTGCATTGCATATGGGTGCATTAGGTTTAGTCCTTCCAAGATAGGTTAGAGTGGTTCTTTTGTCTAGTTGCTTAGACTTCTTACTCTTATCTTATGCTTCGGGATGCTCTATTAGTGTTTCTTATCTCACTAGATTGAGCTCACTCACTTCTTGCGATCTAGCGAGGGTCGGGCCACCTTCTGCAGAGCAGTGCGTGTTTGCTCTCTAGTGTGTGTTTTCCCACGCCTATTAGTCCTGGAGTCATATGGGGTAGATGAGAGTCAGTCTGAGCCATAGTATCCTCTATATCTTATCTATGCTTTAAGGATCGCTGCTTTCTTTGCCAGCTTCTCAATTTTTATTGCTTTGGTTCAGGGGGAGTTCATTTGGGAGCTTCTGGAATGTAATATTGACTTAACTCAACTTGAACTAAAAGCTGCATCACCTGTTGAGGGGGAGCTGGATTTTCTGCATGTCATTCTGCATTGTAATATAAATACATTGAGCCTTGATTATTATCCGGTTATGACATGCTTATGATGATTTACATCTTGCCATGATTTATGCTTAATTGCTAGATTTATCATGACTTCATATGTGTAGACTAGCTTTTGCCATGATGAGCTAATTAAATTTGCTCAATTTGAAGTAAAACTTGTCATGTTAGCATTTGAGATTAGTCTCTCTTGAGCTATCCTTTTATGATTCATGCCATGTCAAATAGGCTAGGTTGAGCGTTGAATCTCTTTTGAGCCTTAGTTTGAGCTGTCTTAAACTCTTGATGTAACATGAGTTAGTACAACTTATTAAAAAAATATAGAGACAAAAAGATCTCTTCTGTGCGAAAAAACCGATCTTACCAATTCTTTCTCACGAGACGGCTTGCCATTGCACTAGGCATGAACTTGGGGGGAGTTTTGGATGACCTAGACTATCTTCTTAAGCCTTTTGCTTGGAGTAGTCGCAGCATGGCTTGAGATCTAGCACATGATAAAAATATTGGTTGAAAACAACCATAAGCTTCAAAAGAAAAATGTCATTTGTGCTCAATTTGTTTGAGTTATCAAAAGAATCAAGTACTTGAACCATCTGTTTCACTCTTGAGTATATAAACACTCTATTTGGGCTCGATATTAGATTCTTGGTTCCGCTTAGCTTGATTGACATGGCTTGCATCATCCTTGGATGTCTCTAGTTAGACTTTGCTTATTGATGACTTGACATGCTCATAAATGCACTAAAATTCAGACTATCATCTAATTGCTTCTAGCTAGCTTATACATATCTGTCATGATCTAGATAGCGCTTCATTGAGTTATGGCTTGGTGTAATACATTATGGTCATTATGGATAATTCTCATGGCTCTAAATGCTTAGATTAAACAAACTTTAGCCATTTCATCCATCATCATGACTTATTCTCTCTCTTGCATACTTGATGTGTTTATTGCCAAAAGGGGGAGAATAGATTAAAAAAAAAGGGAGGAAGAAAATTTCTCTCTGGGAACTTGCTAGAGCTTTGGAGATCAATTTGCTCTTTGTTCTTTTGCTCTAGTGTTCTCTCTGTTGACATGGTCATAATTTCATTTTCATTCTCGAACCATGTCGCCTTTTACAAACTCAACTTCTTATTTTTTTGTTTGTCAATATACTCATCAAGGGGAGATTGAGAGATCATGTGGAGATGATCCCATCTTTATGATGAGTAATTGACCCTTGGTTGAAGGAAAATTGAGTTTGTTTTGGGCTTTATTGCAAATTCTTAGCTCGTCAGTAGTCAAAGTCGTACGACTTTCCCCGAACCGCACGACCACATTGGAACTGATCGGAAGCCGAAACGTGCGTGCGACCATCCGGGACGTGATCGAAGTCGTTCGGTGGTCTACGACCACGTGTGGCGTCCCGGCGAATTTGAACGTGATCGGAAGTCTTCGGGTCCGTCGACCACTGGGAGCCGGTCGGAAGCCGACCACGCATCGACCACTCTGCGGGTCTCGGCGTTTTAACCGTGGTCGGAAGTCGATCGACCACGTTGGGCTTAATCGAAATCAATCGGGACTCTACGACCACGTTACGGCTTTCTCGGGAAGTTTGGTCGTGGTCGGGAGCCGATCGGACGGTGTGCGACCACGTTGCGAGCCCTCGGAAGATTTGACCGTGGTCGGCACTCGGCGCTAGGGTTTACGACCACGTTGTGGTCTCGGTCTTCGACCACGTTGTGGGATCGGAGACTCGACCACGCTGGGCGGTCGGGCGTTCGACCACTTTGGCGTGGTCGTTGGGCGACACGACCACGTTGTTTGATCGGTGGTGCGACCACGTTGTGCGCTCGGAGAGATTCGACCATGCTAAGGTTTTCGACCACGTTGTGGCGGTCGGCCGACCACGTTGTCGGCAGATTGACCGTGGTCGATGGAGCTCTTTAAACCGGTCGTGTGGGCACATGTGGTGTCCGATTACGGTGAGGTTTGGTCGGTTGGGTTCCTTGTGATGTTATGGACCTTGTAGACCGGTTTGTTCTACATTTTGACAAGGTTTGGTAAAGTCTAATTTCGTGGAAAGAGACTTGAGCTCGTGAGTCGTGCGGTGTATGGATCGGTGCTATGTGATGTTTTGTTGTTTATGTTGGATGCATCGAGACTAGTCTTGGTGAGGCTTTGGACAATCGGGACTAGACATGGGAGATGTTGAGGTCGAGCGACGTGGAAAAGGCGAGGAGGACGTGTCGCGGTGGGGGGTCGACAAAGATGGACGGCAAGGCGGTGGAGGAAGCTTCCGAAGGCGCGGAGGGGCATTTTGGAGAAATGTCAAAGTGCGGAGGAAGCCTGCCCACCGAGAAAGCATCAGACGACCGGAGAGTTGGTGGTGCAAGCGGGCAAGCGGTGGAGCCGTTGCCACACGGGTAATGGGCAAAGCACCGGAGGCTCAGAAAGCACTGGAGCTCTCTGAACGGTGGTCTGTGGAGACCCGTTAGCGTGTGAGTATAAATAGAGGAGGAGACTCGAGTCGGGTGAGGTTGTCCCCGAGTTGCTCGAGCTTTTCTTTCTATTTGTGTGAGTTGTCTCGGGTAAGAGCATGGATGCTCGTGTACCTCCGATGGAGTGGTCAGAAACCTCCATATGCAATAGAAAAGATTGGATTCATCTCTCGTATCTTTCTCGCTTTTGTTCTTGAGATGATTTGTTTGATCTGTTTGCCCTCTCTGTGTTCTTTCGATCATATGTGTTTTATCCGAGAGTTGGCTTGTGCTTCACTTGCTCGGATCTGGAAATTGTTTTGAGACCTTCGGTCATTTCATTCCCGAGAGCAAAGTCGAAATCGAGAAGTCTCGTGATTCTTATTCTTCCGCCTCCGATTCTCGCTCGCTTTTTCGACTTTGCCGTCTTTGCCGACCATCGCTTAGATCTCTCTTTTCTTGGTTTATTCACTTCTAGAGATCTTATACGAGCTAGAGTTCAAGTTTCTTTTGGTTTTGACCTCGGAGCAAAAGTTCTTCAAAATCTTGCTCGTCGTGGTCGTGCGCCGACAACAAAGTATTTCAGATATCGTTACATTGTCGGATCGGCCATTTGACCACACGCCTTTGGTCTTTTCGACCACGCTGATTTCCGGGGCGATCGTTTCTAGCTCTCGACCACACAGTAGTATCTCTCTGTTGTCGGTTGATCGACTACGGCATAAGTTTTCGGTTCGATTTTCGCCACGTTATCCTCTGCTTTACGGTCGTTCGACCGCCTGCGTAGCGGTGGTCTTGTGTGTGCTTGGTCTGTTCTCACTCCATACGACCACGGTCAAAACCCGACAATCGTTTCACGATTACGACTACGGTTGTCTTGATTCACGACTTCGGTTTCATTGTTCTTTGTGTTTGGTTGAGCTTTGTTTTCGACTTCTTAGCTCTCTAGCTAAAGGAGAAGAAGAACTTGGGGAGGAAGTTTTTAAGGCACCATTCACCCCCCCCTCTGTTGCCATTTCGGTCCTTCAAAAATATGTCTAGCTGTATAACGGTGTCCTAAAGGGTGTGCGTTCCCTACTGATAACCGCGATCATCGATGAGAACTGGAACCGCACTGTCGGGTACTTCGTAAACAGATCCCTAATGGGCAAGAAGCATTTGGACAAAGGCAAGCAATTCTCCGAAGTTATGTAGGTGCACATGGATATGAAGATGATAAAGGCTCGTTCACACACTGCTCGGTCCATGGATGGTATAAGGAAGTAGATTGAGATCTGTTTGAGGGAAAAGTACGTCATGGGTCATGCCAGAAGGGAGCGGAAATAAGTATGCATGATCGACGATGAAGCGTCGTGTACATGCAACAAGCCGCAACTTTTTCACAAGCCATGCTCCCATGTGTACGCGCCCTGCGCAGCGTGATGGCAGGCCTCAGTGCTGTACATCTCGGAGTACTACGATATGCATCTCCTGTGTAGCACTTGGAGTGCGCAGTTCAACTCATACGGGCTTGATGTGCACTACACCCCCGTAATGACCCCCATAGAAGCATGTCCGTCCTGAACGTTCCACCATGCGTGTGCCACAACACCCGCCCGATGGGGAGATGCCGCCCCGCTGTTGGTGCAGGGACCCACGCAAATTCTTCATATCTAAGCAGCGGCTCAGCTTGGGCATGCATTACTGGGGTTGTGCGAACTACTCATGTTACTATCCCGATCGCCGTCAAGACATGAGCAGCTATCGACAGCCGGTAAGGACCAGTTATAGTATATTTTTCTACTATTTCTCTTTCAAAGTAAGCACTAACAACCTCTTCCGTCCACCCGTAGTCCCTAGAATCTCTATGTAGTTACCGCAACTTGATCGACCTAGAGATCCACCCACATGACCAGTAGACTATCGACTACGAGGAGAAGATTAATATCAAGAGGCCTTTGAGATCCGGTGAAAGATCAAGCTCCGAATAAATTGGTTAAGGGGGAAATTGAAAGATCAAACTCCGTTTAAGTTGGTTTTGGTGTTAATGACAAAAACCATAATAAGATTTGGATGATAATAACAAATATCATTATATTATTTTGGTGATAATGACAAATGCATATATGAGACTAATAAGTTTGTTTGAGTATTATTTATGCTTAGTCTCATTTGGATGAAAAGGTAAAATCAAAGAGGTATGCATTCGAAATCATTTTCTTACATATTAATGCATTTTTTAGACCCAAAATATAGATTGAACTCCTCAAATAGTTCAAACGAATATGTGCATATGTTTTTCTTCATATAGACTTGTATCCACACATTTAGGAGGAGCTCTCTCTCTATGTTTTGGAGTTTTATGAGTATTGATCCATGCTTCTTTTAATATGCATATTTAGGATCTTTACTTTGAAATACATTCTTGCGTATATATAGCTTGTGTAGTTCATATAAACTCATGTGCAATCGGGTTGTCATCCAACTTCTCCATTATGTGTTAATGGTTGAATGATTAATGATAACCGGATAAGTAAGCTTTGTTTAAAACTTATCTTAGAGTATACAAATTGTTGTGCATAAGTTGTATACTCGCAAAATAATTTTTATATTTCATTATTTGTTGAGATTGTCATGAATTACCAAAAAGTGAATATTGTTAAATCTAGTCCCTCCATTATGTGTTAATGGTGAAGTTTGGTAATTGATGACAATTGTTTTGTAGATAAATAGTTTAAATGAGTTGGATGAATATGTTAGGTTCCACAAATGAGGATGCCTTGTGATGACTTCATGTGTTGAAGATCATCAAGTCAAGATGCGAGAAGAAAATAGCTTTATGTGTTGAAGACTATTAAGAAGATGGCTTCATGAGTTGAAGGTCATCAAGAAGAAGATGCATCATGAGTTGATGCATGTTGAAAATGATCACGTGTTGATCAAGTAAAGACCATCATGTGTTGGTGGAGTTGAAGAAGTGGATGCATCATGTGTTGACGCATGTCAAGATGATGACCCGGACTTGAAGTTGTGATATGTGTTATCAAACTTCAAGAGGATGCTCAAGGCAAAGGTATGACTAGCTAGGGCTAAGGATGTGTTCCTAGTCTTTTACCGGTCTTGGTGTTTAGTTGAAAGACCGGATTGCTAGTATAGGTTGTCATACTATTAAGAGGTGTCATGTCTAGTAGTTTGAGTCTCATCATGTGTTGATGGCTCAACCTCACCTCGTCTAGCTCATCTTAACATGAGGCTTATATTTGCGAATGTGTTTTGCAAATAGTTGAAACTCATGTATTGAATTCTTGTAACATGAGACTATACATTACAAATATATTTTGCAAATGCTTAAAGTCCATGTTTCTATTCTTTGTGATATAAGGATTATATTTACAAATGTGTTTTGCAAATAGTTGAAGCTCATATATAATCCTTGTGACATGTGACTTATGTTTGTGAATATGTTTTACAAATATGAGAAGTTCATGTACCTATTCCTTGTGTCATGATTTCAAAAGTGTGCGAATGTGTTTTGCAACTTGTTGAAAATCATGTTTGACCCTTGTGTGCATGATATCGTAGTTTACAAATGTGTTTTGCAAAAACTGTTGAGATATATGCAATTCTCAGGAAAATTGAAACTACCGCTGTGTACGTAGCGGTACTACTGTAAGTCGAAAGTACCAGCTTTATATGATTGGTACTACCGGACATCGGAAGTACCGGCATGTGTTGCGGTACTACCGGATGTGAGAAGTCCGAGCGGCTCTATGTGACCGTATGGTCCGGCGGTGGAAGTACCGGTTCTGTGTGAGCGGTACTACCGGAGAGCGGAAGTACCGACATGTGTTGTGCGGTACTTCCGCCCGTCCTGATTTTTTCAGGAAGTTTTCTCCAATGGCTAGTTTTTTGGTGTGGGGTATAAATACCCCCTTGTGGCCGGTTGGAGACGTGGTTGATGAACTCTATTCTGTGTTCTTGAGCTAGAGTGAGGCTCTCCACTCAATGGTGCATGTATTGCACTCGTGAGAAGGGAGAGAGGTTCTAGAGTGCATGTGTTGCCTCTAGAGGTGGACTTTGTGTCTAAGTGAGCTTGTGCATTCGTTGCACGTGGTGAGAGTCAAGTGAGGGACTTGACTTATTACTCTTGAAGTTTGCCGACTCCTAGATGGCGTTGGAGGCATCGTGCGCGGTGATCTTCTCAATAAGGTTGTGAGAAGACCCGGCGAAGTTGTGAAGGTTGGAGCTCACTTACCCGGAGCGAGAAAGAGCTACCATTAGTGGAATTGAGGTGTTTCAGATTAATTCGTGGAGCCGGTCCGATTAGTTCGGGCTAACCTCAACGTGGACTAAGGGAGACCAGCAAGTCTCCGAGCACCACGGTAAAAAGAGATCGTATCATTTGTAGTTTGCTTTCTTGTGCTCTTTTTACATTCAAGCAATTTACTTACTTCGAATCAATTTGATTGCTTGACAACCTAGAATTGCAAATCTTGACCTCAGCTAGAATTTCGTGCACTTAGGCAAATTTAATTGTTCTAGGCGCTATTTGTACTAAACCAACTTGAATTTAACTTCTGCATTGTATACTTAGTTTAGGAAAATAGAAAATGTCTTGAATTGTTAACATTAATTTGTAGAGAATTTTTAGGCCACCTATTCACCCCCCTCTAGTTGGCCTCATCGATCTTACATCCGGGAGGAGGAGCGTCGTAACGACAAGCAAACCGAGCGTATACGTCGGAAGACGAAAATTCATTTCGAGGCATGCACGCGCACGAAGAGTGAGGTCACGAGAGGGAGCGTGAGAAAAAGAGGGAAATGACAGTCATGACCAAAGAGGCCGCTGAAGAGTTCAACGCTGAGCTCACAAGGAAAGAAAAATGGCCCCAGTCTACGCAGTAAGTCGAGCCGTCCCGTACTAAACTCTCGAAAGTCGAATTTATTTCCATTTACGGTTTATTTGCATCGTGTATGATGTTGTTTCTTATGCACGTAACTAAACCTTGTGCTCCGTGTTATTCACAGATTTATTATAAAGTCTATGATAATTCGCAACATCAAATCTCGTCGTCTTTTCGCATTCAATTCTTCGTGTGGTCAATATCACTTACCTTCATGCTTGCCAATCGTTGCTATCTCAATCATCTTCATAAATTTTTTTAGAAAATTTCTTACACTGCAACAACATACGACGATAACAAAATGTTATTGTGAATCTAATATATTTTATGTCATTCACAATCTACGAAAAATCACAAATAGATCGATCGTCACATCGCATTATCACTTACCTTCGTACTTACGAGTCATTGACGCCTTAATCGTCCCCACAAAATTCTTCCAAAAATTTCTCCCACTACAACAACATATGACGATCACAAATTGTTATTTCCAGTCTAACAGATTTCGTACGATTGAGAATCTACGAAAATCACAAATGGATCAACCAATCGACATCTGCCTTTTATCTTCAAAAAAATAATAATATACAAATAAGATTTGCTATATATATTATCTACAAAAATTGCTTTTTATTTTCCCATAATTACCTCCATGATATCAACAAAAAATATTACTATTATTTTTCTCATTGCGCGCTATAACTCCACGCCAGGGACTATGTCGAGAATTCCACCCAGAAAGAAATCAAATTTGACATTACTCTGTCAGAGAGATCAGTTATGCCCAGACTTCGCAACCGCAAGTCCATCCCTGCCGCGACACATCCCCCATGGCTGACTAGGGGGACCCACTAAAGCGCCGGCACCTCGTACTATCGTAGTCGTAGGTAGGCTTGCTCACTTGTCCAATCTCCCCTCGTGCGCCCCCTCAAATACACAGCTCCACAGGACGCGTAACGAAACTAGTAACTACTCGCCTCGCCCACCTCCGCACGGCTAAAATAAAATCAAATCCCCCACCACCTCTCACCATCTCCCCTCCCCCCGTCCCGATCCGCCTCGTCTCCCTCCCGACCGCCCGACCCAAAACCCTAACCCTAGCCAGGGATGGCGACGCAGCCGCCCTCCTCGGCCGCGGCCGCGGCCGCCGACCTCTACGAGACGGCCTCGCAGCCCGACCCCTCCGCCTCCGCTGCCGGTGACGCCTACACCTTCCTCGAATTCAACACGCAGGGCGACGACTTCGACTACCCCGACTTCCCGGAGCTTTCCCAGCCCGCCCGATCCGCGCCGCCGCCGCCGGCCCCGTCATCCTCGCCCTTGTCGTCCTGGCCGACCCCGCCGCCGCCGCCCGAGCCCTTCACGGACCCCGATCTCGCGCCGCAGGACCCGACCCCGCTGGCCTCGTCCTCCTCGCCGTCGCCGCGGTCGTCGGCGTCCAAGGCGCGGGCGGTGGCCACGGACGGGCTCGCCTCGGGGGTCGCCGCGCTCAGCTTCGAGGAGCCCCCCGGCGCCGGCGCGGGGGAGGACGGGTACGACTACGGCAAGGGCGACTTCGTGGAGCACGCGTGCCGGTACTGCGGGATCCACAACCCCGCGTGCGTCGCGCGCTGCAACGTGCCGTCCTGCCGCAAGTGGTTCTGCAACTCGCGGGGGAACACCTCCGGCTCCCACATCGTTAACCACCTGGTGCGGCTTCTCCCCCTTATGGTTTTGTTTCGAATTTTAAGTCCTGTGGGCTGTGAATTTGGTAGAGAATTGCTGAGAAATCAATTTGATGGCGAGTTTGTGTCACCAAGATTCTCCTGTAGCTTGGTAGCGTTCTTTTTTGGTGTTGGATTGGTTGAAGGTGCTAAGAAGGTGATCCATTTGATTATGCTGCACAAGTTGTTATAATGTGGGACAAAATTTCCTAGTTCAGGATTTTGGAATTACCCATCTTGATAGGACAGGTTGAAGTTGCTGAGGAGGTGATACTGATATATTATGAAAATGTTGGACTGATGTTTTCTGTTTAGGGTAGTTAGAGTCGATATTTTCTATAGTTTGTGGTGAATTCGTCAGTAGTAGTTGCAATTTTGATAAACCTGTTGATCATGCTGGATGGCTTTAATTTTCAAGAAGGATTGTCTGCAAGGTTTTTTTTATTGTAGACACGATGAAATTGTCATAGATAATCAGTCTAGAGTTGAATGGCCTTTTCATCATGTTGGTATTTTTTGTGTAGAATAATAAAGCTTGAAATTCAATAGCATTTATGATCGTGTTCTTGTGAAATGTCTGCCATGGCGACGACAAAATTGGTGGTTGTGCTTCGTTTGTTTCACTTTTGTCGTTGTCCGAGTTAACATTTTGTATTAGTTATGATTATGATGATAGGAACGGAAAGCCACATCTCGTGATAACGTCTTATTTTCGGACCTAGGTGTTCAGTTCTATTTGCAAAGGGTTTAAGATATCCTTAGCGTACAATTTGTTAGGAAATTATATGTATTTTGCGTGCAAAACCATCACAAATTGCCTAGGATACACTTAAAATGTAGCACCTTGTTAAAGGCTATCTTTTATTTTAAGATTTTGTTTGATAACTGGTGTCAGCACATGTTGCACATTCTCTGTTTAACAACTTATGTTGCAAAACCCTATTGGTTACTGCTAAGTGATTATGAGAATGATAGGGAAAAGTTATTTTCTTGTTGTTCTTCTAGCTGTACCATTGTTTCTTATTTACCCCTTTGACCTTTCCTAGTATATAGAGCACATAATATTATGTGGATTCCGGTTTATAGAACAACAAGTAAAGGTGGATGACATGGAAAACATGTTGACCAACCATATTTAACGAAGGAAAAGTTCATATAACACCTCGAACTTTGCTCGAAAGTCCGTCCAGCATCCCAAACTATAAAACCGGACATTTGACCCCCCAAACTTTGTAATGTAGTTCAAATAATACCCTGACCATGTTTCGGACGGTGGTATTGCCCGTGTGGCGTGATGAGTGGGCGGTTTTACCACGTAAGATGACGCATTGGTCAAGTCTAGATGAATGACAGATAGGACCTACAGGGCCTTCTCTCTCAAACTGAAACAGAGAGGGTGGGAATTATAGGGGCGAGGGCCATGGAAGCACGGCTAGGAGCTCGGTGGGGGAGAAACCCTTGTGGGTCCCACATGTCACTGACATAACTTGGCTAGTGTGTCATCCTACGAGGAAAAACCACCCACTCATCGCGCCACGTAGGCAATACCACCATACGAAACCGGCTTAGGGTGTTATTTGAACCGGCTAGCAAAGTTCGGAGGGTCAAATATCTAGTTTTATAGTTCAGGATGCTGGACGGATTTTCAAACAAAGTTTGGGGTATTATATGGACTTATTCCTTTAACGAATTATATCCTAATTAATATTATCTCTTTCTGCTATCATGTCTGCGTGGATGATTACCATAATTCATCTTTGATTCAAGCAAAATTGTGGGTCTTCTGGAAGGAATTGCTTAGTAATGTTCCAGAAATAGTTATGCTATTCTTAACAGTCAACGTTAGGCTTTATTATATACCAAATAACATGTTGATGGTAGGCAAGATTCCTCAGTCATAAGAAGATATATTTTTTGGTGCCAAGAACGTACCTGGTTTTACCTATTTATATTAATCAAAATGCTTTTCATTCAGTCTACCTCATGTTTATAACTAGATGGTTATATATCATTGTATATTTTTCACAGGTTAGAGCAAAGCATAAGGAAGTTTGCCTCCACAAGGATAGCCCTTTGGGAGAAACAATTCTTGAATGCTACAATTGTGGTTGTCGCAATGTATTCCTTCTTGGTTTTATCTCAGCAAAGGCAGAGAATGTTGTTGTTCTTCTGTGCAGAGAGCCTTGCTTGAGTGTTAATGCATTGAAGGATATGAATTGGGATCTCAGTCAGTGGTGTCCTCTTATTGATGACAGATGTTTCTTATCATGGCTTGTCAAGGTATGTGTTCTTCTCCTTGTATTGTTTGTTGGGTTGGTGTGTGCGTATGTGCATGTCTTGATGTTATTTTCTTTTTTGATAATTTAACAATTTTACTTCCTTCCAGGTTCCATCAGAACCGGAGCAGTTGAGAGCTCGTCAAATCAGTGCCCAGCAAATTAACAAAGTGGAAGAGCTCTGGAAAACAAATCCTGATGCCTCTCTTGAAGATCTTGAAAAGCCTGGTGTAGATGATGAACCCCAGGAAGTGGGTTTGAAGTATGGAGATGCTTACCAGGTTTAAAAATTTTATTGTGTTTATCATGGCATTTGTTCTTGAGCTTATTTCATATATTTTCTTGTATCTTAGTGCATTAGTAATACTTTTAACATTTCAAATCTTCTCTTTTTTTTGCTAGCATTTTAACTAGCATACCTTTATTCTTTTTGCCAGTATCAAAATGTTTTTGCTCCGCTGATAAAGCTTGAGGCTGATTATGACAAGGTACTGTGTTCTGACATTATTTTCTGAATGTGCTCATATTTCTTTACCATCCTCCCACCCCACCCCACCTACAGAATTGAATTATGATTTTTTTATTTTTCTTCTTGTTACTGTACTGTAGATGATGAAAGAGTCACAGAGCAAGGACAGCGTAACTGTGCGGTGGGATATTGGACTGAACAAGAAGCGCATAGCCTATTTTGTCTTTCCAAAGGTTTGTTTAAGAACTGAAATAAATAGGATTTGTGAATATAGAGCCTCATTATCTTGTTACAGATTATTTTGCCTTTGCATCTTATACTTTCTATAGACTATATTTTTTTACTGCATTTACTACCTCACAAAACCATTTAATCTTTACCTAACATGGGAAATCAATTTTATATTTTAGGAAGATAATGAATTGAGACTAGTCCCTGGAGATGAGCTACGGCTGAGATATTCTGGTGATACTTCACACCCTGCATGGCAGTCTGTGGGGCATGTGGTATGTGTACTAGAAACATGTTAATTGATAGCTGGATGATAACCTCAGTAGGATCACTTCTACGATGGTGCTCATGCTAAGGACATTGTTCCTACAGATTAAACTCACTGCACAAGAGGAGGTGGCACTTGAGCTTCGTGCTAGTCAGGTATAAGGAGTTAGTTCTTTCTTGGTTCCTTTTATCATCCCTCAGCTTTATGGTGTTTCCACCTTAAACCTTTCTGGATTTCAGGGAGTACCTGTTGATTTGAACCATGGATTCAGTGTGGATTTTGTTTGGAAGAGTACTAGCTTTGATAGGATGCAAGGAGCAATGAAGACTTTCGCTATAGATGAGACAAGTGTCAGTGGGTGAGTTCAACAATGCATCTATACTATATATTTTGGTGTTGTGGGCATGGAGGCATGTTGTGCCTACTGTGAGTATGAGGCGAAGGAGCAGCCAGGCTTCTTCTTGCTTGAAAATAGCAATGTCAAATCCAACAAGCACTTTACATAAAACTTTAGGAATTTTAGTTACTCTCAAAGTTATTTCATGGTTGCTATTACTTGATAGGGCCCTGATTCATTAATTACCTCTAGGCAGAATGTTCTTAGTAGTAAATTTGTATTTGGACTCTTTGTTGTATAATCACACCACCATGAGCAAATTCTTAACTTTTTTGCATTCGCTCAACACAGATACATATACCATCACCTTTTAGGACATGAAGTCGAGCATCAGATAATACGTAATACACTACCGAGGCGCTTCGGTGCACCAGGACTTCCAGAGCTAAATGCTTCCCAGGTACCTTAATGTATTAATGTGTTGACACTGAGTTCTTGTTAGTTAAACAATATATGATTTCTCTCATTTTACTTTTACTAGTGACTAGTCCAATGTCCATGCTTTGCTACAGACTAAAAAGATCATATTAACTCAGCACGTCGAACCATTGTCACCGGACTCGGCTACACCACACCCTTGGCTCCACCGTGGTACTCAGTCGAGCTCCGCCCTAGCACATGTTCACGCCTTCGTAGTCATATTCGACGCCCTTGGCTCCCCTGTCGTGGCCCATGTAACCACGCCCTTCTTGCAACACCGTCATTGCATCACACCGCTCTGTCGAGAATGGAAGAAGTAGCTTCACTGAAGGCCGGGGGCATCATGGTACATCTCACGACATGCTCATAAACCGTAAAATTACAAAGCGATCTAGGCATGTATAGCTATAGGTTATACAGTACAGGAACAAAATCAACAAAAGGCAAAGGTGAATGTAATACCGGATTGTTGGTAACCCGCAGATTAACTAATCTGTAAATCAATCCAACCACAAAGCACACACACTTGGGGCCTCGTGCCCAAAAACGCTCGGGACCACACACCTAAGAACGCCCGGAACCATGCGTCCGGAAGTATTTATTTATATCACTAACATTATGATGAATAAATGTTTCAGTATGCTCACCTCTTGTGCTTGGTGCTTGCAGCGATCTCCCCTTCTCTTCCCTTTCTCACCTTTACATGAGCAATGAATCATCCTAGGATGAACTTTACAAAAAGAATCACAAAGGAAAATAACTTGACAGAGAAAGCGCACTACTTGATAAGGACTCAGACATGGGAGTTATAAATTTGTTTCATAGTTAATCAGCCCTATAAAACAGTAGTGCTGGAGTACAATGTACATGACTGCATGTCCCTGATTTGGACAGTAGAGTCAAATAAATTATGTGTTGTCTTAAGGAACAATAAAATGATGCATCTTTGGAGGCTTTCTTTGCATAGATCTGTGTTTGTCTTAGGCCCGGTATAAGTGCATTACAGTATGTGTTGGGAAATATCATCTTGCAAATGAACAAAAAAGTTTGAAAGATTTGGGAGGCCTAATTGGATTAATTAACTTGCTCGGACTATTTGAGAGTGGTTTACCTTTAGAATGCAGATGAATGAATAGACAGATATAATCATCAAATTACTTAGGATGACAAATTGGTGTCCTATGAGTGCTAATCAAGAATGACAACTTGGACATAATAAATTTAGTGTCAATAAAATCTTAGGATCATGCTCAGCATTTCGAGCACTAATAAATAGTCTGCCAACCATTACATGTTATCTTTTTTTCCCCACAAAAGAACATAAGTTAGTGCTTTTGCTGTAGGGTTCAATACAGTGTATGATGCACAATATGCGTTTCTTTTCTTTTGGAAGGGAGAGCAATCATTTCTTAATACGCAAACACAATTTGACAATTCAAATGAGTATTGAGCGTTGTACTAAACATACCTACAAGAACAATTTCTTCCAACAAGGTATTAGGTTCTATCACCGACTACAAATGCAAAAGAAAAGCAAGTTCATATCCCCCAAGAATCTGACCTCTGCAGGAAAATAACTCCTTGAGGAATGCAAATGAAGATCAGACACAACATGGAGAGGGGGTGGCTGATGGCAGCATGGTGGTAGTGGCTAAATACGGCTAGGCAGGCGAAGACCTCGTGGGGGGTCACAACGGTGGGGCAGCGAAAGACTATGGCGGGGTGGCCCTGGAGAGAGCAGCGGAGCTCATCACCCACATCCCCTTCTCATTTTTGCTCCTCCCTTCTGTTCATCCTCCGCCGCCGCCAATGTGGCGCTTTCTCGCCTCTGCTGCTTCATCCCTTCTAGATCCGGCAAGGAGGCGCGCGATGGCGGTGTGGTGGTAGTGGTAAAGGACGGTAAGACCTTGTGGTGGTGTGGTGGAGGGGGCGGCGGAAGACTACAACGTGGTGGGGTGGCCCCAGAGGCAGCAACGGAAGGAATCGGATCTGAGGAAGACAATCGGAGAGAGGGAGCTTGAGCACATCATTGGATCTCACTAGTTCTGAGCTTGGTGCCGCCAAATCTGCGGGATCCAGTCGCTGGTGATGAAGACAACAACCGGATCCGAGCGCATGGCAGAGGGTGGAGGGTTGGGCGGGCGGGCGAGGGAGGATGTGGGGAGAGAGTGGGAGGAGCGGCAGCGGTGCATGGATGTGTGGGGAGGAGCGGCGGTGGCGGTGCGGCATGCCGTGCGCGGCGAGCGCGAGAGGAGGGTGGGCGAGGAAAGACGTGGGGGAGAGAAGAGGTGCCAGGCGGTGGTGGGGGAGAGGACGGGTGGCGAGCGCATGGAAAGTCCCCACATGTCGGTGCCGATTTTTTCTGCGGGTAGATAAGTTGGGCCCTGCTATCGGCACTTGTTGCTTGTGAGAGGAGGGTGGTGTGGTGGTGGGATGGCAGATGAACCACAACCATCAATTCCCTCATTTAAGTAGTATAGATAAAGCGCTTTTAGCAACATGCTTTAATGGCTTAGATTAGCGTGCTGCTCTCCAGTTGTTCTAGGACATTTTAGTGGGGTTTCTTATGTAATTACCTATTTTGAATTTAAGGCACTGACAAACAGCTGTTATGATGTTATAAACTTACTGAAATGGAAATATTTCAAATTAACATTTGTTTTGCCATTGATCTGATGTATCTTCTGGGCTGGTGGTGTGTGTGTGTGTTCAGGTCTTAGCAGTTAAAAGTGTTCTCCAGAAGCCAATTAGTTTGATTCAAGGTCCACCTGGCACTGGGAAAACTTTCACATCTGCTGCAATTGTGTATCACATGGCAAAACAAGGTCAAGGACAGGTATAAGAGTGCATGGTATTTGTCATGCTCATATAGTTTGGAAGTATGGATTAACCTCTTGTCTGTGTTTTGAAATTTTAGGTCCTTGTCTGTGCACCAAGCAATGTTGCAGTTGATCAGTTGGCAGAGAAGATAAGCTCAACTGGTCTCAAGGTAAATGATGAATTTACCATTTATTTTAATTACCTACAGTATCCCAACAGGCCTTTTTTCCGACTTATCTATTATCCGTTGAGTATGGCGTCTACTGAGTACTGAAACCATTATAGGCGGGTAGACGTTTTCAAATTGCAAGCTTGGCCTCAGCGGATGTTGATTTTTTTAGTTAGTTTTTATATGCTTCAGCTGATTGCAAGAGTAATTGAAAGCGTGACTTGCACAGTTGATATAGTACTCAGTACTCACATTGTGAACTGGTAAACTATGGTATTTCTTTGTTTTTGGGCACATTTTGTATGATGCTTCAATTAATTACTCTTGAATGATTCTGTTATTGTGATAAACAACAGTTGTTAGGCTGTCCAGCTTTTGAATTATCTCCAATTTGGGCGCCCAACTTTTGAATTATCTCCAATTTGGGCGCCCAACTTTTGAATTATCTCCAGCTTCTGTTGGTGCACAGTTCCCTGTTATCTGATGATGCATTATTTATGATTCATAATTTCATTAAGTGACTGTGGTTGCCTACTACAGGCTGTTAGGCTGTGTGCCAAATCTAGAGAAGCTGTTTCATCCCCTGTTGAGCATCTGACACTTCATTATCAGGTGCATTCTTGATTCCTATCTAGTTGCTTGCACGCAAAATAGTCTCCTGGTGGATGGTACTGATGTGTTTGTGCAATCATGCAGGTACGGCATCTTGATACATCTGAAAAGAGCGAATTGCATAAGCTACAGCAACTGAAAGACGAACAAGGTCTATTATCCATTGTTCACCATTGTGATGCCATAGTTGAACATTCTTTTAAGAGATGCGATGTGCCTGCATTTTGTTGAACAAGAGCTGTTATTGCTTACTTTCTCTTTTCACAGGTGAATTGTCAAGCAGTGATGAGAAAAAGTACAAAGCACTAAAACGAGCAACTGAAAGAGAGATATTGCAAAGCGCTGATGTGATTTGCTGCACTTGTGTTGGTGCTGGAGATCCTCGTTTGGCAAACTTCCGTTTTCGTCAAGTAATGACTACCTACTTTATGCACACTGCAGGTTAATATTGATGTCTGTCTGTACTATATCCTGAGGCGATGGCAAATTTTATTGTCAGGTTCTTATTGATGAGTCTACACAGGCAACAGAGCCTGAATGTCTTATTCCATTGGTGCTTGGTGTCAAGCAGGTAACAAGTAATTAATGAGTTGATTTAGGATAATTTGATTATTTTTATTTACACTTTTACAATTTATTTAGGTGGTTCTTGTTGGAGATCATTGCCAACTGGGTCCAGTTATCATGTGCAAAAAGGCAGCTCGCGCAGGATTAGCACAATCTCTCTTTGAACGTCTTGTTATCCTTGGTGTCAAGCCATTCAGGCTACAGGTAACCGTTGCCACTGGTGTTTTGTTTCTCAGTAGTATTTCTGTGGTGTTACTATGGTTTCCATGGCTCCTCCTGCACCATTGATGTCAAAAGTGTGAAAACTATGAATTTTTCTTAAATAATATGATTATAATTATGTTGGTGTTTCTCAAGATATGCTTTTATAAGGATATTTACTCTTGTTGTTTGGTCCTTATACAAATATTTTGTTTATGTGGATTAAATTGTTATATGGAACACATCCATGTATTTGGAAGTGGTGAAGAAGGCACCTAAGGTATTATCTTGTTCATTTCATTTTCTAAATAATCTCTATGTTGTTTGATGCAACAGAAAATGTCAGTTACATTTTGTAAAAGAACCTTTGAATCACAGGTTGTTATTGTGTACTTTACGATGTCCTGGAAGTTTATGTAGACTGCTCTTTTCACTCTCTTTGTTAGTTTGAATAATGAAATTTAGTGGAAACGAGTTCAAGGATGAATATAAAATCTATATCTGATTTTTTAAGGATGCGTGATATCCACTAAGTTATATCCAAGTTTTGAACCATGATATTGCAGTGATTAATTGTTAACACTCTTTTAGAAGAAAGCTAATAATCCTCTCTTAATCATATTCATACGTGATTTACAGGTCCAATATAGAATGCACCCTTGTCTTTCAGAATTTCCGTCCAACTGCTTCTATGAAGGCACACTGCAAAATGGAGTAACTGTAAACGAGAGACAATCATCTGGAATTGATTTTCCTTGGCCTGTTCCGAATCGGCCTATGTTCTTCTATGTGCAGGTGCCTTCTTGGACAATCACCAAGCTGCCATTTTTCGTACATGCAAAAGCTCTTCCTGCTTATTTAGACCGATTCAAACTGATTTTCTGTAGATGGGACAAGAAGAGATCAGTGCTAGCGGGACGTCTTACCTCAATAGAACTGAAGCTGCAAATGTAGAAAAAATTGTGACTACATTTTTAAGAAGTGGAGTTGTACCAAGCCAGGTATCTACTAATGATTACCTTTCATGTCAAATTTTGCACCAGCCCCTTCTTTATAAAAAATACATCACTAATTCTGTGGAAACTGGATGTGTATTAATATATCGTTTAATGTGCAGATTGGCGTTATCACACCTTATGAAGGACAAAGGGCATATATTGTAAATTATATGTCAAGGAATGGCTCTCTTCGCCAACAGCTTTACAAGGAAATTGAGGTTAACCATAAAACATGTAAATTATAATGTCAGGCCCCTCATGTTGGAAGTTGCATGGCTATATTATTTGTACTTATTTCAGGTAGCAAGTGTCGACTCCTTTCAAGGAAGAGAGAAAGATTACATTATTCTGTCTTGTGTTAGAAGCAATGAGCACCAGGTATGGTTCTTGTTGTTTCATTTGATATGCCCCATAATTTTCTCGACGATGTTTGACTTGCACTATGGTAATTTATGCGGAGTGCATTATAGATGTAATGCAAGTTAAAGAGTTTGCCACGTCCTTTACAATTATTTTGTTGTATGTGTCAATACCACATGCTTTTAAATGATCAATAGTTTAATTTTTTACTGGTCAAGTGGTCACAGCCAATCTGTAAATAACCATTTGCATTCTATTTATTTAAAGTTCTACTTATGTTTTGGAAACTCATTGAAGTGGACACTTGAGGCTGCCACGACTGTTAGTATATTCTTGTATGAAGCATCTATGCATTTATTTTTGTTGCACCGAATGCATTCGATATATATTGTGCAATAACTGAACCATGATGTTTGTTTGTGTTCTATTCATGCTTGGTGAGCAAACTGTTGTGTGCCAGGTCGTGTAAATTGATGTGACATACCATTTTCTTTGCTCTTTCAGGGTATTGGGTTTCTTAATGATCCTCGCAGGTTAAATGTTGCATTAACTCGTGCTCGGTATGGTATAGTCATTCTTGGCAATCCTAAAGTTCTAAGCAAACAGCCACTTTGGAATAGCTTGTTGACACATTACAAGGTACACCTTTGCCTCAATACATAATGATGTTTATTTTACAAGTTTGATTGCAAATGATTAGTATTTCAGTAGTTGTTGCTGTTTCATTTGGGGTGAGAATAACACATAATGTAAATCCTTTGTAGTTGGTTTGGGCTCTTTTTTTGGGCTTATGTCCAAATTGCTAGGACTGTATTGCGTAATCTAGTGTCTTATGATATTATTTGTGCTGGAAGATGTATATCAGAGGGAATGTATAATCTGGATATTGGTGTCTTTACTAACTACGTTTTGTTTCGAATTGTTTTTGAATTTTACACTATAATTACTGTGTTTAGGAGCATGAGTGCTTGGTAGAAGGACCTTTGAACAACTTAAAGCAGAGTATGGTGCAATTTCAAAAGCCGAAAAAGGTGAGTGCCTTCTTTGGTTGTTCCAGATAACTACTGGAAAGCATTCTGGTTCTTCTCGTTTTACAAGCATTTTGGTGAGCAGATCTACAATGATCGAAGACTGTTCCTGGGTGGGGGTCAAGGTGTTATGCATGGAGCTAGCATTGGCGCTGTGGGCTCAAGTCCAGTGGCAGATAAGAGAAGTGGTAGGGGAAAAGGTATATACAATTACGTTTTTATGGTGTATATTTTCCATTTTTTATTAACTTTTCTAAGATTAAATTTTCCTCTCTAATGCACCCTCTCTTCTTTTTTTGCCAAACCCAGGACATTCCTTTGTTTCATTTGGGCCTCCAAATGGGACTCATAAACCTGGTGTGCACCCATCAGGCTATCCTTTGCCTCGTATGCCCTTCCCTCCATTTCCTGGGGCTCCACATTCTCAACCGTATGCGATTCCAACCCGGGGATCATTGCATGGACCCATTGGAGCAGTTCCACCGGTGCCTCAACCTGGGAATAGAAACTTTGGGGCCCCTCGTGCAAATACTGGCGGTCCTATTGGTGGCCACCTTGCTGCTCATCAACAGAACTCTCAGCAAGCTATGGGTGGCATAGGGTCAACTTTTAACTTTCCTGGCCTGGAGAATCCGAGCAGTCAGCCTTCTGGTGGAGGTCCAATGTCCCAAACTGGATTAATGACACAGGTTTGATTGTTTCTATCTTATATCTAATACACAAAATAACAATAGTTTTATAGTAACATTTGCCTTTCCATATTAGATGCCTGTCCAAGGTCTCAGTCAAACATTCCGTGATGGGTTTTCCATTGGTGGGATGTCTCAGGTACTAGCAATGAATGATGCATGGCATTACTACCTTACTGTTCTCTCCTTGATACAATATGTTTTCTTGGTTACTAGGACTTCTTCGGAGACGATTTCAAGAGCCAAGGATCTCATGTGGCATACAACATTGCGGATTTTTCTACTCAGGTTTGTATCCCATCTTTAATACAATTGTTTCTGGATTCATATGTTTCTACCATGGCTCTGTAATTCACATAAACCAATTCAACATTAGATTATGAAAAAATGGCTGTAAAGTTTTAGATCACTATTATTCTGGGAAAGTGGCTTTTAATAAAAACGGTAGCTGTCATATACAGGCTTCTCCAGGAGGTTATGGTGTTGAATATACTCAAGGACCCCAATCTGGATATCCTGGGAATTATTTGAACCAAAATGCACATCCAGGATACTCCCATATGTGTGCAACAAATGACATTGTATCTCAGGTCTGTTCTTTGTAGTTCATAACAATTACATCTGGTAAATTATCTTTTGATGCCTTTCCTTGTACATGTTTTTGCTCTCTTGACTAAGCCTGTTAGAATGATCCAGGAACCCATGGCCCATGGTTCACATGGAATGTTTACACAAGCAGGATACAATGATCCATCGCAAGATGAGTCGTCTCAGATGCATTATGGAATGGCTGCTCCTGGCCCTCTTCAATCACAGGTGGTTTATCTATTTCCATGTGTTCAATGTTTCCTTTCTCTGGCTGGAAAATTGTTGCAATTGTAACTAACATAATGTTTTGCAGAGCATGATGAACCCTCTCTACTCTCAATCATATGCTCACTATAACACCCAGCCCCAGTCCCTTCAACCTCCTCCACAGTGATCAGGAAGGCGTGTGATATAATGGCTGAAGCCGCATTAAATTTTGGAAGTTTGATGGATTGCATCCTTGGCCTACAGCAGCTTGGTTGTGCCTTTCTGCACTACTATGCAGAAATGATGGGGCATAGGTATCAGTTGCAAGCAATGAGCACAACCATATTTTGGCACACTACATATCGGATATTTATTGGGACAGGCTTGTACAAGATGGCTACGGCTATCGACCAACGACCAGTGCTGACGAGCACAAGGATTGCAACACATCTCTTTCTTGTCGTGGTAGTTCACAATGGGGCTTGACATTGGTGGCAACATGTGCATGAGAGGGGGTTTGAGGACGCTACCCACATCCCTTCACCCGTATAGAAGGCAAACGGGGCTTGTAGTGGTATGATGTGAATACTCCAGGATGTGCCGCCATCCAAGTGAAAGGGGCAGCAGCTATCGCCTGGCTCCATGGTATCACAAAGACGCCTGTGGATTGACTTTGTATAGAGGTAGCTATAGGTGGGGTGGTCAACCCCCTCAGATCTCTCGCACATGGCCAAGATACTTGCCTGAACATTATGTATGCTTCTATAGAGTTTTGATATTTATATCACAGAAATGATGTAGGTGTTGTTGCCTGAAAGAACGAACGCAAGAGTTTGTGGTGATTGATGGAAATTAGGGTTTATTGAATCTTTCATTCATCTGGTGTAATTCTGGCATGGTTCTGCGATCCATAGGTGGATCAGTGGGGTTGATTTATAACGAGAGCAATATTCTGAGGCATGTTTTGATATATGGAGTTGGTCCTGTCCTGTGGTTCATATTTGTTTTCGATTATCTTGTATCTTATTGCAAATGCCTCTTTTCTGGAACGATGGATTGGTGTTTTGATCGTGATGCAACTTCCAGTTTTAAAATGAAACCCAAATCATGGCCACTGTTTTTCTGGGACATGGCCAGATGTTGTTAGACATGTATAGGCTGTAGGGTTGTCACATTGAATGGAGGGCTCATTGCATATTTTCTCTTCTTGTATATTTGGCCTTTTGGCCTATTGGAATGGCATAGTCCACTTTATAACATGGTATCAGCTAGCCCAGGAGAGGGTTAGGGTTTCTCAATTCTAGCCGCTGGCTGCTGCACCTCTCCTGTGCCCTGTGCACACACCGCGCCTCAGATGCCTGGCTTTAGGAGTAAAAACGGATGAGATAGTTTTCAACCGATCTGGACAATTTTTGAATACGGAATGATTCAGCTTCGATTTTTGTTGAATAGTATCGGATCAGAAACGAATACGGAATTTTTTCAAAAATGAATACAAATACGGTAGTGTCCTATCTGTTGAATACGAGTATATACTTGAAATATCCGAAGCTGATGGAATCCGGATATCTGGCCATTGGTGATATGTACTATTAGACTAAGCCTAAGGCCGAACGCCTAAGCCGCCCACTCCATCAGGTCTTCAGGGCAACACCGCCTCCCCCTCAATATTTTTTCCGATCCAGATTTGAGCAGCAAGCGGCCCACTCCAGATCTAAGCAGCAAACAACACTACGCTGCTGTTGAGAACTAGAGAACTAGTGGTACATCCATTTACATGAACTCTGCTACGTTTTCTCACCAAATTTGCTCGGCAGGAATCCCACAGCAACTCCCTCTAGTCAAAGGAGCTAAAACCGTAGATTTCAATCTCCCCACCCAGAAACAAACGAAACGTGGAATTGACAAGCATAGAGAAATCTACAAAATTCTAGCGCACGCTACTGGCCGGGCGTGACGGGGTCGAAGACCTCCATTCCGCCCACCGAAGAATCAAGATCCCGATCCCAGCACGGACGGATCATACGCAAACTAGATCCATAACAGCCTTACCGAGCCGCTGTCTCGACTCAGTAGATCATGGCACGCGAAGGAAGCGAAATGAGCCGGGACAAGGTGCGGGTGGGAAGGTGATTAGAGAATCATATCGGTCGGGAAGGAGGGAAGGAGGTGGAGGTGGCGTCGGGGGGAAGAGGAGATCTGTAGCAACGTAGGGGCGGTGGCTGGTTGGACCAGACGGACGGGGAGGGAGAAATGAAATGATGGGAGAAGACAGCAGCGGTTGGTTGGTTAACGAGATGGTGGTAGTCGCGGTTGGTGCTCTTTTTCTTTGACTTTTTTTACGGAGTCTAAGAAACATATACTCAACACACATAATGGGTGCTCATTCTCGCGAATAAGCCTGAACTTATAACTTATTTGGTATTGTTTAAATTTATTTGCATTGTAACTGATGCTAGCTTTGTCATCGTAATTAAATTTAGAAAAAAAATAAGTTATATCATCACAAACAATGCAAAAAAAATAAGAAAAACCAAAAAAAAGTTATATCATCACGTTTTTTACCCGTCAAATCGTGTGTCCATACAGGAAGTACGTAGCTAGCGCCTAGCAATGTCCAACAAGTTGAGCAACCATGAGGCTTCTTCCATGAGCAGCGAATATGCAATATGTTGGATGGTGAAGAGCATTGGTGTTAGCTTAATGACACGATGCAGATGCAATGCGCTCAAAGCAAGCATGTGTATTAGTATGTATGTGTGTTAGACTGTTACTACTTATGCTTGTTCAAATTGCTTTCATGTGTACTCCATGAATTGCACGTTGTTGGTATTTATGCTATGTACTGATCGACTATCGAGTATATTTTCATTGTGGGTGAAAATATTATGCTTGTTTATACTTCATGAATATTTTGAGAAGATAAACTATTTATGTGTTTTCATTGATTTCGGATGTATAGTTTAAGGTGTTTTCATATTTCGATAAATATTCATGATCGTATTCATTTCGATTCATATTTACTTTGTATCTGTATTCAATATTATTTGTATTTGTATTTGTATTTGAGGTATCCGTATTCGTATCTACATCCAAGAAAAACTATAAAAACAAATATGGTATAGACATTATCTTACCGTATTCGATCCGTTTGTATCCCTACCTGGCTCCAAGTGTCACCCCCCAACCCTTAGCTGCTGCCTCCGTCAGCCACCCACCTTCTGGCCGCCCCCTTCATTGCTGCCTCTCGGTAGTTTGGCTGCAGCTCTAGGCCACCACCGTCGTTGCTCCGCAGGGTGCTGCCGCTCTTCGGCCGCCCGCCTTTCGGCTGGCCACCTCTCGTCTTTTGCCTCCTGGCTAGGGGTGAAAACGAATCGAATTTGGTTAGATATTGCTCATTCCATATCCTATCCTATATTTTTTCTCGGATTCAGAGTCGAACACGAATAGTGCTGGATAGGAATACGAATCTGGGTAGTGTCGGTCATAGATACGGAATGAATATTGTTATAAGGGTGGCCCCCACCTAAGTATAGCCGGAATATTAGGAGGTTGCAAGGCCCAAAATGAGACATGACAATGACATAAATACCCCTGAGAGGGACACCAGAGTGTAAGGACGAGATTGTGAAACACTCCCGTGTGGATATATATATATATATATATATATATATATATATATATATATATATATATATATATATATATATATATATATATATATAAAAATACATTCTACACCCTAGTGTAGTTACACCCACCTCTAATATACCACCTAAACAAACTTGAAATACTCCTTTATCACTTTAGGTATATTTGTATACTAATTATAAGATACTCCAATGTGAACCACATGAAAAACTTGTAAAGGAGTTCATAGTTTTTAGCGTATTTTGTAAATACCCTTATATATCGCATAAAAAAGGAGTATGTCGAAAAATGTACATACTACTTCGAAAAATTGTTCATACCACCTAGATGGTCTTAAATACTTATATACTACACGTACATACCCTCCGTTACGAGATACTCCCTACATTGCGAGATACGATATAGGGTGTAACTACACCGGTGTAGAAAGAGGCTTCATATATATATATATATATATATATATATATATATATATATATATATATATATATATATATATATATATATATATGTACCATCCGAGCCATGGGAAAACACTAAGCATTGTTCACCTAACTCTCCACTACGACATCTCTCTTTCTGTTTAGTCTGTAACCACAACAAATACAGAGCAGGTGTGAATACGATAACGAATATCTAGTCAGATATTACGTAGGAACACAAAGGGCATATATAGTGTGCACATGATAGCCACCATGTATTACTGGAGTAATTTTTTGGCAGGGTTCTAGAGCATATATTAAGCAATAAGCAACAGTAATTCGAGCAGCCAAAACTTTCTGCAAACATAATTGGATGGAAGAGAGATATTCATGATAAAATGCTCTGATATGCTCTCCAGTCTCCTGCAATCCTTCTTGCTGCATTTGGTTTGTTGCAATAAGCGGCAGACAACAATAATACCTAAAGTCAAGCCACATGGCTAGATCGAGTGCTTGATGCCTTTGCACCATCATATGGTGGCTAGCTGTCATATATCTTGATGTTTGTTCCCTAAAAATTAGAACTAAAAAAGGTGCATCAGAAGTGCAATCAGGTTGATGAGCCAAAAAACTTGCAGCACAAGTCCATGAGACTAAACAAAACAATCACTTTCCAAAATTGTCCACACCAAGGAACAGAAGGGACAAGACAACAACACTATAGTATATGATCGATAATAGTGAACCACTTACTTCAAATTTCTAGCAAGTTGCAATCCACAAAACCAAGGAAGAAAAAAATGCATGACACCAAGTCCCTCTCCAGTCTCCAGTCGAGTCTCCAAGTCTTTCCTTGAGGCCATGAGCCCGTGACCACTTGAGCTTGACCAGGACCCTCGACCCCAGGCGTCCAAGTGCTGAAGTGACTGCTGAACTGTCGGTTGGGCTTGGCCCCTTCACTCACCTTGGGCTAAAATGATGAATCGACTGATGGGCCGGATATCCGATGAACACACTCGGATATTATCCGGTAAAATTTTGGGTATTTTTCATATTAGTCGGATAGTTCTTTCCCAAGTCTGATTCCGTATCTGGAAACAATTATCCAAATTCAATAATTATCCGACATGTCTACCCGAATCCGATCCGACTCGGATTTGGTGGTCGATCAGTCGGAAAGTATCCGATCCGTTTTCACCCCTACTCCCGGCCGTTGTGTTCAAGCCAATCCTCATTTGTACATGATGACTACCTATAGTGCTATCATAGTTCTGAAGATCACCTTTGATGTGATGAACTATTGTCAGTGGGACATGCACATGTGGATCCACATGAGGAGTCAGTGTCTTTGGGGTCATCTTATTGGTGAGAGGCCTTGCCCGCCTTGTCCTTTGCTGTTGGCCGCCCCTCAGATCCCTGCCATTGCTGATGAGGCAATCTAGAAGGTTGCGATTGCTGCCTTTGAGGAGGTCATGGAGGTGTACTAGGCTCAGCTTCACTCTTATAAGAGGTGGCGGGATGGCGAGGTTTGTGCAACTGCCATCCTGATAGGTAGTATGACTGTGGCTATCTCCATGAATGTGGTGGAGGTGTCGCATGCCGACCTCTCAGCTGATGTGGGAGCGACTTCATGCCCACTACGAGCCGACGAGTGATGCTATGTATCTTTCGGTCGTGCACTAGGCACACTCTTTTCAGCAGTTTGATGCCACGCTGAGCGACTTTTACTAGCAGATGTCCGCGGTGTGGCATCAGCTTGACTCTCTGTGATTAGACTTTTGTCGGACTTGTCCCTGTTGTGTGTGTCAGCGTGCTCACCTAGACACTCACCGTCTCTACGAGTTCTTGACACGTCTTCAGTCAGAGTTTGAGCCTGTCCGTGCTCACCTTCTGATTCATCAACCGCGTCCATCCATGCTAGAGGCTCTCACCGTTGTTCGTGCTGAGGAGACTCATCTTTGCAGTTTGGGCCAGGTGTAACCTGCCTCCGTTCTGGCTGCTCGGGCATCTTCTCCAGCACCTGCTCCGCTACACCGGTGCCTTCAACTACACTGGTGGCAACAACCTCTACCATGAGTCTTCACTGCTCCTTGTGCAACCATGCTGGTCTCACATTTCAATAGTGCTACAGGCAGAAAAACTAGGGCCGCAGGGGTAGTCGCCCTCCCAAGGGCACTGGTGCCTCTTCGCAGTTTGGTAGCTCCTCTCAATCAGGTTCTCATCAGAGCTCTGCTACTGAGGTTCGGCAGGATATGCTTACTCTGCTTCGGTGCCTTACTGTTTTAGCTTTGTTCGATTCTGTCGGCTTTGTTGCTCAGCGTAGAACCACCACCACCACCTCCTTCTTTAGGTATCTCATTCCCTTGCATTCTGGTACTTCATTTCATATGGCACCAGATTCTATTCACCTCACCTCTATGAGTCCTCCCATTCTTCCTCGCACAGTTACGACTGCAGATGGTACCTTCCTTCCTGTTGCTGCAGGACGAGACACTCTCTACTTCTTCTTTTCTTGTTTCTGCAGTCTCTTATGTTCCCAAACTCGCTATTCAGCTTATGTCCGCTGGTCAGATCACTGACCATGGTTGTCGTATCATTCTTGACTCTGACTTGTGTTCAGGATTATTGCACCGGGATTCTGGTTGGGACTAGCCCTAGACGTCATGACTCGTAGTGTCTTTGAGAGATCAACTGGCTGCACCAACCAATCGGTCCTTTCCACTACCTTCACATCAGTCGCTTCTTCTTCTACTATCACCTTCGTCCAGTGGCATTATCGTTTGGGTCACATCGGAGGTTCACGTCTATCTTCGCTAGTTTGGAGTGGTGCTCATAGCTCTTTTTCTGGTGACACTTCCTTACACTGTACGAGTTGCAAGCTTGGCAAGCAGTGCAGCTCTTGTACCCCTCTAGTGACTCTGTGTCTCATTGTCCTTTTGATTTTGTTCATTATGATGTTTGGGGTCTGGCCCCTTCATTTCAAAAGGGGGTAATCGCTACTATGTAATTTTTATTGACGATTATTCTCGATACACTTAGATCTACCTTATGTCTTCTCGCAATTAGGTGCCCTCTATTTATCAGTTGTTTGCTACTATGGTTCGTACTCAGTTTGATTCGACCATTCATATCCTTCGTGCTAACTTTGCTGGTGAGTATCTGTCTGCTGCTCTTGATCGTTTTCTTACTGATCAGGGTACTCTTCCTCGGTACTCCCGTCCTGGTGCTCATGCTCAGATTG
Source organism: Bonia amplexicaulis (assembly GCA_036346245.1). Taxonomy (NCBI): domain Eukaryota; kingdom Viridiplantae; phylum Streptophyta; class Magnoliopsida; order Poales; family Poaceae; genus Bonia; species Bonia amplexicaulis. The sequence continues at coordinate 6,909,100 of CM070753.1, forward strand.
GTGTCTCTGAGCGTAAGCATGTCACTTACTTGAGATCGCTCGTATTCTGATGCTTGCTTCTCATGTTCCACCTTATTTCTGGGCTGTGGCTTTTTCACGGCTACTTATCTTGTCAATCTTCAGCCTTCATCTGCTCTTTAGGGTTATACTCTGGTCAAGAGTCTCTCTAGTAGGCCTCCTCAGTATAGTCATCTCCGATGTTTTGGCTATGTCTATTCTGTTCTTCTTCCACGTGAGCGCACCAAGCTGATGGCTCAGTTTGTTGAATGTGTTTTTCTTGGCTACAGTTCTGAGCATAAGGATTATCGCTGTCATGATCCTATTGCTCATAGGATGATTATATCTCGAGATGTCACATTTGATGAGTCTCGTACTTACTACCCTCGGTCTTCCTCCACTAGTTCAAAGATGCTTTCTTTTCTTATTTTTCCTAACTCTCTGTTCCTTCCTCTAACTTTACCTTTGTCATCACCTTCACCTATTTCACCTCTGTCTATTCCTTCTCCTTCAGACACTTGTTCCTACTTGTACTATCTTTTCTATTGAGATTGTCACCCCTTTCCACTACACTATTCTCGTCGTCCACGTCCTAATGCAATCTCAGTTGTGCCTCCTTTTGCTACTTGCTCCAGTCTTTACTCACCGATATGATCTTCATGATCGTCGTTCAGTTAGGCCTCCTGAGTGCTACGGTTTTGCAGCCACTGCTCTTGCTGAGGCTACGACTTACCATGAGGCTGTTACTCATCTGAAGTGGCTGGCAGAGGAGATTGCTGCTCTGGAGTGCACTAGAACTTGGGACCTTATTCCCCTACCTGCTCATATCACTCCTATCATGTGCAAGTAGGTGTACAAGATTAAGACTCGCTCGGATTGTTCCCTTGAGCGCTACAAGGCTCGTCTTATTGCGTGTGGTTTTCAGTAAGAGTATGGTTGTGACTATGATGATACTTTTGCTCCTATTGCTCATATGACCACAGTTCACACTCTCCTTGTTGTGGCATCTGTTCGTCAATGGTCCATCTCTCAGTTGGACATCAAAAATGCTTTTCTCAATGGTGAGCTGCGTGAAGAGGTCTATATGCAGCCACCTTCTGGATATTATGTCCCTGATGGTATGATTTGTCGCTTTCACCGCTCTCTATGGTCTCAAGCAAACCCCTTGTGCTTGGTTTGTGAGATTCTCTTTTGTTGTCACTCCTGTCGGTTTCACCGCTAGTGATCACAACCCTGCTCCACTTTTCATGGTCGGACGCTCCTTTAAATGGATGATATGATCATCTTTGGGGATGATCCACACTATATTGCATTTGTGAAGAAGCGTCTTAGTGAGTATTTCTTGATGTCTAATCTTGGTCTCCTTCATTAATTCCTTGGGATTGAGTTTTCTTTTACGTCTGAGGTCTACTACTTCTCCAGAAGAAGTACATTCAGGATCTTTTTGCCCATACTTGTCTTACTGATCAGCGCATGGTGGACACTTCTATGGAGCTTAGAGTCTATCTTCGACCTACGGATGGTGAGCCTCTTGAGGACCCCACTCGATATCATCACCTTGTTGGTAGTCTGGTCTATCTTGAGATCACTAGACCGAATATTTTCTATTCTATCCACATTTGAGTTATTTTGTTTCAGCTCCCATTCAGCTCCACCACAACCACAGTTCCTAACAACTGTGAATTAGCGACGATGGCAACCGACGAGGCACGTGTATCTTTTGTTTTGAATAAATTCAAGCCGTATGGTTGGAGCTAGCTTTTCCCGGGATTTCCCGGCTCATCATCCTCTAGAATTTGGCGCAATCTTGATTGTTGAAAGTTGAAACACAACTAAATGACAAGTAAAGCCTTGTTAATCTGAACCTTGCCGTAAGCGTAGGAATGTACGATTCCCTATTGCCCATGTTTGTTGCAGATCTACATGAAATGGAGATAGCTGTTGTTTTCCCCAGTCAATAGCGAATGAGCAAAATATGTCCTCCATCTCCAATTTCCATGTCCAAAAGGGATAAAAAAAAACTATGAATGGTTGAATTTCGTAGTGATCTTGCCAGAGGTATATACAAATGCTGTAGATTCTTAAACCCAGATACCAGTTTGCACACAAAAATTTGGTGAATATTGTGACGACCCGCATCATTACCACGGGGTAATAACGCCGATCAACGGATTATTACTCGTTTTAGCCGATAAAACATCGCTCTAACGAATAACAATCCAATCAGAGTGTTGCAACAGAACAATAATTAGAGACAACATGATATTACAAAAATATCGCCACGCAGGGTTAAATTTCTTACCAAGCCTCCAGGGCTAGAATATCTTGTCCTTCACTCAATCTTTACACGGGATGTCCGCCTTGTACCTATTGTAATCCGAGTCCACGGTATTTCATCCAGGCTAAACTGACATATCCTAAACAAAAGAGGATAATAGCAAGGGTGAGTACAGAAGTACTCAGCAAGCGTTATTAGCAAAATGCAGGAAATGCCCATTTCCACACTTTTAGAAATATCAATCCCTGTTCTCAAATTCTGGCTCAATCTTAGCCTCTTTCCTTCCTCATTTTCTTTCCAATCACTTATAGAAAATAGGGTTTGTTGGTTTTGAAAGAACTCCAATTTATTATTTTGGAAAACTACTGAGCATTCGTATGAACAGCAAAAACCCCCATAAGTTTCCGTAATTCTCCTTTCACGGAGACAGCATGAATTCATGATTTGGTAAGCATTAGCAAGCTTGTATCACTTTACCCATCACCACTCGATCCTGTTGGTCGCCTAGATCTCGCATTTCCTTAGATGCGGTGCCCAGATCAGAGTACAGTACGTTTGCATCTATCTCAGTAATTATATCTCCACCCAGTTACTCACAATCGGCAGCCTGAGCGGTAACACCCTCACGCAGACCCACCGAAAGCGACATTAACTGTTGGCTGGGGTGGTTTCTGACCCTCACCCAACACCCAACTGCGTAATATATCGCCTTCGCGTACCCGTTGCTGAATATCTGATCGGTCTTGGGTTCTTGCGATCCGCCTCCCACTTCGGCCTACGTACGAGCTCCGGGTTCTCACTGCGGTGTGGATCCATCCCACTCCGATCGGTCCCGGCTCTTGTGGGTTCTTCCCAAATAATACTTACCCATGTGGAGAATATAATACCTTGATAGAGCTACTAGTCTGTCCGTCAATACGGGATGTTGGTTGATACGGTGTGGTACGGTCTGTTCACACGGAAGAAGTTTGTAGTTCCTTATATTCTATTCTTATGCAGAGGTCCCAAACCTGCCCCTTGTCACCTGCCCTGGCAACCTCTGCCCACCTTCTTACTTAACTCAATTGGCCAACTGCTCCATCAGTTGCCATCTATCTCTTTTCTCATGTCATTTATATTCATTGCTCGATTTAAATACTTATTTACTCCTTTCATGCGGTGATACTAAATTAATACAAAAATACTTGTTTTACAGAATATACTCTGAAGATATGTTCAAAGGAATGCTTGCCTGAATGTTAACCATATACTCGGATTCACGTAGGATCAGGTGAAGTTATTCCCGTGGTTTGGATTGTTCGCCTGCAATTAAATACGTCGGCTACGACTTAATTTACAGAATTATAATAAAATACAAAGTGTCTATGTGCTTGTGCTCCTAGGATAAGGTTTTGCTTACTTTAACTCAATTATGGTCGTCAAGAGTAACTTCAATACACTACTCGTCATTTGACAACATTGTGCTAGCGGTATGGGATACAGTTTATTTAGTAATTATATCCAAGGCTTTTATTGGTTCCTAGCAATTTTCCGACTTTACGAATTAACTAGATGCACGTACAAATGTAACGGCGAACATTAATCCTAGCCGATCTCGCGCATGCAATTATGTCTATTTAGGTTCTCGTATTTAGTACGTGAGACAAGTTAAATTATAAAACCAAAAGAAAATGGTTCTTAATTAATCTCTCTTAATTCTTTAATTAAACTACACTCAGGCGTTCTTATGGGATTTCATAAATTCCACTTTAGTCATTTGCATGTTTTTACAGCTTAAATGTTATTTAAATTGCCGCATATAATTTTAATCGTTACACACAATCTTAATTCAACACGTACTATTTTAAATCAGCGTGTGCTATTTTAATCGTCTCAAGCAGTTTTGAATCTTCTAATGGTTATGAAGTTATTCTAATAATTCAGAATACTTATTAGTGGATTCCTATAGTTTATAATCAACTAATAGAAATTAATTCGGCATTTAAATGCACACTCAAGGTCTCAATTATAATAATTTACTTCGCATGCCTGCAATTTCCAGTCTATGGGCATCTTTTAATCTACTTTCAATATCTAATAACATTTACTAGAAAAGTTCTATGATTTGACACTATTCAGGTTAATTGGGTATTTAGTTACAATCCCGAATGACTTAATTGGCAATATCTTAGTTGAATCGGTATAGTTATGTTTTTAACCTACAATTGGCAATTTATTTAATCTAATTATGATAAGTACTGATTAATGGTTTCCCACTGTTTAGATGAACATAACCAATTTATCTGCATATTCAAACCTGCCACAAAATGATCTTAGATTATAGTATTTTAATCTACTCCACATGTGTATAAGCTTAGTCGACTTGCATCTTTTAAATCGTCGGACTGCAGTTCGTTGATCTAATGATCCGAAGTAAACAGGGGTAGATTTCTATACTTTAAATCATGCTGACCAAAATGTTTGAGTCTTTAAATATAACCTGGGATGGTCTAAACGACGATACACAAATTTTAATACACCTAGGTACCTGCTTTAATTCATTGACGGCTTGGTTTATTTATAACGATCATGAATATTTAATAATAAGATTTCACAAGTTTATACTACGAACAGGATTAGTTAGGTATTTAATTAGGATGTCGAATGATTTAAACGGCATTATCCAATTAAATCGATACGCACCAGATTTTAATCTATTGATCGCCCTTAGTTAGGTTTCATTAGTCGTAACTACTACTTTTTGATAATTGGTAAAGTAACATGATTAGCATAATATTAACAAGTAATTTAATCTGTAATTGATTATTAAATAAAATATTTACGAAGATAAATTTTTATTACGTGTGCCTCTTCTCTCTCTTCCTTCTTTCACTTTTCTCTTTTTCCTTTTCTTTTTCCTTTTTCTCTTTTCTTTTCTCACCCGCCGCCCTTCCTCATTTCTTCCGCCCCCTTTTCTCTGGTGGCTCTCCTTCTCCCTTCGCTCGGTCCAGAACGGACCCGCCGCCGCCGCGTCCCGGGCTCTCCGGCCCTGGCGCCTGAGCGCCTCCACCGCCGACTTCTCCCTGCACCTCCTCCTCCGGTTCGGCTTCAAGCTGCTACTCCGTCGTTCTCGAGTCGCCGCACGGCTTCGCCTCCGCCGGCGCCTCCCCGTGGTCGCCTGAGCTGCTACGCCTCCGGCTCTCCTCTATTCCTCCTACTCCGGCCTCTCACCGACTCCGGCTCCTCCCCGCCCGCACCTCGCACCACTATCGGTAACCCTAGGTTAACCCTAGGTTTGGGGCTTTTGCCCGTCGGCTCCGATCTGCGCTTCATCCCACCTCTGGACTTATTTCTTCTACTCCCTCCCCCTCTATTTCGCCGATTTGATTTTGGATGGTGATTTGCCTATGGTGATTTTTGGGGATCTGCCCGAGGGTGGTCGTCGGTGGCTCCGGCGGGGCTCGAGGTCATGCCATGCGCCGGGGGAGCATGCCATGGCCGTCGGGTGCGCGGCGTCCTACCTACACCACGGTGGCTCACCTCCTCGGTACACCCTGCTCCCTCTGCTCTCTTCCTCTACTCTCGGTTGGTGTTCTATGTGATGGTTCATGGTTGCTAGTAGTGCTAGTTGGCAATGAATGGTGGCTTGCTATGTGTGGCATGCAAGATTTACTATTACGAAATTGATGTTAATATTATGGGTGATCTGTGGGCTACCTTTGCTGGTTGATTTGGGTTGCTGTGGGAAGTAATCAGGGGTTGCTTGTGGCCGTCGCTCTCTCGGTGATGTGGACGGCGCCTGGTGGTGACCTCCTCCTCCTAGGGCTGACGGTCTCGGGCTTGTGGTCTGATTTCCTGCCGTCGCCGCGCTCCTATCGGCTCGCCTGGCCTTCGTCTTGTGGTCCGGCTTCTTGCCCCGGGTCAACCCGCCCTGGCGCTGGCCTGATGGTGGTCGGCTCTGTGCCTGTTGTGTTGATTCTTGCTTGGGGAAGATGGTGGCCGCCGTCTTGCTCCTGGTTGACTTGTCCCCATGTTTTGCGGTGGCCGGTGAGGCTTGGCTGTGGCGTTTGGGGGTTTGGGGTTGGGAGAGGAGTGGCCTGCTGGAGCCGTGGTCTTCTTCTCCCTTCCCTTTTGCTCTCGGTTGGTTTGGGGGAAGAGAACAAGAAGTAGCGATGGTTTGCTCTGCCGTGCTACTTCTTTGCTCCCTGATGGCTGTGTGAAATATCTAGCTGGGGGCGGTGCTATCTGTATGTTGTGTTGTGCTGGTGGCCAAATGTTGTTTGGCTTTTCCCCTGGGTTTGCTGGCTGGTTATTCTCTCTGTGGCTTGTGGCTGTGCATGACTCTCGGCTGTGCTGCTGCTCTCGGCTGTGCTACCTCTCTGTGACTGTGGCCTTTGCTGGCTCTCCTGATGCCAGTGGAATGCACAAGGGCTATTTTGGTAACTTGAGAGTATTTTGCTAGTGGCTCTGGTATTTTAAATATACAGGTTTGTTTATACCGAGTGATGAACCTAAGGTTGTGAGAGGTGCCGACTGGCCCCCGGACGGTCAGGTATCTCCGTGAACGGATTACCACGCCCGACTTAACCTTTCGGGCTCTGACGACACATTTTTCTATTTCTTTTCTAACTTCGCTTAATTTTATTCGTTCTTTTGTTCGGTCTTTTTCGGTATTAAAATAATACTTCACTTGCAAATAAACTACCGGTGTGGTGGCGGCTCGACGACAGATCCTAATGTATGAAATGGCATGGCTGTAATTTGGCTTTCTCTTAATATTGATGTCTAGATAATACTGCATGTTCTCTAAATGTAATTTCTAATCTTTGTTAATTTGGATGTAATTTAATATGTATGAGATGGACTTCATGTAAATTAGATTATGCAATTCTTGGTTAAATATAATTAGATAGAAATTGTTTAGTAATTGGGATAATCATTTGGTTGAGACATTAAATTGCATATTTGTTGTAATTTGCAATCGCTATTATGTAATGCAATTTGTAATATCTTTATTTGGCTTGCTACAAGTTCTAATTGTTGCTCCTGAATGTAATTGACTTTACCAGATATTGATTGTAATTGATTACTGTTGTACTACAGGCTGTTCTATATATTTTAATTAGTACAACACTTTTACCTGTCGTGCAATTAAATTTTATCTCTCACTTCAGCCTATACAAATTGGGATTCGCCCTCGTCTACTGAGTTACGGTAGTAGTGTTAGTTTATCATTCGTTAGTTTCGCCCTACACAGATACACATAAAAGTTTTAAATTCTTCCATATTTTTTTTTATATCTTTAGTCGCATAATTAATCATGTTTAACATCTTAATTCGCCGCTTAAGGTTAGTTAACGACGTGGGTCGTTACAAATATGGCATTATGAAACAAGAACACATTAAACAAGTAAGAAAAGGGAGAAAGAAGAGGGAGAAGAACAAGATGAGCAACAACCCAACCCAAGTACCCAACTATAAGAAGGCGCTCGCTCGAGTCCAGCACAAGCAGCCCAACCCAACCGAAGGTTAAGACGCCTCCGCATCCGTCCTTCCACAAGCGCAAAGAGGAGAGAGAAAAAATGCTGCGCCACGCCGCCCGCCGCCTGGCCTCCCGCGCCGCCGCCGCTGGCTCCGCTGGCCGCAGGGCCCTCTCCACTGCGGAGGTGCCGGCACAGGCGGCCGAGGACTCCGCCTTCGTGGAGGCGTGGAAGAATGTGGCGCCCAACATCGAGGTCCCCAAGACGCCCATCTCGCTCATGCAGCCGCGCCCGCCCACGCCGGCCGCCATCCCCACCAAGCTCACCGTCAATTTCGTCCTCCCCTACAAGTCCGAGATCGCCAACAAGGAGGTATATAACAACCCCGAGCACCCCTGCCTCCCCCTTCCCGACCTCAGATCTGTATCCCTGTGTCTAGGGCTTGGGTGTTGACTCGAACTCGGGGTGGGTTTGGTTGGTGGGATATCAGGGAGGGCTGGGCCGTCGCGATCTGGTTCTTCGCGCGGGTTGTTGGGAATCCTAGGCGCGGTTTTGGTTAGCGGTCGTGGATTCTTCCTTGTAAGGTGTCGTGATGAATGCTTTTGATCGCGTTGTTGTTCAGGCGAAATGGTTGTCATGTGGTCGATTGTTGTGTGCGATCATGTGAATGGATGGGCTGGAGTTTGTGGTTGCATGAGGTTGTTGGCTCATGCTAGGCATATACATGTTTCGGTCGGTTAGCCCGGGCATGTTGGAGGCTCGGAGCTGCTGTTCTTGGATGTGACAATGTAGTGTAATCCACCAGATGGCTAGATTGGTTGGCTTAGCTGGGTAGAACTTGAGTTCCCCCTAATGATAATTGATCGTTATGCAGTTTGTTTTGTTTTGGGTGTGTGTGAATGAATTGTAAGGACTTTAGGGTTCTGATAGCCTACTGGACTTCCTTTCATGAAATCCTCTATGTTTTTCAGAGTGAGGATTTTGAGCTGCTTCATTGGGGGTTCCGTAAATGGTTTCGTGGAAGTTTGTTTCCAAGTCTCCCTCGCTGTTATTGCTGTGTGCCTAGGTTAGGTTTTAATTCTGGCTGGAACGGTGTATTACATGGGATTGTACGATGTGCTTTTGCACCTGCTTTTTTCATACTGGCGTTTACAGTGCTTTGTTCGCTATCTGGATTTGTTGTGATGTGTGGTACATTATCTCGTTTTCTAGCTGTAGTTCTGACTTCTGAGTCCAAATAGTGGATTGAGGAAATGTGTAACTGCATTTGTCAGGCAGTCAGTGTCATTATCCCTGGTGTAGATTTTCTTGATCCCTGGTGTAGATTTTCTTGATCAACAAAATCTTTATTATGAAGTTCCATACAACAAAACTGTATATGATCATAGTCTACTATTCACATATATTTACCGTGTTGCATGAATAGTTGTCCTTTTGTGTTTGTGCAGCAATTATAGCTTTTGCCCATGATGTATGTTCCCGTATTCTTGCGGTAACTAGGCGAAATATTGCTCTAATTTTGCAATGACTTTCTTAGTTTCTTGATGTTTCAGTTAGCTTGCTTGCTGGCATCAATGCCTTCTTAATATTCATCTATTATTGTTTCCTTAGTATCCTTACAAATGATATGCCACCAATTACTAAGTACCATTTTATTGTGCTGTATGGTGGGATGGTTTCTGAAACTAGTAGTACATTCTATGGGGTTATTGAGCTAATATTGGAATATGCTCTAACTGACAAAAGATGAAATGGTGATATAAATATTACTTGAGAGGGAATTTTTCTCTAGGTTATACTGCTAATTCTTTAATTTTACTGTTTAGAGGTTTCAAAATATGTTCTCCGCTGTCAAGTTTGCTGCTGCTATCTGTCTGTGAGGAATTTGTTTTTGGTATTTGACGCATGTTCATTTGTGTGGTGCTGCATTTTCATGAGAGATGGTTGGCAAATGGTCTATGGATGTACCATTTGACAATGTTACCCCCTCATTAGTATTAACTTGTTCCTTTTCACTAATGTGGCATCGTTTGGCTATTTGCAGGTTGACATGGTAATTGTACCAGCTACAACTGGTCAGATGGGTGTTTTGCCAGGCCATGTTTCCTCAATCGCAGAGCTCAAGCCTGGTGTTCTCTCAGTACATGAGGGAAATGATGTGACTAAGTACTTTGTGAGCAGTGGCTTTGCATTCATCCATGCAAACTCCATTGCTGATATCGTGGCTGTTGAGGCTGTCCCCCTGGATCAGATCGACCCAAGCTTGGTCCATCAGGGTCTCACTGAATTCACTGCAAAGCTTGGATCAGCCTCAACCGACCTGGAGAAGGCCGAGGCTCAGATCGGAGTGGATGTTCACAGTGCGCTCAATGCTGCATTGACCGGTTGATTGATGACATCTTAAGTTGTTGCCTCTTCATTTGCATCTACATTTTTAGACTATGAGTTGAAGTTTGCAAACTCATGGACGAGAGGGATGGAGGGAATGATCTTAAATAAATTATACTCCATCTCAAAGAAAAGACTTATGTGTCTTCTTTCAACTTAGTCCTGCGAGGATTTTTGTAAGGGTCAATGTTTTTCTCCGTGCTCCAAGACCCAGTGCTTCTTTCAGCTTTCATTTCTGAATTGTGACTTGAATCAAACGAAATAGATGGTCCATTCCGTAGCTCCAGTCAAATTGTCAAATATAATCACGGTTTTGTTTCCTGCTTTTGATGTTGTGTTTCCCGGTGAGAAAAACTTCAGACTAGTAATCCATTTAGTGCACGGCATATTCTGTGTTGCCGTAGATTGCAAGAATTGTCAGAAAATCTTGAGTTGCCAGGTTTACAAAGGGTGTTTCTTTAACTTCTGAATCCACTTGTCTAGCGTCCTCGACCAGGATTATTTGCCATGGATTTGTGCAACAACAATGCAATGAGCCAGAACTTCGGGGTTGACAAAGCATCAGCAGACAAGTGTGTCTCACAAAGAGATCTTCATCTCCAAAATTATCAGCAGACAAACGAAAAACGCTGATCGACGAACTCAACAGAAGTCGCAGTTCTCCGCGTTGCAGCTACCAAGGTTACTACTTACCGGAGTAACCCAGGATGGCGGAGCGGCGGCCTTCATGAGCACGAACCTCCGCGCCGGCGCGGTGCTCGCGCTCGCCGCGCAGGTTGGCCAGGTGCAGCATCCACCGCCTCGACGACCGCACCGGCGCCGCGGAGCCAGCGTGACAGGGAGCCGGAGGAGGGGAGCTCTACTCCGGCGGCACAGGCGGCCCGTCCAGCTCCACGTGCTGCATCGCCTGCGGCAGGCTCTGCACCACCTCCGCCATCGTCGGCCATCTAGGGTCTTGTTAGGCATGAACTCATGCACGAGGAGCCTCTGGGCACCCTGTTTGTTGTCGTCATTGGCGCAGTAGCCAAGGAGTTTGACATGATTTGGGTGTTCGACGACAGCGAGGAACTGAACTTCTGCCAGCCACTGCTTATGACCCTGAAACTCAGGGATTTCGGAAAGGAATTACCCACACGAATTGAAGGACACAGTGATAGTGTATAGGATGCATAAAACTATCAACATACAGAAACATATATATGTTGAGTCTATTACTCTATTTAGGGCCTGTTCTTTTTGCCTGCGGCTTATGGTTTTTGGCTGAAAATTTTGAATTTTGGCTGTTTGCGACAGAGATTACGGAGAGAGATATTCACTTGCAATTTTGGTTGATACAGATGTTAGGCTTTTAACGTGCACTACAATTAATTTGTAGATCACATCTTGAGAAAATACTCTATTTAAAAATTAGGTATCAGAGCAAAAGCCCACTGCTGGCAAGCCGAAGCCAAAGACGGACGCGCCCACGTCCGCCCAATAGGCAACACGCGGTAGGGTGGAGGGGCGCGACGGAGCGAGCGAGGGCGCTCGGATAAGTAGCCGTACAGACATCAACGGCCGAGATTTAAATGGACGCGGAGCGTTTGGATTAAACGACGCCGATGGCCACGATGCGACCACGTCACCCCCGGGGGTCGTCTTCAACCTCTAGACGGATCCCCCTCGGCCGAGAGCAGAGATCGCTCTCTCCGGCGAAACGGCGACGGCAGGGCTTTAGGGTAGGAATGGGTTTCACAGAGTGAAGTGGGTTGAGACTAGGGTTCCATTTTGGCACTTTGGGAGGTCAGGGGATGAACGATGGTGGCTGGCGCCGGTCGGGAAGACGACGACCTTCACGGCGGCGCTATGTGACTCCGGTGGTTTTCCGGCCAAATTGGTTGTGCTTTCACCATCTGTGGGACACTAGGAACACACTGGCAGTGACGGCTTAGCTCGGGGAAGGCTTAGTCGAGCTGGCCACGGTGGACCCCTTTCGGCCGACGACGAGCTCAGCCGCCAGCTTACTAGGCTAATGCTACCGTCTCAGCTAGTGTTCTACTGTGATCAGGGTGCACTAAGGATCATCCAAGAGCAAGGAATCGAAAAGTAAACGGCGGAATCGAAGAATTTGAGCTAGGGCTCACCGGGACTAAGGGAGGTGATCGGCGGCGACTGGAGCTAGGAGAAGCTAATCGGCTGCTCTGGGAGGTATGTGGGAGTGTCTGGAACGGTTCCACAGCGGCTAGAAGGCTTTGTTTGGCGCGAGGTGAGCTAGCCACAGAGAGGCGGTGCGGCCGGGTTTCTCCCACGCAGGCGCGGGGAGGGGGAGGTACGGGCGTTGCAGGGGCTGTGAGAGGGAGCTGGCACACTCTCTGGCGACCGTGTACGGCTTTTGACCGTTGTGAGAGAACGGGAGGAGAAGGTGCGAGAGGATGGAGCGGTGCCCACGCCGTTTCGGCGGACGGGCGGCGCGTGGCGGCAGCAGACAGAGAGCCAACTGACGGGTGGGGCCAGTTAGGTAGGATGGCGCGAACGCCTGGGCGGCGGTGGCTGCTGTCTCCCGCGAGGGAGCGTCGACGTGTCTTGGCGGCTTGGAAGGCGTCGGGGAGCCATGAGCGGCGACGCGAGGAAAAGGAGAAAACGGGAAAGGCGAGTCGGGAAAGCGTATTTTCACCGAAAATTTCCGAATTGGGCAAGATTTTGTAAATTCAAATAAAATTCAAAATAAATTTCAAAAATTTGAAATTTTGGGGCTGTTACAATAACTATAAGAGGCAAGAAAATCTCAAGGCGTTGCTTTCTGGATATGCAGCTATCACTTGCCAATTCTGTCTAGTTGATTGTTACATGGGTCACTTGCCAATTCTGTCTAGTTGATTGTTATACATGGGGAAAAGGCACAAAAACAGTAAAGTTATGTAGTCGACAGTAGAGAAGAATTCACCAGAATTCTTATCATCCTCAGACCAAGATTCACACTTCATCCTATAGAAAGCCACACCAATTTGGGGAGTTCCTAATTTGGGCAGAGTGAGCCTGCCATGTTCTTTGAATGTGAAAGCCATTTGCACAGTCTAAGCATACTTGAACAGTCTAGGATCCTAGATTCATATAAAATTCTCTGAAAAATGTTCACGCTAAGCTACAAATGCACAGTAGGCTCGTTACATATGCAATTTAAATTCCAAACTCCCTACTGCGCACAGCTTCATGTCAAGTAAAATAATTTCAAGTTGAATTAACAATCAGAATACAACACATTCTTGTGCATACACACACAGTTCTAGCACATAACACTTGTAAGGTCCATAAAAAAAAGAGAAGTAATACCTGCATTCCATTAGGATTGAGCTTCTTGACAGCCACCTCCACATTGCCATTATCAATCCCCAACCCTGAACGATTGTGACAAGTTTTTAGGAAGCCCTTGTACACGCTCCCAAATCCACCTTCCCCTATCATGAGTTCCCTACTGAAGTTACTAGTGGCACTTGTTGGAAATATGGACAATATTTTAATTTCAAATTTTAATATGAGACAAATACAATAAATTAATGATGCAATACTGACTACTAACAACAGATTACTCATCATAATTCAGAATATAGTCAAATATATTAACAAAGTCGTACGTGCACGCGAACGACTTACTAGTTAGCCTGATGAAGAACAGGAAGCCGCGCAGGCTTGATGCAGTGCAGAACATAGATGTCGCAGTGCAGTGAGCGGTCGCGCAGATGCGCTGCCCAGAAACCTTATTGCCGCCCCGTGCAGGTACTCTCTGCGGCAATGGTTCGGAGATAGCCGCTCTCCCTTCTTCCAGGTGCACGCTGGGAAGAAAGGTCGACGTGGTTCAGACGGCACAGTACTCGAGCACAGAATCACAGAAAGGAAGGAGATGGAGGCAGTGAGTTTCTCACACATACTCTAGACGTCTCTAGGCATATAAATAGACAGACTGATAACTGACATGATTAAAACAGCCATTTACCCACTGGTAACTGACACATTCAACCAGTCATTTATCCACTGGTAATTGTCTATCATCAAAACCCCAATAAAGCCTCAAATTCAAACGTTTGAATCGCATTCAAACACACAGAGAGAGTGGTGCAGAGTTCAGCAAAAATAGAGATGGCCTTGGTCTGCCAAGTGGCACGCCACGTCACGGCACGGTCACAAGTCACAAGTCACGCGATTTTCACGCGAAAATACGCGTATACGCACGCGCGCGTGCGCGTGTGTGTGACTAGACAGAGCCCTGCACATACCATCTCTATCCATATTCAAGGAGTGGTGAGGACTCCACCTTATAAATTGGTCTTCCCCACCTTTCCTTAGCAATATGGTACTAAACCATGCATGCTTTGGAATTTAAGGAAATAGGCCATAATTAAATGAGTCAATTTCTAACAATCCCCCACCAATTCCAAAGCAAGAAATAAATATATGACAAAGATATTGTCTTTAGCATCATTAATATACTAGTCTTTTAGTGTAAGTCCTGTACGGGTTGAACTTGCACCTAGAATGACAAGATTCATCTTCTCACAGCTGATGAATGGACTATGCCTTGAATTCACAGCTTTTCGTGATCAGATTTCACTTGAAATCTTAACTAGTACTAGGCTGCCACTGAATCACGCCTAAACAGAGCGTTATATGGTCATACTCCCTTATCTGCTCATGAGCTTTCTAGAGAATGCCCCATTCTCGTGAACTGCGACCACACAGTTAAGCTCAAGTAGGTGTATTCTTTCTAGGTATCCTGCAGGCTAATACCCTTTCCTCATTTGGACAACAGAATACATTAAGACTTTATGCCAACCTTCCAAACAGTCGAAAGTACATTGTTTTTTAAGACATGGGTACAATAAATATGTACTCTCTTGTTACAAGATCAATTTGTTTTTCCTATTGCCTAAGTCACGGGATCTCCGATCAATAAGGTATGGGTTACCATTGTGATGTAACTTAAATGAGCCTTATTCTCATGTCCATAGATGCAACGGAAATCGCTTTCCGTGCTAATCCCTTTGTAAAAGGGTCCGCCAGATTTTTTTCAGTGTGAATGTAGTTCACAGCAATTACTCCGGAGTTTCTCAATTTTCTGACAGATTTAAGCCTACGCTTCACATGTCTAGAGGACTTCATATTATCCTTTGTACTTGAGACTTTGGCCAACACTGTTTGATTATCACAGTACACCGGGATTGCAGGTATTGGTTTCTCAACCAATGGCAAGTCTAATAGAAGTTCTCTCAGCCATTCAGCTTCAACTGTGGCTGTGTCAAGTGCTACAAGTTCTGCTTCCATGGTTGACCTCGTCAATATGGTCTGTTTGCAAGACCTCCATGAAATCGCAAAGACCGGCTAAAGTGAATACATAACCACTTGTAGCTTTGATCTCATCCGTATCAGATATCCAATTAGAGTCACTATATCCTTCTAATACAGAAGGATGTCCAGTATAATGTATTCCAAAAGATGTTGTGCCTCTCAAGTAGCGCAACACTCTTTCAAGTGCCTCCAATGATCATTTCACGGGTTAGAAGTAAACCGACTTAATTTGCTCACAGCAAATGAAATGTCAGGTCTTGTGGCACCAGCTAAATACATAAGTGACCCAATAAGTCATAAGTCACGCGATTTTCACACGAAAATATACGTATACGCACACGCGTGTGTGACTAGACAGAGCCCTGCACATACCATCTCTATCCATATTCAAGGAGTGGTGAGGACTCCACCTTATAAATTGGTTTTCCCTACCTTTCTTTAGCAATATGGTACTAAACTATGCATACTTTGAAATTTAAGGAAATAAATTATAATTAAATGGGCCAATTTCTAAGCTCGGCGAGGCGAAAAGAACGGAGGCCGTGCGCTCGCTTCTCGAATAACTCTGGTATGCTCTGCGGTGACACAGCGACAACCAAGCTGCATGACTTGTGGGCCTTTTGGGCCAATTGATCGCTTTTGTTGTCTGCAGCTGGTGAAGGGGATGACCTTGCTCGCTGCTTTGTTCTTGTTCTTCTCTCTCAAGTAGAAAAAGCAGCCCATTGTGACTGTTAGAATAGTAGTATTCTAGTACCTAAGACAGATTGGCGCATTACAATAAGAGATCTTCTCGTCAAGATTGCAAGGAAGCAAAGAAAGGTCAAGCAAAATGGAATGCTGCTAGAAGTGAATTGAACCAATTACATGGTAGGACTTCGAGAAAGGCAACGACTCTTCCCAGGAATAGAAGTGTAAAAGATAAGAGCTTGCAAGAGCAATGGAAGAGCAGGCTGTAGGATCTCAAGAAGAGCATAGAACACCAATTTTTTTTCTTTCAAAATAGTTAAGGAGAAACCATGGATGGAAAACTTCTTTTTCAAAGAAAGATCGACTGGCTAGCTCCAGGATGCTAAAGATGTAAAGAACACCTTATTTCCAAGAAAGCCAATGTAGCTATATATAGAGATTTCAGTACTAAAGAAAGCCATGGTTACAAAGTGAACAGAATAAATATATAGAGATTTCAGTACTAAAGAAAGCCATGGTTACAAAGTGAACAGAATAAGGTTACTGAGGAATCAATAGGTATCTAAGCTATGCTCAAGAAAGCATAAGAAAATTCGCGCAAAAAAACATTTTTTTCAATGATATCTTCCAAGTAACGCAATGGTGGAGCCCAGCCTCCTGAGCCGCTCCCAGAAGACTCAGGGGACAACTTGCCCCAAAAAAACCAACCTCGCCACAGCGTTCCCTCCCTCGCCGCCGCTCGGTGGCGGGCCCTCCCACAGCCGCTTGAGCTGGTGTCATAGGACAGATCTATCCGTCTCCTTGACGGATCTAGCCAGGATAGGAGTGACGCTGTGAAGCCCGACGGTCCGAGGCAAGGCGGGGGGAGCCGGAGGCAGCCGAATCTGGTCGTCTCCGGGCTCGATGGGCGTCTTCTCCCCTCCTGCCCTCCCTGCACATCGCCGCTGGCCGGGATCGGAGTGGTGATGTGAAGCCTGGCGACCGAGATCAAGATGAATTAAGACATGCCTGGGAAGCCTGGGATAGCACTACATTTTTCAAGGCACAAACAACAGCGGCTAGCTTTGGATTACGATGTCCAGATTTACTAATTAATAAAGAACAGTTGGAATTAGGTTACAACAATTGATTGATGTCTTCATAGCTACATTTCAAATGTTGAATAGACCAGCCAAGGCGCAGCACGCATGGCTGAGGCGCCGTCGGCCGGCAATCGTACTCGTACAGTAGTCTTCCGGGGCCTTCAGACCAGCAAAACCTGCGTCTCCTCCGCATCACGGCTTGTGGAGCTTGAAGCCGAATACACGAGGGACGTAGCGCTGCGAGGGCTTCTGAGGCTTGAGGTGCTCGTATGTCATCAGGAACAGATGGGGCAATGTTGTCCCGAAGTACGCCCCGTCAATGTCTGGACATGGTCAAGAAAATGGCAGAATATAACGACAAAATGGCAATTTTATGTAACTATGGTATCACAGTAACACAGAAGAGTGAGTGCCCTTCATCTACTGAGTAATATTTATGTCTTGTGTTGAAAATACCTAGCGAGCGTAAATGTAAACAGGTAGATTACTAAATGCTTGTGTGCTTAGTGTTACTGATTGAAGATGTTTCCACGAATATCTATATTTGTGCTGTGACTATTACAACTTACGAGAACATTTGCATCCCACTCAAGCGTCAGCATAGTACTGAGGCAACATTAATAGAACAGATATCTCAGGCAATGGTAAAAATTCAAAAGGCACATTCCTTTTTTTCCAAGGGAAAAAACACACTCATTAAGACAGTATAATAAGAGAGTGGTCAGGATACTGCCTTGGTACTTGGATCGTGGGTAGTAGATGTCTTCACACTTGGGGCAGTATATCTTCACAGTACTAGATCGGTGAATATCTGATTGTCCAACTGGTAGACATGGTTGGCCACAGCAATAAACTCGTGGGCATCGTCCAAAGTCATAGTTCTTATACTTCCTCAGCTGCCACAAACAGTCAATAAGAGATACCATAAATCAAACTTCTCCGATGTTTGTAAGTGTTAACAAAGAAAGGTTTAGCAGAGCAGGTACCATAGCAGCCAATCCTTTACTGGTCAAAATGTATCGTGCATGAATCAGCCCATACAACATCTCTGCAGCTGATTCCACTAGCTCATTTTGTTCTTCGGTGAACATATCACCTACATATTCACATAATCAAGGAACATCAGCAAAAGCATGGGTAAGCAATAGAAAAGGGAACATGCAAAATTCCATATCTAAGACAAGTGAGAGCTACTACATAAAGACATCAACCAAAGCCCATGCTAAATACTGATGTTATTTAATATTGCAGATTAAATGAGATATAGAGCTCTTTATGCTTACTAACTACAATGGCACCTTTTACTTCTGCAGAAAACCTAGTTGAAGTTTACAGCAAGAATAAAACTCGGCATTGAGAAAAAAACTCTTTTATGTAATACCTAAATTGTATTCGCGAATAGAACCCCAAGCAACATGTTGGCAACATCACTCCTAACGAAGGCTTTGAGCACCTAAACTAGTGACAGAAAGAATAAAAGAAAACAACAAGGTTCCATACTATGGGAATTAAACTTGTCACATATAATCAAAACTATCAGACTAACAATGGTAGGAGGCATTATACATGAGCAACATGTCAACATGCCAAGAATGTACCCCATACACAAGTTAATGGGAAGCAACACAGTTATGCAGAATCGTACAGCCATGCAGAACAGGTGCTAGAGATATGGGCCAGTGCACAAGCAAACACAAACCACACAACAACTAACAGTAAAAAAAAAAGATAAAAAGACCTGCACCAGCTATTCATTGCAACTCAGATAGAGGTCAATCAAGCAGATCAATTCAAGTAGAAAAAACACCTGTGATCTGCAAACAGGACTTATTTTTGAGTTGTGTCAGTATTCTGCAAAATCTTATGTCTAGTTTAAGACATATCTAAATGCCTAAAACAGTTGTTAGAATGGATGAAACTAGGGGTGAAAACGGATCGGATACGGACGGATAATGCCTCTACCATATTTGTTTTCATATTTTTTTCGGATACGGATACGAATACGGATAACTCGAATACGAATACAAATACGAATAATATCGAATACAGATACGGATCGAATACGAATCGAAACGAATACGGTTACGAATATTTATCGGAACATGAAAACCTCTTAAACTATACATCCAAAATTAACGAAAATATGTAAATAGTTCATCTTGTCAAAACATTCATGAAATATAATCAAGCATAGTCTTTTCATCCACAATAAAAATATACCCAATAGTCGATCACAACATAACTACATAAGTAACAACAACGTGCAATTCATGGAATACACATGATGATATGATAGCAATTTGAACAAACATAAGAATATTTCATTCCTCCATTTCATCCATCAAGTTGTAACAATCCAGGTTTTTTTAAATAAAAATAAATAAATAAATAAATAGAAATTAATTAAATTAAAATTAAAATTAAAATAAGTATTTTTGTTGCCTAAATTTTATTTTTGGGTTTTGACCTGGATTTTCTGTTTTTGAAAAAGCCTGATTTGAAAAGTAAATTAAGTGAAAACCAAAAAATAGATATTAAATAAAATGATATTTTGATTTTCTATAAAATCTTATTTTAAATTAATTATTTGCAGTTATTTGTCTTTTATTTGGTTTCCTGGATTTTCTGGAGTTTAAAGGTCAACTTTTGAAATTAAAAAGTATTTTTAAGTATGAAAATTAAATACCAACATTAGTTGGAAATATTTTTATTAAGTCCAAAATGTCACCATGAACTTCTGTGAATTTTCCTGGAATTTTTGGAGTTTATTTCATATTTTTCTGAGCTTAAATGAATTTCCCAGGCTTTTCTGAAATCCAAATATCAAAAATAAAAATTAAGGTCCCTCCCCTCCCCTCGGATATCCGTTTTTGTATTATCCGGATAATCCGTATCCGTATCCGTATTCGACGGATACTAGGCTTACTGTATTCGTATCCGTGTCCGATAAAAAAATCGTATCCGTATCCGATCCGAGAACTATCCGAAAAAAATCCGATCCGACACAATCCGTATCCGTATCCGTCCGGATCCGGCGGAAACTATCCGATCCGTTTTCACCCCTAGATGAAACTACATGATTGTTCATTTGTCTTTATGTTTCTAAAATCTAACTCGACCTTTTTTGGGGACAGGGAATGCAGTGCACCAATACAAGATACTAGTTTCAAACAATGCAGCTTTACCCTATCCAACCACTGAATCAGATCATGTAAAGAAATGCATCATATGATAGAACATTTCTTGGTCAAATATATCCACAATGAGGTTATGGAGAACATTTACCATGAGAAGACTCGATATCTAAAATGAGATCAAGAGCATAATCATAATATGGAACTTGACTGCTAAGCCCACAAAGGTTGAAATCATCTTGTATGTAATCATCATCGACTTCACAGAAGAACTCATTCCCTCTTAGGTTGCAATACCATGAAATCCATGAGGTGTCTTCTCCATCAGAACCGCTAACATCGGATGCTTCACTGTCAGATTCAGACTCCCCTGCAATATCAGCATGGAAGTGTCAATGCATAAGTGTTTATAAATTATGATGCACACATGACATGCATGTAAACACAATATACCTAGGATAGACTCAAATAAAGCATAGCTAGCAATAATCTTTATCTAACTGACATTAGAAACAGCTACAACAAGCAGAAATCGGAACAATTCAAAATATCTTCATTATAATATAGCAATTAAAAGACAGGTAGTTCCATATCATACAAAGGCATGTACATTCAAGAACAAATCTGAAAACACATGTAAACATCAAGCTAACAATTCCACGTTTATCCTCTTAACATCTAGGATCTATTGTAAGCAAACAATACACTAACCCAAGAATGTCTGTATTGAATAAAACTTAAAGAGAACACTGAGTGACCCACTTTAAGAGCAGAACAATAGAAACCAAACATGTTTAATTTTCCCAAATATTTCTACATCTTAAATTACTGATAAAATTCCAGCTCTGATCCACAATAGCATGGATGCATTAAAACTAACGTTTACCTCCACCCAATTCCTACCATTCATGCAAAAAAAAAACTGAGCAACTGAACAAACATTTTAAAAAAACTAATGAAGCCTAGAAATATGGTTTTCCTAACCCTATATTTTTTGTTCTTTCACTATTCATAAATTTCGTCTTTTTCTGAATTTTTGGCTTTTTTTTAGTTTTTTTGCCGGTTCTTTTTTTCCCGTATTCGTTTGCGTTGTCCGTGATGAGCTAACATATTTTTCTATTTTAAAATTTTTTAAAATTTAATTACGTCAAATAAACCACCTTCAGCTACAACGTAATTTCAGCCAGCTACAGTGCAATTTCAGCCATAAACCACTATTTTTCAGCCCAACCGAGCAGGGCCTAAGTCAGGTATGTTACTGTACTTGCAAATTACATCAAGACAATAGAAAGCGTGTTAGGCAATGCCAATAAGCAACCATTACACAAAGCATCCATTTTGAGCGCATGATAGGACATATTTGCAAATAACATCAAAACATCGCATGTGCTTTCGCGAAACAAACTATACAGCTGCTTCCAAACATATATTTTACCAAACATACTAACAGATAGTAGTTGAAATCCAACACACAAACACGTCCTCATTAAGCTCCAACACCAGCTTATCTAAACATCCAAACAACTGCACCACTAAACACAACCCGCAGACACTTCCGGAATATCTTAACCAAACTGACAACTCTACGTGTGTATACAACAGCAAATCAACCCTCCCAATCTGCAGACACTCAGAACACAGTTAACAAAGCATCTCCACAGCTTATCCTACCATTCACAAATCCATAGCAAATCTCTACCAAAAACCCACATATCAATAATCCATTCTAAAAACACATCAACACATCCGAAACCAAACATTTGCCAAACCAATCCCGCTCACCAAGTTCCCATTAGCGTTCCCCGCATGCCAGAGTCAAAAGTTAAAACAAAAATCTGTACCACAGACACTCAAATCTGCATACATATAGTCCATCTGCAAGCAAATCATGACATCAGCACATCGGAACCCCAACAGCAAACCAATCTCCTACAGCACCATACCCTATCCTTCACAACCCCTGCAACGAAGCTCCGCAACCACATCAGCGCAGCCCACCACCGAGCCACGGATTCGGCAGGCCACGACTCACGGCACGACGCGTCATGGGGGTGGGTGGGGGGCAGGAGGATTGCCTAGCGTGACGTCACCTTCGGAGCAGCGGCCCTTGGGGATGGAGGACGCGGAGGACGGCACGACGAGGCGGTGGTGGTCGCGCCCCCCAGCCGAACCCCTCGACGTCGATGGCGACGCGGCCGCCGCGGCCGCGGCGACCGCCTTCTCGAGGTGCTTGTCGAGAGCGTCGCTGATGCGCTTCCGGTCCAGCCCCGCCCCTCCTCCCCCCTGCTTATACATCTCTCAGCAACAACTCCCCACGCTGCTCCTTCAGATGCGGCGGCGTCGACTTCTCATACGGGAGGCGCCATTAGAGAGGACTAGGGTTAGGGTTCGCGCAGGAGGAGAGGAGCATGAGAGGGAGGCGCTGCGAATTTTGAGGGGAACCAGGGGTGGGAGAGGTAAAGTGGAGGGACGCAATCAGAACTAACAAAACAGCAGCTGCTTATCGGAATGTCGTACAGACAGATATTTGGTGGTGCTATCTGGCTGTTGCAATCCGGCGTCATTTGGTTTAGTTAGACTAATTAATTATTAATTAGCTTTGGACAGCTTTAATTAATGAGAACGGTACCTCCAGCTCTCCCCTCTCTCTCTTCTCTCAAACACGCATCACCCCGATAATCCATGAAAGAAGAAAAAGAGTACCTCATCGTCTGCCATTGTCGCCGTGCCACCTCAGACAGCTCTACACGCCTCCTTCGCCATCCCCACCACCACCCGCAGCCAGTAGCGCCGTTGCCGCCTCTCCACGCAGCCCTCGATGTCACCCCATCCAATCTAACTGCTACAATTATCGCTACCACCGCCCTTTGGTAGGGGTGCAATCGGAGCATATACAAACGGATATTGTTTATCCTATATTCTATTTTATATTTTTTTCTCGGAGTCGGAGTCGGACACGGATAATGCCAGATATCCATTTCTCCATTCCGTATCCGTTCCATAATCTTTCAGACAGTCGGTCGGACGGAAATTATCCGCTTCTTTGCACAGGACATTAGACAGTATGGTACAATCAGAGTGAACATAGAGAGACTAATTACTGATATATTGAAAGAAGAATACTTAGTATTCCCGCATGTTTGGATATGACAATCTGCCTATATGTTATCTTGTTTCTAGTTGAAGTCACAACAGACTTCTTCATATCACTTGACATACAGATATATACGGACGGATATCACTTATTCCGTATCCTATTTCATATTTTTTTCTCGGAGTCGGAGTCGGACACGGATAGTGCCAGATACCCATCTATCCCTTTCGTATTCATTCCGCAAGCCTTCGGGTCAATCGGACGGACGGAAATTATTCGCTCCGTTTGCACCCTACCCTCTGGCTCTGCCCACTGCTCTCCTACCCTACCCATCGTCCCCACCACCCATCCACTGCCTCTCCCCACCCTCCTTCTATGTGGGGGGGAAGGGTGAACCCGTTGTTGGGTTGATCTCTAAGGCTACCTGTCCCAAGAGATTTTTCAGGGAGACTTGGTCTTCATGCACGCCTTGATCGGAAGCGGTTACCAACTGATTTTGGTTCTCGGTCCCGGTCACCTAGCGCCACATAAAAACAGAGGGTTTCGGCAGGGGTGGACACCGACGTGTTATTCACACCTCTACACAACCTGTACACTACCCGATCAATAGACGGCACTGTGGTGAACGAAGGCCGACGACCTCGCCGCCGACCACCTCTACATCACCGACGACCCCTCCACTGCCGCAACTCCTACCACCTCAAGATGGCTTCTTCGACTCCGGGTATGTGACGCTTCTGCACTAATGATTTAGCTAGGTGTTCATGATTTGATCTAGGGATTAAGACTTATATTGATGTTTAGACATAGTTGAATTTCTATCACCCGTAGCAGGGGAGCTGGATCTCCCTCCTTCGACGTTAGATCCAGTGGTGGCGCATCTCCAGGTCACCGGATCTAGTGGCGGAGGAGAGTGAGAGGATGACGACAGTGAGGAGGAAGAAAGAACGAGAAGGAGCGCGGAGGAAGGAGTCAGATCACCATAGAAGAGATAAGGGAGCGAAACAGAGCAGCTGTGGGAGCTCTTAGCCGTTAAAAGCGATGTGACAGTATACCGTAGATTAGTTTTTCTCTTAATTAATTGATTGATCGGTTAACCTGGTTTAGCTGAGTGGTTGAATGATGATGATTGGTCAAACAAACATCAAAACGAAATCACTCGAGGGAAATAATCATTTAGTTTTGTAAATTGGGCCTCTTTTTATTGTACTTACGGAGCAATTAATGATAGGTTGTAAATTGGACTTTTTTTATTGTACGTACGGACAAATTAATGATAGGTCACCTCTTGTAGAATGATATTGGTGGAGAAAGTAAAAA